>CAKKXW010000001.1:87552318-87841378 GCA_920937365.1 Sphaerophoria rueppellii
TTGATTCTACAAATTTACAAAAAAAGGTAGGTACCAATGCTCTCCTCGTGCTTACTAGGAACTCCCGTATATTTTCATTTCTGTTCTTTTTATCAGTCGATCAGCGATCGACACAAAATTTTGCCGTGACTGAACTTTGGTTGAACAATAATTTTCAAAATTTGCCGTGTCCGCCGAATCATTTCTAAAAATACAAACAAACGTGTTAATCACCGCCAAAATGACCTTTCCATTAACAAGGTCTATAACGAGTAGGCGAGACTCGTCAAAAAAAAAGCAAAACAAAGACCAAACACAAATTTTTACTCGCAATGATGTCATTGAACCCGAAATAATTTTGCCATATAAGGGGACAATGATCTCCCAAATAGACACAACACAAAATCCAACACGCTGCCGTGCTTCGTCGTCGCTTATTCGTGCTGCTGAGGATCGTCCCTTGTGTTTGTGTCATTGACAACTTTGCAGAGTCTTTCCCCTATGTACGTCTACTAGAACTCGAAGAGAACCATTAAAACGAAGAAAAAATAAAACCTCTTGCGAGTAGGTACTTATGAAAATTTGGTGTGACGAAAAAATTGCCAAAGGTGACTAACCTAGCAGTGTGATTTTGGATGAGACACAGCTGTTGCCGGCGGCGGCGGCGCGCCGATGCACACGGCTAGTATTACACAATTAACTCCGATTCCCTGTCATCATCTGTGTCAGTCAGTGAGGCTTTAATAAAGTCTGCAAAATTTTGTCTCCGCTTTTTTTTGTTCATTCATTTCACGGTTCAAGAGAAGTGCTAAAATTGACGACCCAAACCCAAACAAGACGAAGATCACACTACGAGTAATTTGATATATTCCAGTCTTGCTGGTTGTTGACACAAATGCAAAGGGGAGAATAAGTTTGTTGACCTTTTTTTTCTCCTGGTGGGAATATTTTTTCACGATTCTTTAGACACTGGCGTTTTTCCTCTTGGTTGCTCTTTAATGTCTCCATTAACTTAAATGATTGTCAATATTCGAGTATTTCGGTGGTTGACACATGAACAGAAGAAATTAGAAGAAAGATTGAAATCTATTTCGAGAACGGATGTCAAAATTTATAAGACCCCTATTAATAGATGGCGTGTCTAAATGAGTTTTTGGCTTTTGAATTCGGGTCGCCTTCTTCAACATCATATATTCGTCTGCTTGTGATTGTTCTCGTTTTCAACATACAAAACATTAGCGAGAGGAAAATGTTGTCATTTGAATATTTATTAATATTTTCGGAAATTTGTTTTCTAATTGCAATTTTAGTTTTTTTTTTTCTTATGTCTGCAGACGAGCGACAGACGATATTATTATTTTTGTTTATTTTTACAAATTTTTCAGATCGGAGGTGGTTTGTGTGGGTGTTTCTTTCTTTTTCTTTTGATTTATCAATGACAATTTTATTTCTTTGGTTTAATTCAGTGTGGGAAGAACTTGTGATTAAGGTTGATTCGAAGGACATCCTGGAGCAACTTGAAGTTATTTTGAGCAAAAAGTTGACTGTGTCCTTGCTGAACTTTACATAAAGCATAAAAGTATTAGAGGAGTCAGATTTGAACAATCTCGTCGATCGGTTGACTCTTGTTATCATTAGCTTGTACAAATTCGCTACACTTACTTACTTATGGTGGCGCTACAGTCCAGGTCGGACCATGGCCTCACCCAACAAACTTCTCCAGCCAGCTCGGTCCCTAGGAAGCTGTCTCCATTTTCGTACGCCAGTGTTCAGGTCCTTTACCACCTGTGTGCTCCACCTGAGTCGCGGTCATCCTCTACTGCGACGTCATTCCGGGTTGGATTCGAAGACTCTACGAGCCGGAGCATTGTTTTCCATTCGCTCAACATGACCCAACCATCTAAGTCGTTGGACCTTAACTTTTTTGGCTAGGTCAGTGTCGCTGAACAGCTCGTACAGTTCTTGGTTGAATCTTCGTCTCCATTCCCCATTTATGCAGACAGGACCAAAAATCACTCGAAGAATTTTTCTCTCAAAGCAGCCCAAGGCGTTTCCATCAGATGTTGTCATGGTCCATGTCTCTGCACCATACATGAAGACCGGGATGATGAGGGTTTTGTAGAGCGTCACTTTAGTTGCTCGGGAGAGGACTTTATTACTCAATTGCCTTCTAAGTCCAAAGAAGCGGCGATTGAAAAGAGTGATTCTTCGGTTGATTTCAGCACTGGTGTTGTTGTCTGAGTTAATAGCGGAACCTAGGTAGACGAAGTTCTTAACTACCTCGAAGATAAATCTGTCTATGTTGACGTTTGCTCCAAGACGTCGATGTTGGTTGTCATTTCTTTTTGACAGCATTTACTTGGTCTTGCCCTCATTAGCCGCTAGACTCATTTTCCTGGTCTCCGTCTCAAGACTCACAAACGCTCCACTGACATCACGCTGTGTTTTACCAATTATGTCAATGTCGTCTATGTATCCTAGTAGCTGGACGGACTTTTGAAAGATTGTTCCTCTGGTGTTGACATTGGAGCTTCGCACAATCTTTTCAAGAATGATGTTGAAGAAATTGCATGACAACGCATCGCCTTGTCTAAAACCTTTTTTGACATCAAAAGCGTCCGTTGGGATTTTTCCAACCATGATGGAACAGCGTGAGTTTTCCATTGTCATCTTACACAGACGAACGAGTTTCTCTGGGATGCCAAAACTATATATTGCTCTATATAGTTGGTCTCTACAGGCGCTGTCATACGCGGCCTTGAAATCGATGAAAAGGTGGTAAGTATCGATTTGAAGTTCCTGGGTCTTCTCCAAGATGTGCCGTAGGGTGAATATTTGATCGATGGTAGACTTTCCGGGTCTAAAGCCACACTGATAAGGACCTACCAGGTTGTTGACGAAGGGCTTCAAACGTTCACACAGCACGGCGGACAAGATCTTATAGGCGATGTTGAGGAGACTTACCTCTCCTTTTTTGAGGATCGATCATACGAAGCTGAGGATCCAGTCATGGGGCATGCATCCAAACCAAATCATCTCCAACTGCTTTGCACATTTCGGCGGCTAGCCCGTCTGCTCCAGTGGCTTTGTTCGGTTTAAGTTTAGATATCGCTATCTTCACTTCGTAAAGGTCGGGTGGGTGGAATTGTTGGCCTGCTGCACCCAAATTGAATGGTTCTATATTGCTGGCGGAGTCCTACTGGTCTATACAGTGGTCTTTCCATATCATCAGCACTGACTGCGGTTCCACTAGGATGTTCTCATGATGGTCTCTGTATAAGCTTCAGTTCGGGGTGATAAGCCCTGGAGGTTTGTTTCACCTTTTTGTAGAAGTTTCGAACCTCGTTCCTGTTGTGACATCCCTCTATCTTCTCGATCGCGCCCTTCTCGTGCTCCCTTTTTTTCTTTCTGAGAAGTTTGTGCTTCTCTCTCCTTTTCCGCTCGTAGAGCTTAAAGCTGCACGTGTCCTCCTTTGCAGACCCGCTTTGTATGCCTCTTGTTTAGCTGCATGTGCTGCTTGGCAGTGTTGCCGCTGGTTCTCTATATTGCGTGCTGGCAGCAAAGGACTTCGGATTTAGCAATCTCTTGCGGATTGTAGCCGCTTGACGTCGAAATTTCTCCTAGCATTTTCACGTGCTGGCCTTGATCGGGATATCCGCATTCGTACCTTGGCCGAGTCGATGTTGACACCTCGGAAAGTGCAGACATCTTGCATGCTAGAGAAGTTTCGTGCGTCGATCGCAATGTGATCAATTTGATTGACGGTTGATTGATCAGGAGATTTCCATGTCCCCTTGTGGATATCGAGATGTGGAAATCGCGTACTTGCTACCATTACGTTATTTTATCATAGGTTTCGCGATAGAATTTTTTTCTTTAAGACGAGAAATAAAAGAAAGTACACTCCCACAAATGTCTTTCCTCCAACTTTGAATACCTTTGTTTACTTTAAAACAAGCCTGCGGTCTTTTTTAAAAATTGTTATTCAAATATATTTTGCCCAGACGTTTTTGTATTTTCAAAAAAACTGTTTTTATTAATTGTGTTTTTCAAAACTAATATTACAGTCAAAGTTTGAACAGAGCTTCATTCAAAAAGCGACGCTAACCTTCTCGTTCCAAAGCATTTCTGCATATCAAATTCGTTAAGTTCCTGCACCACCTATGCGTCCCCTTGAATTGTCCTTCATGATAAGATGCGAATACTTTCCGGGACTCATCATCACCTTAATTTCTAGCTTAGGCCATAAATGCCATTGCCTTTCATATCTGCTGCCTTAATTTATTAAAAGTTTAAACTTTGATAACTCTTGGTCCCAGATGTCAATGTTAGCTCCGTGTACTTGCTTTAGACTCATTAACCCTGAACCCCAGTTTTTTGTTTGCTTGCATTGTTTAAAGCTTTCATAGACATAAATGCATCCGTCATGTTTTTTTGACAATGATGATGAATACAGAATACTTAAGTTCTCCATCGTTTTGCTAGAAAACCAAAACAAGACATTGTTCTATATAGGCTGTTGGATTGCTTGGATGATAATGCTTGAGATACAGTGCGATCGTTCATCATTTAGAAAAAAAATGGGGTCGGAGCGGCGGAGTCGATGTAGGTACATTGGGTGCCAAATATTGCAATGAGGGAAAAATATTATGATCATCGCCGGCTTGGCCACGGAAGTATCTCCCTTCATCTACGCCACAACCGGTATCCGGTCCGGGCTACCTTCAACAAGTTCTTCCTTGTATCCCGATTGTTGGCGGACGTTTTTCGGTTCCGCACCCCAAGCTTTCAGTGTATTTGTGTACGCCATACTTCCAGAGCAAATTTGGTTTGACGCGCTGTCTACTACCATTAATTTAACCGCAAAGGACTTTCCGGGGCGCTTCCTCTTCGCTCATACGATCTAGGTGTCCGGCCCACCGGAGTCTAGCAAGCTTAATTTTTGCCGTCAATTCTGCTTCGCGATAAATTTGATATAGCTCGTGGTTATATCGTCTTCGGAAACGTCCTTCCTCACAAACGGAGCCAACTATTCTCCGTATGACTTTTCTCGAAAAAGCGGCTAAGAGATCAGAATGTATTTGGCTAAGTACCCAGTCTCGGATCGGTAGTTAGTACTGATAAGATTATCATCTTATACGGCAGCAATTTCGAAGTAGCTTATGGTAAGATTTTTGGATTTAAAGAGCCTTGAAAGACTAAAGTAGGTTCTGTTGGCTGACTGACTGACTGACCCAAGCTAATTGAAGAATCGTTCTTCTTCGAATTCGTACTCCGCTCCTCCACCTTAATAGTTTTTCTTCTACTATTGCCAACGTTTTCAGCAGACTGGGCCACCATGTGTACTTAGTTTTTCCCTCATTTAAATGCAGCCTCAGGTTTTTTACTTGCGACATATAGAATATATGGCAAGTATTGAATTCGTAAAACAAAAAAAATTTGAGATGAGGATGAGATATGATCATCGTAATGATAGAGAAGTCGAAAAAAGTGGGTCCGGCGATTCCGTCTGTCGGAAAGTTTACAGGCATCTACAGCCTTAACTACTGGTCCGATTGACTTCAAATTTGAAAATTAGAGGTTTGAGCAAAATGTCATATCCCAATTTTTTTATTTTTGTTTTAAGATCAAAATTTAGGGTAACCACCATACGATTTTTTTGGCCAAAAACCAAAACTTTTTTTTTCTCCAAAACGACTCCTACGATTTTTTTAAACTTCTTCGAGTTTTATTTTTTTTAAACAATCATGTATTTTATGTAAAAAAAAAAAAATTGTATTGCTCCATAACGGTACCTCCCATAGAACCGTTTTTTTGTTATTAGATTTTCTCGAAAAATGAAAGTCCGATCAGCGTTAGTTTTTTTTTTCTGCACGTATTCAACTGGAACAGTGCTCCTAAATAATGTTCCAGTTGAATACGTGCAGACGGCCAAGAACTTGGGAATCTGCTTTAATACGACATTGACTTGGAATGACCATATAAACGCTGCGGTTGGAAAGACATATGGCGCTCTCAGGACTCTAACAATCTCAAAAAAATGTACGCCAATTGAAACTAGAAAGATGTTAGCTAAGACCCTTGTTGTTCCAATCCTGACGTACGGATGTGAAATCTTCTTCAACTTGGATTCTGTGTGTTTAAGAAAGATGACAGTTGTATTCAACAATATTATTCGTTATGTATTTGGGTTACGTCGTTATGACCATATCTCTAACTACTCCTTAGAATTGTACGGTATAAGTTTCATCAACTTTTTAAACCAAAAGACTCTTACTATGTTATTTAAAATCATCCAGACTAAACAGCCACCTGACTTGTTCAATCATATCCAGTTTCTATCATCTAACAGAACTCAACTTATTTCAATTCCTAGATTTACCTGTCTCATATCTGAGCGACAGTTCTTCATTAGTGGGATTCGTCTCTGGAATACGCTGCCCCGTGAATTGAGAAGAATAGAGGAACTTAAATTATTCAAAAAGAACCTTTTCGAATATCTATCCACCTTGTAGATACCTTCTTATGTGTCAAATCATTAAAATTGAATCTTTTATGTTCTCAAATCATTAAAATTGATGTAATGGCGATATTGGGGATAATTCTATAATTGTTACTTTCTTTTTTTTTCTATCTATCTCTTTCTCTTTTCTCATCTTATCTCATCTTCTATCTACTTCCCGTACAATCTATCTTTCTACCCATCTATCTACGTCTTTATTTTTATTTCTGTTTCTCACTTTCTTCTTTTTCAATATTAACTTTTATTGTTCGATATTTAATTTACTTATTTTTTTTAAATATAATTTACTAAATGTTTTAAAATACGAATGTCCTTTTATTACCATCCTAATCAAGGCTTTATTATCTAAAAGATGTATATCTTAATATTAAGTTCTTTTAAAAATAAAATAAATAAATAAATAAAAAAAAAGTACGTATATATTGTTCAAATAATATTTTGTTTTCAAACAAATTTTTTTTTGATTTTTAAAGAATATTTTTAACTTCTTTTTCAAAATTCTGTATCTCAAAAACGGATCAATTTTAAAAATCCAAATTGCAGTATAATACGTATATTTACATGGTCTTGAAAACTGCATACCCAAATTAATTTTCAATTAATATTTTTGAAAAATTTTATACATAAAAAATTAATTTAAAAAAAAACGGCTCCGACGATTTTCAAAAAAAAAATTCAATAAATCAAGAATAAGGTTTGAATTTGTTCGGCATTTAAATTTTAAGAATGAAATGTATATACGAGGTACATTTCCAAAATTTAATTTTTTTTATAAATTCTAATTATTTTTATAGGTATATATTTTTTTTTTTTTTTTTGAGTTAATTGTAAGCTGTAAGTAAGAGTGTAATCAGAATTGCTTAAAGTATATCTCTTATTTTAACACTACTTTTTGCAATTTATGGAACATTAGAGCAGTGTTTTTCAAACTTCCTGAACCGGCGGCCCCCTTTAAATACAAAAATAAACAAGCGACCTCCAATACATAGCCGGGAAACCGCATACAATTGCTGAAAATCTTATTTTACATGCAGCTCTAAACATGGTTGAAATAATGTTGGGTTGTCAGGAGAAAGAGGAGCTTAAAAGTATTCCACTTTCTGATAATATAATTGAGAGAAGGATAAGTGACATGGCAGCTGACATTCGAGAACAGTTGATTGTAAAATTGAAGAAGAGCCAACGATTTGCATTGCAACTGGATGAATCTACAGATGTTTTAGATTGTGTACAGCTTGTTGTATTTGTTCGATTCGAAGAAAATGACAAGATTGATGAAGAGATTTTATTTTGTAAACCTCTTCCTGTGTATTCTACAGAACAGTGTTTGTTTTCGAAAGTTGCCACGACTATGATCTGGATTGGACCAGGTGTATTGCTATTTGTAGCTATGGTGCAAAAGCCTGCCCGTGGACTCATAGCTAAATTCAAGTTAATAGTGCCAAACGTTTCATGGACACATTTTTTCAGAATTAAACGATTTCCTTTTAGATGTCATCAAAGTTGTGAACTCAATTAAAGGAAAAGCTTTGCAAAGTAGGCTATTTAGGATCTTTTGTGATGAAATGGGTTCCCTTCACTAAAACTTATGTCGTTTTCCATTGGCAGTCCAGAAACATTCGGAAGAATCCGGAAGCCTTCGGAAACCATTCCATTGGACTGACTTTGACAGAATGCTTCTGAGAAGAGCAGAACTATTCCGTTTTGAAAACAGAAGCGTCAGAAGAATGACAGTTTCATCATAACCCGTTCCATTGGAGGTAGAAAAAGAAACGTCAAGGAAAGACCAATCGAAAACGACATTACTGTACCACACTGAAGTCAGATGGCTCTCAAGAGGAAAGGTTTTGACCCGGGTATTTTGACTTGAAGATTCAAACTCTGGATGTGCACATGTTTTTTTTTCTGAACCCAGTTGGCTACTTAAATTGTCTTTTCTTGCTGATATCTTCGAACATCTGAGATCTGAACACCTTGAATAAAAGCCGCCAAGGAAGAGAAGAAAACATATTGTCTGCAAAAGGCAAAATCAGAGGATTCATCTTGAAACTTTGTTTCTGGTCAGAGTCGCTGCCAAAAAAGTGTATGGATCCTTTCCCTGCCTTCAAAAACCCATCGATGAAACTTGCAGAGATGAATGGGAAAATTTAAACAGAAACATATCGCTAATGACACAGAGTCTGCACAACTTAAAAGGGAAACTTTTGAGTTATTGCTCAGAACTGGTGTCTGATGGAAATGGACAAAGATGGATACTAAATCCTTTCTTAGAAATGTCCGTCCAATACGCTAAACTTCCATTTGTAACTATGAAAGAAAAACGTATTGACTTAGCTGCAGATGAAATGCTTCGAATGGAGTTCAATTCAAAAGAATTTCTGGATAGAAAGGAAAAACAAATATTCAGAATTGGCAAATGAGGTCTCAAAAATTTGTGTGCCATTTTCAACGTCATATCTATGTCAACTAACATTTTCTTCAATGGTTAACTTAAAAACAAATAAGCCTCAATTGGAAAATGACTAAATTGCAAACGTTTCAAAGATACAACCAAGATTTGAATTTTTAGTGAAAAAAAACAGGGGTGGAATCGTGTAAGGTGATTTGTGATCGGTGATAGTCACAAATCACAAATTTTGTCTGCGTAAGGTGATAGTCACATGTGACAATCACCAAATTGATACTTTTTCTTGTGACAGCTATTTTGTTATCACATTCATATAAAATTGTTCGCGCTTTTAAATTATTGTGGTTTTTTCTAAAATTTTCGTAGAGAGTGAACGTGTCTGTTCAAGTACAATTATTTAAAAAAAAAATTAAAATAATGGGTAGCGAGAAAATGAATAAAAAAAGAGGTTAAGAAATAAAATAAATATGTTTGAACTTCCAAATACAAAGCTTGTTTTGTGTTTACCCAGATTGTTTATATTTTCTGAAAAACAATATATGTAAACGTTTTCAAATTATACCCCCCAATTTTTTTGGATTTTGGATTTGTATTTGAATGTATAATGGCTATGAATAAATCGGAGTCAACAACTGCTGTGTATATGAAATACCTAGTACTATCGAGAATCGTATTTTTTTTTCTTCTCAATACCAACTTATGTACAAAAAATATCTTTCTCAGCTTGTAACTAGATGGCGCGATGATGGATTGCTAGTTTGCCATATACATACCAAAGATTCTTAGGTCAAAAATGAAACGTCAAATGTTTATTTTTGGAAGTAGTGCCAAGTTGCAAATAATTTTTAGTGATCACCTTACACAGAAGGAAAATAAAATGTGATCACATTTGATAGTCACAAAGGTGATAGTCACAAATCGGGGTCGCGACCCACACTTGAAAGAACACTGCATTAGAGTAATCATAAATATTTAGTTTTAGCATGCAGGAGCAAGTTCGTACGACCCAGTCGTGCAAATTTTTTTCTAAGCCTGCTCAATCTAGATAAATGAGGATTGTACAGCTTATACAGGTTTTTTTTTCTTCTGAAGATATCAACGTCGGTCGTCTACGTTTGCCAATAATTGGGTTGACTTGCTGACGATAGATGTTCCAGAGTCATAGATTGCTTTCTTCAACGACAGGTTGAAAAGGAGGCCGGTCCATCCACTTGTCGGAGTCAATTGAAAATTTTGACAGGTCTTGATTGCAATGCAAAAACTTTAAGTTTGAAACTGAAACGTTGGTTATGGTCATCCTACATAGTCGCCAGTCTTCCAGCATAATTCTTCATGTTCCCATAATATGTGTACTATAATTTCATGTACTAGTTGGCGAAGGTATGGTCCTCCACGTTTGATAACCTCAGCTGGTTTACTATCAGCATCTGCGGCTTTGTTGTCTTTTAGCCGGTTGATAGCTTGTTTGACTTCTTCAATGCTTGGTGACTGCAGGAGTCGTCACTTCCTCGGTTAGCTGACCATTGAGCAATTCATTAAAGTGCACTTCCCATCGCTCCAGAATGCCTTTGGGATCGCTGATCAGATTACCCTCTCCGTCCTAAGAGAAGATGCAGCGCGGTGTTTACTGCGTCATGTACGGATGGCCTGGCGCGAACCTCGCTCTCTATTTCTTTCAATTTCACAGACAGCCATTTTCCAGGCCGCTTTCATTTCCCTGAGAAGCTTCTCCTTCTTTTCTATCTTCCTGAGTCTGTTATATTCTGCTGCAGTAATCGGTATGCAACGTTCTTACGTTCAGACGCTAGTTTGCATTCATCATCAAACCAGTCGCTCCGATCACTGTGTGCTAGTTATAGTCTCACGGGTCGAGTTTCATCAACTAATGTAATCTGCCGCTCATGGAAGGAACCCAAGCCAAAATGATTGGTGACATGAAAAATTTCAACAACTCGGATAAATTCTAGGACGCAAAGTATTGAATATATGACATCTATCAATATAAACATCTATCAATATAAATTTTTACTTAATAACTAAATCAAGCAGACTGCATCACGCACGTTTACCTTTTCAGACACGCACCTCAACCCCACAAAAAAACGATTTGTATCAATTGTCTAAGCGAAAACGTCAACCTTTCTTTTGAAACAGGTTGGATTATCGTCACCCAGTTGTCATCGCATTCACAAGCAAGCAGCATCAAAGTGAACCAATTTATACATCAATCTTGTCTGTTAATGAATCTCTCACCCAAGGTCGTCAGGTATAGGTAACCTTGTTCTAAATTGTTGCTTCTATCGCCTACATAAACATTACAGCCTTATAGACACTAACGAGTCTGTTGCATGGTCGACTGTCTGCCATTTAATCATGAACGCCTTTTTAAGCAAACCCTTGAAAAGCTCCTTTATGTTCGAAGAAAGAAAACTAATTACAAAAGATTCATCCCGCTTGTTTCTGGAGAATTGAAGACGACACGAACAAAAGCTTCCAAATGAACAATTTGAAGGACATTTCTTTTCTATTCTGCGAACAAATCGTTGTCCAATTGTTAGACAGCTCCAAAGTCTGATGTGAGAATCTATTTTTACGGAAAAGGGAAATGCGAACAAAATGTGTGTTTGCGAATGTTTATTTCATCGGAATATATCTTTTGTACACACACACAAACCTCTAAAGCCTCTTCAATAAAAACTATTCTGGTTCTATGTTCCTCGCTTTGCGCTTTGTTTTTGTTTGAAATTTGTATTTCTTAACGGAACACCCATTAAAATTCGATAACAAAACTTCAAGGCTAAGTTCATAAAAATTTCAGAACTCTGCTCTGTGTCTGGCCTGGGATTCGGTTTGGGTTGGTGGAAGTTTTCGTCGTTCTACACACAGACAACAATCAAAAGCGAACACAAAAGCAATAGAAAAGAATATTTGTATTTTTTTTTTTTTTTTTGGCTTCGTTGTGATTTAAATCGTTTGGATTGTTTTTTGCCGAAATTTTTCTTAGAATTTTTTTTGATGTATGATGATTTTGAATGTTTGTTTGTAAGTGTAAAACTTGATTGTGATAAAAAAAAATGTATATCAAATCAAATTGAATCTTTTACCTTCAGATGTATTGGTGTGTGTGTCTTTTGAATACAAAAGAAAAATTGTAAACTTGTGAAGCAAAGACAACACAGAAGTTATAGACAAAAAATGTATTTGTTTGATTGAAACGATGAGGTCAATAAACAGACTTGGGAACAATCAAGGTCAATTCGATGAGTAGCACCTATGGTTAGGGTTTTTGTAAATTTTTGTTTTTTTTTTTTTTTACTGGAAAGATTACACAATGGAGGCACTTAGTAGGATTTTAATACAAACTGGCTGGTTTTGACGGATTATGAATTCGCTGACTGAAATTAAAAAAGAAAAACTAGGTACCTCTACGCATTACAGGCAAAGTTTAATAATTTTGATGTAAAGTATTTGTATGTTTTGTTGCTTTTCGCCGTTTTGTAGCTACTTCAAAGAGTATGACAGAAGTGTGGTCGCCAGTTAAACTTGTTTAAGATTTATTAATCCATTTCTTTTTTTATAATTTGCGCCCACTCAAGCAATTTTGTATACCCTTTTTATGCCAGAGACACAGTGAGTGCATTAGGAAGAAGGAGAGGGATAGGAAAGGAGGTGTTGCTGTACATTGGTCTTGAATTCTTGAACATTGCAATGACTGGGAAAGACAGACTGTGGAAAAGAGTTCCACATTCGCGTAGTACAGCAAAAAAATGATTCTCTATACTTGATAGTACGTCCGAAATTGGGCTCGAGGGTAAACTGATGGTCATTTTTGGAAGCGCGGGTATTACGGTTGAATTGTTTAAGGGGAGGAATGCAACTGGCTATTTCCCTAGAGCACTTACCGCAAAAGTAGCGATAAAACAGAGAGAGAGAGACACGAAACGTTACGACGGTGCACAGTGGGGCAAGATACTCCAATAACCGGAATTAATTATGTAGATGGGTCTGTTTTATTGAAAACATTTTTTTTTTTGTAGTACCGAAACAATTAATAGGAAAACCATAATTGAGTTTTTAAATTTAGTTTTAATGCTTATTTCATAGATTTTTTTCGAAAAATATATATAAATGTTACAAACATCATAAAACCCACTTTTACTTACATTTTTAGCTTATTTTCTTAGTATATTTAAACTAAAAGTCGGATTCATCGGACTCAATTTCATCGCCGCTGATACTAGTGTTTGAGTTTTCAACACTGGAAACATTTGGGGCAATGATTAAGTCAAAGACGTCTTTAGGGAATATTTTGAAGTTTTTTTTGGTATTTGCCTTAAGCTGGTTATTAAGGGGTCTGAAGTTACAAGTAATAAATTAAGAACATCTTCATTACATTTTTTCTAGAACATTTCCTCGAAAAATGCTCACGATAATTTTTGAAGTCCTTATTTCTTGCTTCCTGTGCTTCTTCAGTCAACTGACCTAGATTGTAAGGATAGATTAAGCTTTAAGATTATCTAACAAAAAATTGTAGTACAAAGTAATACCTATTGGAAAAAGCGCAGAATCAACGACATCAGGACCGTGGATTAAAAGCTTGTGCACTGTAGGAGGCATAATGTACTACCAGGGATAAAGGTTTACAAAATACTTGGCAGTTGCAAGTGAGAAGTCTCAAAAATTATCAATGTTGATATCATAGCCACATGAAATTGCTACCAATATAGCATCAACTTCTCGATTAATATTTTATCAACACCCAATATTTTAGATGCGATTTCCAAGTTGCTAAAAACACGCCTTGAAGAGTTGCCATCATTTGTTGTCATCTCTTTTCGGTGATATCTCTATCACCGATCATTCTTACGGCTCTTCTTTGTATACCATCCAAGAGGCTTAAGTAAGTTACTGGAGCACCAGCCCAAAGATGGGAATTGTACTCAAGCTTTGGACGGATATAAGTCTTAAATTCTACACGGTTTTAAATTCCCCATTCTACAATGCTGTTTAAGTCAGAGTTTAATGAGATTATCATATTTTTCCGTTGCAGTTCCACATCCGAAGAAAAGGGATGTGAGTCTGGAAACGAATATGAGAAGCTAAGGGTACTATCGTCAAAAAAAAAACAAAAAAAATAAATAAATTGAGTGGCGCGACAGCTCTTGAAGAGCCAAGGCCTAAGTGGCTTACTCTCATCAACAATTCTCTAGGTGCGTGTGAAGAATTGAGGGGACCTACAATTTTACGCCGATTCCGAACGGCAAAGTTGAGAAGCACTTTTTCATGACAGATGATACTCTTGAAAGTTTTGTCAGTTCTTCGCAAGAGGCAGTGTCCGTGAAAGATGAAATAAAAACTTTGGGCCCGAGTAGGATTCGAACCCACGACATTCTGCTTAGCAGCCAACGCACCTAACCACTAAGCTACGGTACTATCGTCAGCGAAACAATTTATTGGATTAGAAGTAACAGACAAGAAATCATTAATAAAAATGAGAAAGAGGGTCAGAGACAAAACGGAGCCCTGGGGGACACCAGCATTTATATTGTGGGTTTCAGACTTGAATCCGTCCAGTACAACTTATATATTGAACGGTTCGAAAGAATGTTTCTTATCCAACGAAGAAGGGATTCATCGATACCGAAAGCACGCATTTTCGATGAAAGAGCAAGATGCCAGACTTTATCAAATGACTTTGAAATATCAAGTGCTACAATCTTACTTTCTCCAAAACGATGTAAAAATTTGTTCCACTGTTCGGTGAGATAAACCATGAAATCACCAGTGGACCTGTTGATGTGAAAACTGTACTGCCGATCATTAAGAAGCTTTCGGTCTTCGAGATATTTCTTGAGCTGATAGTTTATTAACGTTTCCATGAAAGAAAGAAGAGACTAAGTACAATCGGACGATAATTGGAGGGACAAATGCTGTTTTCCAACTACTCGGAACGAGCCCAGAAAAATAGGATAGATGGAAAAGCTGACGCAAAAGTTTTGCCAGCGTGGAAGAACACCTCTTCAGAACAATAGCGGGGATGAGATCCTTAAAGACTCTCGCCACAGCACGAGTGCGGAAGAAGATTTGTCCCATGGAATCATTGACGTGCTCAAGAACTGAAGGAGTCATGATACTCTCTGGCAGCGAAGAGTTGGCGGCAAACTGCCTAGCAAAAAGGTTAGCTTTCGCAAGTGAACTAACAACGGGAGTGTCATTGTCAACGAGCGTAGGGAACGAGGAAGAAGAAGAATTCTTCATATTTTTTACATATGACCAAAAATTCTTACTGCCTTTGGGACATTGCAGTATTTTTTGCCTTAATTTTAGGTAATGTAAAAATCTGGTCCGACGGATATGGGCATTGCAGGCCTTCCTGGCTTGTTTAAACTTCTTCCGGTTTTCCTCAGTTGGGTTGGCTCTAAAATACCGGTACTTTACTTCTTTTTCCCTGATAACCTCTTTACAGCTTAAATCAAACCATGACTTATCCTTGGGTTTGATGGTTTTAACCCGTTTCGGGATAAAAGTTTTCATTCCCAAAATAATCAATATTAGTAATCATATCTGCGCTGGAGTCTACGTCACTATCGAGGAAACATAGTGACCAGTTAAAGATCCGGAAAAAGTTATTGAGACCGTCCTAGTTGGCTTTCTCGTTTTGCCATACGGTTCCCTTGTGGTGTACATTGTAGAAGTACAATAGTACATACATACGGTATAAATAGGAAAATATATGTAGTTGTTTTTTATGATTTTAATTGTTATCTAGTTTGTATTTATTTGAGCTTTTTCTCTAACTGGATTAGCTTGACACGAGAAATAGTGCATTATCAGGGTCAGACGTAAGGAATAAGTCAAGGGTATTTTCCGCTTGGCCATTAACGTCCGCTATTCGAGTGGGCTCAGTGACAATCTGAGTAAGGTGGTTAAACTCAGCTAAGATTTCAGCACACACTCCTTCGGATGTTGTCTGGCCTGAATGGAGAAGCCACGAAGAATTGTGTACATTGCAATCGCCCGTAATAACGATTTCAGTGTGAAGATACAGAGATACAATTCTTTGAATGGAGTCAGACAGAGCGTTAAAATCGCGAGAAGTTGAAGCTCTGTCCGTTATTGGCCGTGTTAATAGGTAGATAAACTTCTTTTCTACCAAGTTCGAGGAGTCTATCGTGACGTTCGAGTTGTCGTCGGTTTTTGTTGCTCTTCCTTTCTCTAAACTCACAATTAAGCAAACCAAAACTAATAAAAGCAATTAATTCAGAACAGAATACGGAATCTTTAAAAACACGAGAGCTTTCAAGGCAGTTCAATGGGAAAATATAAAAGCAACCAAACTTCTAGGCACACGTTTCGTTTCTCTTATCATTTCACGTTTGATCGGAATCACTTGTATTTTTCCTTTATCGATTGTTAAAAATCAATTAACATTGAGTAATACAGATTCCGTTTCGACGAAATAAATTGACTTTATCGTAACATTCGTCATTTGGCTGATTGAAAAAAAAGAACAACAAAAAACAAAAATTTAAATGAATACATTTTTCTGTTTTAATTGGAAGGTTGTGTTTTTATTTCAATTTTTCAGTCTTTCTGAGAGCTTGGGATTTTCTTTGTTTTTGATTCCGTTCTTTTCTATTCTAAAAGCTAAATAGAAGGTACAGAGACAGACTGCAGAGAATCCTGCTGTAAACTGTTAAATGCAGAACAGACTCTTCAACTTCTATGCTACTGAGTGTTCAGGACAATTATATGTTCATAATAATTCTTCGAATTTGACTCGGCGATGCTTGAAACTTTTCACCCAAATTTGTGCTGGAAATGTTGCGGGATTAGACATAGGTAACAAAAAAAACCCTTCGACAAGGCTTGATTATGAACAAAGAATCCTATTCTCAAAATACTGAAAACCCAAAAATCCTTTTCTTTATATTTATTCCACAAATCGTAATCAGCATTCACCAACAACAAAAGAAAGAATACAATTCTGGACAATTTGTCTAGACAGGACAATAAATCTGGTTTCTGGTCATGCTCTGTCTCGTTCGTTCTCATTCGCATCACTTTTCCACTCATACGCATGTTGTGTTGAGAAACAACTGCTGTGCACACTTGTAAAATTCTTGCATGTGCTCTGTTTTCTCCCGTACTTCAATGCGTTCTCGCTTGTAGCAGCACAAAATAAATCGTGTGCAATATTTGCAAAAAACAAAAACAAAAACAACAAGGAAGATACAAATAAATGCAAAAACAAACACGACACGCGCATGCAGTAGACAAAAAGAACTTAAAGTTTTACTCATTGTTTACTCCAGTGCAGCTGCTGCACATTTCGTATACAAAACAAGTGTAGGGGCAGGTGGGGGAAATGGGTACACTTAATGAGATGCAGAAATAAAAAGCTCTAGCAAATAACAACGTCTTTGGTTTTTCATAACATTTTTTTTTTTTAATGTATAATTGTGTTTCTCATCGGAGTCTCCAAAAACTATTTTTATTTGTATTTATTGGCGCAGAGCACCAGGAAAGGAATTCCTGAGATGATTGATAAATACATAGTAACACACTCAGTAAGTAAGACAAAAGAAAGGCTTTCTATGTTCGCGTAGTACGGCTAAAAATTAATCTCGGTACTTTTAGCAGTACGTCTGAAGTTGGGCTCAAAGGTAAACTGATGACGTAAAGAGCATTGCTGGAACCATGAGAATAACCGTTAATGTAACGATAGAAAAGAGATGCAAGAACCTGCTGGTTGCTCGTATTTAATACTTAAGTATGCCACTACAGAGGTATAACTTATAAACCATCCTTCCGGTCTTGGAAAAAATTTCGTTTTTCAATATATTACCTGGGCGGATTTTTTAACAGGGTTTCTATTTCTTTGGAAAGACGTTAATGCAATCGATCGATAATTCGGAAATGAAAAAAAAAGTCGTTCTCAACTTGCGAAGCACCAGTCCAGAATTTTGGATGAATATCATCATGGTTTCGTTTAGTAGTGTCTGTAGCTTAGAGGTTAGGTGTGTTGGCTGCTAAGCAGAACGTCGCACAATGGGGCAAAATGACGAAAATCTGGCATTAAATCAACCAAAAGAGCTAGACATTTGAATTTTGGCACAAATTTCAATGATACCAATGGTACACTAGTCAAAATTTGGAATGGCCACGCCCATTTCTAGGGTTACCACCCGTACATAATCTTAAAGCTTTAAACATTTCTCTGAAAATCTTCAAATTGTGTAAATAAAACTTTTTTCTATTATCATAAATAAGTTTAATATAATTACGATCATAGAAAAGAATAAAATTTAGGGTTGCCACTATGCTTATATGAACTGTGTCCAGAACTACCATCAAAACCCCATTTGGGGAACAAGCATACGTTTTGTAGTTCTTCGGTGGTTTGTAGTTTTATAACGTCTTTTTGCACTGTTATCAAACGATCTACCGTTAAGTTAAGCAAACCTTGTTGGTCTGTACTCACAGAAGTCTCGGAAAGACTGATATGTTCAGGACTCGGATATCAGCTTTTTTTTTACTCTTGAACTATTTTGTATGATGGAAATACTGAAGGTGCTTTTGACCTTATTATTTCATATTGATAGCGGGATAAATTTGCTTCAATAATTAAAGCTAAGGCTTCTTCACCTGTCATTGAAGTAGGTTCAAAAGACACTCTTAAGGCCTTTCGGCACGTTTTGACTTTGCTAGGACTCGTTGTCACTTCATGAATTAGCTTTGCAGTTCCTGACTGCCCAGATGCTCTCAAACTCATTTCAGTCGCAAATGTAAGCTGAGAAAGAGAAGTTGATCTCCTCAACTCCGCTGTTTTTTGGCGCTTTGTTCTGTCCGATCCTTCTTCAAAAGAAACAGACGGACGACCACGTTTAGCTTTTAATGGACATTCATATTTAAAAAGAATGGGTGTGTCAAGCCAAATTCTGTTGCTTTATAAAATCGTGGCTCTACACGAGAAACTTTTTCCCAACGCACTTTGAATTTTGATTTAAAATCGTTAATTTTTTTATTTATATCGTTTTCAAAAGTACCCGAGCATCGCGTCCTCTCACTACTTCTTCCTTCAAAAACTGAATCTGGCTATTTAATCCTTGGCAACCTGACGTCTTCATTATATTAAACAGGTCAAGTCTCGTAATCGATAATGTTTTGGATGTTGTTCGGCCTAAGAAGTATTGGTATTTCGATAATTTTTACCAAAAAAGTGTAAAGTAGTAAGTGACGTCACCAACAAAAAATTAACACTACACACGGAGGAGCAAATTGTAGCAAGAAAACTTTTCATATTCTGAAAGTAC
This sequence comes from Sphaerophoria rueppellii, assembly GCA_920937365.1. Classification (NCBI taxonomy): domain Eukaryota; kingdom Metazoa; phylum Arthropoda; class Insecta; order Diptera; family Syrphidae; genus Sphaerophoria; species Sphaerophoria rueppellii. The sequence continues at coordinate 87,571,544 of CAKKXW010000001.1, forward strand.
ACAACACAATGAACAAAATGACATATAAAACTTATTGGCGTTTTACGGCGAACACAACTAATCGACTAAGTCTTTCAGAAAAATTGAACAAAAACACACTTTTTTTTAGTTTTTTTTTTCATTTTTGACTACGAATTTAAATAACATAAAGAACTTTTTTTCAAAAAATGAAAATCTATAATAACGCACCTGAGCTTACTGATTCCATTTCAAAAAGATTCAACTTAAAAAACGTAATTTAAAAAAATTAAACACAATTTATTGAAACAAGGCAATTTGACAAAAAGAGGTCTAAACTCGATGCAAAACATGGACTTTCTCCTCATTTGAGATGATCTCTTAAATACCACGTGTTGCAAATCAATTATCTCTCTCTCTGTTTTGATTCTCTATTATATTTCGAAGAGAAATAGATCACTTATTAACGCCAAAGCTCAACTTTATTAATTGATTAAATGCCAGCTTTTTGGAGTTTTGCCCCATTGTGCGTCGGGGGTTCATGTCCTACTCGTGTCGACGTTCATCTTTCACGGGCACTACCTCTTGCAAAGAACTGACAAAACTTCCAAGAGTATCATCTGTCATGAAAAAGTGCTTCTCAAATTTGCCGTTCGGAATCGGCGTTAAATTGTAGGTCCCCTCAATTCTTCACACGCACCTAGAGAATTGTTGATGTGAGTAAGCCACTTAGGCCTTGGCTCTTCAAGACCTGTCTCGCCATTCTATTTTTTATCATTATCATTTCTCCCTTCATTTGCGCCACAACAGCGATCCGGTCCAGGCGTCCTTCAGCAAATTCTTCCATGTATCTCGAATGTTGGCCGACGCCATCCAGTTCTGCACCCTAAGTCTTTGGGCGTCCTTCCTTCCAGTGCAAATTTGGTCTGTTGCGGTGTCTCCTACCACGAATTGTACTGCAAGGGACTTTTAGGGTCGGTTCCTCTTCGCTCGTACGAGCTAGGTGTCCAGCCCACTGGAGTCTACCTAGTTTAATTTTCGTCATCTAGTCTCGTGGTTATATCGTCGGGAATCGCCCTTCCTCACAAACGGGCCAACTATTCTCTTAGACTTTTCTCACCAACACGGCTTAGAATTCCCAGTACCTTTGCTTTAGCACTCAGGTCTCGGAGCCGTCAATGAGGAGTACTTCTTATACAGCAGCAGTTTCGAAGTAAATGGTAAGAATTTTGGATTTAAAGAGCCTTGAAAGACTTAAGTAGTTTCTGTTGTTTTGAGCAGCCGCCTTCGTATTCCTTCTTGCAATAATTTATTGAAATGAAACGTACGATTTTTAGAGTCGGAAAACCAAGATTGGAAAAAAAACGTCTTAGGACACATTTTACTCTACCGTTGTGGCTGTACGTTTCTTATTCTGACACACATCACTTCTTACTGTCTGTACAATTTATTATATACCTTTAGTCAATCACTTAATTCTGAACTAGATGTTCTGTACGATTCTTTATTCTTGACCGATATGCGACTAATCTCTACGGCTCTGCATACAAGTACAATATTGACTGACTCTAGTTAGAAAGAGCAGATTGGAGTGAAGCCTTTTACCTTCACTATTACTATTTTATTACATATGAATAGAAACTGGATCGTGGTTGTATGGTCCTTCCTCGCAAACAGAGCCAACTATCCTTCGTAAAACTTTTCTCTCGAAAGCGTCAAGAGTTCAGAGTGTGTTTGGCTAAGCACCAAAGTCTGGGATCCGTTAGTGTGTTTCGAAGTTATGGTAAGGTTTTTGGATTTAAAGTGCCTTGAAAGACTAAAATAGGTTCTATTGGCAGCTGCCCGCTTATTTCACAGGCTTCGAACTTATGTTAACTCGGTGAAGTTGATAATATAAGTTTCGAAGTGAAGAAAACTTCGATCCCATTCGTGGTTGAACAGGACGATTTATCGTGTTGTAACATTCTAGTCCACTCACTCGACAAGATCCAGTCATCTAGATCATTGGATCTTCACTTTTCTGTTCGTCAAGGTCCATGTCTCTGTATCATAATATTTAAGACCGGGAAATTCTATAGTAAAAAAGGCAGTGTGGATAAAATCGAGCTTATCCTGCGTTGTGTACCGCCTTCCTGGTTCACTTGTTCTTGCCCTGACTGGACCTCAATCAATAGCTAGCTGTCTCCATTTTTGCACTCCAAGTTGATTGAGGTCCTCTTCCACTTTAGTGCGCCACCTGAGTCGCGGTCTTCCTCTCCTCCTACGTCCGTCGGAAATAGTGGCGAAGGCTTTCCGAGCTGGATCATTGGTGTCCATCCGCTTTAAATGACCGAGCCATCTGAGTCTCTGGACCTTGACCCTTCTGGCTAGGTCCATGTGGTTGTACAAACCGTAAAGTTCGCTGTTATATCTTCTTTGCCATTCCCCTTCAATGCACACGGAGCCAAAGATGACCCGAAGAACCTTATTAATCGCTTAAGTCTAATTTTAAGCTTCGTTGTTCATTAATAGAAAATCCAGACACTTTTATTCATTTCATTATCAATTAAAAAAAGCAATTAAATGCGTGGTAAAACGTAAACTCAATTTCCTCATAAACCAAGCATTTGGGGCAGCAAGAAAAATGCATGCATCGTTTTGAATGATATTAAGTGATTGATAATATATTGCGTGTTCATATTTTGATGCCAATTTCCGCAATGTTCATAATTCGACAGGTAGCCCCAGAAAATAAAATTCAAATACATAAACTCCCATCTAACCCTAATTGCCCCTAAACAAAAATACAAATTCCCATAAATATCCATCTATACATTTATAACGGAAATGCATGCTAAAATGAGTGAGAAAGCGATTTCTTGTTTATGTGGGCTGAATTGTGTGTATGAGTGTTACTTACATCATCAAGTTCGATAATATCGTCATCCGAGTCTCGATGATTCTCCTCCTCGTGCAATTCCAAATCGAAAACGTCACTCGCATCACTAACATCAGCCATTGTGATTATGAATGAAAGTAGAATGAATCAGCCGATTTAATATAAAAAAAAACTCGTGTTATTCTTTGTTTTATCGAAATGATAAGGAACACAAGAACCAAATGCAATTTTTATCGAACACAGTGAATAAGTCTGTAAAAGTAATTTATTGTCTTTTCATTCAAGTTAAACACGTTTCGAACGCGCGCGACACAATGTCGACGACAAAAAACAAAAAACAAAAAAAAACAATAAAACACGACAACGGCGAAAAATAATAAAACTACTCCTCTCTACGGCGACAAATTGATAAATGTGTAAAATTCAAGAGAACTAATGTATTTTCTCAATGAGTGTGACAAGGACAACGGAATGTGTTTTCGATGACGAAAACTTGTTATCGTTGCACTCGCGAACACGATATTTTTGTTGTTGTTTTTGTTTTTGGATTTTCCTGTGTTTACACACACGAAATTCAAAACTCACTGCCACGCACACTGTCAAACTGGGACTTTTTTTTTCGAATAATTTTTTGCCACTAATTTATTTAATTTTTTTTTTTTGGCAAACTTTTTGGTATGTTGAGTTATTAGATGGAAATTATTAAGATTTTTCGAATTTCAACAATTTCGAAACCTCGAATATGCAAAAATAAAATAACCACGAAAATATGTCATGCAATTTTTTTTTTTTGGAACACCTCACAGCACTTCACACTCTTGTTAAAGAAACGAACTTGATCTCGTTTCACGATAAGGAGATTCCAATTTTTTGGTTTAATTTACTTCTCGCGATAATAAATTCACAATTTCAATTTCCGTGACAATTGAAAAACTCGATTTTTTTCAATTTTAATTCACTTTTCCAACAATTGAATGCTTTTTCAAGGCAAAATATTCATTTTTCACAGAACAAGCAAACCAAAAAGGTAGACACTGGCCTTTTTTTTACACGCTTCCTTGACCCATTCCGTTTAGGTTTTTTTCTTTCTTTTAATTGGGTTTTCCGTTCTACATTTGAACAGATTCACTTGATTGGATTTGTTTTTAAGTTAGTTGATTTTATTTTTCAATTGAATTCACATATGAATTGAATAAATTTTTTGATAATAAAAATTGCGCGTGCTGATTGAAAGGAATTACGTTTTCCACGGAATTTATTTGTATTTTGTTTTCTTCACCGAGAGAATGCTCAAATTGAACTAAATCACAAAAAACGAAGAATGAACGAAAACGATGTAGAAAATGGTCGATGAGATATTGCTGTTTGTGTTTGGCCAAGGCCGAAGTTGAGTAGTGTTTGTATGGTTGTTTCTTTCTAATGTCGCTGTTGAATGAGGGCGCGTTCAAAGAGTGCGGTCGAAATATTTTATGGGATGTTGGTGATTTTTAATTTTTTGGATTTTCTATAACGGAAGTGAACTGTATATAACTGCGGAACGAGTCGTTAAATTTCAAATAAGTTGATATTAGAACAACACAAGCTTTTAAGAATAAATACTATCACTTGATATCCCGGATGGGATATCCTTTTTTATGCATATAAAGCGGCGCTGCATATAAGGACAGGAGGTGCTCGTGATCTCTATGAGAGAAAGGGGAGATAGGAACACCGGCTTCTCACTTTCTCAGGAGAAAATAGAGAGCATGAGAAGCGTCAAATCGAGGATGTTGAGAGAGCCAACAGCAGGAATGAAGTTCGGAGGTTTTATCGAAAGGTTAAACAGCTGGCTCAAGGTCATCGAGCAAGAACCAATGCCTGCAGAGATAAACAAGGGAACATCATAGTAGAATCGCAGTTGATGCTGGGGATTTGGAAAGACCGCTTCTGTAGACTGTAAAACGGCGACGACGACCAATACACCGCCGTCAGACAGCAGCATTTCATCGGACCCGACCTAGAAGAAGTGAAAACCGCAATATAACGGCCGAAATCCAACAAGGCCGCTGGAGCAGATGGTCTAGAGCTGTTCAAAGCAACAGTCGACGATCTAGATAGGAGCATGCACCAAATCATCTGTAAGATATGGTCGGAAGAATGCATGCCCGATGAATGGAAACTAAGCATTGTAAGCCCGATACTGAGATCCTCTAAACTGCGCCAACTACAGAGGAATCAGCCTACTTAACATCGCCTTCCAGATCCTCTCTGCCGTAATATGTGAACGTCTGAAGCCTTTCGTCAACAATCTGATTGGCCTTTATCAATGTGGCTTCAGGCCAGGAAAGTCAACCATCGACCAAATGTTCACTTTGCGGCAGACCCTCGAAAAAACCTATGAAATCCAAATCGATACCCACCACTAACATCGATTTTAAGGCCGCGTATGACAGCATATACAGAGACGAACCATTTAAAGCTATGTCTAGTTTTGACATCCCTGCCAAGCTCGTTCGCTTGTGCAAAATGACGATGGGGAACTCACGCTGCTCCATCAAGGTTGGCAACGATCTTAAAGAATCCTTCGACGTCAAAAAAGGATTCAGACAAGGCGATGCACTGTCATGCGATTTCTTTAACATCGTTCCTGAGGAGATAGTGCAGAACTCCACCGTCAACACCAGAGGCACTATCTTCCAAAAATCCATTCAACTCCTCGCGTACGCCAATGATATTGATATAATGAGAAGAACACAACGTGATGTCAATGGCGCCTTTGTGAGAATTGAGACAGAAGCGGCAAAAATGGGTTTAGCGGTAAATGAGGGAAAAACAAGGTATATGCTGTCTTCGAGGAAGGACGCCCAACACCGACGGCAGAACGTCACAATAGACGCATATAACTTCGAGGTAGTAGAGGAGTTTGTCTACCTAGGCTCCGCTATAAACACGGGCAATAACACCAGCGCCGAGATCAGACGAAGAATAACTCTTGCTAATCGCTGTTTCTTTGGGCTAAGAAAGCAATTGAGTGGAAAAGTCCTCTCTCGAGCAACTAAGGTAAAACCTTCATCATCATCCCAGTCCTGCTGTATGGTGCGGAAGCATGGACCTTGATAAAATCGTTCTTCGGGTCATCTTTGGCCCCGTGTGCATTGAAGGGGAATGGCGAAAAAGATATAACAGCGAACTTACGGGTTGTACAACGACATGGACCTAGCGAGAAAGGTCAAGGTCCAGAGACTCATATGGCTCGGTCATTAAGAGGGGATGGACACCAATGGTCCGCCCGGAAAGCCTTCGAAACTAATCCCGAGGGACGTAGAGGGAGAGAAAGACCGCGACTCAGTTGGCGCACTCAAGTGGAAGAGGACCTCAATCAACTTGAAGTGCAAAACTGGAGACAGCTAGCTATAGAGACCGAGCTGGCTGGCGGAGACTATTGATTGAGGCCTAAGTCCACAACGGACTGTAGCGCCACCTTAAGTAAGTAAGTAAGGTAAAAGGCTTCACTCCAATCTGCTCTTTCTAAGAGCCGTAGAGTTTAATCGCATATCGGTCAAAAATAAAGCTAATTGTTTTGTAAAGATTGTATAGAATCGTGTAGAACATCTCGTTCAGAAAAAAGTGATTGACTAATGGTAAAGAATAAATTGTACCGAAGAGAAATATGTACTGAAAATCGTACGTTTCATTTCAATAAATTATTACAGGAACCAACTTTAGTCTTTCAAGACACTTTAAATCCAAAACTTTTACCATTTACTTCGAAACTGCTGCTGTATAAGAAGATAGTCTTACCAGTACTCCTCATTGACGGCTCCGAGACCTGAGTGCTAAACCAAAGGTACTGGGAGTTCTAAGCCGTGTTCGTGAGAAAAGTCTTCAGGAAAAGTGTTGATAGAGCAGGAAAAATAATATGTGAATTATAAATGGAGTAAACCAAACAAATCAGGAAAATCTTTCAATTCTAACCCCTAAGTCGATGCAACCGTGTTGTGACACATATGGGAGTTTAGATAATCACAAAGAAAGTAAAATCAAAAATAATAACATACTTTGAGGAGCTTTTAGAAAAACGCATGTCTAATCATTGCAATTCATATAAAAAAACAATAAAAAAGTCCACATTTGGTACCAAAAAATCAGTGGAGTTGTAAGCGCAATGCGTAGTGCATTGACTTCTCAACTGGCTGGTCTAAGGTTCAAAATCCAAAGATGAGAACTTAAAAATTGTTTCAAATTAAACTAGGTAGACTCCAGTGGGCTGGACACCTAGCTCGTACGAGCGAAGAGGAACTGTTAAAGGCTCTTGAATTTGAGCTGCTAATGAAAAGACAGAATCTCAGAAAAAACAATGAATAATTAATTTATTGAAAACAAACGTTCCTTATGATCTCAAGTTTTCATCTGAAGTAATATAAAAATATTTTCAATATCATTTGCTTGATAAAAGTATTCTAAAAATTACAAAACTTAGTTAGGTGTTTTATCCTGTTTCAACACTTCCTCCAAAACACCAAACAAAAAAGGAAATATTAGTCTTCGTAAATGCCAATCTTTTCTCGTAGCATTTGAAATCGAACACGTTCAAGAGGTTTTGTGAGCAAATCAGCCAGTTGATCTTTTCCTGGTATGTGTTCCAAACTTATATCACCTTCAAGAAAACGTTCTCGAACATAGAAATGTCGAACTTCTATATGCTTCGAACGCTTATGAAATTCTGGATTCTTCGCAAGTTTCACAGCACTTGCACTATCAACATAAAGAATAGGTGCTGGTACTTCTTGTTCCATGAGCTCTTGCAGAAGACGTTTGAGCCACATTGCCTCCTTACAACCTTCACTCGCAGCCATAATCTCAGCTTCAGTTGTTGATAAGGCTACGGTTCGTTGGAGTTGGCTTGTCCATGAAACAGGTCCACCTGCAAACATTGCAATAACTCCACTTGTTGACCGTCTTGTCCTAAGATCTCCTGCATAATCAGCGTCACTAAATACTCTTAGTTGGTCCTTGTTTTTCGCTTGATATCGTAAGGCTGATTTAGTTGTACCACGGATATAACGGAAAATTCGCTTGACGCTATTCCAGTCATCCTTTGTAGGATTTTCCATCTTTCTAGCTGCAGAACTTACCGCGAAGGCAATGTCTGGTCTCGTACCAGTTGCCAAAAACATCAGGCTCCCTACGGCTTCTCGGTAAGGGACTTCTTCTCTTATTTGTTTTAAAATTTACTTTTCTTCCTCCCGACTTACAGGAGTTGTCACTGGATTGGATTCATGCATGTTGAAACGTTCCAAAATTGAATTGATCCATCATTTTCAATTTTGATCTTCATGCCGAGAAAATTGTCAAGAGTTCCAATTGTTATTTTAAATTCCTTTTCGAGTTCTTGCATAAAATTTTGAATTTCTTCTTCGTTGTTGCCGAGAACTAGTCCATCGTCAACATAAATTGCCACAAAAAGAATTTTCCCACTTCCGTTCCTATAAAATAGACATGGATCTGCTGTGCTGTTCTTCAATCCTGTCTTTGACATGAATTCCAGAAAACGTTTATGCCAACAACGCGGTGCTTGTTTGAGACCGTATAAACTACCTTTTAACAGGCATACTCTTCCAGTTCCATCTTCGAATCCTTCAGGTTGCTCTAAGTATACTTCCTCCTCAAGAGTACCGTACAAAAATGCTGTTTTTACATCAAATTGTTTGATTTTAAGTTTACTTCTTGCAGCTATGGCTAAAAGCATACGCACTGTATCGTAACGTGCAACAGGACTGAAAGTTTCGTTGAAATCGATTCCTTTTTGTTGAATATAGCCTTTCGCAACAAGTCTTGCTTTGAATCTTGGCTTTTCACCAATGGTTGAATCTTTCACTCGAAAAACCCATCGATTTTGTACAACTTTCACGTTTTCTGGTCTTTTTACAAGTTCCCAAGTTCGATTTTCTTCCAGGGATGATAATTCATGTTTCATCGCCAAGATCCATTCTTTTCTATATGTTGATTTTAACGCTTCAGAGTATGTCTTTGGCTCCTGATTTGACTTATCTTCCTCTGCCAACATAAGAAACTCACCTCCTGTCATCCAGCTTGGCTTTTTTCTTTGTCTTTTAATATCTTCTTCAATATTGGGTTCATTTTCTTCATTCTGGCAGTCAGTTACATCTTTTGGTCTTTCATTGGTTTCTTCTTCATTGATTATCAAAACATCAATCTTTTCTTTTTGGGGTTCTTCATCTTGATCTTCAACTCCTTCATCAATATTTACATTGCATACAACTTCTGGTTTGAAAATGACGTCATGACTGCATATAATTTTATTCTGCTTTGGAATCCATATTCGATAACCATCTTTATTATTCAAGTAGCCAACCATTCTTCCAAAGACAGCTTTTTCGTCAAACTTCTTTCTAAGTACCTTTGGAATATGAACATAGCATCCCGTGCCAAATATACGTAAGTGCGTTAAAGATCCAAGGGGCTTTCCATGCCATAATTCATATGGAACCTTGTCTTCAATACTTGTCGGTCCTGTGTGGTTCAAAACATATGCTGCTGTATTACATGCTTCAGCCCACAGACACTTCGGCAACTTACTGCATATTCGCATACTACGAGCTGCTTCTACAATGGTACGATTTTCTCTTTCTGCGACTCCATTCTGTTGTGGCGTGTAAGGAGGAGTAATGCATTGCTCAACTCCAAACTTTGACAACAAATTAGCAACTTCATTATTGTCAAATTCCTTGCCGCCGTCGCATCTCAACTTTTTGACAATGTGTCCATTGGATCTGGCTTCGTTAAGAAACGTTTCAAGACTTTTACACACCTCACTTTTGTGTTTCAAAAAGAACAGCTTGCGGAATTTGCTAAAGTCATCTTTGAAACAGACATAATATCGTGATCCTCCTAGTGATATAGTTTCAACGGGTCCGAGAACATCTGCATGAATGATCTCACCAACTTTGTCGGGTCGATCACTTCTGGACTTGAAGGGAAGTCGGTGCATCTTACCAACAGCACATCCATCACAGAATTCTTCTATACATTCAGGAACACTGATATTAAGCTTTCCAAGGATCTTCTTTACATGCCGCTTATTTTGGTGAGCAAATCTTTCGTGGTATACTTGAAGTGTTTCTTTAACCTTTGAAATGAAGACTTGTTCTGCTTGCGATGGTTTTAAAACTTTAATTCTAAGAACGTAGAGTTCATTTTGAAGATATCCAATAACTGCTACCTTACCATCGCTATTCTTGATTACAACTCTTTTGTCATTCATAGTTGTTGTGAAACCATTGCGAGCCGCTGCCTTCACAGAAAATAACTGTGCACTTGCATCAGGAACATACCAAACTTCCATTAAAGTTGCATCTTTCCACACACCTTCGATGTTTGCCTGAATTCGAATGCTCCCTTTTCCATATGCCTGCATTGTGACATCCTGTTTTCCTAGACAAATTACTTCAGGTACATCAAATCGCATGAATGACTCAAAGTGAGATTTGTTCGGTGTAATATGCCTAGAAGCGCCACTATCACAATACCATTGGTCTGTACTTAGGAAGTTTCCATTCGTTGCATTCAAGGAATATGCAATCAGAGCGTTAGGTTTCTTGATATGATTGTGTCTTGCTTTATTTTGTGGACACTCAGCTGCCCAGTGTCCTAGTTCCTTACATTTATTGCACGGAAATTTCATTTTCGCGCGCTCCATTTTAACTGAATTTATCTTTCCTGGTGGCTTTTTCTTGAAACTACCTCTGGCAACTAGTGCTGTACTATCACTTGAACTTGTAGTGATTTTCTTAATTTCTCGTGTTTCGATTGTGCACAACTTTTCTATAAGTAAGTTGAGGGTTTGCTTCTCTGCAGAAATTGTGTCCCACAAATCTCTGAAATTGTCAAACTCCTTGCCAAGAGTTGACATGATTCGACCAATCAGAATCCGTTCAGAGAGTGTATTTTCTTTATGTTTGGTTAGCTCATCATTGAGATCCACAAACAACTTTTGCAATTTCGCGATATGTGCACTGATGTCCTCTTCTTCTTGTTTTCTCGCTTGAAGAAGCTATCTATCAGCATATGAGTTTGTATCTGCTCCTTCGAAACGAGCACACAATTTATCCCAAATATCCTTTGAATGTTCACATGTTAGGACGAGTTCAGCTATTGGCGAGCTTAGTGATGCGGCAATCAAACCAGCAGCTTTCGCATCTTCTTTCAACCAATCGCTTAGTTTCTTCTTTTGTTCTGAAGATGATGTTGCATTCACTTCAGGACGTACGTTCTCTCCAGAAACAATTTCCTTTAGATCATACGCACGGAATAACATTCCCATTTGCCATTTCCATTTTTGCCATTCGCTTGGACCTTCAAGCTTGTCCACAGAAATCTTGACTTCATTAGGCATTTTCTGTGTTCAACAATTCTTTTCTTCTGAAATTCTTTTTTTTTATTAAATTCTTTTCTTCTTGTGCAGTTCACACGAGCCTGGGCCCATAACCTGTTAAAGGCTCTTGAATTTGAGCTGCTAATGAAAAGACAGAATCTCAGAAAAAACAATAAATAATTAATTTATTGAAAACAAACGTTCCTTATGATCTCAAGTTTTCATCTGAAGTACATAATATAAAAATATTTTCAATAACATTTGCTTGATAAAAGTATTCTATAAATTACAAAACTTAGTTAGGTGTTTTATTCTGTTTCAACAGGAACCGACCTCAAAAGTCCATTGCAGTACAATTCGTGGTAGGAGACACCGCAACAGACCAAATTTGCACTGGAAGGATAGCGTAGACCAGGGCGCCCAAACCCTTAGGGTGCGGAACTGGATGGTGTCGGCCAACAATCGGGATGGATGGAAGAACTTGCTGAAGAGGCCCGGACCGGATCCCAGTTGTGGTGCAGGTGAAGGGAGAAACTTCATTGGCCAGGCCGACGACGATGATGATGGTTGTTTAAATTAATAAGAAGTTGTTTAAGCAAGGGAAATCAAAGACTTTTTATTTGCAGTTAGATTTTGTTTACACACTAAGTAACTATACATAAATTAATATCTTGCATATTTTTTCCTGTTTATACATGTTTCTTGTTTACGCATTTTTTTTTTTTTGATAATTTCTTGTTTAAGTGCAAAAATATAATACGAATAACCCACACAGCTAAACATAGGACACGAAATAGTATTTTTTTTATTATTAAAACCAAGTGCACACTTTTAACTTGTGCTTATTTTTATTTTGCTTTCTAAAAAGTGAATTGAAATCTAAGAAGTCAATAAAAAAAACAATATTCGAGCACCAAGAAAAACGCTTACAGAAAGAAACAAAACAAAAATCACTCAAATTTACGATTCCCATATTATTTTCTAGGCAAAACGACAATTATTAAAACATGACAATTAATAGCTGTTATTTCAATTTGATTCAAGCCAGCGCGGCGGTTTAATGTGAAAGAATTCTGCTTCGTAGAGAAGTGACAGATGATCCTTCATCAGTTTGTTATTTCAAATTTGCAAAACTTAAGGTGTCCTTAAGGATTGGTCGTTCCCGGGGTAGAATATCAATACTGTTGCGACTGAGTACATTTTGGAATTTCGCTTGTAATTTTGGTGAGTGTTCAATTACCAATGATGATGATCGGCCACCACCGGCAACGCCAACGCCACCACCACCGATATCCTGCAAGAACACAAACAACAGATACACACAAACCCACAAAACAAGAGCGCATACTTTAAGGTCACAAAACAATTAATAATAAACTTTTTTATTTTTCATTTTTAATAATAAACAATGAAGAAAAAAAAAAACTAAAAACAATTCAGGATATGTGAAGCAAACACAAAAAAAGTAAGATTGCAGTGTAATTGGCGTGTAAACAGTTTACACGCTACGAACGCTACAAATACAAACAAAAGGTACATGAATATTCCACAAATGCGATTAAATGACAATACAAAAAATAAACTTAAAAAAAGACAAAAGAAGAAACAATAATGATGAAGTTGAAGTCAAGAAGTTTTAAATGTGATGGCCACGAGCTTTCGCTCTATCTCCGCCGGTCCCCGCCGGCCAACGACTCTACGATAGGCCTCTATCGACCTAAGCTACCTGATTGCTGCCATCGTCGGGGCCTTGATTCGTGTAGGACTGGAATGTTGGGGTATCACGCCTTGTCGACACTTTTTCCTGTATTGAATTGAACGTCTTCGACAGCCATGGTTGCCAGCTGCTGCGATTGTTCTGAATTTCCGATAGCGTAGCATTCAGCTGATGATTCAGATCTTGATTTTTGCATTCGGCTTCGACTTGAGCGAGTTTAGCTTGAGCCAATTCGAGTTCGAGTTCACGTATTCTTTGTGTGGCTACGTTGTAGGGATCCAATGGTCCCAGGGCAGGTTCGTCTGTTTGTTTTTTCAGTGGTTTGAGCACATTCTTGAGCGATGTGTTCTTTTGGATACTTTCCGAGCAGATAGTACATTTTGATATTGTTTCCTACAAAAGCAAAAGAAATGAAAATGCCATTTGATCTAAGCAAGCAAGAAATCTCTTACCGACATTCCGTCGACGGTTTTATTCAACCTCGTTATTTCCTCTTCCTGTCGCTGAATAATCTGCTTATAATCATGTGTAATGCCCGAGTGTGTTTTCTCCGTTTGATTGGCCTTCTCAGCGCACTCCTCGAGTTTCTTTTGCAAAAGAGCGATTTCCGCTTGGAATTTCCTTCGTTCCTCACCGAATTTAGCTTCATAGATTTGTGCTTCCTTCTCGATTCTCTCCTCGTTCTTTTTCTGCAAAAAGAATTCATCTTCGTACTGCTTTAGTTTCTTGACTTTGCGTTCACAAGCCATTTTCATTATCTTCCGGGCTTGACTAGAACTACGACATTTTTTCGGCAATGTCACTCGGAAATACTTGAGTATACCCTCAAAATCGAGCTGCCGCAATTCAGCTTCGCATATCGATAGCAAAGTGATGGCCACTTGGAATAGCAGAGGTATTCCATCGAGCAGGAATACATCGAGGACATGGAAAACAAAACAGAGTGGAAATCGTGCTGTAAACAATGTCAGGAACCACTGGGAGGCGTACATGTGCGTTTCAACACCGCAACGTTCGAAGTGCTCGTGCAGCTTGGGCAAATGCTCGCGAATAAGGCGATCGAGTTGGAACAAACGCAGGTAGAGAGATTCGAAGCCTTGTTTGTAGAGATCCCGGAGGCCGTAATCGTACATGAGCGAGACCAGAACACAGAATGCGTCTTCTTCGGGCATCTTTAAAATAGAAAATTCATAAAATGAACAAAACAAAAAAAAAGAAACAACTCACATGCAATAATAAACTTGCAGCTATGAAGCTAAGTCCTTGGCAGTAGCCAACCTCGCTGTCATAGACAGCATAGGCTTTGGAGACTTTGAAGAGTGCATCCTGGCCGGATCCGCCGGTTTCCTTGAAACACTTATGAGCTGGGAAGGTCCTGTGAATGTCTCTCTGGATGACAGTTTCACATTTTGTTTTCTCTGTTATCAAAGTTCGATACATGTCTGTCATTTCGATTTTGCCTTCAACATTCGACAATTTCTGCCAGATTTTTCCTCTCAGGGCTTCGGGTACTCCCAGTCGCACAAGCGGAGGCAGATTCCTAGGTCTCTTCTCCGTATCCCATTCCTTCAATATTGGATCCCATTCATCCAAAGTGTATTGTGAGCACTCTTTGGACACCTCGCCGGTGCCACTCAGTAATGGCTCATCCCCATCGGAACTGTAATCAGTTGGACAATCATCCTCAATGGAGACGACACTCGACGAACGAACCATCCTTGACAAATTATTGATGCCGAACTTCAAAAGCGATGACTGTGGTGTTTGTTCGAGTATCTCCTCGGATGGATCGATTGATGCCACTTCCCACGAAGCTTCATCGGTCTTCTTCAAATGCAAATAGAAACGCAGCGACATCGGACGCCGCGATGTGAAATGATCCATTATTCGAATTTCGGTTTGGGACTGAATTATAACCGGAGTTTCGATAACAAATCGCACAGGTTCTTGTATTCCACGAATGACAAGATCCACAGCGACGGTGAGGAACGTTTTGTTTGATTCATAGTTGAGCTGCTCGAAGGCTTTGTCACTGGCCTTCCATTCGGCACGGATTTGATACGGATTAAGGGTTACAGGAGTTTGAGTTTGATTATTATCGCCAATAGTGGCCACTTGATATCCCATCGATACCATGTCGAGGAGTTGCATATCGGCCTGACGGACAAGCTTGCCGGGGCTGAGAAGAACTCCAAAGCAACGTTCTATGTAGAGTGGTTGAAGAGTTAGCGATGCTGTTTGTTTGACGGTAATGCAAACTTCTTTGTCCGTCTTGCAGCGTAGCTTGAAACTCGATCGATCTCCCCGTGGGACAGCACAGTAAGACTTGGCCACTTTCTCGCGAATTTCGAGGGACACTATGAACTCGTAACCGGCTGCACTAATCGGATTGCCGCTCATATCGGAAGTTATCGAATTGATCATGTTGCTATCGACGGCGGAGGTCACACTGCACGTTAGACTGGCTGGATAACGTCGAAAAGCTTTTGTGAAGCATGCTTTCAAAGAAATAGTCTTTAGTTGACACTTCAATCGAGAAAGAGATGTCTTCAACTACTTACCACTAACTTGGTTGACGGCTTCTGGAATATGACATCGGAACACGTGACATTGGAACAACGATTCGCCATGCAGCCAAGTGAAGGCAAAGCAACCGCGTTCGGTACTCTCAACTGGTCCACGGAAATACAATATTATTGTTTGTACTTCGAATGAATAGATGAGCGAGTTGTTTTCGGCGTCATAGAGCCTGTTGGCGAGTAAAATACATTTCAATTGATTTGAAGGGAAAGTAAATTGAATTTATTCACATGACAAGGCCATCGGAACAGTTGGGGATGCTGACAGACACTTTCAAGCCAACTGAATTCGATCCGGTGTTCATTTCGCACATTATTCGATGAATGTCGACTTCGGACTTGGGTGCGTTTATGTTCGCAGCTCCTAAGTATGTGACGCCAGAGAAGATTGTACATCCCTGTTGGTCGATATCGGAAACTAAAATGGAAAGAATTGTCAATTGAAGGGCAATTAAAACAAATAAAAACAAGCAGTTTGTTCGACAGATTGGCATTGGTTTGCGTAAATGGTAAAAAGATTGTTCTTTATTGAGGATTGATTAATTGTTTTTTCATTTTATTTGTTCCGGATGCAACCCGGATATTGACTTAGCGTAAAATTGGTGGCCACTTTCTGGTAGTGGCAACATTTGGAGCTCGACTATCAAACGACAAGAAAACACGTTCTGTCAAAAGAAAGAAGTTCAACAGCGGTTGCCTTAGCACTCCGGACAACGTCAGAGTCTGTAGTGAGTGCAAGTGTAAGAGACTCTCCGTTGTATTCTTAACCAACGACCCCCGAAAAAGAACCCGCGGTATGATGATGAATGCGCGATACTGAAAAGAGAGACGGAAAATGCGCGTTTGCAGTTGCTGCAACGGAAAACAAGAGCAGCAAGGGAAAAGTACCGAACAAAAAGGAGAACAAACTTTTGCGAAGGAAGAAAAGAGCATCCGCAGCTTCTAAGCTCAAAGATCGCGAAGAGTATCGTGGCAAATACAACACTAGACTATTCTTTAAAACGTAGAAGCAATTAACTTCTGGTTCCCGTACCGGGACATCGAATCTTCGAAACATTGAAGAAAACCTAGTCACCAGAGCACAGGAAAATGTAGATGTATTCAAGCAGCACTTCCTTCAGCTGCTGAATGCGCATAATGTCGAGCAAGCAAATGACAAACGAGAAGCGAGACCAGTCAATGAAGACCCAGTCCCAGCCCGCAGCACAGCAGAGCTAAGAGAAAGAGAGCTAAAAAATAACAAGTCCTCTGGGTCCGATGACATACCTGCGGAACTTTTTAAATATGGAGGAGGTGCACCAGATCATCAACAAAGTCTGGGAGGAATAATGCATGCTCACTGACTGGTCTATAAGCTCCATATGCCCCATCTATAAAAAAGGCGATCCTATTTCATATGTCATGCAAAAACTAGCGCGGCATATCTCTGCTTAATGTTGCATACAAAATCTTATCCAACGTACTGTGTGAGCGTCTTAAACCGTTCTGCAACACAATAATCAGCACGTACCAGTGTGGCTTTAGGCCAGGCAGAACAACGATAGACCAAAATTTCACACTGAGGCAGATCCTGGAAAAGACCAACGAATTTCAAGTTCAAATCCACCATCTTATCATTGACTTCAAAGCTGCTTATGATAGCATCCACCGCCAAGAGCTTATGATTGCGATGTCTGAATTTGGGATCCCGAACAAACTGATCCAGCTGTGCCGCATGATGCTAAACAATACGCAGTGCAGTGTGCAAATGGGTATCAGCTCATCCGAGTAGTTTCAAACATACGCAGATTCCTGGAGCAGATAATGCGCAAGGAAGGTGTGAGCACGAAATACACTATCTTCAACAAATCCACCCAGTTCCTAGGCTCCCAGGGACCTGTGCTTGAGAAATTTACAGCGATTGAAGAGCAGGCGAAACTCGTTGGTCTTGATTCACTTCAAGACAAAACAAAGTACATGCGGCAATAAACAAAGCAACATCTGTCCACCGCCTTGGACAAAACGTCACGTTCATTTCAAGGTAGTAAGGGAGTTCACCTATCTTGGAACAAACATCAGTCCCACAAACGAAACCTTAGTGGAGATCCGACGAAGAATTACTACCCTAGCGAACCGCTGCTACTACAGTTTGGCCACACAATTGGCTTCAAAACTTCTCACACGTGTGCCTACTATACAAGAGTTTGATTTTACAAGTCCTTCTATACGGCGCTGAATCCAGCACTCACGATGTGAGTCAAAGATAGAAAATGATACTGGCCACTTTCGAAAGAAAAATTCTTCGACGGAATGGAGAAGAAATTTCATCCTTGAACTGTACGAACTGTAACAAGACGTGGAAGTAGTTCTAAAAGCCAAGAAAACACGACTACATTGGTTCGGTCACATCCAGCGAATGGCCGACAACGCTCCAGCCAAGAAAGTCTTCTCTTCGCAGCTCCCAGGTTCGGGACGACCAGGAAGACCGAACTTGCGGTACAAAGCCTAAGTAACTGCGGATGCAAGAGCGTTTGGTTTCGACTACTTGACAACGCATGTGAGAGACCAGTCCCGATGGAAAACTGCTGTGTCTCAGGCTGAGATCTCATAAGTATGTAAGTGTGTCTTATATGTTATAAAGCACGGGCGGTATTAACAAGTTTAACCTTTCTTTGCAGTTGCCAATAATTGAAGCAGATTATTCTGACATCCTTTACCATAAGTATGACGGTTAAGTTGTGGGTATGCTTTTTGAACGGATCTGAAATATAAAAGAGGAATTAGGTGCAAGATTCCTTTAAGAATAAAACAGCCAAGGATTGGCGTACGGATTGTTTACCGATTTTCTCGAACGCTACAACAAATTAAAAATTTCATAGAGAGAGCCAATTTGAAGATGTGACTTGAGGTTGTTTATATTAATCGCTTAAATCCATAACACCAGAACCAGTGAAAGAGAACAAACTGAATGATTTCGGTGGGACGTGCGTCGATAAAACTTCACACAGAACTTGAAACTAGGTTGTATGATTCTATGAGCATTCAGTCAGAGCAAAATGAGTTCTCGATGCCGTTTGACGTAGACTCAAACATCAGTTCATAAAAACACACCCAGGAAGTTATGACGCTTTTTGCGAACAGACTTTTTCAACCATAAAATTAAAAAAAAAAAAAAAAAAACTCAATCAGAAACCGACTTATTGACGAACACCTTTATCGCGCTGCTGAAGGTTTCTTCGTCATAGCTCGAACCTAAATTGGAAAATGTTATGGGACATTAAAAGTTATTTCATTAGTCTCACCATTCCAGGACCCCTTGAATGATTAAAAGTTTCAAATTAAAATGCATTTTCCCTACAATTCTGGCCCACCACTGGTCAAGAAACGTTTAGTGACTTGTACTGAATAGCATTTTAAGACCGTTATGCCATGTTGTACCTCCGTTTCCAATGGATTCAACAGATTCCTCACCTTCTTCATCGGTATCACTCTTCTCCGGCTTCATATCATCCTGTTTTTCTCCTCCAGCTGGACTGCCATCAATACAATCATAAAACACTGAATGGCCGACTTTATTCACATCCGGTGTTGATATATTCGATTTTGGTGACATTGGCCCACCCTGACGGCCAAGAGTCTGAGTTCCCAATAGGTGGGTGTTTGGTATCGGATTGGATTGGGATTTCGATGTTCCAGCCAATGGTAGAGTCAATGATTTCTGTGCCAATTTTGCAGCATTTGGCGTAGCTATATCAAAAGAAAACAGAAAATTTGTATAAATTGCAATTAGCTATCAGTTTAAAGACAAATTTGCAATCAAAAACCATAAAAGGAGGCGGTTTGTTTACAAAGGAAAAGTAAAAACAATAATTCTACAAAATAAACAAGCAAATGCGACACAAGACAAAATTAACAAAACAACTAACTCGTGAATGCCGATAGCATAATTTTTCTTTTGTTTAATCG
The DNA here is from genome assembly GCA_920937365.1 of Sphaerophoria rueppellii. NCBI lineage: Eukaryota > Metazoa > Arthropoda > Insecta > Diptera > Syrphidae > Sphaerophoria > Sphaerophoria rueppellii. Next base: position 87,590,995 of record CAKKXW010000001.1, read on the forward strand.
GCTGTGATGATTTATTTGCTAAAAAAAAAAAAAAAAAAACAAAACAAAAACTAAATTTATTTAAACGCAACGATGACGACGCGACGGACGTATGATGAGAAAGGTTATTCACTTTCGTTTGGTTTGCTGGTTCGATGCTTCCACCCGACTGACTGATCATTTGCATCGATAAATCATCTGAATTCAAAAGTTAACACATCGCCATCGCCATTCGCCCATCGATCGAATAGAAGCAGAGAGCCCGCTCTCTCCGCTCTAATAATAAACTATCTTTTGACCGTTTATGTGTGTTTCGATTTTTCGTTTCGTTGTTATTGGAAGCGCCCAAAATCAACAGGCGGCAAACGACGACGACGCGACGTCGGGCAAGTACTATGAGTTCAATTGAGTGGAACACGATAAAACAACAAATTTCAAATTAAAAAAAAAAGAAAAAAACTCAAGATAAAGAACAGAAAAAAATGTAGATCACCGGATTGCGCGTAGGGCGGGTGATTTGATTTGGATGCGATTGGGCAATGGGCAATCAATGGGTTACGAAAATATAAGATACCGTTAGACAGTTTATGAGGAATTTGGGATTTTTGATTTCATGTTTGAACTGATAAAAAAGTAAATTTATGAGAACTGCACCTAAGCAAATGGAAAAGGAAATTTCTGCGAAAAGGATAATTCCTTGGTGACATTGTTGTCGAAATCATTTGTGTTTGAACAGCTTGCGTGGTTTTTTTTTCAACAGAATACAGCTCGTATTGCACTTTTGTATTTGCCAAGTTTGTTTTGGCGAGAACTTAAGTAAACAAGTAAATATCAAGTGGGAGATGAATATTTGCTTGTGACTTCTTTGCTACAAACTGACTGTGCAGTTTCAGCTGTTTTCTACTTTGTAGTTTTTGTTTTTTTAATTCAAATAAAATCGGCAGTCGATTCTATAACCTATCATCTTTAACGTCTTTTTCAACAAAAGAACGCCCTTAGGCTTTAAAAAATAGAGTGGCGCGACAGCTCTTGAAGAGCAAAGGCCTAAGTGGCTTACTCTCATCAACAATTCTCTAGGTGCATGTGAAGAATTAAAGGGACCTACAATTTAACGCCGATTCCGAACGGCAAAGTTGAGAAGCACTTTTTCATGACAGATGATCTCTTGGAAGTTTTGTCAGTTCTTCGCAAGAGGCAGTGCCCGTGAAAGATGAAATAAAAACTTTGGGCACAAGTAGGACTCGAACCCACGAGGCGACGTTCTGCTTAGCAGCCAACGCACCTAACCACTAAGTTACGGACCCTTAGGCTTTGCTCTCTCCTCTTTAAAACGCAAAGCAAAACAAAATTGTATATCGTCAACTGAAATTCAAGATTGCCTTGCAAACGATGGTCGAACAAACTTACCAAAAAGTCTCGTCTTCATGAGAACATTAACAGAATGCAGTTACAAACTCCATCGTTAAAAAAAAAATTTCTGTGAAAATCGAAAAATCTTTACAGACGCAATTCGTAGTGGAAGGTAAGGTTAGGCTAAAGTAGCTGTTAGGATGTTACTAACTCATTCAGACAGGACCAAAAATCACTCGAAGAATTTTTCTCTCAAAGCAGCCCAAAGCGTATTCATCAGATGTTGTCATGGTCTATGTCTCTGCACTATACATGAGGACCGGGATGATGAGGGTTTTCTTGAGTGTGACTTTAGTTGCTCGGGCGAGGACTTTACTACTCAATTGTCTTCTAAGTCCAAAGAAGCAGCGATTGGCAAGTGTGATTCTTCGTTTGATTTCAGCGCTAGTGTTGTTGTCTGATTGATAGCGGTTCCTAGATAGACGAAGTCCTTAACTACCTCGAAGTTAAATCTGTCTATGTTGACGTTTGCTCCAAGACGTCGATGTTGGTTGTCTTTGCTTGTTGACAGCATTAACGAAGGGCTTCAAACGAACACACAGCACGGCAGACAAGATCTTGTAGGCGATGTTAAGGAGTAATTGGTGCAGTTCAGGGGATCTCCTTTCTTGAGGATCGGGCATACGATGCTGAGGTTCCATTCGTCGGGCATGCTTTCCTCCGACCAAATTTTGCAGATGAGCTGGTGCATGCTCCTAACCAAATCATCTCCAGCTGCTTTGTTCAGTTCGGCGGCTAGCCCGTCTGCTCCAGCGGGTTTGTTCGACTTAAGTGTAGATATCGCTATCTTCACTTCGTCAAGGTCGGGTGGGTGGAATTGTTCTGTATTGCTGGCGGAGTTTTACTCGTCATCGCCATTATACAGCTTGGAAAAGTTGTCTTTCCATATTCCACTACGATATGCCCATGATGGTTCCTACAGGCTTCCAGTTCGTTCCAGTTGTAAAAACTCTCTATCTCCTCGATCGCGCGCTTCTTTTTTCTTTCTGAGAAGTTTGTGCTGCTCTCTCCTTTTCTGCTCGTAGAGCTCACGAGCTGCTCGTGTCCTTCTTTACAGCGCCACCGCTTTGTATGCCTCTTTTTTAGCTGCATGTGCTCGCCGGCACTCACCGTCAAACCAGGGGTTTCGTTGTGGTGGCTGCTTGGCAATGTTGCCACTGGTTCTCTACATTTTGTGCTGGCAGCAAAGGACTTCTAAGGAGATTTTCGGAAACACGATCGAAGAAGGATCTAATGTAGCAATCTCTTGCGATTGTAGCCGCTTGACGTTGAAATTTCTCCTAGCATTTTGACGTGTTGGCCTTGATCGGAATATCCGCATTCGTACCTTGGCTACAACAAGGTAGTGGTCCATGTCGATGTTGGCAGCTCGGAATGTGCGGACATTTTGCATGCTAGAGAAGTGTCGTGCGTCGTGTGATCAATCTGGTTGACGGTTGATTGATCAGGGGATTTTCATGTTCCCTTGTGGATATCGAGATGTGGGAATCGCGTACTTGCTACCACTACGTCTCGCCCCAGCAGCGAAGTCGATTAGCCTAAATCCGTTATCAGAGGTGGTGTCGTGTAGGCATTTTTAAAGCATTAAAATCTCCAAGGACGATTATAATGTCATAGCTAGGGCATTGCTCATAGGTCTTTTCGAGGAGCTCGTAGAACCTGTCTTTGGTGTCTTCATTCTTTTCCTCAGTGGGGGCGGGCGTAAGCACAGATGAAGCTGATGTTGGTGAATTAAGCCTTGATACGGTTTGTTGTGATGCGCTCATTCACTGAGTTGAAACTCAAGACCTTCCTCCTGAATCGAGTCCCAACTACAAATCCATATCCTAATAGACGCCGTAGCAGATATTACAGTTATTCATTTTACTGGCTTGCCTCCTCTTCAAAAGCAATATGTGACTCTGGAACATTTATCAGGGAGACTATCGTCTCCAAGTCCACCCAATTACTGGCAACAACTACTAAAGTGGAGGTGCCACCACTTCGAGTAGTCTGGTCCTTCAATTACCTTGGGTCAGTAGTAGCAGCCGATAACAATATGGAAGAAGAAATACGCGGGCGGCAGCTCAATGCGAACAGAACGAACTTCAATTTTTTAAAGTCATTTGAATCCAATCCTAAAATCTTACCATTACTTCGAAAATGCTGCTGTTAGGCGAAAGTCTTCCCAGAACTCACTTACGGATCCGAGACTTGAGTGCTTATTCGAAGGCACTCTGAACTCTTAGCCGCGTTCGAGAGAAAATTGTTATAGAAAATAATTGCCCCCGTTTGTGAGGAAGGACAATTCCATATTATCATGACCTACATATATCTAATCTACCGCGAAACAGATTTCAGAACTAAAATTAGGCTTGCTAGACGTTGGGCTGGACAACTAGCTCGTTTGAGCGAAGATGAACCGACCGGAAAGTCCTTTGCGGTACAGTTCATGGTAGGAGACAGCGCGGCAGACCTAATTTGCGCTGGAAGGTAGACCAGGACGCCCAAAGCCTTGGGGTGCGGCACTGGATGGCGTCGCCAAAAATAGAGATACATGGAAGAACTTTGGCAAGGAGGTCTGGACCGGATTCCAGTTGTGGCGCAGATGAAGGGAGAAAGTAGTTTATTGGCCACGACGACGACAACGATAATGATGATGATGATGCTGAGCGTAGAGGCATAAATGCACAAAAAGCATGGTTTTGCTCGACCTTTTAGCTACCTTTTTGCTCAAATCGATCCTTATCCTCTTAACACAACCCTGAAAGTTTTTAAGCTAAGTCAAGTTCTTATTTTCCAGAACCCTTGAACTATTAAAAACCCAAATGAACATTTTATTATATTTTGAACTTACAAACTTTATTCAATGGGTTTCCAAAGCTTTTAAAGACTCAAGTAGTCAAACTTCGGTATCACAAAGGCATTGGAACAGATTTTCTTTATAATTCTACCTTATTTCTGTTAGAAGTCCACACAATTGATTTTGATAATTCTCTATTTATAATCACAACTACATTAACATGAGAAGAGTGGAACTCAGAAATACTCTACAGCTACAAACTATTCAATCAAATCTAGGATAACTATCACTTTGTTGTTAGTATCGGGTTTTCCAATAAGGACTTCACAACTTTACCAAATGATTCATTCAATTTTGCAGCATTTTCATTTTTCCCTCAATGGGTTCGCAAATAAGCAAAATATGCGTTTATTGGTCGGGTAAATAAATCCACATTTGCATCGTGAATCACAACTTCATCCACCAAAAGTAACAGTTTGGTGCGGTTTGCATGCCGGCGGCGGCATTACTTACTTACTTACTTAAGGTGGTGTTACAGTCCGCGGTGGACTTGCGCCTCAACCAACAAACCTCTCCAGCAAGCTCGGTCCCTAGCTAGTTGTCTCCGGTTTAGCACGCTGAGTTGGATGAGGTCGTCTTCAACTTGCGCGCCCCACCTGAGCCTTGGTCTTTCTCTACTGCACCTTCCCTCTGGGGTGGATTCGAAGACATTACGAGCCGGAGTATTAGTGTTTATCTTCTCCACGTGACCAAGCCATCTGAGTCTTTGGACTTTCACTCTTTTAGCTAGGTCAGATTCGTTGTTCAACTTGTACAGTTCGTCCTCCATTCACAGTTTATGCAGACAGGACCATAGACCGGCCATAGACCATAGATAGGCGCTCCCATCAGTTTTTGATAGGATCCATGCTTCTACACCATAACAGGTAGGGGATAATGAGGGTCATATAGAGCGCCACCAATTGATTTCTTAACCCGAATAAACACCGATTAGCAAGAGTTATTCTTCGTCTGATCTCAGCGCTGATGTCGTTGTTCGTGTTGATAGCGGAGCCAAGGTATACAAAATCCCTAACTACCTCGAAATTATATGAGTCTATCGTGACGTTTTGTCCAAGACGTCGGTGTTGCGTGTCCTTTCTTGATGACAGCATATACTTTGTTTTGCCCTCATTGACCGCTTAACTCTAGTGTTGACGTGGGGAGTTCTGCACAAGGTGCATCACCTTGTCTAAAGCTTTTTTTGACATCGAAAGCGTCGGTGAGGTCGTTACCGATTTAAATGGAGTAGCGCGAGTTCTTCATTGTCAACCTGCTCAGACGAATTTGTTTTGTAGGGATGCCAAAAGTGGACATGGCTTTATACAGTTCTTCTCTATAGGTGTGTTGGCTGCTAAGCAGAACGTAGTAGGTTCGATTCCTACCCGTGCCCATAGTCTTTATTTCATCTTTCACGGGCACTGCGAAGAATGGACAAAACTTCCAAGAGTATCGTCTGTCATGAAAAAGTGCTTCTCAACTTTGCCGTTCGGAATCGGCGTTAAATTGTAGGTCCTTTCAATTCTTCACACGCACCTAGAGAATTGTTGATTAGAGTAAGCCACTTAGGCCTTGGCTCTTCAAGAGCTGTCGCGCCACTCTATTTATTTTATTTTCTCTATAGATGCTGTCATTCGCGGCCTTAAATCGATAAAAAGATTTAAATATTTGATCAATGGTGGACTTTCCTGGTCTAAAGCCACACTGATATGGACCTTTCAGTTTGTTGACAAACGACGCGATGTTTAGCAGGCTGATGCCTCTGTAGTTGGTGCAATTTAGAGGGTCTCCTTTCTTCAGGATCGGGCAAACAATGCTGAGGTTCCATTCGTCGGGCATGCTCTCTTCCGATCATATTCTGCAAGTCATCGCCGGCTGCTTTGAAGAGTTCGGCAGTTATGCCATGAGCTCCCGCGGCTTTGTTGTTTTTCAGCTTAGATATTGCTATCTTCACTTATTCAAGGTCGGGTAGACGGAAATCTTGGCTTGCGTCGTCTTCATTGAATGGTTCATTCAGCCTGATAGCGGAATTCGATTTGTCATCGCCGTTGTAGTCTGCAGAAGGGGTCCTTCCATATTCTCAGCATTAACTGTGACTCTACTACGATATTTCCCTGTTGGTCTGTACCAGCTTCAGTTCGTGCTCGGTAACCTGGAGACACTTGTTTCACCTTTTGGTAAAACTTCCGAACCTCATTCCTGTTTTTTAGTTTCTCAACATTCTCGACCAATCGCTTTTCATGCTCTCTCTTTTTGTTTCTGGCCGGTGGCGTTATGGGTTCATATTTTTCGTCGACGTTAAGAATCGTCAAGTTATTTTGAATAGCCAGCGTTAATGGCGCCCTGATTACCAATTATTTTTGAATCGAATTCACAGATATGGACTTGGACGACATGTGGTTTCAACAGGATGATGCATTTAGTCACCCAGCATACCTTACAATCGATTTATTGAAGAGTAAGATTGTTGAGCGTGTTATCTCAAGAAATAGGCCAGTCGATTTGCCGCCTTGTTCTTGTGATTCAACGCCTCTAGACTATTTCCTTTGGGCCAAGTTAAGTTTATGGTTTATGCAAACAAGCCGACATTGGAAGAGCTCAGAGCTAACATTGACCGCAAAATTTGAGGCCGAGTCAACGAAAATTGAATCCAACAAATCGATCAACCGTTGCAAACTTGTCCGCAGTGGCCATATGATCGAAGTCGAGTTCCCTTCGCAAGTCGATAATAAAATGTTTGAAATATTTCAAATGGTTTGCGTATTGCGTTGTATTTAAAAACAAAACCAAAAAAATTGTCACGTCTTTAGTGGAAAACCCTTTAAACAAATCAATGAACATGACAATCAGAGAATGGAACATCATTGACAAAACATCTCCACAAGAACTACAACATAAATAAACAAATGAGAAAGTGTGAGTAAACATGCAATACAAATAAATAAAAAACGAATCAAGAAACAACAAAATAGAAATACAACAAAAAGTCACTACCATGTCGGACAGCAAAAATTTGAATTTCAACAAGACACAAAGTCCACTTAACAGCAACACTCAAAAAATGTAAAATTCATGAATGAAGCAAATCAAAGCACTTCGCGGTACGATTGGTTAAACTTTATCACCTGTATCTCTCACAAGACATGATTCATTCATCTTAAAATTGTTATTGTTATTTACAGCATTCTCATCGTTAATGGCATCCATAATGCAGGCTTTAACTTCCATCGAATTACGTCCGTTGTTCAATTGACAAAATGTCATAGCATCCGCTGTAGTTGGTCTCCTATCCACACCATTACAAAAATCATTCAGAAGTTCATAGTCGCACTTCGAAACAATTAGATCTAGAGACACACACAAGTTGGTTTTCAGGTGGTATACAAAAAAATAATTGAAAAAAAAAAAACTTAAATTAACGAAAAAGCTTGAATTTGTTGAAGACTAGGAAGCAAATCATTTTTTCTAGAGACATCAACGAACACCTAAGATTCGAAACATGCTGCAAGACTGCATACATCTCTTTGAAAACAGAAAATAATTGCGAACGTATATTTCGTGCAATCGTGCTTATATGTGTCTGTTCGAAAGATAGGGACAAGAAGCACATCTATGTGAACAATAATAAATATTCAGTAAGAGATAGTCTCACCTGCTTGTTCTAGTTCCCGTATTGCCTCGGTCATGTCGTTTTTAAGATCATGAAAATCACCGTTATTCGGTATATCTAAAGTTGGTGATTTGTTTTTAATATTACTGGACTTGGTATTCATTTGTTTGTCAATGACAATTTCGTATTCTCCACTTGTGCTTATTGAATCAGACGATGAATTCGTGCTGATGGTATCATCCATGACGTTGTGTGCGAATAAGGACAACGCTAAAATTCTGGCATGGAGTTTTGTTTTTTTTGTGAGCTTAGTGTTTACTGGGATGTGGAAGCATAGTAGCTTGGAACATCTTTAATCAGTTGACCAGAAATGAAGAGAAGTTTTGCACTGAAATGAAAAAAAAAATTGAAATATTATTGACAAGACATTTTTGAAGGAATTCACAGTTGGTGGTCCATTGTTTCGGATCCATTGTTTACGTGTGAGACTACGAACCAAATTATTGGGAAGAGCACCCTACTGAAAATGTTGAGTCTGTCTTAACACAATATTCGTGGAACTGTGATAGGCGATGGATACGATCAAGAGAACTAAGAGACACATAGATTTGGTTTATGACAGTAAAGAGCAAGTCAAAAAGGAATTTTACGAACCGCGAAATGGAGCGTTGTGTAACTTATGATGGATTGGGATTGAAAGATCTCCTAGTCCTGGAGAAGATAGGTGTGTAAGGCTGTAAGGCTAAATATCATCAACGACTGAAGTGCTTTAGGCTTTTACAGCGATTAACAGTTGAATAGGGAACACAACTTAGCCTTGAAGTGAATGAAAACAAACAAATTACATGCTATCTACAAACAAAGTTTTGTCTGCCATCGTTTATCATTCATGATAGTTGAGAAGTTCATCACTCTAACTTACTTTTACTTGGATCCTCAGACCTGTTAAGTCTGTGGCGGACCATTAATGAGGCATATGGCCTGTACTACGCCTATGCTCCAACCTATTCGGTTTTCGGAGATGTGTTTCAGCACCCTCTAGCTCCTGCGTAGTGACGCTGATTCCACCTCGACTGTCCTCCGCCATGTGCTACTTGGTCGACGAGCTTTTCTTCCTTCCTGTGTTAGTGGGTTCCACTGCATTGCTTGACTTGCAATGCAATCGTTACCTTTTCGATGCGTATGTGCAATGCATTGCCACTTAAATCTTCGTAAAATAGTCAATAGGTTCCTGAGCTGTCCTCCTATGAAAGTTCGTATTGGATATTCGATATTCGGCAGAAAATTCTAACGATGTTGCGAAAACATCTATTAACGAAGGTTTGCAACTTCCTTTTGATGACTGAAGTAACTTTCCAGGTGCTGCATTCATAAAGAAACGTAGATTGGACATTTGTATGGAACAGTTTTCGTTCTTTAGCTTAGAGGGTTATTTCCTCCATGCTTAAGACAGCGTACAAAACACCGCTTTTTCCTTGCCGAAGCGGCACATGACGTCTTGTTCGAATCCGCCTTGGATAGAGACGATACTACCAAGATATTGGAAGCTCTCCACTTTCTCCAACAGTTGAGAGGATGGTCGAGTTTCGCGAGGCTGATTATTTTTTTTTTTTGGCCGAAATTGATTTTCAGTCCCATAATTTCTGCTTCTCCTCTACCTTGTCATTTCACGGAGATCCATGATCCTATGAGAGAGTAAGCAAACGACGCGTTATCTAGATACTTTAAATAGGATGTCAAAAGTCCATTGAATCCCTCAAAGCTGCGCGCTGCACATTGCTTGTCACCAGCAAATACAATATTGGCGACAACTGTGTCCGACAACCGATTTATCATGCAGAGCGTGACACTTGGATCCATTTATGTTGTCTTCATAACAGCTATTAGTTTTTCTGGAATGCCTCTCCTCCTGTAGAGCTTAACAGTGTACTCGCTATTGATGCTTTTAAAGGCCTGGCTACGAGTGTGGCCTGTAGATGTTTTCTGATGTGTTCAGGATGATTTTGGCTACTATTTTGGCAACAGCAGGAAGAACGCAAGTCCCTCTCATCTTCCACTCTTCAGGGAAGCTCTCGGTGGCCCAGGCTTTGATTAAGAGCGATAAAGCGGTTTGTTTGATGATGTTGGCGCCGCTTGTAAAAGCTGTGCTGGAATTCTATCAATTCCCACCGCTTTGTTATTCTTGAATGCTTTAATCCCCGATACGATCCCCTCTTTACTGGAAGGTGCAGTTTGGATGTGGGGATTGTCTTGTTCGGGCAATTCAGAAAGCTTGGCTTAACGTCAACGTAGTATTCAAACTTACTTAATTACTTATGGTGGCGCTACAGTCCAGGTCGGACCAGGGCCTCACCCAACAAACTTCTCCAGCCAGCTCGGTCCCTACCTAGCTGTCTCCAGTTTCGCACGCCAAGTTGGTTCGGGTCCTCTTCCACCTGTGTGCTCCACCTGAGTCGCGGTCTTCCTCTTCTGCGACATCCTCCCAGGTTGGATTCGAAGACTCTACGAGCGGGAGTATTATTTTCTATTCGCTCAGCATGTCCCAACCATCTAAGTCGTTGGACCTTAACTTTTCTGGCTAGGTCAGTGTCGCTGAACAGCTCGTAGGGTTCTTGGTTGAATTTTCGTCTCAATTCTCCATTTATGCAGACAGGACCAAAAATTACTCGAAGAATTTTTCTCTCAAAGCAGCCCAAAGCATTTTCATCAGACTTTGACATGGTTCATGTCTCTGCACCATACATGAGGACCGAAATGATGAGGGTTTTGTAGAGTGTCACTTTAGTTGGTCGGGAGAGGACTTTACTATTTATGAAAAAGTATTATTTATTACTATGAAAAAGTATTTCGCCCGAAGATGGAGAAGCACCTCCCAAACGCGTCGCAGTAAAACTTTATTACAAAAATTATAAGTTGTGAAATTAAAAATCAAAATAAGAATAAAATTAAAGTATTTATAAAAGTAAATTTATTAATATAGTTTTTTCTTAAATTCCTAACATACTTTACTATTCAATTGCCTTCTTATTCCAAAGAATCAGCGATTGGCAAGTGATTATTCGTTTGATTTCAGCGCTGGTGTTGTTGTCTGAGTTGATAGCGGTTCCCAGGTAGACAAAGTCCTTAACTACATCGAAGTTAAATCTGTCTATGTTGACGTTTGCTCCAAGACGTCGATGTTGGTAGTCCTTTCTTGTCGACAGCATTAACTTGGTCTTGCCCTCGTTCCTGGCCTCCGTCTCAAGACTCACAAACGCTCCTCTGACATCACGCCGTGTTCTTTCAATTATTTCAATGTCGTCTGCGTATCCTATTAGCTGGACGGACTTTTGAAAGAAAGAAAACATCGCATGACAGCATATCGCCTTGTCTAAAACTTTTTTTGACATCAAATGCGGCCGTTAGGTTTTTTCTGACCATGATGGAACAGCGTGAGTTCTCTTTTGTCATCTTACACAGACGGACGAGTTTTTTTCTGGGATCCCAAAACTAGACATTGCTCTTTATAGTTGGTCTCTATAGACGCTGTCATACGCGGCCTTGAAATCGATGAAAATATGGCAGGTATCGATTTGAAGTTCCTGGGTCTTCTCCAAGATCTGCCGTAGGGTGAATATTTGATCGATGGTGGACTTTCCGGGTCTGAAGCCACACTGATAAGGACCTATCAGGTTGTTGATGAAGGGCCTCAAACGTTCACACAGCACGGCAGACAAGATCTTATAGGCGATGTTAAGGAGAGTTATACCTCTGTAGTTGGTGCAGTTCAGGGGATCTCCGCTGAGGTTCCATTCGTCGGGCATGCTTTCCTCCGACCAAATTTTGCAGATGAACTGGTGCAAGCCCCTAACCAAATTATCTCCAGCAGCTTTGCACAGTTCGAAGGCTAGCCCGTCTGCACCAACGGCTTTGTTCGACTTAAGTTTAGATACCGCTATCTTCACTTCGTCCATGTCGGGTGGGTGGAATTGTTGGCCTTCTGCACCCAAATTGAATGGTTCTGTATAACTGGTTGAGTTTTTCTCGTCATCGCAATTATACAGCTTGGAAAAGTGGTATTTCTATATCCTCAGCACTGACTGCAGTTCCACTATGATGTTCCAGTCAGTTCCCTGGTTATTTTGTAAATGGTTCTGCTTTCGCACATGTTTTGCAGCATCTTCTGCTTTCTGGGGAAATACGTTGATGTAATTCTGCTTGTCACGGCGTACACTACAAATTTTAGTTCTGATAATGATGGCAAAACAAATTACCCATACAAACCGCGGTAGAAGTCAAAGAACAAACGATCGACCCATATTTGTTTTCCAATGTCGCTGGACACCGTTAGACAGGTTTTGTTGGTACCTCGATCTGAATGATCTTCAAACATGTATCGAGTATAAAGGACTTGATAACGAACAAAACTTCTGAATTTGATAAATGATTAGAACGCTAAACAAAGTGAAGATTTTCAAGGCAACTTATTAAATTAAGCGACGAAACAAAATATCGAATAAGCAAACAATGAGCCTGAGCCAAGGTTGAAGCATGCATTTTAATAGATTCTGGCAATATTCTTTGAAGAAAAAAAGAACACTCAATGAAATGTTAGCTTAACATGCCAACAATTTACTGACTTTCAATACATTACATTTTAATAGCTCTTTCTTATCATTTGCATCTTAAAATTACTCCCCGCAAGGTCGTTTGAATAATGCTTATCAACCAGCGGGGCTGAAGAGAAAACTGAAGAAGATATCAACGAAATCCATATTCATAAACAGTGCAACAAAGTTGGCATGAAATTTTACTATCGCCACAAAACGACTGATGATGTTTATTCCATTTACTAGTACCAGCCAGTCTACCTGTATAGGAAATCGATGATGATTAATCTTCCGAAAGGTAGACACCCTAACCAAGGTAACTATTTATGTAGATAGGCAACAATGCACATCCAACTCCAACTATCCAAATCCAACATCAAAAAACACACAAAAAAAAAACTGAAGCGAAGTTTTTCTTAGCCAAGAATTATTGAATTTCTACTCGTCCAAATGCTCGATTAAAAGAAATTGAAATGATTTTAAGAAGAAAATGCACTTTTTTCCAAATTTTCCGGATTGCATTTATACAGATGACATTTTTCTTTGACCAAATCAAATCGAACACCAAATAGGACTGTCAAAATCGATGTCGATGACGGTAACCATTGTAAATGCATTTAAATTGATTTCTTTCGATTTTCTACTCACTCACCATTGAAATGTTTAAACTCTGGACAAAAATATTAACAAACTTTGTTGATTTAAATTAAAATATAACTTAAATAAGAATTTAAAAAGGTTTTTTCTTCAGCTTCTTTAATTATTCAGCGATGCGATGTTCGAATGAAGTTTTTTTTTCTTTGCTTTTGTGTCAGCTGCGCGATGTCGTTTTACACACTACTCTGAAAAATGCACCAATACTTGAGGAGAAATAGTTCACGTATTTGGAATGTTTACATCTTTTTTATTTGCAAACATGTGTGAGGGAGAGATGTAAATATTTAGTAATCATATGTAAGAGGAGCATAGCACGATAAATGTGCTTGAGGTAGACATTTTTGTTTTTCCAGATGTCAAAGCGGAGGTAATGTAGTGCGTGTTGAACAGGGATGGCTGCTTACATTTTGATTGTCACTGATTCTGAACTACAGATGGCGTAAAATGTGAGGCAAAAACCAAAGAAGAATTTGTTATGAATGCGAATGGAAGCTAAAATTAATTTCAAGAGCATATGAGAGTGTCTGATATCGAAAAATGCAAACCCACTATCCATCCTAAGTAGCCCGTTGCCAGTGAGCCACTAAGAATTTAAGCCACTTAGGTAGCTACCAAGTATCAACTCCTACTCTCCAGCTCTCCCCGTAGTGAACATCGGGTTCCCAGTATTTCAACCGAGGATTGGGTTCCAACCCCAGAGGGAATGTGTTGGCGGTAGCAAAGAGAGAGAGAGGGAGAGGGGGCTTAGTGGACGCTAACCTCCTTTCAACAGGCGCAACGGAAGAACTCCCAAGATGGAATCAACGGTGGCGTGTACAGTTGCAGTCAGGATGAACTACTTAGTGAACAGCTTATAGGACTCCTACAACATGTTCGTAGCGGTTTGGCCGCGTCTTTCTCTAAGAGTTAAACTAAAGACCTGGCCCTCCAAATTGGGGGTCATGCGTCGGGGTATCTGCCCACATAAAGAAGACATGGTTCCGAAACAACAACAAGCCTCGGATACGGACGATACGGAACGATTTAAGGTCAACGAATTTCAGTTCTGCACTGTTAGGTCCCTTAACAGACCACGTGCAGCGGAACAACTAGCGGAAACCCTTGACTGCTATAAAGCAGATATAACTGCCAACCAAGAAGTGCGATGGGATGGCGAGAACAAAATCAGCGTCTATTGGATGTGGATTTGTAGTTGGGGCTTGACTCAGGAGGAAGGTCTTGAGTTTCAACTCAGTGAATGAGCGCGTATCAAGGCTTAATTCACCAACATCAGCCTCATCTGCGCTCACGCCCCCACTGAGGAAAAGGATGAAGACACCAAAGACAGGTTCTACGAGCTCCTCGACAAGATCTATAAGCAATGCCCTAGCTATGACATTAAAATTGTCTTTGGAGATTTTAATGTTAAGCTGGGTAGAGAAGAAATATTTGGTGGAATAATAGGACGACATGGCCTACACGACACCACTTCTGATAACGGATTTAGGCTAATCGACTTTGCTGCGGGAGAGACGTAATTGTGCAAATACGCGTTTCCCACATCTCGATATCCACAAGGACACATGGATATCTCCTGACCAATCAACCGTAAACCAGATTGATCACATTGCGATCGACGCACGACCCTTCTCTAGCATGCAAGATGTCCGCACATTCCGAGGTGCCAACATCGACTCCTACCTTGTTGTAGCCAAGGTTCGATTGCGGATATCCCGATCAAGGCCAACACGAGAAAATGCTAGGAGGAAATTCGACGTCAAACGACGCCCGATGAATGGAACCTCAGCATCGTATGTCCGATCCTCAAAAAAGGTGATCCCCTGAACTGCACCAACTACAGAGGTATAAGTCTCCGTAACATCGCCTATAAGATCGTGTCTGCCGTGCTGTGTGAACGTTTGAAGCCCTTCGTCAACAACCTGGTAGGTCCTTATCAGTGTGGCTTCAGACCCGGAAAGTCCACCATCGATCAAATATTCACCCTACGGCAGATCTTGGAGAAGACCCAGGAATTTCAAATCGATACCTGCCAAATTTTCATCAATTTCAGACTGCGTATGACAGCGTCTATAGGGACCAATTATATAGAGCAATGTCTAGTTTTGGCATCCCAGAGAAACTCGTTCGTCTGTGTAAGATGACAATGGAAAACTCACGCTGTTCCATCATGGTCGAAAAAAACCTAAATGGCGCAAAAAAGGTTTTAGACAAGGCGATGTGCTGTCATGCGATTTCTTCAAACATCATTCTTTAAAAAAGTCCGTCAGCTACTAGGATACACAGACGACATTGACAAAATTGGAAGAACAAGTCTGCAATGGGAAACCAAAACATCAGTGGAATTGTTAGCGCAGTGCGTAGTGCATTGGCTTCCCAACTGGCTGGTCCTAGGTTCAAATCCCAAATGTTAACTCAAAAAGTTTTTCGATTAAAATGAAAGAAAAACTAGACAGCACCACTAATAAAGGAGTCTGATGATCGGCTTGGCACCCGTGAAATAGCTATAACTCCAGCCAAATAAAGGAATTGATGGAAAAAGCCATTGGTGGAAGCCCCTCTTAGTTGCTATCGTTGTTCAAACACATAAAATAGCATGAGACGGAGGCCAGGAATATGGGTCTAGCGGTTAACGAGGGCAAGACCAAGTTAATGCTGTCAACAAGAAAGGACTACCAACATCTACGTCTTGGAGCAAACGTCAACAAAGACAGATTTAACTTCGACGTAGTTAAGGACTTCGTGTACCTAGGATCCGCTACAAACTCAGACAACAACACCCAGCGCTGAAATCTAACAAAGAATCACTCTTGCCAATCGCTGCTTCTTTGGACTTAGAAGGCAATTGAATAGTAATGTCCTCTCCCGAACAACTAAAGTGACACTCTACAAAACCCTCATCATCCCGGTCCTCATGTATGGTGCAGAGACATGGACCATGACAACATCTGATGGAAACTCTTTGTGCTACTTTGAGAGAAGAAATTCTTCGAGTGATTTTTGGTCCTGTCTGCATAAATTTAGAATGGAGACGAAGATTCAACAAAGAACTGTACGAGCTGACTCAGCTGTACAGCGACACTGACCTAGCCAGAAAAGTAAAGGCCCAACGACTTAGAATTCAACCCGGAAGGACGTCGCAGAAGAGGAAGACCGCGACTCAGGTAGAGCACAGAGGTAAAGGGTTTTCGGATAAGAGGTGTTATTTTGAATAGGCCGCTATTTCGGTAGCTGTCACTTTTGAAGCTGTCATTTTTTGACATTTGACAAGTAGAAACTACGCCATTAATAAAAATGCAACGATACACGCTTCAACAACGCATATTGAAATTATTAAAATTCACTATACAAATGGTGAAAATTTGGCAGAGACGATTCGTAAAACTAAAACATTTTTGGATCGTCGTGAAGAACCTTGTCGGACCGTAATACAGAAATTGGTGTACAAATTGTTGGGAGATGTTAGTGATAAGAAGAATAAAACCCGTGCACGTCGCTCAAGAACAACTGAGAATATTGCTGTTGTAGCCCAAAGTGTTGAAGAAAACCCAGGTTTGTCCATTCCTCGTCGTTCTTTGGAATAAGGCATTCCACAAACGGCAAAATGGCCGGAATTGGATGGTATTGATCTGGACAACGTTTACATTCAACAAGACGGCGCTAAGTGCCACACAAGCAATGAAACCATTGATCTTTTACGGGAAAAGTTTCCCGACCGTGTTATCTCTCGAAAAGGTGATCACAATTGGCCACCGAGATCTTGTAGAAAGATAAGGTCTACGCCAACAGCCCAGCGTCAATTCAAGACCTCAAAGATGGAATTCGTGAGGCTATCGAGGACGTAGGACTTTTCGATTTGGTTATGGAAAATTTCATGAAATGGATATGGTCCTGTAACCGTGGTCGTGGCAACCATTTGGCTGATGTTGGGTTTCATTATTAACGGCATACCTTCCTCTTTATAATGAAATAGACATCCGATCACATATCTCAAAAAATGCCATTTTTCATTGAATATCAAAATAACACCTCTAATTGGAAAACCCTTTATTAGAGGACTTGAACCAACTTATCGTGCGAAACTGGAGACAGCAAGCTAGGGATCGAACTGGCTGGAGAAGTTTGTTGGGTGAGGCCCTGGTCCGACCTGAACTGTAGCGCCACCATAAGTAAGTAAGTAAATGCCAGCTCTACCAACCTAACAACACGAAATGAAATGTGAAATTGTCACATGACAAAAAAACACGACCTTTTATTTTTGATTTACCAATAATTTTATTATTATATAAAAACAATGCATAATCAATTTGTGTGTTTAAATTTCTATTTTTCTCTTCTTAAATTATTTTTCTTATTTCATTTTCTTGCAATTGTCTAGTTAAATTATTAAAAATGACATTAAAATACATAATTTATAATTAATCATATATAAAACTGTTTTTATTTTAAAATAAAACAACTTAACTGTATGCGTTAAAAAATTTACAATTAAATTATTTTAACCATTTTAGCATTTTAATCTAAACCTAAGATTACATTAAAGTGTATACAATAATTAAATACTAATTTATCATTAAAATTTACAATTTAAACGAAACAAACAATAAAAGCTACGGTTCGATAATATAAATCTAACATTGGACTATCTAAGCTTGAATTTTCTTTTTTTTGTTTTTGTTTCTAAAATGAATATTTACAGACTTCTTGCATTCTTATATTTTTTTTTTAAATTTTAAATATTTAATAATAATCATTTAAATACATATTTTCGATGGAGGTATAAATGTGTTTTTTATGATTTTAAGTATTAAAATTTATGCTAATTTTTTTTTCCATAAATGTCTAAGGATGGTTTTTTTGAAATGCGTAAATTTAACTTTGAACATCTTTCCAGATAAAATTCATTTATTGTTTTTAGTGATTTTTTTAAGAATCACAAAAGTAAACAGAAACAATGGTCATTCATTTTTTAATTGATTTTTTTTTTAAAGAAAAATTATAAGAGATTTGGATAAATTGAAAAAAATTTAAAGTCACTAAATTCAATAAAAGAATTCTAGTATCACTTTTAACTACTTTTAAAAAACACTGCCAATTATGGTTGCCAATTTTTATAAACTATCCTACCTTCTCGTAAATTTTATTATCTTACTCTGCGCCACAGCCGAACTTTTCATTATATATCCACATTTTCGCCATTGTTTCCATTAATATTTAAGAAATTTTGAATTTTGTTTTTAAATTTAACATTTAATTTTTTCTTATAATGTTTTTAAATTTAAGAATATTCATAATCCTTATGCTAAAAATGTTTGTGAATTTTAATTAGATAAAATATTTATGTATTTTGGAAAAGTGAATTTTTGTTCTATTTGTTTGTATGTTTAAAACAAAATCAGACAAGGTCTTATTAGATTTGAATAAATATATAGAAAATTTGAAATTTATGTTTTTATTAATTTTTGAAGGCTGTGTGATTTTTCTTCTTTGTATATTCGGTTTTCTTGCTTTTGAAACTTTGTGTGTACTTAATTTTAAGTATAAAATTTGTATTTTATTAATTTTTTGTAATATAATGTTTGATTTTATTAAAAATTTAATTTTTGTATAGCAAACACACGAAACAAATGTGTTGCTATGGAAAAAATCGGCAGTTATGATCTGGTAAATATTGATAGCGCTCAAAATGTTGATGCGGTGAATTTTTTTTTAATTTTACATTTTACACATTCATTAAAAATATTTTTGTATTTTTTTGTTCAAAGATTTGTGTGGTTTTTTCAATATTTTTGGTTGGATAAATATATATAAATATTTTACATAATTTGCAAATATATATGATTTAATTAATGAGGTCCAAATGTTGTTTTAAATATTTTCTCCGAAAAGGGGTATATTTTCTTTATATATTTAATATTTTTTATCCATAAACTTTTACGCAACATAAATAAGAATTTTTTTTTAAGTTTTGAAACAAGAATTTGAGGTTATACGTTCCAATAGAATTTTTACGACATTAAGGTTTTGGGAAACATTTTTTGTTTTCTTACTCTTACGCAATATGTTTTAAGTAAATAAAATTAATTTTTCTAGCCAATAAGATATTTATCTAATTTAACACATAATTTAAGTATATTTAATTTTTTTTATTGAAATTACACTTTTCTATCCAAAAAAAAATGTTTGTTTCTTTAAAATTCGAAACAGTCATTATTTATACAAAAAAAAAAACAATTTTCATTTCTTATCAAATGGGTTGGGTTAAATTCGATCAAAAAAAAGAAGACAAAATTTAACCAAAACAAATATTTAATTTAAATAAAATAAAAGCATTCTCTTTTGTATGTTTTTAATTTTTGCTTTCAATCACAGAACGTTTCATTATTCACACATCTTTGCAGCCTTTCCCTAAAATTCTTTTGGTTAATATTAAATTTATCCATTCAATTTGAATTAAATATAATTTTTTTTTAATTGATATGACAAACTTAATAATAGATTTTTTTTTATTTTTTCGAAATTAAAAAACGAAATAAAATTTTACGATAAATATTTTTTCTGGTTCTTATAACATTTTCTAATAAGGTTTCTTATAATATTTATTTATTTTTATTTTTAATTTTGTTTGTTTTTCGTTGTACATACATATTTTTGTTTGATTAGTTTAAAAATAAAAAATAAATATCTTCCATAAAAAGGGGACTGTACAATTTGTATTTTATCAATTTTGTAATTTTGTTTGTTTGTTGTTGAAACCTTTCTGAGGATCTTATTATTTTTTTGTTTTTTTATTTTTGTATTTAAATATTTCTTACATGCAAAAGCCTTATATGCAAATCTTTATTCATTAATATTTTTAAGCCAACGATTTATTTTTTCTTAAGTGAAATTAGTTTTGTTTAATGAACAAAATAAATTGAAGAAAATAAGAACAAATAATTTAAAAAAAGTAATAAAACTGAAAATGTCTGCATTTTAAGTACAAAATTCGCGTCTACGTTTTTTGTCTTTGTCAACACCCAAAAATAGGAATCAATTCTGGTGAAAGAATAGAGTAAGGGGGTCACTAGGGCGTATGCGTACTTTTTTTTAACAAATGTTTTTCAATTCTGAAATAAATAAGTATTTATTCAAAATTTAGTCAATTTTCAATGCATATACATTTTGGAGAAGGGGTAGGGGGATGTCTATCCTGCAGCCTTACGTACTTACTTAAGGTGAAGCTACAGTCCGTTGTGGACTCAGTCAACAGTCTCCGCGAGCCAGCTCAGTCCCTATCTAGCTGTCTCCAGTTTTGCACTCCAAGTAGATTGAGGTCCTCTACCACTTGAGTGCGCCACCTGAGTCACGGTCTTCCTCTCCTCTTACGTCCCTCGGGAACAGTGTCGAAGGCTTTCCAGCCGGAGCATTGGTGTCCATCAGCTCTAAATAACCGAGCCAACTGAGCCTCTGGACCTGGACACTTCTGGCTAGGTCCATAGTTTGTACAACCTGTAAAGTTCGCTGTTATATCTTCTTCGCCATTCCCCTTCAATGCACACGGGGCCAAAGATGACCAGAAGAACTTTCCTCTCGAAACAGCCTAAGGCACTTTCCTCCGATTTTGTCAAGGTCCATGCTTCTGCACCACAAAGCAGGACTGGGATGATGAGGGTGTTGTACAATTTTACCCTATTTGCTCGAGAAAGGGCTTTTCCACTCGATTGCTTTCTTAGCCCAAAGACACAGCGATTAGCAAGAGTTATTCTTCGTCTGATCTCGGCGCTGCGCTGGTGTTATTGCCCGTGTTAATAGCTGAGCCTAGATAGACAAACTCCTCTACTACCTCGAAGTTGTATGCGTCTATTCTGACATTCTGTCCGAGCCGTCGGTGTTGGGTGTCCTTCCTCGTAGACAGCATATACTTCGTTTTCCCCTCATTTACCGCTAAACTCATGATATAGCACTCGGCGCCTTAGGACTGGTAAAATCAGAGTTTTGAATAGTAGAAACATTGTCTTTCGAGTGAGGAGTTTTGAACCCAGTTTTTTGACAAACCGAAGTAGCAGTGGTTCGTTGGATAAATTTTTCGTTGAATGTTCACTAAGGTGTCGTTTGTGGGGTAGATGATTGTTCCAAGGTAGGTCAACTCCCTAACTACCTCGAAATTGGTGCTACCAACAGTGACGTTTTGTTCTAGGTGGTGGACAGATGTTGCTTTTATTTGTTGATAGCATGTTCTTTGTTTAGTCCTTATTCACTTCAAAACCAACGAGTTTCGCATAGAGCATAGTTCTCTTTGATCGACCGATGATGTCTATGTCGTCCGCATAGCCTAGGAGCTGGGTGGGTTTATTGAAGATAATGTTTTCCGTGCTCACACCAGCCCTGCGCACTATCTGCTCCAGGACTATGTTGAAGAAGTCACATGACAGCGCATCTCCTTGTCTAAGCCCTGCGCATGTTTGAAACAACTCAGATGAGCTGTTACCCATGCCCATGCCATGCGGCATAGCTGGATCTGTTTGTTCGGGATCCCGAATACAGACATCGCAATCATAATGTCTTGGCGGTGGATGCTATCATAAGCAGCTTTGAAGTCGATGAAGAGATTTCAACTTGAAATTCGTTGGTCTTTTCCAGGATTTGCCTCAGTGTGAATATTTGGTCTATCGTTGTTCTGCCTGGCCTAAAGCCACACTGGTAAGTGCAGATTATTTTGTTCAGAAGCTTTTAAGACGCTCACAAGGTTAGTTTG
The DNA here is from genome assembly GCA_920937365.1 of Sphaerophoria rueppellii. Taxonomy (NCBI): domain Eukaryota; kingdom Metazoa; phylum Arthropoda; class Insecta; order Diptera; family Syrphidae; genus Sphaerophoria; species Sphaerophoria rueppellii. The sequence goes on from CAKKXW010000001.1 coordinate 87,612,795, forward strand.
ATAGTTTTTGCATGACATAGGATCGCCTTTTTTGCAGATGGAGAATATGGAGCTTATCGAACAGTTGATGACCTGGTGCATGCGGTTCACCTTGATATTTAATGAGTTCCACAGGTAAGCCATCCGACCCGGCGGACTTGTTATTTTCATAGCTTTTGGATGGCTCTTTCTACCTCTTCTGCACTGGGGGCTGGGACTAGGTCTTCATTGACTGGTCTCGCTTCTCTTTCATCATTAGCTCGACATTTTGCGCATTCAGCAGCTGTTGCAGGTGCTGCTTGAAAACATCTACAATTCCCTGTGCTTCGGTGACTAGGTTTCCTTCACTGTTTTGAAGAGTCTGTGTCCCTTTTCTGAAACCAGAAGCTAATTGCTTCGACCTTTTTCGCGATACTGGTTCCACAGGGTCTAGGCGTCCGCGCCTTTTGGAAATAAGGAGGAAAGATTCTCATTTGAATTCTCACTGTAGTCTCTGGCATTCTACAGGGTGCTAAGGCAACCGAGGATGAACTTCTATCTTTGAGCAGCACGTGTCATGTCAGTCATCTATAACTTCATTTTATTCCTGAAGACTTGACTCATGTCCAATCAACTCGACAAGGTTTACGTTGGCAGTAGAAGTCCTTGAGATGGTTTAAATCTCCTTTGACTTCATCAATTATATTGGTGGTAGATACTTGAGCTTGTCTTCTTTAATAAGCATTGCCCTCGTTTTTCCAGTAAACTGATGTTGCTGAGACGTTCAGACAGAGTGACCGATTAGGCAACTTTGTTTTTTCGACGTCACTATAATCGTGATAGAAATTGTCTACGAATGATAAAATGACCTTACGTAGAAAAGACACTTATAATAACTAAAAAAACTAAATATTAAGAAGGTCACTCGGCGTATACTTGGTTTTTTGTTTATCAATAAAAAAATATGATCCCTAAACGAACGAACAAAAAAATAGCTCCACATACATTTTAAGGGAAAAAGTCAAACAAAAACGTTTCGTTTCTTTCAATGTGTTCTGACGACGTCTCTATATCCAAAAAAAAATACTCAAAAAAAGGCAAACATGCTCCAAAGTAAAAGTAGCAAAAACTGAGAGAAAAAACGTTGAAAAATCAATTGCCATTGTTGAAGAAAAAAAAACCCAAAATAGAACAAAAATCACCAACGAAAACAAATGAAATAAAAACCAACAGAATTTATTATAATTTTTTTTTTAATTTAAAAATATTTATTCCTAGGAAAAAAAATAAAACTTATTTTTTTTTAAATTTAATATTATATTTAAGAATTGGTATATTGAAATAAAAATAACTAAAAATAAAATAATAATTAGCTATACAATATTTTTGTTTATTTTTTTTTTGTTCTTTATACAAAAACTATACACAGAAAACGAATAAAAAATTATTACATAATATAAAAAAATTATCATTAAAAAAACACAAAATAAAACTTAGACAAAAATGTTTAATTTTGTTGATTGATTTTTTTTTTCTTTAATTTTAATTAAAACCTTAAAAATAATAATCTACAATGACAAATAAAATTTATACAAATTAACTTAAAAATAAAAACGAGAACATAATTAACAAAATTTACAATAACTGTAGATCATTTCAATATTCTTTTTTTTTTTAAACTAAAAAAAAAATAACTGTACAATTCAATTTATTTCTTGTTGAATAAAAAAACATTACTCAAAAAAAGAAAAACAAAAATACAAATCAGGCAGTGATCCTTGGTTGGTGGTGAAAAAATATTTAAAATTTTACATTAGGCTTATATTTGTTTGGGCTTTAAGTTTATATTTTTTTTTTAGGAGGAAAAAAGAAAAAAAATATTTATATAAAAATATTTATGTTTATGTTTTAACCGTAATATTACACGAGAGTTGGATCTTACCAGGAAATCTAACGAATACAAAAAAAATTACAAACTATTTTATATAATTCTCACTTAATAATAATTAACAAAAATTTGATTATAAAAAAAAAATTAAAAATAATAAAACAATAACTAAAAATATGTCCAATTATAAAAAAAAAAATTAAAGAGCAATTCATCAAAAAATTTAAATTATAAGTTAGACAATTTACAGTTTTTTTTTGTTGTTTGTTTTTGTTGATTTTTGTTTATAGAAAATAATTTATTTTTAACAATTTAATTTTTATTTAACTAGATTTGACCTAAATTACGTTTTCTTAAAATTTTTTAATTAATTTTTGGAAAGAATTCCAATGAAAAAATTTTGTTCTAAATTCGAAATATATTTTGTTCTTACGATATACACATTTGTTTATGTTTATTCTTTTTGTTTTGTACAAATTTTAATTTTATGTGTATTTTTTTTGTTTTTTTATTTTTTATTTTTTTTGTTTGTAAGCCTCCACACATCACATTTTCTTTTTCTTGTATGTTTACACTCCATTGCAGTCGATTTCGATTATGTCCTTTGGCACATCGACAAATTGATAGACTAGCCGCTGGCCATCGACTTTCGCCAGAATACCCCGCTGATAGTAGTACCTTAGAGCACGACCCATTGTTTCGTAATTCATGTCTGGTTTATTTTTGTGCATACCCCAGAGACGTGAAACAGCCTTCGAATCGACCAATTTGAAGACACCCTTTTCCCTGTTGGTCCATTTGATGAAACGCGGACAATATTCACGATCTTGGAGTAGCTTAAGCAAGAATTCCCACAAATATGTGGTGGAACCTTCTCGGCTGCGTCTCTTGACGCCCATTTCGATTTTGGGCTTGCGCGGTTTCTTTAGTTTGCGTGGTGGAAAGCCTAGCTCTAACATATAGGAGAGATCATAGTTCACACTAGATGTCGCTGGTTGGATTACACTTTGTGGATGTAAGCCAAGGTTGGGGCCGGTGATGCCAGCAGCCGCTGCAGCTGCTACACTATTTCCGGCCGCGGAATGTGGATGATGATGGTGATGATGCGGGTGATGTTGGTGGTGTGCGGCATGCTGTTGTTGCTGGTGATGCTGGATGGAATGATGCGATGTGGGGGCACCATTGTTGGTACGTGGCGGGGATGGTGTGGTAAAGTGTGGTGAGTTACCATAGCCATTTGTGGTGACACCACCGCCTCCACCGCCACTACCGCCACCGGCATTTCCACCTCCACCACCGACTCCGCCATTGCTGGTTCCATTACCCGAACCGCCACCAGATGGCATGGGTAGATAGTAGTTGTCTGGCACTGCAAAGAAAAAAAAATGACATTTTAGTAATCAAGTGACATTTTGTTTCTTATGGCGCATTTGACATTAAATTCGAGTGTCTCCAAATTATATGCAAATCGAATTAGAATTCGAGAACAGAAGTGCGACAAAAAAGCCAAAAATGACAGCGGCACCATTTTGGGTGTGTTTGTGTTGTTGATTTGTATGCGCGCGGGCAAGTGCTGCATATGCACACACATGTGGCGCATTATTTGATTCTTTATTGTCATATCACTGAGCGAGGGATGCTAAATTTGTGATATTTTTTCGTATTTGTTGTGAGATTTTTGCGTTTTTTTTCAAGATTTGTTGTTGTTTTTGAATTTGATAAGTGAAATATGGAAAACAAGGAGGTGTTGGCGGAACGATAAGAGGTACATTTCGGAGCAACAACGAAATGATCACTTGCTTGCGTACAACCGAACCAATACCGATTTATTTTATATGAAGAGCTGATGATGAAGATAATGTCTTAAAAACAAAAATTGCACACGAATGTGGGTTGAAGTCGATGTTTTTTTTTCTTTTTTTGAGGAATATTTAAACTGCTTTTTGCTGCTTTCTTCAATTTCGAGAGAGGAAAAATACACGAAATTGTTTTCGTTTGTTATGGTATTAGGATTGTTGTGGGGTGGTGTGATGCAAGGAGAGGTGAATTTCGTTTCGGTGTCAATGAAACTTTGATGGTTTGTCCTTGAATTCTAGTTTGAAAAGTTCATCGAAATAAAAAAACACACATGCATTATGGAGGTACATATCTACATTTGAAATTAAGTATTAAAAGAATTTATATAAAAAGACAAAACGATGTGTGAATCAGATGATGTGTTTCGTTTTGTTCGGTTGAGGGGATTATTTGCATTTCTGAATTTTTGAATTTTTGAATCGGTTTCAGGCGACAATCAACATTTAATTTTGTTGTTTATTTTGTCTTGCACTGTTTGGACTCTGTTTTTTTATTATTATGAATGTTTATGGGACCATTGTGAATTAATTTGTTTAGGCTGTTGTTGGAAGCTGCAAAATAGATTAATCATAGATGACAGATGAATTGTAATTTTTTGTTATCTGTCACAATCTCGTTTTATTTAAGCCTAGAACGTTCTCAGCATGAAATTTAAATCAGAGGGCGCTACAGCCCGATTTTCCCCATCATCATATTGATACCTCATAAGTCATAAGAAGAGGTGAAATTGATTTTGTGACTTTTTCGTATTCCGTGTGGCAATACGAGAAAGCCAACTGGGACTGCCTCAGCAAGTTTTTCCGGATCTTTAACTGGTCACTATGATTCCTCGATAGTGACGTAGACTCCAGCGCAGATATGATTACTAATATGATTGTTTTGGGAATGAAACCTTTTATCCTGAATAGGGTTAAAGGCTTGATGCCAAGCAAAAGTCAAGGTTTGATTCAAGCTGTAAAGAGGTTATCAGGGAAAAAGACATAAGGTTCCGGTGTTTTAAAACCAACCCAACTGAGGAAAACCGGAACAAGTTTAAACAAGCCCAGCAGGCCTGCAATGTCCATATCCGTCAGAACAAATGTTTACATGACCAAAAATTAAGGCAAAAAATACTGCAATGTCCCAAAGGCAGTAAGAATTTTTGGTCATTTGTAAAAAATATGAAGAATTCTTCTTCTTCCTCGGTCCCTACGCTCATTGACAATGACACTACAGTTGTTAGTTCTCTCGCGAAAGCTTACCCTTTTGCTAGGCAGTTCGCCGCCAACTCTTCGTTGCCAGAGAGTGTCATGACTCCTCCAGTTCTTGAGCGGGTCAATGATTCCATGGTACAAATCTTCTACCACACTCGTGCTGTGGCGAGAGTCCTAAAGGATTTCAACAAACATAAATCCGCTGGTCCGGATGGTATCCCCGCTATTTTTCTGAAGAGGTATTCTTCCGCGCTGTAAAAACCCTTGCGTAAGCTTTTCCATCTATCCTATTCCTCTGGGCACGTTCCGAGCAGTTGGAAAACAGCATTTGTCCAGCCAATCCCAAAAAAACGGCAAATCTTCTTCTCCTTCCAATTATCGTCCGATTGCGCTTACACCCCTTCTTTCTAAGGTCATGGAAACGCTGATAAACTATCACCTCAAGAAATATCTCGAAGACCAAAAGCTTCATAATGACCGGCAGTACCTACGGCTTTCACAGCAACAAGTCCACTGGTGAGCGGATGGTTTATCTCTTTCGTTGGATTATAAACTTTTTTTCGAACTGTTCAATACAAGTTGTATTGGACGGATTCAAGTCTGAAACCCACAATATAAATGCTGGAGTCCCCCAGGGCTCTGTTTTGTCTCCGACCCCCTTTCTCATTTTTAATAATGATCTCTTGTCTGTTACTTCTAATCCAATAAATTGTTTCGCTGACGATAGTACCCTTAGCTTCTCATATTCGTTTCCAGACTCACATCCCTTTTCTTCGGATGTGGAACTGCAACGGCAAAATATGATAAGCTCATTAAACTCTGACTTACAGCATTGTACAATGGGGAACTTCGGACGTACTCTTAAGTATAGAGAATAATTTTTTAGCTGTACTACGCTAATCTGTAACTCTCTTCCACACTCTGTCTTTCCCAATCATTACAATGTTCAAGACCAATGTACACAGAAACCTCCCTTCCTACCCATTCCCTTCTTCCTAATGCACTCACTGTGTCTCTGGCATTAGAAGGGTATAAAAAATCCCTTGAGTGGGTGCAAATTCTAAAATAAAAACTAAACTACCAACCCTGAGAGACACAAATGACCAATGAATGGATGAGGTGTGTTTCGTGAGGTGAGTTTCGTTGTGACTTTTCTTGTGAGGATTATTGGAGAATTCGACTAATGTTATCGACAACATGTTATCACAACAATCCTCAAAAGAAAAAGTCACAAGGGCTTATGACTTGTGATTCTTCACAAGGGGGATTAAAACGATTAAAAATATGTTCCAATTTCCTATATTTCCAACTTCGAACTGTCAAAATGAAAGCTAAGTCAATTTTGACAGCTTTTTCCCAATTCTATTTCTTTATCGATTTCCAAGAGTTGGTTTATCGACTGACAAATCTAATGTCACATCATCCAAAAATTCTTTTAGAAAACTCAAATGTCACATTTGATTTGACAGTTCGATTCAATTGTACTAGAATCAACACAACCTAACTATTGAAATGTAATGAGCAGAGAAGTACCTATTTTAGCAATCAATCATTAAAGAACAACTGATAATACAAAATAAAATCTCATCGTTCTAGTCAGTTTCCAACTCGTCCAAATTAATTGCCATCCGGTAACAGGAAATACAATTTTCCACACATAACTCACACCACCTATCTATACTAACAAACACTTTAACCTACCTCCACCTCATTGCGAATTCAACAATTTTAATTGTTGACTTGTGTAGTTGAAACAAATGAAACATAAATAGTAAACGATCGCACGCAGAGTAAAATTCCTCAACAAAACATCTAAAAAAAAAAATACCTCACGAAAATTATGATGATAATGACGTGCGAGAGGTTCTCGTTGTTTAAAAAAAAATCACATCGCAAATGGCGTCCTCCCATTCCACCGCCCGCCCCCACCAACAAACCATTTTATGGCAGAAACATTCTCTATTTATAGATTTCGCATATTATTTTGCCAAGCGAAAGAGAGAGACCACAAAAAAATACAACTGCAATGCATGTTGCACAAATACATACCTATTATATTGACACATGCATTTATGCTTATATATGTGTGGTAGAAACATCCTAGAGGAGAAAGTAATTTAATTAGAAAGAGAAACCTGCGCAAAACAGCAGAGATAGATAGAACAAAAAAGGGGTCAATGCAACCAGATGCCCTTCAACTAAATAGATACATAGATTGTTCCACATAGAAGTGAGTACGCTAGGCAGGTAAGGTAGCAGCGCATAAGGCAATGCATAGATAGAGATAGATAGGTTGCAATGGTGTAAGTACAAAGCCAGGATAGGATAGGAACTACAGAAGGGTGGGTATTAACACAAATAATTAGGGACGAGGTAAGAAATGCTACCGCACCCTTATGTCATCTCTTCCGCCAATCGAATGGAAAGAAAAATCTTATTGATGACATTTTATGACATTTTAAAAATACCCACAACGAATGAGGAAGAGGGTAGGTAGATATATATTCTGCTGTCAAAAAATAAAAACACTTAAAATACCCACCACACCACATTAAAAAGAACTCCCTGCTATCAATATAAATAAACTGACTCAGAACATATGCCAATATGCGAAAACAAATAACAATCCGAAAGAGTGAAAGAATGTCAGATAAGAAGAGGAAGAGAAGGAAACACCAAAACGATTGCACCTCTTCTTCTGTTTTGCTTACATAAAAATAACAACAGACACACAGGGTGGTGAAACGAAGCTCAGTAAAACGTAAAAACGAGGTAGTTAAGGTAGAGCTACAAGCTATATAGGTAGGAAGGTACGAATAACATGTGAAAACGTAATGCAAAGTTTATTTATTTAACTTTTCTGAAGAGGAAATACGACTCACTCTTATTCTCTTCGAACACATACAGTTGCAGACGCTTAGTTATACATTTGACTATAGAAATCACACACTTAAAATATATACACACCACAACAGAATTTTCAGTTTTAGAGATTATTTTGTTCGGCTTCGGAGAAGATCTTGGGAATGGGGGCACATAATGCGCGATGCGGCGCGATGCGATGGTGCACGGTGCACCGAACACAACCCCCACAGCAGAAAAAAAAACGACCTAAGTACCTACTTACAAACCTTTGTCTATGATAGAGGAAAACTAGCTACAAACACAGTCGTAGCAGGCGTAAAAGAGGAAATGGATGCAAACGAAATCCATTGCGAAAGGCAAATAGGAAAAAGAAGATCTAAAAGTCGGCTGCATTCCCCTCATAAACCCCTCTCCTCACTTAAACAACTAGCCAGCTTAACTATTGAGAGCATCCCCAATTTGAACTGGCGTCCTGTGATGTAAATGTAAGTGGCAGTGGCACAATAAGAGACAGTTATTGTAGGCAATGTAGTTCAAAGGGGAGTTGTGTGGTACGGTTCGGAAGCCTAAACACAGACAGAGATGAATGTTGCAGTTTTTTTTAGTCTCGTGCGATTATACCTAAATAGTTTGTCTTTGTTTTGTGTGATCTGTTTTAAGGGGAGAGTATTGTGTTTTTGAAAATTGTTAAGTGTCAATAAAATGTCAAATAACATCTTAATCAAATATCAAATCTGTCCATTGAAGTCTAGACTTCAACTGTCAAATTAAGTATAAATTTGCAATAGGATTGTAACATCATGGACCATAGATCATTATTGAAATGTTGCCCTCGCCCTGTGTCAAATTGGCAATCTGGTTAAAAAAAACTGCCTGAATGCGTTCAATTAGGCAAAAGTGACAGTTCTGATTCTGGAAAGAAGAGGACGCTTGTTTTTTTAGCTTCCAGAACGCGAATTAAAAATGCAGTTTACTTTATTCGCTGCCATTTGACAGCTTTTTAGTCATTTATAGAGAGTAAGTGTCAGTGTCAAAATCATAAACGAGCAAACAGATGAGACTTACAAAGCCCCTTTTTCTGATGATGTATACAAAAAAGTGCGATTAGCTATGGGTTCCTACATTGTGTTACAAATTTTCTCTTTCCTCTTTAAATGTTGTAGTACCTCCAACTAACCCGACCGACCACCCGTTCGAACCCACTAGAAAACTTATGTAGAGATATGAACGTGTATACAACAAAATCAAGCCATCTGAAAGTGTAGCAAAAACAGCGATGTGTTGCGCTGTGTTGTGCTTTTCTGTTATGTTCTGAGTTGCAGCCAAGAGATTTGTGGTGTCAGTGGATTTCTAGGGTGATCGTTCGATAGAAGGTCATGGTGGATTTATTTTTAAATGCTTATGATACCGGGGTAAGGAAGAACAACTGATGTTTATGTGTGATATGTTTTTCTTATTGAAAGCAATACCTAGAGATAGTGAAATATTTTGTGCATAAATGGTGCTCTTGATATTAATTAAATTGACATAATTCTTGACATCAAGCGTCATGTCTAAAATTAGAACATCATTCAGTTGTCAAAAAAAAACATGTCGCTTCAATCTACATTTGTAGAATAATCAAAAAATCTACTACATTTTTCGGTTCGTTGTCTGATAAGAACATACTTTCCATTTCACCTCATTGATCCCCAATAATCAGAAATTACCCTTACGTCATCAGATAACCAAAACATCAACTAGGCATTCGTAACTGTTCGAAGAAAAATAAAGAGGACATTACATGTGCATCTGAATGTAAATCTGACATATGAATGATCCAGCGCTCTCTTGACATTTAAGATGACAATTCTTTGTTTGCCAGTGTGTGTGTTCTGATTTCCGACTGCAAAATTTGAATGTAAAGATTATTATCAAAGTGTAAATTACAACACACAAACACAGTCTCGAAGCGAACACACCCATCATCGCTACCGCTGCATGCCACCGCACTTTGATTTTATGGACTGTTTGTTCAATGCGCGCGCATTACGAATTCTCTTGCGTAAGTCAAATCAAGCATGGTCAACGTTAAACAATAAACAATTCAATAATTTGAATTCCTGTCATCGCTCTGTTGTGTTGCGCTATTTCTGAAACTGACAGATCGAGAATAATTAAGTTAGCTATAGATATGTATACCTAATTAAATGAGGTAAGTTATGTTTGTTTTCCTTCTGTCTGTATTAATTATTCTACAATTGTTACATTCGAGCTTTTAAATTTTTGAAAAACAAAAGAGTTTGCACTTCATTCGATAATTGATGTAGATATAGATGCAGTCAGTGACAGATTACTAACAAGTGTCATCAATATGGTTGCATGTTGAGTTTAAATACAACTCTACATTACCTACTATTCAACTAGCTGTCACTATGCCATTGAAAGCATTGAATCGAACAGTATTCAATTTAATTTCCGATGTGCTGCTGCTGATATTGTTTTTATTGCCGTTGCTGTTGCTGTAACTGTGGTAATTTATATTTATTTACATTTTGCTTTAAATTCACCTTGACACAATTCAACAACCAGCTACACAGTAGTTTTGTATATTGTCGACAATCGACCGACCGACGACGTCAACGACTATGACATGAGTGTAGGTGCAACATTTCCTGTAGCAATTTTTATTTTTACGTTTTTTTTTTTTTATTTCTGTTTTCACAGAGAGTATTGTTGAGTTGTATTATTAAATGGTTCAGCGGGTGGCTACAGGTGCATTGTTAGGTGGTTGGTTATAAAAGAGAGGAGAAGGGAAATAGCCAATTATTGTCTACAGATCGGGGCCAAGTATTTGTTTCAGGAAATACCCATTCCGCATTGAGTTGAATAAATATTTTTGTTGCATCTGGTTTATTTTGTTTAAGTCTTTGTTGTTGTTTTTTTGGAATAAATTAATTTATAATCAGACTGTATTGTAAGTCGGTAATGTAGAACTATTTAGATGTTTCTTAAGCTTAATACGGAAGTGAAGTTTGATTCTCAAACTTACTTAAGGTGGCGCTACAGTCCGTTGTGGACTTGGGCCTCAATCAACAGTCTCCGTAGGCCAGCTCGGTCCGTAGCTAGCTGTCTCCAGTTTTGCACTCCAAGTTGATTGAATTACTCTTCTACTTGAGTGCGCCACCTGAGTTGCGGTCTTCCTCTCCTCCTTTAACCCTCGGGAATAGTGTCGAAGGCTTTCCGGGCCGGAGTATTGGTGACCATCCGCTCTAAATGACCGAACCATCTGAGTCTCTGGACCTTGACCCTTCTGGCTAGCCTCCTTGTCGTTGTACAACCCGTAAAGATCGCTGTTATATCTTCTTCGCCATTCCCCCTCAATGCACACGAGGCCAAAGATGACCAGAAGAAGTTTCCTCTCGAAACAGCCTAAGACACTTTCATCCGATTTTGTCAAGGTCCCTGCTTCTGCACCATACAGCAGGACTGGGATGATGAGGGTGTTGTACAGTGAGGGCTTTTCCATTCAATTGCTTTCTTAGCCGAAAGAAACAGCGACTAGCAAGAGTTATTCTTCATCTGATCTTGGCACTGGTGTTATTACCCGTGTTTATAGCGGAGCCTAGGTAGACAAACTCCTCTACTACCTAAAAGATGTATGCGTCTATTGTGACGTTCTGTGCGAGCCGTCGGTGAAGGGTGTCCTTCCTCGAAGACAGCATATACTTCGTTTTTCCTTCATTTACTGCTAAGCTCAAAGCTACCATTAGATTTATAGTTTCTCAGATTGAGACTCTGCGGAGATAGGCTTAAGAAGCATTGGCTCTGTTTAGCTCGTCTTTAAGATTAGTATTTTATGCATGAAAATGTCAACATGGTAGGCAATAAAGAACTGTCAGTTAATTACGAACTTTCTTTTGACAGTATAGAGGTCAATTCGCATTTGAAGTTTGAACTGTCAGACTGTAGCTTTCTAGGTGCCACGAACTAACCTTTTTTCAAAGTGATATTGACAATCGAATGTGTCAGTGGTTTTTTTGTTTTAATTTTATATAAATCTAATGTCGTTTTCCATTGGAAGCCCAGAAGCATTCGGAAGAGTCCAGAAGCCTTCTGAAACTATTCCATTGGACTGACCTTGACAGACGGAATGCTTCTGAGAAGAGAAGAACTCTTCCGTTCGAAGAATCACACTTTCATCATAAACCGTTCCATTGGAGGTAGAAACCAAAAAAACCAATGGAAAACGACATAAGCTTCCTGTTTTTTGGGTCAGTGATGTCCATGTTTGTCAAATTGATCGGTACATTTTCCGAAATGATTCTAGATTGCCAAGCGCCTTTATTATTTTTTGACAGTCGTCTTACGTAAACGCACGTAACGTGAGCTTAGCAAAGTGTCACTTAACTTATTTAGAAACAGAGTATGAGTACAATTCTGAAGTTCACTGCGCATTTATTTGCCAAAAATAGATCATAGTCTAACTTCTTATTGTAACAAACAAATCTCCATCGGAAATGTCATTTTAAGTGTTTTGCACATTCATACACAGACCTACCATATCGCTTAACATTCATCATAACATGGTTTCTTTTTTGGGCTTTTCGTAAGTTGTTTTGTTCTTTTTTTTTTTTCTAAAGATAAGATTTAGGAAGTAAATATACTTTAAAAACAAATACGGCGCGTTGGGAATTACACTTCACACTTCGTCACCCCTTCTCCGACCGACCCTTCGAATTTTAACTTCTGGTTGCTCCAAGAACCCAACAACATCCACCGGAGGGGGTCTATAAATACCGTTTGTTTTTATAATGATGCGCGAAATGTTAAGTTAACAAACAAAACAAAAAAAAAAAAAAACAGAAGCAAAAAATCAAAAAATATATACACACACGTGTAGATAATTTATACGTATTCCTACGAACATTATGTATATGTGTGTAAGAATATTGTATTATATCTGGTTAGGAGAGTGTTTACGCTAAAATAGAATATAAGATATGTGACTTAACGCGATGCGGGTTGCGGGTTGCGATGGAATATTGGGACGGGGAGGCAAAGTTGGCGTCGATGGCGGCGGTTTGGAGACTCTGGCTAAGTGGAATGGAGTGCTGAATGGCTGGGGATAGATGGGGACTTCATATGGGATGGGACATGGAAGTGAATAAAATTGTATGGATGATGGGGAGAACTCACAGCCATCGCCACCGCTCGCTACCACCTTCTCCATTCTTGCTGTTTTTTGTTTGTTATTTTTGTTGTTGTTGACGACTGCTGCTGCACGAAAAGAACATTGTGACGGCGAAGTTTCCAAGCGCGCACATTTCCGTGTAGTTGTGACCTTCAGAATTTGTGCAAAGGCGATGTGTCGATGACCACGAATTTATTTGCTAACTTTTTATTTTTTGTTGTTTCTTCTTCTTCTTTCAATTTTGCTTTGCTTGTTGCTTGATAAATTCTTTTTTATGGTCTCTCTGTTGCTCTTTGGTTCTTATGGTTTTTTTTTTTTTTTTTTATTGATGTTCCTATGGTTATGTGTTTCTTTTCTTATAATTCACAATTCATTTCTTTGGTTGCTTTCGCTTGCGCTTAGAATACTTTTATTTCCCCCCAAAAAAAAGTTGGTGGCTGGTTGGTGTGTTTGTTGGTTAAGCTGAATGCAGTAGCCTGCAGCAATGTTTGTTTGAGGTTTTATTGTGCTTTTTTTCTGGTTTATATTTTTAGTGGAGTTTGGTGTGGAATGCGTCTCTTCTTCTTGTGCATCAAGAGAGTTTTTTTTTCACATTTTGTTCCCCTTAGAACAGTAGGAGTTGCTATAAAAGACACACGTTAAAACTAAACTTACACGGTACGAAGGGCTTTTGGATGTCATTTCCGTGGAGAAACTAGGATGGCGATGGATGTTTTTTTGAAGAAGAAGGTTAGATAAAGAATTTTTATAAACGGCGAGCAGGTAGATTTCAGCAGGGAAGGTTTGGCTTTTGTTGGGCGCCATTTGCTGAGTCTTTTTGGGCGCTAGTTAAGTAAAAGTATATTTTGATTCTTGCAATGCACAAATCCATATTCTTATACAACAAAAACGATTTTGTATAAAATTAAAGACAAATTCTGTATACAACCACAGAAAAACCTTTTGATCTCTAACATTTTTGACAGGCGCCCTTCACAGAAAAAGAAAACAATAAAATGTCGAAATCGTTATTACTGTCACTTTCAATCAATTGTTGACGATAAGTACCGGCGAGCACATGCAGCTAATCAGACGAGGCATACAAAGCGGCGCTGCAAGGAAGGACACGAGTACCTCGTGAGCTCTACGAGCAGAAAAGGAGAGAGGAGCATAAACGTCTCAGAAAGAAAAAAAGGGAGCATGAGAAGCGTGCGATCGAGGAGATAGATGGATGTCACAACAGGAACGAGGTTCGAAAGTTCTACAAAAAGGTGAAACAAACCTCCAGGGCTTATACACCCCGAACTGAAGCCTGTAGAGACCATCATGGGAACATCGTAGTAGAACCGCAGACGCAGTCAGTGCTGATGATATGGAAAGACCACTTTTCAAAGCTGTATAATGGCGATGACGACCAAAACTCCGTCAGCAATACAGAACCATTCAATTTGGTTGCAGCAGATCAACAATTCCACCCACCCGACCTTGAAGTGAAAATAGTGATATCTAAACTTAAGTCGAACAAAGCCGCTGGAGCAGACTGGCTAGCCGCCGAACTGTTTAAAACAGCTGGAAATGATTTGGTTAGGAGCATGCACCAGCTCATCTGCAAAATTTTGTCGGAAGAAAGCATGCCCGATGAATGGAACCTCAGCATCGTATGCCCGATCCCCAAGAAAGGAGATCCCCTGAACAGCACCAATTACAGAGGTATAAGTCTCCTTAACATCGCCTTCAAGATCTTGTCTGCCGTTCTGATAGGTCCTTATCAGTGTGGCTTCAAGCGGTTTACGAGGGCAAAGCCAAGTTAATGCTGTCGACAAGAAAGGACTACCAACATCGACGTCTTGGTGCAAACGTCAACATAGACAGATTTAACTTCGAGGCAGTTAAGGACTTTGTCTACCTGGGATCCGCTAACAACTCAGACAACAACACCAGCGCCGAAATCAAAGGAAGAATCACTCTTCAATCGCTGCTTCTTTGGACTTAGAAGGCAATTGAGTAGTACAGTTCTCTCCCGAGCAACTAAAGTGACACTCTACAAAACCCTCATCATCCCGGTCCTCATATATGGTACAGAGACATGGACTATGACAACATCTGATGAAAAAGCTTAGGGCTGCTTTGAGAGAAAAATTCTTCGAGTAATTTTTGGTTCTGTCTGCATTAATGGAGAATGGAGACGAACATTCAACCAAGAACTGTACGAGCTGTACAGCGACACTGACCTAGTCAGAAAAGTTAAGATCCAACGACTTAGATGGTTGGGTCATGTTGAGCAAATGGAAAATAATGCTCCGGCTCGTTGAGTCATCGAATCCAACCCGGAAGGACGTCGCAGAAGAGGAAGACCGCGACTGAGGTGGAGCACACATGTGGTAGGGGAATTGAACCAACTATAGGGACCGAGCTGGCTGGAGAAATTTGTTGAGTGAGGCCTTGGTCCAACCTGGACTATAAGTAAGTAAGTAAGCGCTCAGACACAAAGATATGTTAACGCTATGGACTGGATTATTTGTTTCAGCTAAAAAATGTTAAAATCTTAAAACAAGATTAAACCTAGGTCATTACAAAAAAGACATCGATTGAATATATGTCAAAAAATATTGGTTTAATGCGCCCAGTGTAAACTGAATCTTACTGGAAGAATTGCGAACTACCTTATCATGCCACAAACCAAACTATGACATTGGGCTACTTAACAGTAATGTCATTAATCACAATTTTACCTCATAACAAAAGCTGTCAAATAGGACAACATCAATCGGCTTTTAAGCTCTATTCTATCGCATTCAAACAAAATTTGAAAACTGAGACAACAAAAAACAGCGAGAAAGACGATGAACTAAACAACGATCCGTAGTAGTAGAAGAGTTAGCTAGTTTTGATTTGTCTAAAGCTGACTAACCACTTTGTCAAGATAGACAATTCGTCACTAATACAAATTGTAAATAAGATGTTTTCAATGGATGTGAAATAAAATCCATTCAAATTGTCATTTCTTCGAACCCAAGCAATAAATTCTCTTTTCATTCGAGAGGAAAAAAAAAGAAAAAAAAAACGCCGGCACGTTTGTGGGGCCATTTAGATACCTACTCAAAAATATTATTTAAGATATTGCGGAACTAGTGTGAACATCGTCATGCCACAAAAGTCATAAAAATGAGTGAAAGAAGACCCATTTAAATTTAAACATTGATTTGAAGCAAATGAGAGTCTGCTTTTGAGTAAATGTGTTTTTCAATTTAAGAAACCGATTTGGAAATTTTATAAATAAAATTTTTGATTTATTAAAAACCGAAAATAAACGCAATCAAAAAGTTAATAGGTGCACATCAGTTCCCGTCGTGCACACAACTTTTGGAGAAAATCAAATCTAAGAGTAGAATTATTTTGTTTGTGACTTTTGCTGTTCTTAGCCGGAAACCATAAACAAAGTGTTTTGCTTGGTAGCAGAAAATGGTATTAAATTGTTGCTTAGAAAATGTGTGTTTCATGTTAATTTGGCGCTCATGCAAGGCTCTTTTAATATACCTCGTCGTAGCCAAGGTAGTGCTACGAATATCCCGACAACGGCCAAAACAAGGAAATGCTGCAAGAAAATTCGACGTCGGACGACTACAATCGCAAGAGATCGCCAGATCCTTTTCTGATCGTGTGTCAAGTAACCTCTTAAGGAGTCCTATGCCGCCAACATCAAGTATCGAAGACCAGTGGCAACATTGCCAAAGAGCAGTTAGAGATGCCGCCTCTAATGTGCTGGGTTTCACACAGCCACCAAAACGAAACCCCTGGTTTGACGAAGAATGCAGGCAGGCCCATGCAGCCAAGCAGGAGGTATACAAAGCGGCGCTGCATAGAAGGACAAGAGCTGCTCGTGAGCTCTACGAGCAAAAGAGGAGAGAGGAACGCCGGCTTCTCAGGAGAAAAAAGAGAGAGCATGAGAAGCGTCAGATAGAGGACGTTGAGAGAGCCAACAGCAGGAATGAAGTTCGGAGGGTTTACCGAAAGGTTAAACAGCTGGCTCAAGGTCATCGAGCAAGAACCGATGCCTGTAGAGATAAACAAGGGAACATAATCGCAGTTAATGCTGGGGATTTGGAAAGACCACTTCTGAAGACTGTATAACGGCGACGACGAACAAAACATCGCCGTCAGACAGGACACGGCTTTCATCGGACATGATGATAGCCAACAATTCCGTGAACCCCACCTAGAAGAAGTGAAAACCGCAATATCACGGCTGAAATCCAACAAAGCCACTGGAGCAGATGGTCTAGCTGCTGACCTGTTCAAAGCAGCAGGCTACGAGCTAGATAGGAGCATGCACCAAATCATTTGTAAGAAATTGTCAAAAAAATGCACGCCCGATGAAAGGAACCTCAGCATTGTATATGCCGTCTTCGAGGAAGGACACCCAACACCGACGGCTCGGACAGAACGTCACAATAGACGCTTATAACTTCGAGGTAGTAGAGGAGTTTTTCTACCTAGGCTCCGCTTTAAACACGGCAATAACATCAGCACCCAGATCAGATCGCTGTTTCTTTGGGCCGAGAAATCAATTGAGTGGAAAAGCCCTCTCTCGAGCAACTTAGGTAAAATTGTACAATACCCTCATCATCCCAGTCCTGCTGTATGGTGCAGAAGCAGGGACCTTGACAAAATCGGATGAAAGTGCCTTAGGCTGTTTCGAGAGGAATGTTCTCCGAGTTAGCTTTGGCCCCGTGTGCATGGAAGGGGAACAGCGAACTTTACGGGTTGTACAACGACATGGACCTAGCCAGAAGGGTCAAGGTCCAGAGACTCAGATGGCTCGGTCATTTAGAGCGGATGGATACCAATTCCCGAGGGACGTAGGACGAGGGAAGACCGCGACTCAGGTGGCGCACTCGAGTGGAAGAGGACCTCAATCAACGCGGGTTGGCGGAGACTGTTGATTGAGGCCCAAGTCCACAACGGACTGTAGCTCCACCTTAATTAAGTAAGCGAAATTGTAGTAGATATGCTCTTTCAGAACAAAAACAAGTAATACAACACAATTTGCTTTCAAAAGTCAATAATACTTGAAGTTACAACTTTGACAGTTGAGGTAAGAATCATTTTGAAAGATGTCATTTAAAGACAGAGTTTTCAAATTTAATGTCAACGCTTATGTCAAACTTAAAACAAAAAAGGTAGATACGTGAATATGAGACTACTTACATCCAACTCCACGATTCCAAATATTCCTCAAAGGTGGCGAATTGTGATAGAAGTTTGGATGTAAAAATGTACCATTGGGTACATGTCCCTGTGGTGGACAATGTGGTGGCATACCCAAGCGCGCCTTCAACTCTTCACTGCACGGCTGGCCACCAGAACTGGAACTATCCACATCTGAAACACCACTATCAGCTGGACTGGGTGGAAAAGATCCTGGAAAACATGAATAGAGCAAAGAAGAAAACAACAAAAATACATGTGTTGCAATATTAATAGAAAAGGATTCAGTTTTAATTTTAAAATTTAAGCTATAATCACATACATGTACCTATAATCCTTCCTATGACCTCATTTTATACTTTTCTTTAAGGATCAGCTAGGACTTTCTTTTACAAACAGTAGTGTTCCCCCTAGTGCAGTTATATTTACGGATGGATTGTAAGAACTTTAAAGGATATTCACAAACAATACCAAAACGGGATGCATTGACGTTTTTTTTTTTAATGAAAAAAAGATCCCATACCTGTTTCAATCAAAAAGGTTATTGAATCCCTTCATCGTTCAATCCTGTTTTTTTTTCTTTCTTTTGTGAGCACAGCAGGAATATTGCGATGAAATTTAAAACATGCCTATTTAGAGGGATTTTTTTTATTAGGGCCTCCCGCAATACACCGTTTTGTAATTATTATATTTCCTTCGAGGTTTTCTTTTTATTATGACTTGCTATCGAAACACGAATTAAATTTCGCTCCACAAACCCATAAAAGGCAAGGTCCTTGTTCGACAACAATGAATGACGGTAAACAATAAAAAAGTATTGAGGTTCAAGGACTCATATAGACGTTCAGAAATTCCCAGACATATTGTCTCGTCAAAACATTCTATCACTCCAAACACACAAAAAGAAAAAAAAGAAACGAAGAATAAAGCAAAACCGTTCCAAACATATTATTATCATTTTAGGGGACCCAAATATGAACGTCATCGTCATCCAAAACAGAGAGTGCTCTAGCTCTTCAAAAAAACACAACAAAGCGGCTTGATTCGTTTTATTTTCTTTTTTGATATCTACAGGTGAAAAATGAACACATCTTCTCAAGTGTAGGGAAAAGGTATACGCAGACTAGGCTCGAGTGGAAGGAAAACAAACGAATTGAAATGGGGTACCCACAAAAGTGTCCTCGAATAAAATTGTCGACTGTCGAGTTGAAGACTTTTGCAGAATGACAATGACAATGTTTGGCGAAAAAATATCAATACAACTAGATCGTCTAATTAGGTTACCAAAATGTACTTTCGATTTTTTTTCCTACTTGCCAAAATCCATGTATGACATGACATCTGCATGTGATTCCATTTTTCAGTGTCAACTGTCAAATGGAAATGACATCTGCTTATAGTAAGAAAAAAAGGATTTCTTTCTCTGAAGATCGCGTAGGTGAAAGGGAAAACAATTTTCTAAATTCATTGTCCGAAAGGGTTTCATTATTCCATTTGCAAAAATTTAAGTGAATTTCTATTTCCGATGATAATTATGCGAGTTTGTCTGAATTTTGAGGTGAATCGTGGGAAAATTTGGAATGGGAAATTAATGTTTTTACAGGAGGTAACATTTTGGGAAGATTCGATTAATTTATCAAAGAAAAAGACGATTATTTATCCAATATAAACACACCTTTGGAGTTAGCTTAACAAACTGACACATGTCGGTAGGGTAGGCTTTAGATGATAGGTGTGTTCAGTGATACTAGTTTTGTTAGATGTGCGCTCTGCTCAAGTAACAATTTAACTTCTATAAGGCTTAAGCGAAGCTATTTCTTGATTTGTATCTTGCTTGTATGAAACCTTATACAAATGCGTTTGGCGCAAGTTATGCAAGCCATTGGTTCTTTAAATCAATGATGACAAGGCCTTTTATCAATTTATTGAAGAAAGTTATAGTATGAAATCTCTACAAGGTCTTATAACAATCAATTCAAAGAAGCAATAGCTTCTCACAAGAATTGCGAATTAGGCCTTACAACAGCTTGATACGCGCAGGTTTGACATTTCCTTTGTTATAGTTTGCATAAGAAGGTCTTATTCGTGTTAAATAATTGCAGACTGTTATTAGTAAAACACAATCGGTCTTATCGGAGCTATTTTTGATGCGCTTTCACGAAAAAGCAGTATGAGGCCTCCTGACACTTGGGTAAATCAATCTTGTGCAAGCAGTTTGTTATAATTTGCACTAGGAGGTCTTGTACGTGTTATATAATTGCAGCATGTTATAAGTAAACAACAATAGGTCTTATTCAAGGAAAATAAAATCATTCTTCCATGAAGAAGCCTTAAAATAAGACTATGAAAGCTAATGCTTCCGAATTTCAGAAATTTTGAACTTATACAAGATAAATTGTTTCTTGGGTGGATCGCTCTGTGGCGCTCTTATTTCCCACTGAGCTGTTCGATGTCGCTCATTTTTTTGCCCCGGTGCATTTCCACCGTGTTCGATGTCTATTCAGTGCTCGCACCGGGAGTGCTCTGAATCGCCCCAAGTTTTTTTCGGGTCGAAAATTTTGGAGCTGTTGCTATACAACAAAGAGGAAACAAAAACAGAGCACTACTAACGCGTTCCATGTGAAACTAAACCCAGAGAAATTTTTCAGTTTTTTGACAGCTCCGTTTGCAGTGTGACAAGCACCGGAGCTCCCCGAAGCTGGTTACATCGAACAAACCTACTGTTCTGCACAGTTTAGAACAGTTTGGAACAGAAAATAACAGCTTTTTGGTGTTCATTGAGACATTTTCTGTTTCAATCTGTTCTGATTTGGTATTGATTGAGTCTGTCTAGAAAGTTTGGATCACTTTAGGACAGGATTTTCTGTTCCATCATTTTAGATAGAACACTTTTTGTGTTCTAAACTTTTTCAAACTGTTCTCACTTTTCTCATGAAACTGTGTTGTCCTGTTCTGTGTTGTGCTATATTGTGCTGTCTTGTATTTTGCCCATACGTATTAGATCTGTTTGTTCACTATTTACTCTTAGTAGGATGTGTACGAGAGTATTTTTCAAAGTCAAATAGTTTGTGACTTTTGGTGGGCAAACAATGAATAGACAATTACAATAAATAAATCGACAACAAAACGACTTTCCCTTGAGAAAAATAAACAGTCAGCTACCACCTGTCAAATTTTCGTAAAAAAACGAAAGGTAGCGCAGGTATTAAGGGCAGAATATATGAATTTATTGTACTCGCTCAGTTACGGCTTACAGACGATTGCTTCCGCGCCGTTACGTTCCGTTCATTATAGTTCTGCCTTTAGTTTGACGTTTGAGATTAAATAACAAATGACATTTCAAGCTGGATATGCTAAGGTTAGCAAGTTACAAGTTTGGAAATGTTTGTAACATCTCTGATCTCTACACCTGCTCTCCAATAAAAGTTTTGACAGCATTTGTCACAAAATGTCACTTCAAATTCAGGTGACATTACATATATTTTCGGTATTCAAATGAGTGAATACAACTCTTCTGTCATTAATTTGTCAATGGACACGCAATAGATAATCCTTCGCATTCACGGTACAAAAATAATTTCAATGGAATAAATTATCCGCACTCATCATCCCACCAAAACACAGTTTCTATTTCATTATGGAAAGAAAGAAAAACCGCTTCGAAACCCAAATAACTGTGAAATTGGATTATCAGCTTTTGAAATACCGAAATGTATAGGTAGTTAAAATGTTTATTGATTGTTTCCTTGCAAATATACAAAACAGAAGACATTCATGAATGAGACAAAAAGAGCCAGGTATCTATACAAACAAAAAAATCTAAAGGATACTTTAAGGATTATCGACAAACACTTGAAAATACGAGCCAATATGTAGATTATATTCTCGCCTTCCTAACACGACACAATAGCCATTCAATGACCGCTGAAGGGTCGATCTTGTAGTCGCTGTTGTCAGTGCATTCGGTTCGGCAGTGGCTGCTGTCATGTCATTCAGAAAAAGGTTTTAAGAATGAAATGTCAATTGTCGTCGTAATGTAATCAATTTTCTGCAAAATCATTGCTGAATTTGAGAAAACCGACACATGTTTGATGCGGGACCCTTTTTTTTTGTTGTTGTTTATCTCACCCACACAATTGTTGTGTCACCCTTAAGTTTGATTGCACAAGTCTGAGTCATCATCAATATTGTCGAATTTCATCTGACATCGCGCAACTCTTTTGCACCCATAACCAAGTGTCAAGATGCTGTCATCAATGGGAAATAATTTTCTATTGTCGCATTTTAAGATTTGGTTTATTTATTTATTTACCGATGCAGCAGTGGGTTAATTTTGGGTAACCCTATATGCCAAGGGATATGCAGATGTTTGTCGGATTACTTATAACCTTATAGTTTGCACTACATTATACCTCGGACAGAGCCAGGGAATTACGTTACGCATGACAATTATCTTGACATTCATAGATTTTTGACAGATCGATTTGGATACGGGGAACCCAAGATTGCATCTGCGAAAATTAATTGCAAAATGTGACGAAAACTCATCAAAATCCCTAAATAATACAAAATAAAAAGGATGTTTGCATAGTCATCTTCGTTATCCCCACATGCAGTAGTCGTCTCTCTAGCATGTGCCTATTGTTCGAAAATCTCGAATATAAAAGTGAAAATAGGGAAAGGATTGAATTTTCTGAGTGTATTATGAGCAGATGTTAGGCAATAATGGATGAACGCGAAACGAAAAAAATATTTAATGAATGTTTGATATGAAAAATAGTCAGCAGACCAGTTGCGGGCAATAAGTTATATTGACATTTTGGGAAGCGGCAAAGAAAAGAAAAGGCTTCATCAAACCTTCTTAATTTAATCCCTAATGCAAAGGAAAATCGACAACGCACAAAAAATAAAATAGAAGAGTTAGAGAATCGATTTTATAAACTCGTATACCTCTCTTTATGCGCTTTATGCGTGGACAAGGACATGAATGTGGACACTGGTCAGTCTGCGAAGAAAAGGATAAATTCATGTGTGAAAACAAAAGGGGCGACTTGATGAAATGAAATGAAAAGAAGGAAGCGACACAAGATATAATATTCTCACACACAATAGCCGGGTGTCCAGTATTCTTAAAGTTCTTAATATCATGCGGAAGGTAAATAAAAAATCTTCCCTCGTTCAATTTGATATCGTCACCGAGAGAGGAATTAAGGATTCACAACCCTTTTTGCTTTTCTTATGATTTTACTTTCTTGATTGTGTGTCTTATAAAGATCATCATGTTTCGCAATCGTTTAATTTATGCACACCACGTTTTATGTAAAATTTAAAGAAGATCCTTTTCCTTGTTTAGAAGATCAAATAATGGTTTGTGTTTGATATAAAAATATCAGTGAAGAGAAGAAGAAAAACCTCGTCAAGGATAATTGATTCATCGCTTGACCAACGGTCAGTTTTCATTGAATAGAATAAAGTGAAGGAAAGACAAGATTATGTTTTTTTTTTTTTTCAGGAAGGATGCTCACATACGAGTTAAGGATTTGAACGCATAATAGAAACAGGAAGATGATTGTATAAGGAATGAATTTGAGATATCGTTTCCTTTCGTGATATCAAGGAACCCTTTTTCTTCCAGGTTAACGGTTTCTGCAGCAATTCCTTTTTTTTTGTTGCCGAATATTTCATGAATGAAGAATTACACAATAGACACCGGTCAAGGTAGCATCTTTTGGAGGTGACCACTTACTTACTTGCTCAAGGGTTCTGACGTTCTGAGGGAACAAATCCTTTTATACTGAGTTTATTTATCATTCTTTTTAATAAACTTTGCAGGCATAAAAGATTTCTAAGCTCAGAAGATAGAGACAATTTTGCAATAAAACTTGAATTCCGGTTTTAGCGCGGGGCGTTGAGGTTTTGTCACCGTTAATATGCAAAAATATTCTAATGTGTGACAAAGGGAAACGTGAAAAAAGTTGATCTAACTAGAGCTTCAAATTTCTACGAGTTTCTAATAATTCCCTTTCTTCACAAGCTCTGATCACACTCGTATACTTGAAATATAACAGTAATTTTGCAACTGCAAACATTCAAATATGGAAAAATGATAAGGTAGTGCTATTTTGACGTTTCTAGGAACAACAACGTTTTAAAATTTCAACAAGAACGAATGTGACCAAAAGAAACCGCAGAAACCCCTTTCATATGTTTTGACAACTCTCAAACAGAAATGTCATGGTAATACAGAGTACTAAACTTTAAATGTCAAAACTTATCATCGTTGTCATGTGACTTCTTCAACATTGTCCTGGAGCAGATAGTATGCAAGGCAGATGTGAGCACGGAAAACACTATCTTCAACAAGTCCACCCAGCTCCTAGGCTATGCGGACGACATTGACATCATCGGTCGTTCCAAGATACGGTGCTTGAGGCCTTCACAGCGATTGAAGAAGAGGCGAAACTCGTTGGCCTTGAAGTGAATGAGGATAAAACAAAGTACATTCTATCAACAAACAAAGCAACATCTGTCCACCGCTTAGGACAAAACGTAGCAGCAATTTCGAGGTAGTTCAGGATTTCACCTACCTTGGAACAAACATCAATCCCACAAATGACACCTCAGTGGAGATCTGAAGAAGAATTATCCTAGCGAACCGCTGCTGCTTCGGCTTGGCCAAACAACTGGGTTTAAAACTCCTCACTCGAAAGGAAAAGTGTCTGCTATACAAAACTTTGACTTTACCAGTCCTACTCTACGGCGCCGAGTGCTGGACGATAAGTAAAAAAGGGGAATTGATACTGGGCACTTTCGAGAGAAAAATTCTTCGACAGATTCTCGGTCCCATATGCGACGATGGCGAATGGAGAAGAAGGTTAAACCGAGAACTCTATAAGCTGTACCAAGATGTGGATGTAGTCCAGAAGGCCAAGAAAAGACGACTTCATTGGCTCGCCCACATCGAGCGAATGGACAACGCTCCAGCCAAGAATGTCTTTTCATCCCAGCCCCCAGGTTCGAGACGACAAGGAAGACCGAAAATACGGTACAAAGACCAATACGGAGCCAGGACGCGCGACTGGAGAGTGCATGCGAGGGACCGTTCACGATGGAAGGCTGCAGTATCTCAGGCTGAGATCCTTCATGAATTGTGAGATGGTAAAGTAAGTAATCATCACTTGTTTCAGAACATTTTCCTGCTCATTTCCTATCTACAAGAATTGCAAAAAATCAAATAGAGAAACATGATAGATAAGGTAGTGCATTTTAGACGTTTCTAGCAACAAAAATTTGTACAAGTTGCAACAAGTTCGGATGGGACCAATAGAAACCACATTAAAGCATTTTTATATGTTTTGACAACTTGCAATCAGGAACCTAATGGTAAGGCAGTGTACTAAATTTCAAATGTCAACACTAACCTGCACTTATTTCACCAAACTTTCCTGCCCATTTCCTATCTCATATTTGACATTTCCCCAGACTGTCAAATTGACATTTAACATTTGACATTTACATGACACAAAGGATACTGACCTGTACTGGATGTGCAATAATTCCTATGGTACGGCGTACTATGTATTGGTGCTCCACTCAATAAATTATGCAACAATGGCCGATGTTGTGTTGACGTCGCTGATTGTTGTTGCTGTTGTTGAAGTGCCGATGGGCCATTATGTTGCGATTGGGCTGGATGTTGTTGCTGTTGTTGTTGTTGTTGGTGTTGTTGCTGGTGTTGTGGCGATAAGGCAGTATTATGCTCAGATTTAATATGCAGGGCAGCCGCCGCAGCGGCTGCTGCTGCCGCTACAGCTGATAACGATGACTGATGCTGTGACTGAGCTTGTTGTTGTTGTTGCTGTTGCTGTTGTTGTTGCAGATGATGGAGTGATGTAGGTGGTGGGCTTGGTGATTGTTTGATGATTGGAATTTCAGTATCTACTGGAAAGAAAAAGAATTGCAAGAAATAAACCATTAATAAAAAGTCTTCGTGAATGACAACAATATAAAGTAGATAGATACTTTTTTTTTATTCACGCTAAATTATAGCCCTGAAGGCAAGTTTGCAATTAACGTTTAACACACGTCTTGTACACAAAAAAGAGCCCACAAACAATTTAACTACGCAATATCTGCGTGAGGCACTTTTTTTCGCGCATAACCTATATATAGCTGCTTTGAATTGAGAAAAAAACAAGAGAATAAGGTGTGCAGAATTGCTGTGGCATACAACTGTTATTAACTTTGTGTGATGGCGAAACACACACCGCACAAG
The DNA here is from genome assembly GCA_920937365.1 of Sphaerophoria rueppellii. Lineage (NCBI taxonomy): Eukaryota > Metazoa > Arthropoda > Insecta > Diptera > Syrphidae > Sphaerophoria > Sphaerophoria rueppellii. Next base: position 87,639,191 of record CAKKXW010000001.1, read on the forward strand.
AGTTGTGCCCAAAACCAAAAAAAAAAAAAACAAAATATGGTACTTTCAAATGATCGACCAACATTCTACAGATTTGCTGCAAGGAATGTTACCGCACTAAGTGCACACATGCCCAGATCAGCAGGCCAGTCAGTTTCGCAGCTCAACCAGCCAGCAGGCATACAGTTTAAGTGCGTGAAACTTACGCAACACGAACTGAGATTTTTTTTTGTTTCGTTCATGCATTTAATGAATTATTCGATATTTTGCTCTCGATATTCTGAGCTTTACTTCTCATGAATTGCCATTTTTGGTTAGACCCCACCTTCAAATTTTATCAGCAGCACCAGAGACAAAACGACACTGGAATGTCGAAAACTCTATTTTTCCCCATACCTAACCTCAAAACTTCAAAATGCACTTCAATTAGCATGGGGCGAATATAATTGTCACAATGTATAGCAAACCATGGCAGATCGATACGGCTAGACACGGTATTAAGATATGTAGGTAGAGGTATTTCTGTATATAACGGCGCATGTTTTTTTTTCTTTTTCTTTTTTTAAATGTTGCATAGGACGTTCGTGCATTATGATGGAGGGTGCGAACAATTGTAGTGTGAAATAAATTGTCTTTTGTCTCTAGCTGTTGTATTCACCACACCTTTTGGAAGATGTGCTATTTGCTAACAAAATCGAACCAAGGTATTCATGACAAGTGACAAGTGTTTGTCAGAGCCTAGAAATACGATAGCGGAAGGGATAATGAAGCATTAAGGATTTAGCTAGGAATCGATAAGTCTTAATGAAATATACCTATAGCCGTTGTTTTTTTTTTTACTGAAAAATGCTCTCATTTCCTGTTTTGTTTGGTGAATGTCAAACATATTTCAATTTGATAGGCGATTTGTGAAACGTCAAAACTCATTTAGAGTTTTATTCGCTGTCAAATACTTGATATTTACAAGGCACGATTTTTTACGTGGAAGTAGACGCAGTTAAGTTGCATTCTGTCAGTTTTTACAAACACCAATTCATTTAAAAACAATTAAAATATAAGCTCCTGAAAAAATCGTTCCGTGTAAACATCGGCATTACTTCAAGCATAGTCGCTTTTTGACTTACATATCTTCCCTTTGCCTCACAAATTTCCAAAGTCTTAGGATTTGTGTTCGCTGTCATTTTTCATATTTCAAATAAAAACAATTAACGATCAAGAACAAACTTTCTCAAAACATCATTTATCATCTGTCAAATCGATGAAATGTCATTTCCCCTTAAGAACACACACTTCCACTCAAAATTAAAACACCCACAAAAACAATAGACAACAATGAACCACTAACAGATCTATTACTTTATTTACATACAAAACGAAAAAAAATATCTAGAGAAGACAAATCCGGCTTTTTCTCAAAAAGAGGTAAATAGGCCAAGTCAATAGTGCAAGTAAACGAATTTATCGTCAAGTACTCAACAAATCGACAAACTTATATCCTCACCCACCTACAAAGCTCTCACAATAAAATGAAACATGTAGAAAAAAAAAAACAGCCCACTATAATGTGTCTAGCAGCACAAAAAGCCTATAAACATTGTATACATGGCTAAGCCAACCAGCGCCACCACAAATGTACGGCGAGTGTTGCAAGAGAATTAGTTTAAACTCAAAAATTCCCATAGAAACCCTAGCAGTGCGCGCGTTGCATTCCTTCAATTAAAAATACAAAACACACACATACACACATGTAAATGTGTATAAGGAAAAACTATTGCAATTTTGTAGCCGCATACTAAAGCACAAATAAGTATCTAAGATTATTATTGTTCGTTATTTCGCTCAATGAAAGTCATTCCTCTCGTTTTTTATGTGTTTTATAGTTTTTCACCACACACACATTGAAACTTCACCACACCACACTCTAGAAATAGAAATATACAAAATGAACGGAAGTGAAAGTGAAAATATGCACAAATAGAAGTAAAATAAGAAACTAGGTGCTGCATTTGAATAAACTTCGTCCACTCTTCCTCCGGCCTAATTCTTCTAAGGCCTCCACGAACAAGACTTGCGGGGTACATGCAAGCAAAATAATAAACAAATCAAGTGTGCACCACTTTCGCCGGCACCCTGTACTAGTTTTAGTTTATCGAATGAGGGCGAGGGGAGTACCTATACGCTCTACCTATCTTTTGACAGATTGCAGGTAAGGTAGTTTTTTTCTTTCATCTTTCTTTGCATATAGTTACAGTTACGGTTTACGGATACTGTGACTGTTGCTTTGAGATGTTGCTAAGATGCATTTGGCCTCCATTAAAAGTGATTTGTATTTCCGCCACTTGGAGTCTCTGTAGTTTCTACTCCATCTTGTTTGCCTATTGACATTTGATAATCTTTTTTTTTCAGCGTTTGCCTCCAAGCTTGACGTTGTTGAGGTAGTACAGTGATTTGAATGTATTGGCCGGAAAAAAAACTATGTTCTTTTCTAACGCCAGTTTTCTCTATTAATGTGTGCGTTCGATAGAGGAAAAGAAGGTATAAGGCAAAGTTGATGCACTCAACTACATGCAACTGACATCTCCCATCGCATGGCATATATAGCGTGCAAAACTAAATGACGACAACGACGACGACAACTTCAAAACCTACGACGACGATACATTAAGCCTTGACCTGATTTCTCTTTCTATCTCTTTCGTTCGTGAAGTGCATTCGAGCGTGTGCAACTGCAATTTAATAAGCTTATAGCACAATGTACGGCATAAGCAGCAGCAGCAGCAACAGCGCCAGGCACACAGTGATGGCAGGCTCTATCGTTTATTTATTTTTTCATTCCACAGCGAGAAGCACCCGCTTTTCCTCTCATAATCGCACAGACAATGTTTTTGTTGTCTCTCTAGCTCGATGTGCAACAAATAGCGATGCATCTAATGGTCGTTTGGGCCAAACGGAAAATAGAATGAACGTTAGAAAAAAAATTATTTGCTATTTTCTTTTGGTGTCTATTTTATACTTTATGCTGTGCATGTGTGTGCAATTTTGTCTTTGAAGCGTTTTGTTGAACTGTTAGAGTAGGAAAGTCTGTTAAACTTTTACTTTCTAACTAAAGGCCTAAAACGGGTCCGAGGACCGGGTCGGGGACTGAGGATGTGACAGAAATGTTGGACGTTAATTGTCAAATGACATTTAATCTGTCTGTTCTTCTTCTTCTTCCTTTTTTTTGTTTATTTTATTCAAAGTGCAAAATTGACCCTGACTTAAATTTTGAAAAAAAGGTAAATTAAAAAACCACATACGTAAATGAGTACAAACAAAAATGGGCGACAAAGAATCGTGAGGTGAAAATTAATAACACGACTGTCAAAAAAAAAAATTAAAACCCAACGAATGTACAAAATTTTGAGCTACCGCATTACCAAAAATGTCGTGTGTAGCCTGTGTAATGGTTTGAGTATCCGTTCACATTTTGGGTTTGTTTGTTTTTGACATTTTATTTTTGTGCACATAAATTTTGATTTCGTTTTATTTTTAACCATTTCTTTCAACAACATTGAACAGCAACGCGATTTCGTTGTTGAATCACACAACATTTTATAATGATGTGAACCTGCCTTAGCTTATATCAAATCAACACGATTAACCGAACAATCGCTCTCTACCGCACCGACACACTGCGGACAACGAAAACGATGACAGCGAGAGTGTAGAAAAATGTAGAAGGAACAAAAAAAACCTAGACCTAGTTTCGGTTTTTGCATTGTGCTTGTTGTTTATCGCGCGCGCTTCTCAATTTTTAATCATTTTAACTTGGCTTGATGATATTAATCGAACAAATTTATTGTTGTTAGGTAAGAATTTGGATTTTATTTAGCCATAAAGTGTAGACGTGCCTTAACAATAACAATGAGTTCAAAAATTATTGTCGATCGATGTCTTGATTTAGTTTTGGTTTGACATTAATTTTTGTCTGGATTTTTCTGCTTTGAAATGACAATTTAAAAGTGACAGCTAAATGTCACAACTGTCATTTATCTAATTTTCTTGTAACTTCCTTTTCTTTCCTGAAAAATTGTAATTTTTCTTCTATAATTTGCACTCACTCAAGTGATTTTTTATACCCTTATTATGCAAAAGACTCAGTGAGTGCATTAGGAAGAAGGGAAGAGGTTGGAAAGAAGATAACGGTGTACATTGGTCTTGAATTCTTGAACATTGTAATGATTGGGAAAGACAGAGTGTGGACGAGAGTTCCACATTCGCGTAGTACCTACGGCTAAAGAATAATTCTCTATACTTGAGAGTACGTCCGAAGTTGGGCTCGAGGGTAAACTGATGGGCATTCCTAGAAGCGCGGGTATTACGGGTAAAATGTTTGAGGGGAGGAATGCAACTGTTCATTTAGAACAGGTCCACAAGAGGTGGTCAGTGAAGCCCTGGGGGACACCAGCATTTATATTGTGGGTTTCAGACTTGAATCCGTTCAATACAGCTTGTATTGAACGGTTTGAAAGAAAGTTTCTAATCCAACGAAGGAGGGATTCATCGATACCGAAAGCACGCATTTTCGATAAAAGAGCAAGATGCCAGACTCTATCAAATGCCTTAAAAATATCAAGTGCAACAATCTTACTTTCTCCAAAACGATGTAAAGATTTGTTCCACTGTTGGGTGAGAGAAACCATCAAATCACCAGTGGACCTGTTGCTGCGAAAGCCGAACTTACGGTCAATAAGAAGCTTCCTGTCTTCGAGATATTTCTTGAGCTGATAGTTTATCAGCATTTCCATGACCTTAGAAAGAAGGGACGTAAGCGCAATCGGACGATAATTGGAAGGAGAAGAAGATTTGCCGTTTTTTGGAATTGGCTGGACAAATGCTGTTTTCCAACTGCTCGGAACGAGCCCAGAAGATTAAAATAGATGGAAAAGCTTACGCAAGGGTTTTGCCAGCAAAAGAACACATCTTCAGAACAATAGCGGGGATACCATCCCGACAGCTGATTTATGTATGTTGAGATTCCTTAGGACTCTCGCCACACCAGAATTGCGGAAGAAGATTTGTCCCATGGAATCATTGACGCGCTCAAGAGCAGGCGGAGTCATAACACTCTCTGGCAGCGAATTGTTGGCGGCAAACTGCCCAGCAAAAAGGTTAGCTTTCGCAAGAGAGCTAACAACTGGAGTGTCATTGTCAACGAGCGTTGGGACCGAGGAAGAAGAAGAATTATTCATATTTTGTACAAATGACGAAAAATTCTTACTGCCTTTGGGTAATTGCAGTATTTTACCTTAATTTTTACGAATATGGGTATTGCAGGCCTTCTTGGCTTTTTTTAAACTTGTTCCGGTTTAGTAGAAAGACAAATTTGAGCACAATTTAATTTGGAAGTAACCAAATAGAACAAGTAGGCAAACACTTATTTTGACAGCTCGGTTTCTTATCTCCTTTATTTCTGGTATTGCCCTTAAAGTAATGAAAACATAAAATTTCTCTAAATGTCAAAATGATTTTTTTTTCCCGGAATAAGTCCACACAGAAAACCTTTGTTGATTTAAATATAGAATATAACGTAACGTAACATATCTCAATGCGGATATTACATATTTCCATGTAAGAAAAGTCGACAGGTGTATTTATTACAAATTAGAATACAGTGGGAAGATTGAAAGATATCGACAAGCTCGATTTTTATTCACAATATCAACCCTTTTTCATTGTATTTTTAGATTCTTCTACTCAACTAGAACAACATCCGATTGCTACTTGTCATTCGGTTGACAACGAATATTTGTTGTGCTGTTAGGTTCCTATGAGATAACTGATTTAACTGTTATTTTGTGTAACAAATTTTTGTGTAAGGGCATATTTATAGAATTATCCATATAAATAACGAACAATTCCACTAAGACAGCCATTGACATCTGGTTCGATTGAATGTTCTAGGGAGCCGTTCCGATTACATTATGCAATATGGATTCATTGCTCCTGTTTACACGTGCAGTTTAGTTTAGAAACAGGTGATTGCTTGAATAAGTCGTTGGTCAGTAATATATTGGAGCTTTATCAACCAATAAAACTTCCAAAAAATTAATAACAACAACACGTACTTTCAATTTCATTGACCTAAATTTCTATATATTTCCGAACGCAAGCTCGGCGATGTCATTTTTTGTTCGTTAACGTGTGTTTGTTTTTGCACCTTATATCCGTTGTAAAACTTGGCAGAGCTCACCACACTACATCACACACCAAGCCAATGCCATACTATCACGGAGTCTTGCTATATGATTGTTTTTTTTCTTCGCGAATTTCAGTGAAAACGTTTTAAAACATGACGCATTCGTTAAATTACAACAAAACCAACAACTGACAGTTGAGCTTTGTATGATCCGTTCAGCATCCGCTCTGAAAGCGAATATCTTGGTTTTTTTTTGCAAAAAAAATCAACACTACCTTTTTGTGATGCATCACAGCGATATAACTGCACAAAACGAACGCAACGATGATTTCACTTCTCATCCGTTCGCTTTTCAGTCATCCATTCATTCATTCACTTTTCCTTGCCGTGATTGGAAAACCAACCGATGTGATGCGATGCAATGCAAGAAGGCAGCAACAAATTGCCGCACAAAAAAAAAAAAAACATTCGAAAAATGAAAAGAAAATGAATATGGCGCTTTTCTTGGCTAACTCAATGCAACTGGAACCTTACAACGTGAATTGCATGCAGCACACTACCCTTTCGGATATTATATCTACACACTGCACAAAGCGCAATAACGGTAAGCGCGGTAATAAACGGCAATAAATAAGTGAAAATTTAGGTTAAGAAAAAGGAACGAGTAAAAAATTCACTCGTTGTCGTTCGTCCGCAACACAAACGGAGATGATGGCGCTGACGACGTGCAATTTTCTTTTTTCATACGTTCGATGTTTGTTTTTGTTGTCGTCGTTGTTGTTGTGGTTTGCGATTTAGTTTTTCACTATCGATTTTCCTCTTTATATCAGAGGAAGGCATAAAATGTCTGGTTTCATGTAAAAAAAAAGTGAATAGCTAACTCGTTTTATTCGGTTTCCCCGAAAACGTGTTCATTGGGTTTGTTAATTAATGCGTAACTTTAACGCAACGTGCCACGCATTAATTATTCTGGATGAGGAGGTTATGATTGAAAAAAAAGAACATTTGAATACACTGGAATGGTATGGAATCGAAGAAGAAGACAAACAGAAATTAAAGCGCCTTAACTCTTAAAGCCACGATGACACTTAAATTCGGAATAAAATTATTTTTATGATTTTTATGAAAGAAAAAGTAATAATAACAACAACGCTTGTAATCTTAAAGGAGTTAAACATGGGCACACACGCTTAACAATGCACATCAGTGTCTGAATCACCCTCTCACAATCAGCAAGCAGGTATGACAACTCGTCTTCCGGATTGACATCTTGATATATCCGCTCTGAATGTCTAATTAGAATTCTATGAGTGTGTGAATTTTTGTATTCTTTGTTGAGTTTTTGATTTGATTGTTGGGCTACGATAGGTTTTTTTTTCTCTGATCTTTCATTGTGTCCTTTAAATTGTTGAAAAGGATTTCATTAATAATCCAAATTGCTTTGGGTGTTAATTTTATATTTGAATATCAATTTCCGGTTAGGAGGGAATAAACATGACATTTGTCATTGAAATCAATTTTATATCAGCTGACAAGTTTGACGTTTTCCTGTTTAACCTCAAAATTGGGATTGACCTGCCGAAAAAAGAAGTTATTGAGCTGTCACTTTTAAATTTGGGTCATTGAATGCTGTCATTTCAAATAATGTTGTACAAGCAATTAGTTACTTGCTTACTTAAGGTGGCGCTACAGTCAGTTGTGGACTTGGGCCTCAACCAACAGTCTTCGCCAGCCAGCTCGGTCTTTAGCTAGCTGTCTCCAGTTTTGCAATCAATTCTCACAAAGGCGCCATTGACATCACGCTGTGTTCTTCCCATTATAGCAATATTAACGGCGTACGCGAGGAGTTGAACAGATTTTTGGAATATAGTGCCTCTGTTGTTGACGGTGGAGTTCTGCAATATCCTCTCAAGAACGTTGTAAAAGAAATCGCACGACAGTGCATCGCCTTGTCTGAATCCTTTTTTGACGTCGAAAGATTCAGTAAGCTCGTTGCCAACCATGATGGAGCAGCGTGAGTTCTCCATCGTCATTTTGCACAGTCGAACGAGCTTGGCAGAGATGCCAAAACTAGACATAGCTTTATACAGTTCGTCGCTGTAGATGCTGTCACACACGGCCCTTAAATCGATAAAAAGGTGGTGGGTATCGATTTGGAGTTCATAGGTCTTTTCCAGGATCTGCCGTAACGTGAAAATTTGGTCGATGGTTGACTTTTCTGGCCTGAAACCACATTGATAAGGACCAATCAGATTGTTGACGAAAGGCTTCAGATGTTCACATATTACGGCAGAGGAGATCTTGTAGTCGTTGTTAAGCAGAGCGATTCCTCTGTAGTTGGCGAAGTTTAGAGGATCTCGCTTTTTCAGAATCAGGCAAACAATGCTGAGGTACAAGCAATAGTACCAACAGAAAAAGTATCGTTTTTAAATGACTTCAAAACTCCCACGGAACTGCATTCTATTTCCAGAGTTTCAACAACCTTGAAACCTCAATCAAGCAACAAACAAAAATAAAAAAAATTGACACAGTTTCCGGAGGACGAGACTGAATTAAGTCTGCCATAAATAAAAACAAAAAGTTACATCACTTAAAGGTCACTTCCTTCATTGAGTCACGTTGGTTGAGTGTATAATATAAATTTAACGAAATAGCAAAACGATTCCCAATGATATCTTTCTTTATTTTTATTTTGCTTTTTGTTGTTGTTTTCGTATTTTTCTTCTTAAAATTTTAATTTCCAATGAAAACAAAAAATACACAGCAAGGTTATATCGCGCTATAAGCTATAACAGTTATTCTTGTAAAAATAAATGAGCTGTCAATTGCACCATCATAAATGACAGATAGGTGTGATGTTTTGATTTACTTCTTTCTTTTATAAATCGGTTTATTTTCGAGCTGTGCCCTTTTAGTGTGGGTATACCTCTAAAGATGTACAATTTATGTTTTGTAATTAAAACCCATGAAGTATGCACTTTCCGAATGGGTAGGTCATATCACAAATGTCAGTGTCAAAAATTATAACTCGCATACCAAGCAGAAAATAGCATAATAATACAACATTGAACATTTTTCTATGGTCAAGAGTAAACAAACAAACAGTAGGTACAGTACAATTTTAACAAGAAAATAAAAAAATTCCAAAGGTCATTTTGACGTGCTGCTGATATTGTAATACCTGCTGCCGGAACGTGCTCTAACAGAAGGTAACTCAACATGCTCGATCTTTACTCACCAAACAATAAAATTGACAGCGTCCGCGTCGCCGCGTTGGTTTATGAAACAATTTTTGAATTTCTATGAAATGTTGTTTGGTGTTTCTATTTTTTTTTTTAAGTTGCCAATTTTATTTGATGATATTTTTGTTTTTTCCGTTGCGTTTACGCAACGTAAAATATCAAATAGACAAAAGCAAAATGTAAAACAAAGACACGGAAGACGTATCACAAGCTCTGACATTATAATTATGTCATAATCCTAAAAGTGCAAAAGCTTCTCTAAACAATAGGTTTAAGTTGTAGTTTTATTTTTGTGTTTTAGTGACGTATACATTTGCTGATAGTCTGACTTATTCAGACTTCCCATTTTTAGTAGGTCATTGTATTTGAAATAGGTTGTTGTTGTTTTTGTTGAAGAGTTTAATAGAAAGATAGAGCTGTCACTTTTTGACGCAACAGAAGTCTGTAATGATGAATGCTTGGACATTTTTACTTCTTTGACTTTCGGTTGATCAAATGATGGAAAAAAAAACGGCAGACATCAAGTGGTTTTAATTTTTTGACGTTTAACAACAAGAGATCATAACAAGCGATGAAAATTATTATTTGTCAATAGAAAAAGACAAGAGAATGTTATTATTGTTGCGTTTACACTGCCTGCTATTTGACAAAACGAAATAATAAATTATGGTCATTATTCATTCTTACGGTTTTTATGCTTGCGTTTTAGACGTTGACGCTACATTTATTTCACTATGTTGGTAAGGTAGTGTGCAATTATCGATCGAAATCGGAATAATAGGCCAGTTCCACCTAACAACATCTCACTGAGATCTCAGCTGAGAGCTAAGATTTTTTTCGGAGATGAAATTATTTCGGATTCGATTTCTCACTCAGCTATTTTGACGTGACTGACATTTGTACAACAGAAAATTATGTCCCACCAAATGATTTTGCCTCAGTTAAAGTGACATTGACATCTCAGTGATATATTTTTAGGTGGAACTGGGCCAACGTGTTCACAAAATTCAAAAAAGTCTGAAAACACAAATGTCAGGCGTTTGACATGAGAAAAAATTAAAACAAATGCTTTTAACAGTTAAATGGTTTAAAAAAGCAAGTTGATGTGACAGTTCTGATAAAAAAGTGCATTCAGAAAACGGAGAACTAGTTCTAAACATGTTCAAAATACTCTGAAGATTGAGAGTTCAAAATTTTGACCACAGATGAGTCTAAGAGAGAGATGGGAAACCGTGCGAAAGCATGCGTGTTTTTATCAAAACTATCACACCACCTCATTTTTGTTAGCTGTTTTTTCTCATTTATTCACATACACAAGGTAACGGTAAAATAAAATTTGAGGTATCCGGAGGGTAAACGTTAGTCAGTTTCCGATCTCCTTTTGTCTCTGGCTTTGACATCAAAAGGAAAATGGACCAGAGATTAGAGAAAGAATAAGATGTGAAACTCACATAAGTTTGACTCCTTAAATTCCGCAATTTTTATTTTCTTTTATTTGAAAAAAAGGTTTAGAAACTTTCTTTTGAACCGTGCAATAAAAGTTGTATTGGACGGATTCAAGTCTGAAACCCACAATGCAAATGCTGGTGTGCCCCAGGGCTCCGTTTTGACTCCGACCCTCTTTCTCATTTTCATTAATGATCTCTTGTCTGTTACTTCTAATCCAATAAATTGTTTCGCTGACGATAGCACCCTTAGCTTTTCGTATTCGTTTCCAGACTCACATCCCTCCCCTTCGGATGTGGAACTGCAACGGCAAAATATGATGAGCTCATTAAACTCTGATTTATACAGCATTGTACAATAGGGAATAAGAAATCGCGTAGAGTTTAATGCTTCGAAAACTCAATGGTGCCTTGTATCGTCATGGAGATATACCTCCCCCTCCCACTTTCCATGAGTGGAACTTGCATCAATGATACCGAACAGCTCGAGATTCTCGGTATGTGCATCACTAACCACCTCTTGTGGAGCGCGCATCTAGGCGATGTCGCCAAAAATGCCGCAAGATGTTTAGGTTTCTTAAGACGATACAAGAAATTTGTTTCCCCTTCTGATTTGGCTATCATCTACATACGTCTACAAGCTTGAGTATAACTGTCATGTCTGTGCTGGTGCTACAGTGACATACTTAAGTCTTCTGGACAGTATCCAAAAAAGCGCATTCAAGATGATTGGTGATCATACCATAGTTGATACTCGCACTTCGCGTAATTCACATGCTCACCTATTTTACCGTTACTTCAACGGTATATTCTCTAGTGAAATAGCTAGTTGCATTCCCCCCCACTTAAGATATCCCACCGTAATACCCGCGCCTCCAGGAATGTCCATTAGTTCACCCTTGAGCCCAACTTCGGACGTACTGTCATGTACAAAGAATCGTTCCTTCGACGTACTACGCGAATGTGGAACTCGCTTCCACACTCTGATGTCTTCCCCAAGCCAATGCAATATTCAAGAATTCAAAACCAATGTTCACCGAAAGCATACACTCTCACCGTTCGTCAATTTGAGATTGTATTACACGCATATCTACACTTTAACCATTCGTCAGTTTGAGCTTTTTTGACAGCTTAGTTTGCTATCCTCCTTTTATCTCTGGTCTGGACTCTGGGTAATGTTTGTTAGGTAGTGTACAAGTTATCGATTGAAATATCGATATTTATGGATGGAAGTAGACAGCTAACATTGTGTTTTAATATTAACTGGCAGGTAAAGCATTTTAAATGTTTCAAGAAGTGTGACCAAGGGGTCAATATGGTGCAAAAAAAACTCCACAAATACATAATAGTCAGATATAGAATGTTATCGATAAATTAAACTCTTATGTGGTATTAAAAAACTAAATTAAGGTGGCAATTCAATGTTTAGCTACAAATATTACCATGGTGTCATTTTACTTGCCGTGCCAATTATTCTTAAACATTCGATAAGTCAGCTCGCAAAATTTCAGAGGTTGTCACATTTTTATTGATACAAATTCTTAAAAATCGATTTGCAATTGAAACGTCAAAAATGACATCTTCCTTCCTGTTTTTGACATATAAACAAACGTTATCGATAATTTCCATAAGGTACCTAATTTGTTTGGTTCAAAAATAGATTCCGTGAAGGCAATTCAACAAATACTCCCACAGATAATTCTGAATAGGCATTCAATATAAAACCAGCTATCGCAAAAAAAAAAACCAACTGCAAACAATATTTTTTATAATTATTACTATCTGTCTGCCTATTCTATTACCCAAAACTACTAACGCAAGTTCAGTCTTTATCTTTTTACTACATCTAATTCCAATACAAGCCTACAATATATGTGTTTATTTGTGTGTATATGTATGTCGTTGTCATCGCCTCGGCATACCAGACAAAGTGAACAACGACGACGGCGACGTAAACATTTTCTAATAACAAACTTTTAAGTGCGGTAGGTAATCGCAATAACAAAAAAAAAAAAAAAAACTTAGCTGTCAAACCAATGACCACCACACGCAGCACTATATAGTTAGCCGACCATGACCTACCTTACCGATTTTAAAATGCACTTCGTGTTATGAGTTTGTAATGATAATAGGTTTTACTTTTTTTTAAATCAACCAATAAATAATCAGCTGTGTTTGTGAATGTCATAATGCGCATTTCCTTAACGTAACCAAACGTCAAATTGCATTAAAGGCGCCCTTACACTTATCATTGCTATTTATCGATACAAAACACTCAACACAATGAAAATAAATAAGATATGTTACTTTTACGTTCCTATGCCCAATAATAAACCCAAGAATCATCGAAATAATTAAAAATAAACGAAAAGACCTCACAACACAGGAAGAAGAATTACCAAAAAGCTGAGCTGACAGAGAATATACCTCGCTATACATTCAGATTCAGACAGAAAAGAGACGAAAAGTTCTTTTCTTTATTGGAGCCCGCTCCACTGGATGTTTTTTTTTTGTGTTTATGAAGAAATTGTTTTATTCTTCTTTGGGATTTTTTTGTTTGGTTGAATTTCTGGCTCGTTCTGCGTTTCTTTTCTTTTTTTTTTGTTTTTATTTTGTTCAAATATTTCGTCTCAAGTTCAAGGTCTTTTGGATAACGTATACTAAACGGCGAACAAACACGCATGCTGTCTTATTTTTGTTGTTGTTTCTTTTTTTGGGTAAATTGTTGCCTAATTTTTTTTTCTTCATTCTCGATTAATATATTCCTTTTTTTTTGTGTTTTTTGTGGGTCTCTTTCTTTATTGTTTATTCGAATTCGGAAATACGTGTGTAGGTATAATTCTCTCTTGATTTATCAACGCAGCGACGACGATGCGACGCGGTGTCGGGTTTAAGTAAGAAGTGTCAACTTTGTGCTTTCTTTTTGGAGCCCGTTGTTGCTTCTGATGAAGATATTGAAGATGATGATGATGACGAACATCCAGTAGGTATAGATCGGCGGTGGCAGCGACGCGCGGGCATTAGTTTGTGTTGTGTGCGTTGGAAACAATTTTGTTATAACTTTTGTGTAAGTATTTGTGTTTGATTGCAGTTTAAGTCAGTAAAGCAGAGTCATAAGCGGAAGTTATATAAAATTATTGGCAAACAAGGTAAAGGAAGTATTATTACAACTTCGCTTTCAAGGGAAAAGTTCAGATAATGGTTTGTTTAAGGCGAAAATTTAGTGATTATCTGATCGACGACTCGAGTGTGTCTTTTTTCAATTTTTAAGGGTCTGATTTGACTATTATGCATGGTAAGGTAGTGCACTACTAAATACTTCAACGTTCGCACTGTGCTTTGGCATAAAAAAGGAATATGAACCCGTTGATTGCGTACTCATTATACAAAAAAGAAAAAAAATGCTTACTGGGTACTAACATGTTTCTTACCGTTATTTAGATTAATTAACATTCAAAACTTTGTAAATTGTTAGTTTTACGACGCCATTGACTTTATTTTTGCATCAAAAACAAAAAAAAAGCAATCAAGTAAAAAAAGTGGCGCCCAACGTTCTTTACTTCTACTGAAAAAGCATCTGAAACTACTTTTTCCTCTGCCAAAACGGAAGACATGTCCGTCACAATTTATGCTTCACCACACGTGTCCTAAATTTTCCATAAAATATTTATCACATCTCGATACATTCATTGATTGCTGTCACCCTGTCACATTTATACCTCAACAAAAAAAACAACCAAATTAAGATTGATTGATAATGACCCCAACATACACAATTTTATCATTTAATGTATAATAAAACTCAATTCCACGAAGAGAAACAAATCCATAACCAACTCAACAACTCAAGTCTGCAAAGAAAAAATTAGCAGTTTCTCGAATCATCCGGCCTTTCAGCAGAAAAAAGAAGCACATCCTCGTGTTTTCTCATCCAGCCTCTAAGGCAAAAGGCGCACACAAAAAAAAAGGATATAACTGGGATATCCTTGAAAATCAAATAACTTAACATTCCCAACAGACAGGAAGACCTTTCTACTCTCAAATTCTATATGTATACAAAATATTCTAAATAATGTACACAAGCAGAAAAACTTTTACTTTCCTTTGAAAAAGCTTTATATAGAAGCAATACACAAGCTTTTTTTGTTCTTATTTCATTTCAAAGGAAATGTATATAAGTCATCAACCCACAATAGAATCCTTAGGCCTGTTTATTCCATTAATATATCTTTCTTCCGTTGGCGGCGTGCGGCGGTAGCGGGCGTCGTCATCGTCCTTGTCGAAGCCGAAAAACCGAACCAGCAAAAGAACAATATGAAAAAGAAATTATCCTAGCCGGGAGGCTAAAACAACACACAAACGAAAAAACAAGAGATACAACAAAAAAGGGAGGTTAAACTCTGCTCCACATAGAATCGCCTATCATCAGCTGATATTTGGACGTCCTTGAATAGGCCGGCACGCGGCTACCCTTTCTCTGTTTTTCATTCATTCCACTTCCGCTTGGGCTCGTCTGGGTGGGAGACTATAGCACAAAATATAGACACCTAAATTATTATACATAACCATAACCATTACTTAGTTTTTCCTTTTTTTTTCTGTATTTTCGTGTCGGTTGGTAGCCACCATCATCATCACCATCATCGAAATCTACGGAAATTTTTGTTGGTGAGCGTGTCAAAAGAGAGCTTACATAATATTCCCTGTTGGAGCATGTGTCATGAACAGAACATACACACCACTCCAACCCAACAGTCTGTTTGATTATTCATAAGACGCTTCGTTTGGTTTTTGGGATTATTTCCTGAAATTCACCAAGGTCACTTCAACTTGTCATTTTAATATAGCTACAGATAGTTGGGTACCACGAGGTTAATAAATAATCATCAAAGTCACCTCCACCTCATCAACGAGCGAGGTGGAATGGGAGACAAAGTGTGTATGACATTTAACTCATCATCATCACTTTCTCTTTTTCGTTGGTTGATATTCAGATGATGAACGCAATGAACCAGTTCAATTCTTATGAGTTATGACATTTGCAACAACTACTGTCAAATGTGACAGTTCTATCTGAAGTTCACCAAATCTCATTCAAAACACTATATACCGGAGACTGCTAGTTGATGTAACATCACCACAAGAAGTGTTATAACAATATTATGCAAAGTCAAAACGAATGAGATAAAAAAATGGAATATAGCTGAGCCAAATTGAAATTTGAAAAGAAAGTGAAATGTGACAGCTGAGGTAACAAATAAAGTTGTTTAATAGTTTCGCATTCGCAGAGATTGCTTTGGGCTAATTTTTGGTGTTTTTATTTATACCTTCGATGGGTTACGAAATTGTTCAATAGTTGTGTTATTTTTTTTATGTTTTTGTTTCCCATTAAAATACCAACTAAGAGAATGTTCCCAAACAAAAAAACAAATTGAACTTTAACACGACCGAACTAACGGTTGTTTTTTTTCGCTTGAGCTAAATTCGTATGGTTTACGTAAGTCATAGACATACAAACGCAACTATATACACATCAAACATCAATGACGCGATGACAGACGGAAAACATTAACTTCATGATGCTGCTTTTTATGTATACCCCTACTTAACTGTACAAATACACAAAACGTGCTTTTGGGTTACCAAAAAAGCAACAAACAAAACAAAAAAAAAACTTCCAATGTGAAAAAAAAATCAATAAATTTGTTGAGGTGGGTTAGGAAATCATTATACGCACACGCACGCAATGTGTAGGTATAAAGAGCGAACGACAGTCTCTCGCAGCATTTTAAACGTCATATAGCACAATCTGACAGCAAGTGGAAGTACAGCTTTAGAGTGAAACATTATTTTTCTTTTGTTTCACTGTTGCTACTGCCGCTGGCTGTTCCGAAAAAATGATTTGTTTTTAAATTCCGGAAGAGGAAAAGGAAGCAAGAGTCTTTCAATTATACATGCATACACCCTCTCATGACCATAATAATCATGTATAACGGTGCATGGTGGAATGAAAAACTGGGCCGAAGGAATGGGTATGTCATGATAAGGTAGCGGAGGTGTGGTAATGTCATGTTTATGTATAAATTGTACAGACACATGTATATGAATGTCATCCTACACATTAACTGGGTCACTGGATAATAAACACATATATCTACTTAAAAACAAACTAAATACCTACCTATCTCTCATACATCTTAGGTTCCTCGTGGGATTTGGGATACCTACATAAACTATTTAGGGTAAGGTAGTTTCCGTCATACCACTATTAGACCTCTTTTTCAATAGCCTTTGGTTTTCGGTTTAAGAGTTTTTGTTGTAACAGGTTGGAAGGGATCGAAATCAAAAGAAGCATGGAAAATTCATCTAAAAATTATTTCTAGCTAGCGAGGCTGACATTGTGCGACAAAATTTAATTCTAGGAAAAAATAAATTTTTAATTTTAAAACAAAAACTAGGACAAGAACTTTGGTTTTACTTTGATGATGTTGCCAGTTTATTTTCTTAGTTTTTCTTTCTATAAGCAACGTGTATGTTAAGGCACAGGGAAGGGCCTGTCGACGTCAATTTATTTGATTTTTCAAGTTCAGCCATAAATTCAATTTTTGTTTTGTTTTTGGCAACTAGTCCCTCCTCCATGTATTTGATGCTTAAGCTAACTAAAAGGGCCAATTAATTGTCAAAATGTCCGGAAGAATTGACAATTTACTGCTTGTGAGAGCAATAATGGCAGGTGGAATTTTCTTCTTCTTCTTGTTTTTCTTATAACGGAAATACTTAACCTTGAGAATGGAATAGAAATGGTTGTTTTGTAGGGCAAATGTCAAAATGATAGAAGAGCTTCTTCTGTACATTTGGGAAACATTGAAAAAATAAAATAATAAGAACATAAGTAGACTCTTGTTGGGCGCCAGTTTCATACATTGTACGCCTGGAAGATATTTAGTTCTTCAGTTTAAAATCTTCCAAATGCTCGTTTAAATTTCTTTGTATTTCGTACTTTTAAACTAATTCAGCTCAGTGCTGAATACTTTCTAATTACAACTCTGGCTTTCAGAACAAATTCAGCAAATTGCAGACTTGTTTTTCAGCAACAATTTTTCAACTAACGCTTATTCAGCCAAATGCTGAATAGAAAATATGTCTGTTTTTCAGACAAAATCAAAAAATAAGAAGACGTTCATAAGATATTTTGTTCTTACAATTTCAAATCTTCAAATGTTCGCTTTGGCTATTTTCTCATTCAATTTTACTTATATTTCATAAAACAACACTTTAAAATGAATTCAGCTGAGTGCTGAATACTATTTAATCACAACTCTAGCTTTCACAACAATTTTATCAAATTGCGGAAATCTTTTTAAGCAACCAATGTTCTACTAACGCTGGTTCAGTCAAGTGCTGAAAATAAATCATGCCTAACTAGACATGAAACAGTGAAAAAATAAGAAGACTTGTGTTGGGCATACGTACCGTTTAAAGCCTAAACATTTTTCATCTAGGGTTCTTATCTGAATCAATTTTACTTGTATTTTGAAAAACAACATTTTTCAAACTAATTCAGCTCATTGCTGAATTAGATCAAATGACAACTCTGGCTTTCATAACAATTTCAGCAAATCGCAGAAATCTTTTTAAGCAACATTTGTTCTACTAACGCTCGTTCAATCGAGCGCTGAATAGAAACAAGGCTTTTTCTTAAATAAGCTTGTGTTTGAAGCCAATTTCAAGAAAAAACATAACCCATTTGCAACTAAATCAGCGACTTGTTGAAGAAAAATTATTCTACAAACCATCAAAACTGTTATCTAGCTAACTGCTGAATATAATCTTGTTTGCTTCTTTGTAAGCAGGATATTTTAGTCAGTTGATTTTTTCTAGTTGTCTGTAAGAAACTTATTATTTTAATACTTATTACGCAGTTTATAAATGAATCTCGTTAAGAAAATTCAGCGAACCGCTGAATAGTATTGAAATTCGGTGATATATATTTGTATTGCCTCTAAAAGCAGTTCATTACATTTTACGCTTTTAAATTATGGCTAACAGGTTCTTTTAACAGTAATCTCGCTCTTAAATGCAATTCAGCAAAGTATTTGATTAAGCTTACTTAAAGCTTGTACCTATTTTTAAGGCAACTCTATGAAACGTTTTTCAATTTATTCAGCATATTGCTGAAAAGAATTTGCGACCAAACAAGGCTCCCTAATGAGGCAGGAATCTCACTTTAAGAGCTAGTTTTTCCAACTGCTGAATAGAATTAGTTACTATATAAAATTAAAAAGATATTTGGACTTCAGCTATTCAGCTTGTTGCTGAATGTATGTTCTTGTCAATTCAAGTTTGCTTGAGCTGAAGATAATGAACTTCTATTTATTAGAGACTGTTCAAATGATTTGACTCAAACAGTTTCTAAATGTTTATAACTTAGAAAAAGCTAAATAACCTATGTTGGGCGCCACTTCGTAGTTAACAAATAAAAAAAAAAAATAAATAAAATAAACAAATAACAATAAAAAAAGCGCAGCCAAGAATGAGAACACAAATTCTAAGATTTTGTTTCAATTTCAATCCACACATACTGAAAAGATAAATTCAGCACATTGCTGAATTCATATAAAGCTTTGATTTCAAGTGGTGAACTGCTAAATAAATAGTTATAACTTTACTGGGTATGAGTTCCAGAGTTACACAACCATATTTCCTTAAAAAAACTGTAATAACTCAAATGACGTTAGGTTCACAGCAATTCAGCAAAAATTAAAAATACTCCACCATGACATTTTAAAATTTAATTGATAAAATTTTGCACTAAGCATACTTGCTGAATACATTTTGGGCTTTTATCAAGTAGTATTATTAATTGCTCTTTTTGGCGACACAAGAACACAAATTGCAAAAAAAAGAAGAAAACATGTCAATTCAAAAGAGAAAAGAAAAAAATAAAGCTTTTCAACTTTGCGGGGCAGTCAGTGTTTGAGGTAGTAATTTCTAACCCCAAATCCAGTTGATACTAACAACATCACTCAATTGACAAACAAAAAATTTCCTCCGAATCTCTCTAATTAAAAGTTCAAAGCAATTCAGCTCGTTGCTGAATAAAGTGCATACTGCCATACTCAACTGCTAATACTGCAAAAAAAAAAAAAAACCAACTACCCTACCCCTTCTTTTCGTAATATTAAATTAATTTGAAATTCATTATCACTCAGGTCTGTGTTGTTGCTTTTAAATGCATATATTTATGTCATTTGTTGGCTTTCAATTGCCGGGTGACTTTTGCCCTCATAGCCTAGATTTTTCCTCAACTTGTTGTTTTTTTTTTCTTTTCTGCTACCATTTCCATCTTCACAAATAAACACAAACCAAACTTCCCTTTGGAGGAAAATCTCTCACGTCAATTAGTTGTTCAGTCGCTTGTGCCTTTTTCTCATTTTCTTTACCCGTTTTTTTTTTCTGTTATTTATTTATTTTTTTCTGTTGATTATATATGGATGTTTATGCAGAGTGGTGCATGTGTTTTCCAGTTGGGTATTTTTTTAGTATATTTCATTTTTTTTGCAGTCAATTTCATCCCTTTGGAAAAATTCTCTTCTGACCTAGTTTTTCACCCTCTCATTTGATATGCTGCTGGCCTAGCTACCCCGTTTGGTTTTAGTTCAGCTTTTTTTTTTTGTAGCAGTAGTTTTTTGTATGATGAAAATGTATGTTAGCTATTTGCCCTTCCGGTATGTTCTACATACCGCAACATGAGTATCTTTGTGTAATATCGAGAAAATGAACGCTGATTACCCTGCACAAATATGTTTGTCCTTTGTAAAGAAGTTAAAAGGGGAGGCGAGGCGAGAATTTCGCTTTTGATGCTGTGTTTAGTTTTTAGGATGTATGCGGAACGGGGAAGAGGGAACAAATATTTAAACGGTGGAAAATTATGTCAGTCAGTGACTTTTTAATGATGTGAGAGAATTCCTCCAATCGATTGATTGATCTCAACGGGATATTTTAATTTTAACCATCGACATCGGTATCGACATCGTGGAAACTAGGTTAGGTCTTTGTGTACGAAAATGTTCGATCTCACAAGGGTTAAGGAAAAGAAAAAAGGGGTGGTACTCACAATAACGCTTCATAAGGTTCTTTTTGTATGCAGCTCGTCCCTCGTCACTTTTTAACTGATTCAGCTCTCCATCACCAGCTCCTGCACCCGAATCATCAGAATCGTCTGTGCCTCCGGAATATGTCCGAGCTCTTCTTCGACCCAGTGCCGTACTGAGGGACAAGTCCAAGGGACGATCTTCTTCATCTTCTTCCTCCTCATCGTGATCTTCTATGCTAACTTGACCCATGTTCAGACAATTGGCCACATCCTTGCGATCACAATCGTCCGATTCATCGGTAAAGGACGGATGAGGACTGGAACGGAAATTTTTGGCACGCTGATCATCTTCCTCATCGCCGCTGGTCGTAATCACACTACGACGAACTTGCTGATGGAATTGATAGTTACCCTTGATGATCGTCGCCGGTGATCCTGCTGTTGAGTGACGTGATTCGGGCGATGGTGATGGCGATATTGTCGTTGATGTTGGCACCGCTGTTGGTGGGGTCTTACACTGTCGCAGGTGATTGTAGAGCATTACGAATTCCTGATGCCTTTGGAGAATATTTGGCTCGGCAGGACTGGCTGATCGTCGACGTTCGACGATCACTTCGGCACGCTGTTGAATCGTTTGTTGTTCAACAGGTTCGATTTTAATGCAACTTCTGAGCTTTTCCACGTTCGTGGCGCCATCTGTGGCCGGTGGTTCATCTTCGACAATTGTCATAGGCTGAGGTGATGAATTTGAGCGTTCGGACGCTGGTGAGGCAGGATTATTACTATGACATTGTCGCTGAGGTGAACTCATGGGACTCATCGATTCCGAACGTCTATGATGGATAATTGTCGGTGGCGACGGAGACGATGATGATGGTGATGGTGATAACGATGACGAGGATATCGATGAGCTGAGACTCTTCGATGCCGATGAGATTGCTGTTGTTGAGGCGGTTAATGTGGATGTAACATCAGCAGCACCTCCTCCGCTGCTGGCAAAAGAGTGCGGATTCGCAGCTGTCAAATGTTGTAACATAATCATTTTCACAAAGTTTTTTTTTTTTGTTTGTTCTATGTTATCCGAGAATTACCAATAGTCTGTTGTTTGATTAAACCGTTAATTTGCAACGCATTACATTTACACTAGTAACATTTTAAAGCGACACAATTTGTACGTTAAGTTTGAATATTTTTTTGTTTTTCTTAAAACATTTGCATTTTATTTTTTGTGTTTAATTTTATATTTAACAATATAAAATATATAGAAATATTTTAATTTTGTTTTTTCTTATAACTTTTGTAAAACAGAACCTGAGTTGAGGTTTTTTTTTGTAATAGATTTTTTTTTTGAGGTAATAACTTATTTTTGTTTTGTACAATTTTTTTTTGGGTGTCAAAAAATTTAAGAAATTTATTTAAACAAAAACTTGCACTTTTAACCGGAAGTTTGCACCATGTCTGTCATTTATTTGACAAAACAATTAAAAGCTGTCATAAACGTCAAAATTTGTTAAAATTATTTTTTAAATTTTTTTCTTGGTTCAAAGAGGAAATTAATTTTTATAACGTCCGGCGGATAGTCTACGCTCACTGTCGATACGCGCGGTCATAACACAATTATTATTTAATTTTCTTGAAACGTCATGTATCTATCACAGTATCAGCGACACTAAAACTCAGAATTTTGTTTCAAGACTTGCTTGTGTCAAAAATTTTGTCTTTTTTTTTGCGGTGTTGTTGGGATTTTGTATGTATGTCTCTTGAAAATCTACGTTAAAAAAAAAAACACGACGACGACGATGATGACGACGAGACGTGGAGACATATACAAAAAAAAAAACAAAAATGTAATAAGAAACAAAGCGGCAATGATGTTTTATTGATGATGACGGACGGTGCGGCAAATGACAGAGCGAACGAACGAATGGCAAAAGAACGAGTGATCCAAGAGCTAGACCGAAGACAAGTCTGTAGGTATCTGCGAATGCACAAAATACCACCACTTTATCAGATACACAACACAAACACATATGCTAGCAAAAGATTGTCTGTCAGTGTGCAGGGGTTGAATTTGAATCATCAAACTACACAGACACACCATACCATGCAATACCATGTACTATGGAGAGGAGGCCGGCTTCCTTTGTATTGCTCTCTCACTCTCTGTCAGTTCTTTCTTTCTATTTTATTCACCACTTCACTGTGTTGGGTAGGTAATGTTTGTATTGGTTGATTTCTATGTATAAAGATGCGCATAAGCATATGGGAGAACATGAATTGCTCTCCACCTAAACAACAAGTTGCAGTTGGCTGAATTTATGGTGTGGTGAATAACTTAGTTACTGGTTTTTGATGAATAATTCCAATTGTATCGGTATAACTGTAGGAAATTGTGCGTCTGGCATACGCATGGCCCCAGAGGGGGTAACAATTTATCACTTTCCGTTTCAATTAAATATGTACAGAGAGGAGAATAATGATGTATTCAAGTGTAGCAACATTTCATTTTTTCACCACACTGAGATACAAAATGTTGATAGAGTACACAATTTATTGTTTAATGCACTGCGCTCTCAGATTCAGTTTCATTTTCAAATCAAAAGGCAAAACGCCAAACGAACGAACAGACAGTTACCGGGAACGGGAAAAGTCAATTTTTTTTTTTCAAGGGTGGGTGGTTAGTTGGTGTGGTGAGAAAAGGGCGGAAAAGCTTTGATTTTCATGAATTGCAACGGCCAGACAACTTTTATTTGATTGCTACATTATTTGTTTCCTGTTTTTCTTCTCCTGTTGCTTATTTATTAATTTTAAAGATTTTTTTGATTGCAGTTTTTGATTTGAGGTAGAATTCTATTTGCACTTTGAACACTTTTGTTGCACTTGCACTCAACTAAAAGCCAAAAATAGCTAGTTTTTCTTGAGAACAGGGGATATCCGGTATTTGTTTTCTATGTTTTTATTCGTTTTGTTTTCCTATTAAATTTGATTTTTTAACATAAAAAAAGAAATGAAATAAAACACGGCCCAATATTAGAAAACGTAACGCGTCTTGACCCGTCCCGTATTCGAGTCGGAATGATGAAACAGCAATTCGTAGAAGCTGTGTAGTTTTGTGAGCAGCATTTTTTGCTTTTATTTTTATTTATTTGTTTTTTGTTAGTATGGGGCCTGTCTACACTGTCTACCGTCGTTATTGTCGTCGTCGTCGTCGTCGTCGTCTGTGTTTCATGTCTCCCCCAAGAGCCAACAGTTGTTGTTGTTTTTTCGACGCTTTTTCAGCTTTATTTTCTTTTATTCCACACTCTTTGACTGCTTTTAAACCTCATACACAATTGCAAGCGAAAATCGAAGAAATAAAAAAAATGCAGCAACAAGCGCCTGTGCAAAAATGTTGATACCGAGAGCGACTGCAACATTTTTTTCTCATTTACCTGTTTTCTTGTTGTTTCGGTTTTTGATTCCCTCTATGTACATCTTTGACGACGACGCGACGTGACGGCGGCATTCTCTCCGCCCTTTATGTGCCTCGTTCAGTTCGCTCTGCGCCTATCATAAGGCAAAAAACCCTTAAGGAGGGTTGAAAAGTGACCTTCCTCATCATAGTCGAAGATTTTCCTCTTCCTTCATTCTGCCGTAACTGAGTTCAGTTTTTCACCACACTTAAGTTAGGGCAATGTCTGAAAGTGTTAGGTAGATATTGTGCCGGAGGAGGAACGTAGAGTCATCATCATCATCTTTTCATCGTTTTAGTCAACTCTCATTTTCAATTCACAATTTTTGTTGCCTTTTTTTATGGGCAAAAAATGCATATAAACACAATTTTGTGTTTGTATACAAGCAAACATACCAACAAAATGGTTTGGCTTAAACTTGAAGTGATACGTTCGAACGAATGGTGCCTTTTAAGTGTTTGGCGATGTTGCTGTTGGAGAAACAAAAAAAATAGCTCCCTTTTCAGGAGATATTCTTCATCAAATGATGGATTCGAATTTGAGATAATTTGTGTTTGTTTGTTTTTATTTAAACTTGCTTTGTGTTTGCAACATTATTGCCAAGAATATGTTTTTGTTTAGTGGACTACTTGTGCATTGTGCAAGTAGGGCAACATTGTGATGTTTTTTGCCGATAAGTTTATCGCTGTGATGAACGAGTTGAGGACTAATTATGGATTGCTTTGAGTGTTTGTCTTAATGACCGTTTGGATTTCTTTCCAAGAAAAGTAAATTGTTCAATTGTGGTTTGTTATCTAATTCCAACTTCAGGAAATGAATACACCATTACTTATCATACATCGACGGTCGAACCTGTCATATGATAGCTGTCATAGAATGACCGGAACCGATTAAAGTTTCAAAGTTGTCTACAGGGGAATACATTTCGATGTTTGGTCTCTCACCTTGCAGTGTTAGAAATTAAGGTTTGGCTGATGCAGCGCTGTATTTGAACTTGGGGGTCTTAATATTAGAATTGGACTGCTGAGCTTAAGTTAACACACATAGGTATAAGGCTGTAAAAAAATGACCAATGGTTAACATTTAAGTGGACCAACGGAAGTTCCGGGGATGTCGATTGCCGTCATCGAAACGGTTAATACCAGGGTTTGAGAAATAAGTGCCAAAGGAGCGGTGGACAGTGTTGCATGGCTTAATATCCTATATGCACCAGAGGTTTTCAAAATCTTTTGCTTTGAAACGCCCATTGTTGACAAAAATGTTTTTTTTTTACCAACAAGTCTGGTTGGGTTTTGCAGGATCTGGGGGCATATGCTGTATCTTTTCCTACACACCAAGTGCTAACTTTACATCCAAGTGGTAATCACCGGGTACTGGTTATATCACTAGATATAACTTGTGAAACTTGTAAGCGCGAGTGCAAAACGGAGAAACAGAAGCACTTACTAATTTGGAAGTTAGTGCAAAGAGGCTAACAACACCTGCACAGTAAAATACTCTGAAGTTATGGGAGAGATAGTAGCCTCGGATAATGACCCCCCCCCCCCTTATGGTATCGGAACGACAACGGACGTTCCCACTTTCCGAGGAGTAAATGTCGACTCTGACATCTTTGTGGTAGTGGCTAAGTTTAGAGCCCGGCTATCAAATGACAAAAAAACACGTGCGGCCCCAAGAAAGAAGTTCAACATCGGTTGCCTTGACACTCCGGATAATGCCAGAGACTACAGTGAGCGCCTGAGTGAGTGACTCTCCGCCATCCTCCCAAATACCACAGATGTCAACACCTTGAGGAACAAATATCGCGAAATAATAAAAAATGTAGGCGAGACCACCATAGGTTACCAGCCACACCCGAAAAAGAACCCGTGGTATGACGATGAGTGCGCGTTATTGAAAAGAGAGACGGGAAATTCACGTTTGCAGATGCTGCAACGGAAAACAAGAGCAGCAAGAGAAGAGTACCGAACAAAAAGGGGAAATGAGAAAAGACCTTGCGAAGGAAGAAAATAGCATTCGCAGTTTCTCAGCTCAAAGATCTAGAAGAGTCTCGGACCAAGGACAACACCCAGCGTTTCTTTAAAAGGTCGAAGCAACTAGCTTCACTTTCACTTGGAAAAGACCAACGCATTTCAAGTCGAAATCCACCATCTTTTCATCGACTTAAAAGCTGCTTATGATAGCATCCACCGCCAAGAGCTTATGATGGCGATGTCTGAAATCGGGATCCCGAACAAACTGATCCAGTTGTGCGGCATGACGCTTAACAATACGCAGTGCAGTGTGCAAATGGGTAACAGCTCATCCGAGTTATTCCAAACATGCACAGGATTTAGACAAGAAGATGCGCTATCATGTGACTTCTTCAACATAGTCCTGGAGCAGATAGTGCCCAAGGCAGGTGTGAGCACGGAAAACACTATCTTCAACTAGTCCACCCAGCTCCTAGACTATGCGGATGACATAGACATAATCGGTCGATCCAAGAGAGCTATGCTTGATGCCTCCACAGCGATTGAAGAACACGCGAAACTCATTGGTCTTGAAGTGAATGAGGACAAAACAAAGGACATGCTATCAACAAACAAAGCAACATCTGTCCACCGCCTGAAATAAAACGTCGCACTGTTGGTAGCAACAATTTCTAGGTAGTTAAGGAGTTCACCTACCTTGGAACAAACATCAATCCCACAAACGACGCCTTAGGGGAGATCCGAAGAAAAATTACCCTAGCGAACCGCTGCTCCTCACTCGAAAGACAATGTTATTTTGATTTTACCAGTTCTACTCTATGGCGGCGACTGCTGGACGATAAGAAAAAAAGGGGAATTAATACTGGGCACTTTCGAAAAAAAAATTCTACGGTCCCGTACGCGACGATGGCGAATAGAGAAGAAGGTTCAACCGAGAACTGTACGAGCTGTATCAAGATGTGGATGTAGTCCAGAAGGCCAAGAAAAGACGACTACGTTGGCTAAGCCACATCGAGCGAATGGACGACAACGCTCCAGCCAAGAAAGTCTTCTCATCCCAGCCTCCAGGTTCGAGACGGCAAGGAAGACCGCACCTACGGTACAAGGACCCAGTGACTGCGGATGCCAGAGCGCTTGATTTCGGTTTCGGCGACTGGAGAGTACATATGCTACGGACCGATCACGATGGAAGGCTGCAATACCTCAGGCTGAAATCCTTCATGGATTGTGAGCCGGATAAGTAAGTAAGTAAGTCATCCGGGTTTTTCCCTCACATTAAGTCTGTGCCTTTAGAACTTATGGTGTTCCTTTAATGTGTTAAGACGAAATGTTGTTAAGATAATTAGCTTAATAAAGAAGAAATTAAGTAACGAAGCGAAAGAGCTCGATGTTTTCTTCAAACCCTGAGTGTTAGTGTACTTTCCTCGGACAGACCCTGGGTCTCCGACGAGTATACTCCGGCTTTGGAAAAGCGCAAAACTTTCTGAATGATGTAAGGTTTGTATAGTGGTTACATTAAAAATAAAATAAAGAAAGAAATCTCTATGCAACACTGTATTTCTATTTTGTAAAAATTCAGAAGAATCAAGGCCTAAATGGGTTCTACTATTCTACAATTCCTTGAGTGCGTGAAAGGAATTGAGGGATCCTACAATTGTATGTCGAGTTCGACCGGCTCAGTTGAGAAGCACGTTTCAGCAACTTATCATATACTCTTGGAAGCTTTGTCAATACTTCGCAGATGCAATGAAATATGAAATAAAAATATTTTAGACATGAGTAGGGTTTGAACCAATATGCCCATGTTTCTGGCACAAACAAACGCCACGGGTCAGGTACTGCTTTAAGTTGTGTTATAAAAAGTACGTAGACATTCTTCTTTTTAGAAAAAAACTGCTTTAAGTCTTTCTAGAAAGTGGAGACATTCAAAATGAATCCAAATATTTCTGCCTTTACAAATGTATATACATTCCAAAAAAAAATTCTTAAAATATCCACAAACATTTTTTATCTAACCCAGGAATGATTGCTATTTTAAGTTTGCATCCGTATTGCTCTTGATAAACAAAACTCTTGATTTTAAAATTTGCCAAAAAAAAAGAAAACAACCACAACCGAAAGTTTTCAAGTTCCATATTCCAGCAGAATCAAATCTTCTCTCAAAAAAACAAGAAACGTAAAAAATGTTTTAAGGTTAAATTTCATGAATGACCAACCAAACACAAACCTTACTCCAACACATTATATGTTGTTGTTGCTTTCGAAAACGACAATGCAACATGAGTTTTTTTGGCGGTCAGTTTTCCAGCGAAAACGGGAAATGAATTCGCATTCATTCAAAATAAAATTACAAGAAAAGAAAAAAAAGAAAAGAAAACCGAAAGAAATAATAAAAATTCAAATAAAAATAAAAATAAACAATATTACATTTCGCTGGTTGAGCAATGACCATGCGCATAGTGTGCAACGCGAACCAATGTCAATGACTCACTTAAGAGTCCAAATACGAATATCTATAAACTATTTGGCTTTGGGTTGATAGTGGGCCGACTCGGGTATCGGTGTTGCTGACTGGGGTATATGGGCCATGAAGTAGCCGAATGTTTATGTTTCTGGCACGTTCCATGGCATTTTATAACAAAACACTATTGGTACCCATGTGACGGACTTACAATAATAATCGAGATCAATATTGAAAACCACTTGAACTATCAAAGTCATTAGCTGTGTCGATATAAGTATTTTATTAGCCTCTTTTGTTATGATACTGTCGACAATGTATGAACCAACTGTCGGTAGTGTAATAATTGTACGTCATGTTGCAACTATTATTTTGTTGTGTGTATCAATTTAGATCGGTCTTCAAAAAATAAATATTATATCGGAAGTTAAACTAATCGACATGGATTGGGTAATTTTACACACCTGAAGGCACGATCAAGAATACACTGAGCGAAATTTCTTCAGTTGTTTTGTAAAATTATAGAAAAATGTTTTTTAACCTCAGATCTGTTACAATGTATTTAAAATCTAGTTTAAGGGTTTCAGCAGCGATATTAGTAAACTTAGTATTTATTTTAATAGTTGACAAGTACCCAAGGGCTTTTTTCTATACCCTTTCTATGAGGGGGAGAGAGGGTTTGATAAGATTGTGTCGTGTACATTGATTTTGCATTACTAAATATTGAAATGACAGACACAGAGTGTGGTAAATTGTTGCACATTCCACGTAGTATGGCTAAGAAACGAATCTCTGATCCACAAACAATGGTCGACCACAGGACCATCTCAAAATGGCTGCCACTTTTCTTAATTCGGATGAAAACCATCAGAAGGTGGAAGGTACAATAATGACCCTTCTGGCTAGGTCCATGTCGTTGTAAAACCCAGAAAAGTTCGCTGTTATATCTTCTTCGCCATTCTCCTTCAATACACACAGGGCTAAAGATGATCCGACGAACTTTCCTTTCGAAACAGCCTAAGGCACATTCATCCGATTTTGTCAAGGTCCATGCTTCTGCACCATACAACAAGACTGTGATGATGAGGAGGTTTTATGTTGCGGCCCGAAATGACCGACTTTTCTATTGATTCCAAACTGCCGTATCCCAAAAGATTTTTATGAGGGTTTTGAGTATATCACGAAAGTCATTTTTAAGTTCTCTCCATGAACTCTTAGACCATGAAAGAGGAGCAGAACTTCAAACCCCATTTTCCTACCGTGCTCATAAGCTATTCGTTAGGGCAAAAGGAGTGGCGGAGTGATATTATTCCTAAATGAATTTCTCGAATAAAAGCATCGAATGACTGGTTGGTAACGGGGCGTCACCTGTCGGTTTTAGCAAATAGCAAATCGAAACATTGGTATGTACACTGTGGCATCCAACACAGCAGTGGACGTAGCGTGCCATCTCGGCGCCTAGGGTGGGAGACCCAGTTTGCCGCACCATTCAGTACTTAATTAAAATTAATTCGGACATAATTTCATAGGCAATGAGGTATCTTTTATTCAAGATAAAATATAAAAATAGGATCAGCGGTTTCACAAAAAGATTCTGCGGGCCTTGGGAACAGCTAAGTCAGGAACAAATTTGTCAAAATCAATATTTGCAGCCAATTCTCAACTTTAACTTCAAAACTTGCCTTACAACAGCGATACTAAAGGGTTTTTCAATAGGGACGCTACAAAAGTTTTCTTAAATAAAACAGTTTTGGATATCAATGAAATTCCTTATTCCTGTGGAAGTACATTTGATGCCATTATGTATGGAAATCGATTTCTTTTGCATGGCCACCACGGGCTCGCTTGCAGAAGTCCAGACGCTGAACCCAATTTTCGACGGTTTTCAAGCATAAATCGGCCGATACTGCTGCAATTTCACGTTCGATATTCGTACGAAGTTCATCAATTGTCGCTGGCTTGTTGGCATAAACCATAGATTCGACGTAGCCTCACAGGAAATAGTCTAACGGCGTTAAATCGCATGAACGAGGCGGCCAATTCACAGGTCCATTTCTGGAGATAATGCGCTCATCGAACTTCGTTCTCAATAATTCGATTGTTTGGCCCGCTGTGTAACATGTGGCACCGTCCTGTTGAAACCACATATCGTCCAAGTCCATATCATCCAATTCATTCCAAAAATAATCGGTTAGCATTGAGCGGTAGCGATTCCATTCACAGTACCGATATCACGATGATTCGGCTCTATGACACACAGCAGTCCGCACCAAAATGACGTGAGCCTCACATGATCGCTGCAAAACGCATATTTTGCTATGACGAACCATCACAGTGACTCATTCAAGTTGTTGCTCAGCCCAATTCACGAACATACGACGCTTCTGGTGATCAACCGGCTTCAGTTCTTGCGTCAGTTTGATCTTGTTAGGGTGTATGTCAAGATCTTTTCGCGAAATTCGCCACAACAACATCACAGAGATGCCCAACGCTTGAGAACGATGTGTGAGAGACTGATTTGGGTCTTCCGCAATTGATGCGCTAGCGGCAGCAATATTCTCGACACTACGGGCACTTCTTTGTCTCACTGGCACGGGAACATTTTGTACTTAGCCTGTGGATTCAAATTTTTCCACTAGACGCTCAATTGTTCATCTGGTAGGACGATTATGACGACCGCATAAATTGTACGTAGCGCTCTTAAAGTGTTGACCACGGACTCCAAATTTCGGTAGTAAATTTTAATAATTTCGACTCGTTGTTGGATCGTATACCTTTCCATGATGAAATGACAAACCTTACTGAAGAGAAATGTCAAGAGAGCGGGAAAAAATATGGCGTCGTTTGCTGACTCTATCGGTCTACTTTTGTATCGTCCCTATTGAAAAACCCTTTAATTGCCAATTATATACGAATGAAAATGACAATATTTGAAACCGAATTTCCAGATTCAAGAATAAACTAGAGGAGCTCAGTAGTCTTTTATGCACCTTTTATCTTCCTTTTATTCAACTTATACTCATTCTTAAACTGACAACAAACTGCTATTAAGGCTCCTGAAACTCGTCCTTGTTTTCTAATACATGGGAAAGATCATACTCGTAGCTGCTGATCAAAAGTTTCGTTGGGGCGAC
Organism: Sphaerophoria rueppellii; assembly: GCA_920937365.1. Taxonomy (NCBI): domain Eukaryota; kingdom Metazoa; phylum Arthropoda; class Insecta; order Diptera; family Syrphidae; genus Sphaerophoria; species Sphaerophoria rueppellii. The sequence continues at coordinate 87,671,151 of CAKKXW010000001.1, forward strand.
AAAGATCCGAATTTGTCCCCTATTTCTTGAACTTGTTGGAATCGAGTCCTCATTGCTTGAATGGTTTTGTCAAATGATGCAAACACCTCTCGACAGAGTTCTCGCTCGTAAGACAAGGCTGAATTTGCGGATTCATCGGAAAATGCGTTTTTCCTGAGAATTCTTCTCAGTTTGATTTCGATTCCGAGTTTTTCACAGAGAGTCTTACTAAAGTCAATTATGGCTAGGACGAACGGTCTCTCGGGAGCTTATAAAGCGCAAAGTTTCTGAGCACATTTATCCACACTTAGTCCACATTTCTGCAGGTAAATGCACGCGTCATCTACTTAGATAGCACTGTAGCCCAAAAAGCCAAGAAAAGGGATAAAGTTCAATGACTACATGGCTGTCGGAAGAAGACTGGCTCCCGATCTTGTTTCGGAAGTTTGAGATAAACCCGTCAATTCTATCAGTATCTAAAGAATTTCCTCATAGCTTATTTTTAGCGTCTTGAAAGCTTCATGTCTTACGCTCCAGCGCGTTTGAGGAACTCGTTTCACTGCTTGACATTTAACGGCAACCAAAGCGTTCCACGAAGCAGTTAATTCGGAAAAGAAGGCAATAGCTTTCTACAGTTCCAAAAAACATCTCGGTATTCACTGATTGACTGGGTGGTTGGTGCATGCAACGAATGCTTCTATTGTGGATCCCTGACATAATGGCACCGTTGTCATAAGCCTGTCCTCTCGAATTCTTTGCGATTACTGAAATCTCCTGAATTTCTTGTTTTTGGTTCGAAGATGTCGATGAAAGATTTTACCTCGAGGACTCAATATGTATGTACATATCATAGAACCTGACAGATTTGGTCTTTGTGGGAGATACACTAGACATCTGTTGAAGACTACGCAATAATATTAAGCTTCTTGAATGTGACGGTTGATGTTGGATTGAACCTACTGTCACAGTAAGTTTTCAAATTCATTCTGTGTATCTAGGGATAGATACGAAACTGGGATTCTTGTTCCAGCTTTATCCTTGTCAGGGGTTCCTTTTAGCGATTGCCACTATCAACTTGTCGTCTGCTGTTTTGTAGTGGCGCAGCGTGGGTTGGCGGAAGGGGCTACAGGCCGAGGCTCTTATAGAACACAGCATTAGAATAATGTTTCACTACAACTCTTGCAATAAAACGATAGGAGCTGAAGTAGAGAAAAGGCTGAAAAATCTTAACAGCAAATGTCACCAAAGCTGTTATATATCCAAAAATGTTAAGAAAACAATTCAAGAACCTATCGCCCCGCTTCAAGAATGTAACAATTGAACTTTGATCAGACTAGCCACTAGCCGGAAGAAGACCTGGCGTAATGACATAGGACAATCCTCTACGAACTGCACTCCATTTGCGGTGAAGGCAATTTCAGAACTTTTTTCGAGACCGCTTACAATGGTGTTTAAGTTACGTAGGACTAAGGTAATTGAATAAAAGGTTCATACTTGATTCCATCAATACCCGTTTCAAACTTGGGTTCTGTAAATAAAGAATTTGTCAATCGCTTTGACGAATAGAAGAACGGATCGAGAATGGCTTATGGCTTAAACATTTTTTTCTGCATCGAAGGCCACCAAAAGACATCGATTAAAAGATAACCAAATTGTTAGCTTTGTTGATGCCTAGTGTGTAAAGTCATGGTCAACCCTTCAGAACGCTCCAGTGATTTCGTCGGCTCATAAACTTCATCGGCAGTACATTTTTTCACGGCCATTGTTCTTGTATATTATAATGTTGCATTTGGTAACTGCAGACAATTTATTGCTTTACTAAGTCTTCAACCTGCCTAAGGTATAGCCTCAAACATTTAACTAACGTCATTTCTCTCAGTGCATTATTTCTTAATTTTTACACTGTATTTTGGTTTTTATTATTTTTGTTCTCTTCCCTCTCATACCTTCAATATTATGCAAGACAGTCGAAACACCTTATCAAGAAAAGGTACGAGTGCGTCCCCAATCCAACTCTGTAAGCGATAAAAGAGGAACCGAATTGGGATCAAGTAAACAAGAAAAATTTTCATCGTTACACCGACGACGCTTGATAGCAACACACAGTATTCAACTTTTCTAGGCCAACTTTTGCTGATTGTTGAGACATTTTAATGTCCATTGCGATCATATTCTACAACTTGATGTGATATCAACCAAACACTGGAGATGGAGCTGATAAGATAAAGATAAACAGAGCAGTGAGCTTTAGAAAAACTGGCGGTTTAGTGTAAACAAGACTTAATAAAAAGAGGAAATAAGCAAACGCATTGCAAAAGACGCCGATAAGGATGTTTATTCTTCAGTTTGCTGGAACTCTTATGTTGGTTACCACGAAAATTGAAAACAAGTTGTGCTTTTGGCAAAACGAACTCAGCTCAACCATACATTACCCACAGCCCTGTAGGGCAATATTGTGCAACCACAAGCGATCACGCAAGGTGTAATCAGCTCTGGATTGTTAAAGTGCGAGCGTTAAACTACAACGACGACGACCGAACGCACGACGCGGTGCGGCGGCAGTGGCGGCGATGTTTTTGTTTACATTGGGTCTCAATAACAGGTTAATTGTGTCATCGAGGAAATGAAAATCGTGTATGGAATTTTTTCGATGGTAGTTTTGTTTGTTTCCATTGGATCTTCTTCTTCTCATTGCATATCCATCATTTCTGAGGAATCCGAATGGGAGTATTCGCAGATTTCTTAAATGAACGTTACCACCTGGGCGGGAATTGCATAATCATTTTTTTTCTTTTGATTTAGTGAGAAGAGTGAACATGAAAGAACAGTGAATACGTAGCTTTAGGTAGTTTTTGGCTTGTTTTAAAAGATGTTAAGATGTCAGGAAATTGAACGTGATGTTGACCTCATTTATGAAAACGTAGTTGGTATTTAATTAATTTTTAAGTTAGCGAACTGGTTTGAGTTCACATTGGATGAGTACTCACAGTGGTTAAGGTGAAAAGGGCCAGAGCATTTATGTAAGTTAATAGCAGTTATGAGATATGGAGGATTTATGAAATTCGAAGTTCGATGAGATGAAAATTATGAGATATTTGTTAGGTTCAGCTATCCTGCATTGCATACGGAGTCTATTTTATTTGAATTCGCAAAACAACGTGGTTCTAACTTTCAATTCAAAAATCTGCTTTTAGAAACAGAAAACAAATATCATGATAGATTTGAAAAAGAAGTCAAGAACGTTACAATTAAAGCAATTATTCCTATGTATGTAATAAGGAAGAATGATAGTACGTATACGTCACAGTGTACCATTATTTTATATCATTTCTCGGTATACTTTTTTAAAGTGTACCACATTTTGACTTGATGACTGATATTTAAAGGATGTAATGGTAACACTTGGTAGCCATAATATACCAAGTTTCTTGGGGCAGAAATAGGCTACATCAATGAACCAAATTTCATGGTAGAATAACTTTTCTGTATTGAAATTTTCTAGATCGAAGTCGCCTGGCTTCATTTCTTAAACAAGTTAAATTTTGTATGCTCGGCATGCCATGCATAATTGGGGCGTCACGCATCATAACATCTATCGCATCGGCGGCGCTATACATTACACTCAACCTAGCACCAGTCGATATTTTTAGGAAACAAACTGTTGCTAGCAAGGCCATTCGTCTCTCTTCATCATTTCAGGAGAAAATAACAATTCTGGCCACTCGATAATTTTGAATTCATTCAATTCAATACCCCAAGTACGTGAAGATGCTTCCAAAACTAGCACCTCTTGACAAAATGGTGGCAGCCAACTCATGCGTGAGGCATAGAGCCAACTCTCAATGGATCAGTTACAATACTGGTCATACTACTATCTTAGACAATTTCAGATCTATCCCTGATCGCTAAGACTATACCACCCCAAAAATGGTATTCGATAATAACTTCCATGTTTCCATCCCTTCAAGATCTTTTTTGGAAGAAGGAGGACATCTGGACGAAAACACGATACACTTCTATGCATTGTAAGTGGTATCTACTCAAAACAACTGAATCTCAGTCTATCATATAGACATCCCGTTCCCAATCAATGTTGTGTGTTCCAGGCCGAAGTAATGGCGATGAAAGAGGCACTATCCTGGCTAAAAAAAAACATTATATCTTGCAAAGAAAAACGTACCTTTTCGGACAGGCAAGCCGCTCTCAAATCTCTTGCGTCTGTCTCCATAAACTCTCTAATAGTCCACGACTGTCATTCATCTCTGAATGAGATGACAGAACACTTTATATTCATCACATTTGGGTGCCGGGCCATCACAGAACATTTCGGGAATTGCAATTCTGCCACTGAGCTCGACAAAGACCATGCACCACTTGCTGCATGCAAACATCTTCTCAAACAACATGCTCAAGAATCAACAAATGTTGATAGTGACAGATACCACCTGCCTAACAACCAAAAAATATGGCCAAGCATAGTACCTGAAGCGGTCAAAAGGCTTGATTTCCCTGAGCAGACAAAGTATAAGCTCGACTATTGGAGTCATAACAGGACACTGCCTCATAGGTAAATATGCTAGAGGCTGGTGTCTACACCTCTGTAGACTTCTGTAGAAGCTGCTTGGACGAGGAGGAAGAGGAAACAGTCCTTCGTTTGGACTTTGCCATGATGGACAAATAAAAATTTCATTCAAATGGCCACCTCGGGAGTTTCCGCAGCATGAGGGCGGCATCTCGTCCAAAACTAGTAATGTTGGTTGAGACTTCCGCGTAAACACGCGCCGCTCTACAAAAAAAAAATACAACGGTTTCGAATCGCATGATTTTGGTGGAAAATTGACGTCGCTTAAAGGTGACCAGAGTAGTGTCCGGAGCTCAGTGGTTAGGTGCGTTGGCTGCTAAGCAGAACGTTGTGGGTTCGAGTCCTACTCGTGCCCATAGTTTTTATTTCATCTTTCACGGGCACTGCCTCTTGCGAAGAAGTGACAAATCTTCCAAGAGTATCAATCTGTCATGAAAAAGTGCTTCTCAACTTTGCCGTTCGGAATCGGCGTTAATCACACGCACCCAGAGAATTGTTGAAGAGAGTTAGCCACTTAGGCCTTGGTTCTTCAAGAGCTGTCGTGCTACTCTATTTTTATCAAAAGGTGACCAGGAAAGTTCTTAGGTTCTCACGCAATTAAGCCAAAATTGGTCGTCTTTTGTGGCTTGTTGTCTGGTCTTCGTGGAACCACATTTCGTCCAAGTTATGACCTTCAATCTCGGGTCAAAAATAAATCGGTTATCATTTGACCATATCGCTCCAAATTGACTGTATTCGTTCTACAGACCGATGGCAATAGACCATAGAGCACCTCTTTGATCACTTGTGGTATTTCTGAGCCCAATGTATGACAATTGTGTTTGTTGAAATACCCACCGAGTGAGAAATTTGCCTCGATGCTAAATAAAATGCTGTTCGAAAAATAGGTGTTTATTGCCTGTTGTCCGATTGTTGAGCGATCCATTATCGTAAATGTCAATCATTCAACTTATATTATGACACTTCAGATGACAGTTAAGTTTGACACTTATCAAATGGCAGTACTACCAACTTGAAACCGCGAAATGAATGACATAAAAAATCAATCGAGATTGGAACTGCTTATATGGAATTATTTTGCTTCGTTCTCCCTAATTCTCAGCATTTGGTGTTACTTAAAATTTCAGTTTTACCAAAAGGGTGTGGTCTAATTCAGGTCTGATAGAAAAATCTAGAAAGGCACCAGATTTTGATCTTCTTAATTCTCATTACTTTGAATGACGAAAAGAATTGAATTGTCCTAAAAAAGGTAGGATATTTTTCGGTCGAATGACATTCGGACAAAAGTACTATGGGAAAATAGTTTGCCGTCATATTGCTTGCAGTTTTTTGGCTTGCGAGACTTTAGTTCTCGGTCTTTCGACCTCAACCCATATTGCAGTATCTAGGCGGCCAATGTACAGTAGCCAAATGTTAAATTTAGTGCGTAACAAAATGATTTCATTTCTTTAAAAGTCTACATTGTAAAAACTAGAAATCACCGCGTACTTCATATCCGTTTACATGGCATTATCGACTTCATTTTTTAAGAATAATAGATCAACGCTTCCACCACACCATGCCATGGGCTACATGACTAAGCAAAATTTCACGGTAGAACACGGCCAGAGCCAGAGAGATTTAGGGCCGGCGTGGCGCCAAGTTGTTGAAAAAGTCAAGCTGCTGGAGAATGACGACGAATCAATACGTCTTGTTGTTATATTGAAGCACACCAAGGTGCTGGTTCCAACAGTATACTTCACTGAGGTTAACTGGGAATCAGATTCAGGAATGCTATTGGTACCGCATAAGATCCTAGAATCACGCGCAAAAACATTGGTTGGAGAACGTTGATTTCCATAAAACAGCTTATTAAAAATGACAAAGCAGCTCAGTAGGAACCAAACGCGATCGGCCATAAGAAAATATTGAAAATCAAATCACACCATCACACACAATCACCCATTATATTTTTCATTATCCTAAAGAATGAGAGGGTAGTTAGCTTAGTTTTCCTGAAGACCGATATTATTTACCTTATCTGACAGGCTCTCAACACAAACCGCTGTATTATGGGTTCATATATGGTATGGTCCATCAAAATATGACTTTCGTATTGACCACCAACAAGCCGACGACGGAGTTGGAGAATCTCAGAAGTCAGAACCAACAAAGAATACGAAATGGCAGCCGTTTCGGCCGAAATGTATGTCTAAATCATCGAAACTCGGTGTAGTATTGAGTTTCATTCCGAATAAGTGATCGAACAAGTTCTTTATACAAGAACAATCGAACAGGTCTGAATATTAAAACGTCAAAGTCAACCGTTCCGATTCGGGGAAATGTCTCTGAAAGAGGAATCACTTTGAATGCGAACCGTTGAGCTACGAACAACAGATATTACACTCGGGTCCAACGAAGTTTTGGCTTAAGGTTTTCAAGTCATTTTAGGGAACGCATATATTTTTGATTCGATCTTGATCGAAGAATAATACCGGTTCGCAAACACTATCATGTCACCTTCTCCACTATGCACCGATGTTTGTTCATAAATTGAAGCATTTTCCTCATAACTCTTTTTTATGTTCAATTTCTTATAGAAAAAAAGGTGCAAGCATAACACCATTGATTGGCGCGCTAACTCGAAAACTGGAAAACTCGCAAGACTCCATGACCAATTCGCTTTAATGATGCTCTGCCTCGTCTGGTGAAAATGAGGTCATTGGATTTTCTTTTTTATTCATTTTGCACACAGTGCAACCGATATGCCATCAGCGCCAAGTTCCACTTCACTTTTCCCATTTGTATAATTTATAATCTTAATGTAACATTAAATTGTGGAAAATATGAAGAATGGGTTGGGGCTTTTTTTTTCTGCTTTTCCTTTTTTGTGCAAATTCAATTTTTCTTTTCCCCACAACTACTGTCTTGGCACTTTGAATGAATGGATTCACTTTCATTGGAAATTATGTTGGTTTTCTTGTTTATTTTCCACCTGTTTTCCTGATCTGCGTGTTTTTACTGACACTAAAGTATTTTCTTTTTTTTGTTTGCTGGCGTTGTCTGTTTTAGTTTTTTGCGCGCAAATTGAAGTAAAATCGAAAGTTTTTGTTTTTACTTATTTGAAGATTTTTATGGTCCACAAATAAATATTTATGTAATTTTAATGATCCAAAGACAATATCAAAGAATTCAATGATATATTTTCACATATACAAGTGACAGATTTGATGTACGATGTGGAAAATGTTTCACATTTTCATTCCAAACGATGAAAAAACACATATTTTTCTTTCATGTTTTCGGACCTCAGCTAACAAAAGGCTGATCTTTTGGAACAGGAACAACATGTTCGAATTTTCTCGCGTAGTTCAGGTTGGATTTGAATAGGTTCTTTATTAAGATTTGTTGGATTTTTAAATTCATGAAAGATTGCAGTTCTGTCTGTTGAATTTAGGCAATTGCCCACATAGTTCTTATAGTTCTTCGCTTTTTAGTTTCTTCCAACAATATCATGGAAGCCACAAAATGTTCCAAAGTCAGGTCCAACTGAGGCAAAGCTCAGGTTCTATTGAATAGATTGACGGGTCTTTGACAGAAGTCCTGACAGCAATTAAAGACTGACTAGCCGTGGAACGTTACTTTGATCAGTTCAAAAAGTCTTATCATTTTATTAATGAGGACGAGTTCTGGTCTTGTCTAGACTGGCTATGCTGTAAGGGACCGCTTTAAAATCTATAATCAGTTAGAATTTTAGGATAAACGTAAAATTCTAGACAACATTAGAATATCGATTACTTGTTTAATTGCCTGAATTTTTCTCTTTTCTTTTATGGCCCTTGATCAAAGAAGGATCTAACGTCCGCTCTTCGTTTTGCCTATTAATTGCTGGTCGTTAAGTCCAAAAATGACAATTTTTCGCTAGTTTTTCAAGTACCCTTAACAACTTGATTGTTGATCGGATGAAAGTGCCTTCGACTGTTTCGAGAGGAAAATTCTTCGGGTCATCTTTGGCAGCGTATGCATTGAAGGGGAATGACGAAGAAGATATAAGAGCGAACTTTACGGGTTGTACACGGACCTAGCTAGAAGGGTCAAGGTCCAGAGACTCAGATGGCTCGGTCATTTGGAGCAGATGGACACCAATGCTCCGGCCCGGAAAGCCTTCGTCGACACTATTCCCGAGGGACGTAGGAGGAGAGGAAGACCGCGACTCAGGTGGCGCACTCAAGTGCAAGAGGACCTCAATCAACTTGGAGAGCAGAACTGGAAACAGCTAGCTAGGGACCGAGTTGGCTGGCGGAGACTGTTTATTGAGGCCCAAGTCCACAACGGACAGTAGCGCCACCTTAAGTAAGTAAGTAAGTAACTTGATGTTTGAAATCAAATCGCTGAATCTTGTCAAAGACACGCTGTCCTACAAATGTAATAATTTCTCTCTTTTTGGACCAGAATGCATTAGAGTTAGGGCACTGATCTGATAACACTCGATGTCATGTTCAACCTTGAGAGAGATCTCCTGATCAATCAACCGTCAACCAGATTGATCACAATGCGATCGACGGAAGGCACTTGTCCAGCATTTTAGATGTTCGAACTTTACGAGGAGCTAACATCGACTCGGACCACTACCTCGTCGTAGCCGAGGTAGTGCTACGAATACCCTGACATCGGCCGAAACAAGGAAATGCTACAAGAAAATTCGCCCTCGGACGGCTACAATCGCAAGAAATCGCCAGATCCTTCTCTGATCGAGTGTCAAGTAACCTCTTAAGGAGTCCTATACCGCCAACATCAAGTATCGAAGACCAGTGGCAAAGTTGTCAGGAAGCAGTCAGAGATACCATCCCTAATGTGCTGGGTTTCACAGCCACCACAACAAAACCCCTGGTTTGACGAAGAATGCAAACAGACCCATGCAGCCAAGCAGGAGACATACAAAGCGGCGCTGCATATAAGGACAAGAACTGCTCGTGAGCTCTGCGAGCGAAAGAAAAAGAGAGAACATGAGAAGCGTCAGATGATAGCCAACAATTCCGAGAACATGACCTAGAAGAAGTGAAAACCGCAATATCACGGCTGAAATTCAACAAAGCCGCTGGAGCAGATGGACTAGCTGCTGAGTTGTTCAAAGCAGTAGGCGACGAGCTAGATAGGAGCATGCACCAAATCATCTGTAAGATATGGTCAGAGGAATGCATGCCCGATGAATGGAAGCTCAGCATTGTTTGCCCGATCCTGAAAAAGGGAGATCCTCTAAAAGCGCCAACTATAGAGGAATAAGTCTATTAAACATCGCCTACAAGATCCTGTCTGCCGTAATATGTGAACGTCTGAAGCCTTTCGTCAACAATCTGATTGGTCCTTATCAATGTGGCTCCAGGCCAGGAAAGTCAAACCATCGACCAAATTTTCACGTTGCGCCAGATCCTGGAAAAGACCTATGAACTCCAAATCGATACCCACCACCTTTTCATCGATTTTAAGGCCCCACGTATGACAGCATCTACAGAGACGAACTTTATAAAGCTATGTCTAGTTTTGGCGTCCCTGCCAAGCTCGTTCGCTTGTGCAAAATGGCGATGGAGAACTCACGCTGCTCCATCAAGGTTGGCAAGTTGGCAACGAGCTTACGGAATCTTTCGATGTCAAAAAAGGATTCAGACAAGGCGATGCACTGTCTTGAGAAGATAGTGCAGAACTCCACCGTCAACACCAGAGGCACTATCTTTCAAAAATCTGTTCAACTTCTTGCGTACGCCGATGATATTGATATAATGGGAGGAACACAGCGTGATGTCAATGGCGCCTTTGTGAGAATTGAGACAGAAGCGGAAAAAATGGGTTTAGCGGTAAATGAGGGAAAAACGAAGTATATGCTGTTTTCGAGGAAGGACACCCAACACCGACGGCTCGGACAGAACGTCACAAAAGACGCATACAACTTCTAGGTTCTAGAGGAGTTTGTCTACCTAGGCTCCGCTATAAACACGGTCAATAACACCAGCGCCGAGATCAGACGAAGAATAACTCTTGCTAATCGCTGTTTCTTTGGGCTAAGAAAGCAATTGACTGGAAAAGCTCTCTCTCGAGCAAATTAGGTGAAATTGTACAACACACTCATCATCCCAGACAGGAAAGTTCATCTTCGGCCCCATGTGCATTAAAGGGGAATGGCGAAGAAGTTACAACAGCGAACTTTACGGGTTGTAAAACGACATTTACCTAGCCAGAAGGGTCAAGGTCCAGAGTTTCAGATGGCGAGGAAGGAGGAGAGGAAGACCGCGACTCAGGTGGCGCACTCAAGTCGAAGAGGACCTCAATCAACTTGGAGTGCGAAACTAGTGACAGCTAGCTAAGGACCGAGCGAGCTGGCGGAGACTGTTGATTGAGGCCCAAGTCCACAACGGAGTGTAGCGCCACCTGAAGTAAGTAAGTAAGGGATCGAAGTGGCAGGAGGAGACTTGGGTGAGGACCAAGTCCAAAAACTTTGTGGGAACGCCATACGTTAAAATTTGGCAGAAGAACCTTATGACTTCGCTTAAGTGCCTGAGACAATCTTCATAAGTTTGGCACCTTTAAATCAAATTTAAGGAATTCCAGTTTATCTTTTTGTTCCTGATCCCTTCCTGAAAGAGTTTATAATATTTATACAAAATGCAAATCCTTCGTTATGAAATCGACTTGATTAGGTAAGTTCCTTCCCATAATCAAAGCCTAAGAAAAATATTTCCATTGTCTCCTAACCTGACTGAACAAAATTCTCAATAACACAAACGAAATGGAAAACTCTTCTGTTTTGTATTAAAAAATGAAAGCGTTTTTCTTTTTTTCTCTCTTCTTTTCCACATACTCGAACTCGTACATGACCACCACAACATCAAGAGGTATAAATATGTATATTCACCTCACTACCCATCTTTGGTTTGATATTGAAAATATTGCATGGAGCATGGGCATGTTGCTTAAGGCCGTGGAGCCAGTTTTATTTTAATCCGCAAAATTCCGTGTACGCATACAATTGTGTGGATGTTTTTGTTCACTATCCACACATGCACTTGCATAAATATCGTTATATAGGTAGCCATAGCCATAGCTGCCATCCATGATCCTCTTGCTCTTTTGTTGGCGCATTAAAGAAGTCTTCATACTTGAAAACATTTTCATGGGCACTGATCGCGTGTATAACATTTTTGCTTGTGCTTTCGCTTCTACTTTCTTTGTAACCTGTTTTTTTTATGGTGTTGCATTTTTGCTGCTGCTTTTTTGCATTGTCTGTGTTTGGAGAGCATCAGTGGCTGCAACTTCGGTCCGAACTCCACTTTACCATCGTGCCAGTCAAATGGTTTCCTTCTGAGTATAGTCTGGGGGAGAGTGTTGTTTTTCCAATGACCCTGATATGAATGTCAAGGAAGCCATTTTCTCCCATCGTTGACAAGTGTTATACTATATGTTTAACAGGGGCTCAGAGATCCATACCAGGACTGATGGAGACCACCGATTACATTCCCCCTCTACTAGATTTTGACATGAAATTTTCTATTTTCATACCAGGTTGGGATCCTAATTCACTTATAAGTAAACAGGGTATCCCTTTCTACACTGACGGTTCAAAAATGGAATCAGGAATAGGTGCTGAAGTGTTTTGCCAATCTCTCAACAGCAGAGAGGCTTATAAACTCCCAGGTGACTGTAGCGTCTTTCAGGCCGAGATCAATGCCTGGGCTGCTATCAAAGCCTTAGCTAGTGAGACCATATGATCAAAGGCAGTTTTAAACTGTAGGAAGGTATTAAATAGAATCTGCCACACTAACCACGTTAAGCTGTTCTGGATTCCTGGACACAGCAATATAGAAGGGAACGAAATAGTAGATGAACTAGCCAGGAAAGGGTCTGAAGCAGATACAAATAGTAGCGACCATTCAGACCAGACGGGACCACTCGTCCCGATTGGGGTACTCAAGAGGAAGATAGACCTTAAATCAGAAGAGAAAATTAATAAATCCTGGAAATCCAGGGTCGATTGCATAATCTCTGAAGTTTATGGCCTAACACTAATGAAAAGGAAACTCGGTAAAAGGAACATTAAGATCCTGATAGATGTACTAACGGATCATTGCACCATTGGTACAATGGCCAACAAGATAGGGGCCCGATTTCTGTAGCAGCTGTCAGGATGAGGAGGAAATAGAAACCATTAAACACCTGCTCTGTGTCGGTCCGAACCTCCAAACTAAACGACTTCGTCATTTCGGGAACAGGTTTGTTGGGGAACTGGATGATCTAGCACAGGTCTCAATGGCAAACACGAGGAAATTTATAGATAGCACAGGCTGGTTCGTTAACTAGCCAGTCTACGTTAATCGACAACTTTGAATAGCATCGATGCTAACTTTTATTTTTATAGGGGATCACAATGGACCAGTAGTACCCCTTGTATTCGACAGTTTCACGCTTTGCACACCCCTTATCACCTAACCTAACCTAACCATATGTTTAACAGTCCTTATCTTTAGCAACATGTTTGTTGTTGAAAATTTCAGTTTAATCCGTTCAGTAATTTGAAAGATGTCGGATTTTCCAATAAGAGGTGTTATTTTGAATAGCCCCCTATTTCGGCAGCTGTCACCTTTGAAGCTGTAATTTTTTGACATTTGACAAGAAGAAACTATGCCATTTATAAAAATGGAACGATACACGCTTCAACAACGCATTGAAATTATTAGAATTCACTAATAAACGGGAAAAGTTTCCGGACCGTCTTATCTCTCGAGGAGGTGGTCACAATTGGCTACTGAGATCTTGTGATTTAACATCTTGCGACTTCTTCCTTTGGGGCCACGCCAACAGCCCAGCGTCAATTCAAGACCTCAAAGATAGAATTCGTGAGGATATCGAGGACATAGGGCAGTCACTTTGCGATTTGGTTATGGAAAATTTCATGAAAAGGATATGGTCCTGTGAGCGTGGTCGTGGCGGCCTTTTGGCTGATGTTGTATTCCATTATTAACGGCATACTTTCCTCTTTATAATGAAATAAACATCCGATCATTTATCTCAAAAAATGCCATTTTTCTTTGAATGTCAAAATAACACCTCTTATTGGAAAACCTTTATTAGCAGACAATTGTCGGGGAATAAGAGGAAACTGATCGCAGAACCATTCCTTAATACCATTTTGTGTTCGTGCAATCCTTGACTTTAAATTCAAAAGAATCCACAGCATAACATAACCAACGATGACGAAAGACAAACCAAGAAAAATATAAAAATGAAGATCAGAGACGAACACTCCAGCAAAAAAGAAGAAAGAAGCGAAAGATGCAGTTCAGTTGGTTTGTGGAGTGGAATGGCTGCTGGAGCATTCAATGTGATCGTTGTTTACAGCTGGGCACATCACGTCTTTGATCATCTTCTCGGTCTTTCTTTCCTTTTCTCTAAAGCAAGAAAACTGAACAAACAGAAATCTTGAAGACGGAGGATACGGAGACGATGCAGATTGATGCAAAAAAAAAAAAACAAAAAACCAGATGATGACAAGATTGATCTCAATACGGTGCGTTGGTTTTTTGCAATTACACAAAAACACGCACACTTCTCTAACATAGAAGTGAGCTTGTCCAAACTCAGGTTTTTCGGTTTCGCTTTTCATTAATTAATTCAACTTTCCACCATGGGAATTATCTCATGGCATCACCAACCGACAGCCAGTTAGCGTTAGAAAAGGAGTTGGACCTAAAAACAAAACCGCACTTGAGTAACCCAGACTTACTTAATCCCCTCTTCGACGACGACCGCGACGTAAGTCGTCAATTTTTTCGCTTTGTAGCTCCACCGGTTGTCGGAAAATGCCCATCTTGACGATGAAGAAATGAGAGGAACCGAGAAAATTGGCTGATCGATGGAAATGGAAGAAGAAATTTTTCTCGACAAGGTATTTTTTTAATTTTCTTTCATCTAACAGCTTTTTTAGTTGTTGTATTTACAGTGAATGAAGCGCAAAATTTTATATTAGTTTTTTCGCGCGCGCAATTGCAGTGAAAACACGCCAAGACGTCAAGGAAAGCGAAACTAAGTAAGAGGGAAAGTGCATTCGGATTTTTCACATTTTTTTTTGTCTTATCTTGTCTATCAATTATTTTTGTAAGACTTGGTAATAAAGAAAATGAAACTGGTGGTTTTTTGTTTGGTTGATTTTTTTGTAAAGGCAACTTACGAAAACCAGATTAAGTCCACACATTGTTAGCATTGCCAGCGGGGTAGTTGGGTACCCATAATTAAGTAATTATTATAAACTCACCTGAAACGAGATGAAAGAGAAAAGAAATTGTTTTAGTGAATATTTTCAGACTTTTTTTTGCTATAAGAAGACATGCATTTATAATATCTAAGCTACGTAGACTCTCCTTTGTAATGTTAGAGTTTCGCCTTAATAATTTAACATTTCTTGATAAAATGTCTACGAAATATGTTTTTTTTTTTACATTTGAACCGTTACCCTATGCCTTATTCAATACCAGCTGTTAGCCGTAGGACGGTTAGTGCTCACTTCAAAATGTCCACTCTCAATGTCTTAAGGTTATCCTAGCTAGGTGCAGGTGTCTTCTGTGAATCTCATAAGATTTCAAAATCCTATAGACTTTTCGATTTTGCCAGTGTATTCCAGGCAGAATTGTTAGCGATAGAAGAAGCCCTTCACCCATCGATTCACCTTTATCATCCTCTAAATTGGCCCAGCAATACAGAGAGACCCTCAAGGAACTCGGAACTCGATTTGAGCGTCACTCCAATCTGGATACCGGGCCATACAGGCTATGAGGGAAATGAGGAGGCAGATGAGCTAGCTAGGCAAGGATTAGCCCTTCACAGCTCATTAGCGGTGAGACCATATGCTCTGCTTGGAGTTGTGAAGGGCAATATCCTGACAAAATACACTTCAAAAGCAAACTATAGGTGCAATAGCTTAACAGCTATTATGTAGGAAAATCTGGCCCGCCTATAACAAACCCAAATCAATCAACTTAATTTCCAAACCAAGGCATGACGTAGCCAGGATTGTTGCTACCTGAACAGGGCATTGGCCCATAGGGGAGCATGCGGAAAAATTGGGTATACCACATAACTCCTTGTGCCGTAACTTTGAGGACCAGGATGAAAAGGAAACGGTCTCTGCCGTTGCCCGGCCTTGGCTAGGAAAAGAACACTCCACTTAGGGAAATAATTCTTAAACGGTATTGAGGATCTCTCAGAATTCAAGATCATTGACATGATCTCATACCTCAATAAAGCTTAAGCGCCTCCCCTTATCTCTTCTAAACTAGATGGCACTATGAGACAATAGGCCGTAGTGTAGAGAGATTAATACTGCATTCTGTATAGAATTGTACGTGCGAAATGTACATCCGTTTTTTTTTTCAAAAATCATTTTTTTGTTTATTCAATTAAACTTAAATCTACCCAATCGGGCGCTCTAAGCAATTCATTATTTCTTAAAATTACTGCCTTTCGGCCTACGAACTAGGTTTATTTCTTTTTATTTCAATTTATTAATTTTTTTTATTAGACAATTTAAAAAACGTATGCCAATGTCTTGTTTTTAAGGGGTTTTACTAACTTGTTAGGGTCCTTAGAAAAAAACTTAAAATTACCTTTCTACCTACAAACTACTTAAAACTAGAACAACCACAGCGGCAAAAACTATGACCTTCTGTTCTTTGAGGATTTGTGTATTTGTCTTTTTTTCTTTGAATCATTCTTGTAGGTATTGTTAATTGTTCATTTTTTTTTCACTTTTTTTTTATATGTTTTTCGGTGTTTTTTTTTTGTTTTTTTTTTTTGTTTTTTTGTTTCTTATATTTTATGGTGCCATCATACCTAATCTACTTAAACCTAAGACCTAAGACTAAAACAAATATGTAAGTGGGCCAAGGGAAAAATACCCCACCCTGGACTACCCATAGTCAAATGCCGTTTGAAGCCACCAAAACTGGTTCTCCTGCTAGTTCTCGTTCGGATAGAACGGCCCAAAAATCAAATTGTTGGCCGAAATCATAGCTCTCGCAATATGGCCCCGAACAAGTTTTATCACGAAATTGTCAATTCTGTTAATCCGAGCACCATTGTATAGAAGATTCTGGTGTCCGATACCAACCGAGACAGCGCCGAAGACACTGCCTCTCGAACACCCGAAACTTCTCCATTTCGGAAGGGGCAATGTTGAACCAAACTGGAGAAACAGCCGTTTCGTCAGAGCAAAGGCTCCTCTGGCCTTAGTCAGAGCAGCATCTATATGTCTGTCGAAATACAGATACTGTCAATGCCTGTCCGTGAGGATCAACAATGACCATATTGCACCAATTCTTACACGTATCTCGCGAAGCCTTAGCCAACGGAGTGCAGAACAAAATTGTCTCCGATTTTTGGACATTTATTTTCAGTTTCCAGTCGTCGCAGTATCGCTGATCCTCTTGAAGTCACGTTGCAAGAGAATCCTAATAACTTCAACCTTTCGAGCCGTTCTGTGCGCAATCAGGCCGTCGGCTTACGCAATTGCGTTAGTTAAGCTACCTATAAGATCGGTGGTGTAAATGCTGAAGAGATCGGCGAATTGACCGCTCCCTGTTGAAGACCGTTTTTGATTTCAAAGGTGGTGGTAGAAGTAACATTGCAACTTTTTACAACAAACTTTCTACCGTTGAGCATATCATAAAGCATATACAATATGGTTTACTGATGCCTAGTCTGGTGATTTTAGGTACAAACCTTAACCATACGTGTCGAAGGCCTTCTCTAAATCCACAGAACAGCACCCGTGCATTGTTTCTTGAACTTATTCCATTGGATATCAGGAACGAGCTTAGATGCGACTTTTATTTTGGCGCAAAAATAAACATCGAAGATAGTTTACTAACACATGAAAAGATAAGGCTGAGCATGGGAAAAACAATAATATTCGAGATTAACCCCGCAAAGTACCAACGATCGAATTGATAAATTGAGTTTAATTGATCGTATTGCTTGTACCTAAAGTTTGCGTGTTTTATAAGCGACCCAAGATTATATGAAATTATTCGAGTTTTCCCGAAATTTGATCCACATCGACCCAGCTTTTCTCAACTGATAAATTATCATAATTTACCTACAAATTATTTATATGACAAAACAACGTTTGCCGGGTCAACTAGTATAGGTTAAAAATTACCCTGAGAGATAGAAAATTGATACCCATAATCTCTGTTTACAACTTCTCTACTGGTCTCATTAAGTACAAAATTTGATGGTAGAGCGTTAGTTTGTTTAAAGAATCACATGAAATATAAGGTCTTGCCCCGAAAAATCTATCATTAAATCCAAGCTCACATATACATATATTTGGATATAAATGTAGTCAGAAAGTTAGGTGCTCCGTGATGCCCTCGAAGACTGCGACTGAAGTAGGGCTGACAGCAGTGCGAGGCGTCATATTGTTCAAGTCGTGCATGAACGACTAGCATTTCCAACCTTCCACGCACCGTACTCACATCTCACACATTGTATTGTTTTGTTTTCCTTATTCAAATACGATATACATACATACAATACATATCTAATGTGCCTGCGTCCCCTACATACAATGTATCCACTTCCAGTTCCAACTCGTGCATACCCTTAGTAAAACCATATAAATAAAACAAAACGAACTGCTTGTGGCTACCTGCTACTGTTTTTTTTTTTACTCAACTGATGTGTATCTACCAAAGTCGTTTGATAACGATCTGGCAACGACTTGAACCCATAGAGAGCATGTCAGAAAAAAAAAAAAAAAACAAATCGCTCGTAGAAGGGATCTTGTCGTGCAGTGCAGTTGCGGACGAGTAGAGCTTTTTTTTGAATTGAATATACAGAATTTTGGAAATAAGAAAGTGGGTAAGTTTTTGAATATGATAAGTGAAACAGACGACGATCATGTTCATGATTGTGTTCATATCAGTTCGGAAAGAGGAAAGCTTTTTTTCCTGTTTAATAATGGAATGAAGGAAATGAGACTAGCCCACATAGTTTTTTTTTTTTTCAAATGAAATTGAAAAGGAAATAAAACAATGCAGTTTTATTCTGTTTTAATGGACGAAACAACTGACAACAGTAAGAAGTCGCAACTCTCTACAATAGGCGTATTTCTTTTTTGGCTCTGAGCAGGTACGGAGCTGTCAAAAAAAAACCCGTATTTCTTTTTTAGCTCAGACATATCTGAGCGCTCAACTTTTGTTTATTTTTTCGATCAGACCGTGGTCAGAGCGCGATCTACGAGCTCGGTTAAAATTGATGGAGTAGATGGAGTAAAAAGTTACGCGCGGCCAACTTCATTTATTTTGTCCATATCATGAGTGAGATGACGCGAAAAAAAAATATATAACAGTGGAAATGTCGGTCGAAGCAAGTTGTTTTCCGAATGAAGGTAAATAAAAAATTATTTTTGTCAGCTTGTCAATTTTATTTTATATGTGACGGTTCCGTGCTCAGGTTTGTTTCTTTATTAACTCGGAAAGGCCTGAGCTTACTCTGCTCAGACCAAGATCGATGAGCTCAGGCTCTACTCCACACCCTGCTTAGAGCTAAAAAAGAAAAACGCCTAATGGTGCGGTTTGTTTTGAAAAACGGAATAATTGAAAGGAGATTTTTGGGCTTTTCCGATGTAAGTAACAACAAGAGTGCAGAAAGTCTGTCTGAAAGATATCATAAGTCAAATTAATTATTTGAATTGTGCCCAAAAGTTAATTTGTCAAACTTATGATAGAGCAGCAGTAATGTCGGGGCATTTTGGTTTGAACGACTACATTTATAGGCACGCGTCGCCGCTGGCTGACAGGTGTAGAGAACCTCAACTCACTTGTGAAAAGTTGTAACCTAATTGAGTGGAAAAATTTATCTGAAAAAAGTGTTCCATTCGTACATTTTACGGGTTGGTCGTGAAAAAGTTCAATCAGGTAATAAATTGTTGTATTATTAGCTCGGTAGTGAATCAAATGAAACATTTTAAGAATAGGTTTTAAGAAAGATTACAAATCTATCGTCTATCTGAAAGTTCAAGTGTACCGAAATTTGCAAGAATAGGTGGGAAGACGATTTGGTAAGAAGCTTTTTTTTAATATGTCTCTTATCGTCATCGTTTAAGTGAGGGAGATCTAAGTTTATTTTGTTTTTAAACGAAAATATCTAATGTCCACAAATGTAATATTCATGATTTGCACGATATCATTGGCCAATTCTGAACACCTCAAGACCCAAAAGTGTTCAGATTGGTAACAGGAAGGTTTTTACAGTTTTTCTGAACTTAAGAATTTTTCAATGTGTTGTTGCAGCGTGTATCAACAAAAAGTGTGCGTGAAGCGCCATCACATTTTAATTCACCGTCGTTCTCAACAATTGAACATTTCGGAGACATCATTGAGACGAATTTTGCTTATAGACCTTGGTAAGACGCCATACAAAGTCCAAATGGTTCAGGAGATGACTGCCAACTGACAAGCCAATGCGTTTTCGCTTCGCTAAGTGGCCTGCGATCGACTTAAATCTTAGAGAAGATGCCGATTTTGCAAAAAAAATCATCGTTTCAGTATGAATGCTTATTTTGATCTTGGTAGTAATGTAAACAAGCAAAATTGTCGCATTTGGGCACAGAAAACCCGAAGGCATAACATTGAAAGCCGATACACCCAAAACGAGCCGCTGTTTGATGCGAATTTTGGTCCAGAGGCATAATTGGACCAGAGGATATTGGCAACATTTAGTTTCAACAGGACGGCGCTACGTGCCACACAGCCAAATCTACACTCAATGTTTGCGCCTTTTTTTGAAGATCGCATTATCAGCGCAGAGCTGATGTCGTTTTGCCACCTCGGAGCTGCGATTTGAACACCGTTGGACTATTATTTGTGGGTTGCCGTAAAAGATAAGTGTAACGCCGACAAGTCAGAGACAATGACCCTTTAGAGAACAATATTCGTGAAGCCATTGGTGAAATACAGCTGCACACAATCGATAATTTTGCTTAAAAATTAGACCGATCGTGTAGGTTTCGACATGGTCAGCCGAGGCAGCCATTTCATGAATTTATTTTTCCATTATTAACCGGAAGGATTGTAATTTCAAATAAAAAAAAAGAAATTTGAGAATATTATTCAGCATTTTTTTTTTTTTTATTTGGTGGACCCTTTAGTACCTTTTGACAAATTATTTTTTCTAACAATATCTGGATAAAATAATAAAGTTTTATAAAATAAATCTACAAAAAAACCATTTCCATATTTCAAAACCTTTATTACTACTTGCCACCTGTAAGATTAAATAACAAACGTCTCCGCTCTAGCAACGAAAAAAAACTTTCAATTTCCATGAGAATCTAGAGGTGGCAAAACAACTTCCAAGCAAAATTGCATCCGGAAAAAAATTATCTTCCATAACGACTCATTAATTATTACTTCCCTTCGTCAGTCGCAGTTAATGCATAAGACTTAATTACTTTGCATTCAATTATTGGGAATTAGTCAAAGCGACATCCACCAGTCGACGTCTTGTGTTTGTGTTGAAAATTATGAAAAACCTCTTCTTCAGATAGAATACTTGTTCAATTGACATTTAAATCAAAAAGCTTGAAAAAAAACTGTGATTGACACCTAAACTACACACAAACACAAGACTGAACTTAACACAAGATACAACTTACGACCCTGTTGATCACACTATTCTCACATTATACCGAGTCAATCCGCTAAATAATTGCAATTAATTTATAAAATAAATAAATTTATAAAATAAGAGGCAAACGATCAAAATCGAAAAAACGACTACTGCTGACTGACTATTTTTGAGCGTGTGTAAGTGGCCTAGACCTAGAAAAGGAAAACTCTATTTATTTTGTTTTCTTATGTCTATTTTATTGTTTGATATTTTTCTCTCAACAGAGGCGAGTTGGCTGTGCGCAGACGATATGATGACGGGCGGGAGTGGGCCGGGAGGTTGCTTGATCCGTCGTCGTTTGTGGTGCGGTGAAAAGATTGATGAAACTTTGAGCTGCACTTTAACTATGTGTGTAGTACTTGCATGTCGCTGAGCTGTATATGGACGCAGCCCCTCTCAGGCAACAATCGCGTCAAACGATTGTTTTGTAAAAGAAACATACTCATATCGTGTTGCTGGCGCTGTGCTACTGCGGTGAACACAAAGACGTTTGTAGAGACATTTAATATTATTTTATCTTTTTCTTGACTGATGTAAAATTATATCATGAAGCGATACCTACAGTGTTTAAGTATATGGCTTACCTGTTGGCTATTGAATAGCAATCATTAGTCAAACATTAAATGATATTTCCGATATTAGAAACAAAATTGATCGATAGTCAAATGTGAAAAAGGACATTGTGTTTGAAGCGTCTTCAAAAATTCTGTTGCTGATAGGTTTCTACGTAAAATGAAGGCACAACGTGAAACCTTTCAAACTTTAGTTAGCTCGTAAGCGCTTTTTTTGATTCTCGTCCTTTGGCATCAAACTAACGCAATGACTACTGAGTATCCCTGTTCTACATGCTCCTCAAAATGTCCCCTTAAGTTCTTCTGACGAAAATTACTGAAAATTAGTGGTCGGCCTCGGCTGTTCCCTCACAGTCCGTGTTGTCCTTTGAAGCATACTCAATGCGGAGAGGGGGATGACAGAAATAAAGGTCCAGAAGAAGCCTTGCTTTCGTAGAGGAAGTGGGTGTTCGATTTGAAAAAAAAATGTTTATGTGTGTTTTTTGATTAAGAATAAAACAAACAGATTGACATAGGCCGGATAGAAAAGGGAATAAATTCTGGCACTGGCACATCTACGAATGGACGCAGCCAGCTTAGTTTAGAGCCGGCTGCATGCTTGCAGTGCTATAAGTTCAGATGATCTATGCAGAGGATGCGGTGACGAGGAGGTGCATGAGGACACTTCGCACTTTCTGTGTCACTGTCCCGCACTTTCCCACCAAAGGAAGAAACTGCTTGGCAACTTTTTCTTCGGGGTTTAGAAGAACTCTCTAGTACGCCAGGTACTAGCATCCTGAACTTCGTCAAGGCCTCTAAATGGCTTGACTAACTGAACACATAGGTTTTTCTTATTAGCCTGAGTAGCAATACTCGCGGGTATCATAATGGATCTGCATTGATCTAAGTGTGACGGTAAAAACATCAACTGTCAGCCCCTAAACCTAACCTAACCTATGCTTGCAGTGCTAGGAATCCGCTAACTCAAGACGGAAAATCTGATAACGACAACCGTTAAGAATGTGACGAAGGCAGTCAAGGAAGAATCAGCGACTTTAGGCACCGTGATGATGAGTATGAGTGGTGGTCACCCATGCAATTAATAGGACTGAGAACTTAACTGCTGCTATTCTGCTCAGACGAATGACAATTCAAAGATGCTGAAACTGGCTCCATACAGTTCTTCTCTCATCGATGAAAAGATAGAAGGTGCCGATTGTCAGCTCATGTTTTTTATCAGGATCTGCCGTAATGGGAATATTTGATCGATGGTGGACCTTGGACTTTCCTGGTCAGCTACACTGATATGGGTCTAACAGTTTGTTGACAAACGGCTTCAGATATAAAGATCTAAAGCTGGTGCAGTATGGATCTTTTTTCAGGATCGGGCAAACAATGCTGATGTTCCATTCCTCAGACATACCTACTCTCTTCCTACCTCTTAGTACATGCTCCTTACCAAGTTATCGCCAGCCGCTTTGAAGAGTTCTGCAATAAAGCCGTTTTTGTCAGTTTTCGCGGCTTTGTTGGTTTCAAGCTTAGATACTACTATCTTCATATCTTCAAGATCGGGTAGACGGAAATGATGGCTTGAGTCACGTCGTCTTCATTGAATGTTTCATTCTGCGTGACAGCGGACCTTGATTCGTCATCCCCGTTGTACATTTGTACAGTCTACAGAAGTGGTCTTTCCATATCCTCAGCAATGAGTGTGACTCCACTACGATATTTCCCTGTTGGTCTTTACAGGGATTTCAATTCGTGCTCAGTAAACTTGAGTCATTTGTTTTTTTGTCAAAAGCTGGCCTTCTTCTCATAGGCTGCATCCTCAATGGCTTCTTGGCAATTCTGCCACTGGTTCTCAATGTTCGATGCTGGCGCTAGCTATAACGGACTTCTCACGAGGTTACTTGACACTCGATCGGAAATGGATCTGGCGATCACATTCGACTGAAGCCTTCCGACATCGTACTTTCTTCTAGCACTTCCTGTTTTTGACTTTTTTCGAGATATCTGCTGCACTGCCTTGGCTATGATGTTGAGGTGATTGGAATGTTCCGACAAAAATGATGCTTGAAGATTGTCTTTCGTCAATCAGAATATGATCAGTCTGGTTGATAATTGATTGGTCCTGGTACCTCGGCTTCTTTGAGATTGTTGAGATGAGGAAAACGCGCTGCAAAATCGATAAGCCTGAATACGCTATCGCAGGTTTTTTCGTGCAGGCTGTATTTTCCGACTGCTCAGAAAAGAGATGTCCTTTCTTGCTAGCTTGGCGTTAAGATCTCGGAAAACAATTTAAACATCAAAGCTAGGGCATTGCTCATACCTATGTCTTGTCGCTGAGCTCATTAAGCTTGCTTTTGGTGTCTTCATCTTCTTTTCTGTGGGGGAGTGAGTGCATTTTGAACTTATGATGGCGAATTTAGCCTTGATGCGGATTGTCGTGAGGTTGTCTTTGACTGGTCTGAAGCTTAGGACAAGCTGCCTAAGGCCTCGGCCACGCAGTAAGCGGCTGAGCGGCTGGCGGCTGAGCGACAGCTCTAAGCGGCGTATGGCCAGACACTGAGCGGCTTGAGCTCATTAGTAATTAAAATGCTTTTGTCAAGAATAGTTAGCCGTATTTTACTGTCAGAAAATCGTTTGTATGTGTACAAATTACTTTAACGTATACAAAAAGGAAGACGAATTGGTGTTCATCCGATTAACCAATTAAGATTTTTGAATCTACCTACATTTCTAGATAGATTCTGGCAATATCTACGTATGTCTATCGAATCTTTTGATTTGCTGCTTGAAAAAGTGCGTCCTTTGGCCATCTTTACTTCTCGCCGCTCAGAACAATTAAAACATGTTTGGTAGCTGAGCGGTGCCGCTTAGACGCTCAGAATTTTGTTTCGCCGCTCGCTCATTGCGTGGCCGCTTCTATGTGATTTCATATGTTTTATATTTTTTTTCCGCTCAGCCGCTCAGCCGCTCACTGCGTGGCCGAGGCCTAAGCCTGCCTTCACCAACTGACACTGTTGTTGACCTCGGAAGCAGTCGCTAAATAGATATCGCAGTTTATTATCCTCCTTTTGCCCGGTGCGTCACATTTCCTAAATGGTGGTTATATTCACTTTATAACGGTGTAATGTCTCCGCTTATTGTTTAGGGATGTCACCCCAAACTACGACCTTCAAACTGCGGGGCCAGGTCCTTTTAACTCGAAGGGCAAAGTGCCCGTTGAACCGCCCCTTGACGGCCTGAGCTCCAAATACATAAGACGAAGTAGCCCTTAGTTCTCTGAGTAGTTCAACCTAACTTGAACCTGTAGACAACACCGTTGACTATAGGGAATTCTTTCACTGCCCCCTATCCTATCGAACTCCTTAAATGGCGATGAAGTCCGGGCGATCATCATTTCAAGGAAAAGGAATTGTCAAACGAAATCATTCTCTATAGAACTTAAAAATTAACTTAGCGAATGCAACGCATATTAAAAAAGGCCGCTAAAACTGTTTAAACGAGCAAAACCCTCCCCTGCTATATAACAGTCTAATGTCAGGTTGTTTTTCCCCCATTTCGAGGGAAGCCAATGACTGTCCTCAACCTTAAATGTATTTTTATTTTTAAAAATAGTTTTGAAGGGTGTTATTAACCTGCACTTAATCACTCTGTAAAATTCAAATTAAAGTTCTCGTCATGATTTTCCTTTGTTAACATCTCAAGATCAACCGAACAGCTAAGTATTTCTATTTAATTCAAATCGTGCCAGAACATAACCTACCCCAACACATTTTACATTGACGCTATCATTCAACTCAAACAAAACAAAAAATCAACAAACATGACTTCATACTAAATTTATTCTCGATCGCACTCCACCTCCAAACCAGGATTTCGCACATTCCATAAGAAGTGCGTCAAATAAAAAGTTTATATCATGTAATAAAAGTAATCATTATCATATTAGACAGCCTATATGCATGTGTGCGCTGCGCACACACAACGACACAGCTACAACGTTCGAGCAATTGAACTTATTATTTCAAAGTTTTTCGTCCAAGGAAAACCGCCGCGAAAGCTCACTGACTGCGTTCATGGGAACTGCATTCGTCGAATGCGAATATGAGCTTGGAGGTAATTTTCTAGATTAGATTCTCATTCTATATTCACTGCACAATTTATATCGCTTGTAATTTTGCGAGCGCAAACAGCAAGATCATGTGTGAATGTGTGAATCTTGGTCGATATTGTAGACAAAGCAAACAAAAACGCACACACGTTAGAAGCTAGAACGCACAGCACAGAGACTACGACAACTATACGCGCTTTGAACTCAAATCATTTAGAACGAGGGTCTTCCCCTTGTCGTCCCCACCTCAACGCGATCAAACGCACAGCAGAGAGTCAGCGATGAAAAAAGCAAAAACGGAAATTTTTAGGACAAGGATATCATCTATTCCACAATTAGCCGGGCGTCAAGCAAGCACACACTAACCAGCACTGTCAAGCATGTATGATGCGCCCCTCGCATCGCCCCACCTTTACTCGACTGTCATTCAATGAAAGCGCAAAACGCTTGTTCAATGTAAAAATCAGTGAGGCAGGTCGCTTGAGGGGATTTTTCCCCGCAGAGAGGTTGCCGAAAGCTCTACCCCAACCCCTTTGGACACACCGAAGTGCACGACTGCCATCGTCATCGTCGAACTCTCGTCACAATCGCAAATCGCCACACACTCTTAATGAAAGTTAATAGTTTGTGACTTATAAAATGGACTCTTAATTGATTACCGATTTGGCGTGAGTGGTCGACCGCTTGCAGTGTCACACCCTCTGGCACCTCTCTAGCGGCTGGCGAGCAGCGCAGTAGAGATCGACATGATCAAGCGCATTCGAAAGCTATACGGCTCTGTAAGTTTTGATTGAAATTCTACCATCAAAACGCTATTTAGTGCAGTTGTAAGCATTTGTTCGCGGTTCAACGCCGCCGCTTCCACACCGCCACCGTTGCTGCTGCTGTTTGGTTGAAGTCTACAGCCACCGCTCACCGCCCGACCTGTCGATCGATGTTGAAGTTGATATAATGGATGAATGCGTTATAATTAATCGCAATGACATTATGCGGTCAAATATGCGTTGTCCGCGAAAGTGCTTTGAACCCGCATATGCGATCGATGTCGATGGATATCGACCGCATTGCAACCGCACACATTTATTTTTGCTAGAATAGTTCTATCGGTCTTTTATGGGGGTTTGAAGGATCTTTCAAAAAACGACATATGGAGATAGATTGCCATTTGGAAATTAAATGGAATTGGGTTTCGTTAAATTGTAGTTTTATTTTGTGTTTTTGTTGGCAATTTGTTAAACGTTGTTTTTTGTGGAGTTGTTTTATTTAACTCATAATGGAATCTAGATGTTAAGACTTTAATGTTCTATTACAAGGTTATTTGCAACTTCTATCTGTCTAAATTTTGTTTTCATATATGTTCAAAGAATATGAGAAGGTTTGAAGTAGATTCTTATTCTGCTCGCTTCTGAAATGGCGCCCAACTGTATTTCTGTTTACAAGTACAAAGTCAGACTTAACTCTGATCAGGAGGTAGCAATTGAAGTTAAAATTTTGTTTTAAGCTTATTTCAACTTTTATTTTCAATATTGAAACAAAGCGTTGTAATGGGTGCCTGAAGCCTTCGGAACAAATTCCCCCGGCAAAATACGTGATACGTTTGTAGGTCACGCAGGGACAATTCCTCATTCATGTGGGATCTCTGATTGTAATGAGATTACAGTTTATGTAATTTTTTCCTATAAAAGATTGAACTTCATTTTATACAATTCACATTCATCTCCTTCGGAAAAATAGACTAGTACTATCGTACTTAACTCCCCTTAAGTAGGTACTATTTTCGAATGATACTATTGTATCAGTTAGTATTGGTCAAGGAAGCCTTAGAGAGTCCAACCATTTCATAATCAGAACTTCGCCCCACAACAGTGGTATCGTATTGATATTGAAGTAATTTAGTCCGTTTATGATTGCCAGCAGGGGCTTTAGTACGTGCTGATTCACGGTTCATGCTATGGCCGTCCGTATTAATTTCCACGAGGGGTATTGTACCTGCTGATCTGTGCTAACAGGGGCATTATACCTGCCGATCTGTGCCAGCAAGGGCATAACACTGCCGATCCTTTTAACCAGGGGCACTGTTACTACTGATCCGCGTCACCAAGGGCATAGTACTTTCCAATCAATGCTACAAAGGGAATTGTTCCTGGTGATCCGTGCCGCCAGGAGCATTATACCTGCTGATCTTCAGCCGCTCAGGGTATCATCCCGATCATCATACCTACCGATTTTGTTCAAACCCTGTCAGAACATACGGGAAAAGCAACCAATGGCCGTCCTTTAGTAATTCTTCAAACCAGACATATTCGTCTATGTGCGTCAAAAGGGTCAGAAGACTTAGAATTGTTTCTTTCAATAAGAACTTGGCAAGCAAAACTAACTCGGCTGGAAATTTAAAAGCACTACACAAAATTTAAACCACATCATAACAAAATTGTTCGTTTTCAAACTAACTTCAACTTCATTGGTACAATGAATCATATATGATTCATGAAGTTTTCTGCGAAAAGTGCTTCTTAAGCCCATGAATCAAGTCATAAGGTATTCTAATCCTACATTTTGATCTCAAAAAAAGACATAATTATCATTTATTATGAATCGCCTATGATTCATGAATGGCTTTCAGTATTTTTTAAGTCTTGTTTGATTCAAAAACTTAAGACTTTACTTAAATATATACTGACAACTTTTTACAGCTTCCTTTACATTTACTGAGCACACAACTGCAGGCATGTCAGAGAGGGAGGCTATGATCTTAGCCTTGTCTTACTTATACTTTCATGAATCATATAGAAACATAAACAAATTCTTGGTTCACAGAAATTTTAATGGTTTCTGCCTGGAGATAGAGAGTATTTTTTTGGCAATATACATGTAGGTACTTACTTACTTACTTACTTATGGTGGCGCTGCAGTCCAGGTCGGACCAGGGCCTCACCCAACAAACTTCTCCAGCCAGCTCGGTCCCTGGCTAGCTGTCTCCAGTTTCGCACGCCAAGTTGGTTCAGGTCCTCTACCACCTGTGTGCTCCACTGGAGTCACGGTCTTCCTATTCTGCGACGTCCTTCCAGGTTGAAATCGAAGACTCTACGGGCGGGAGCATTATTTTCCATTCGTTCAACATGACCCAACCATCTAATTCGTTGGACCTTTACTTTTCTGGCTAGGATGGTGTCGCTGAAATGCTCGTACAGTTCTTGGTTGAATCTTCGTCTCCATTCTCCATTAATGTAGACAGAACCAACAATCACTCGAAGAATTTTTCTCTCAAAGCAGCCCAAAGCGTTTTCATCAGATGTTGTCATAGTCCATGTCCATAAGTCCAAAGAAGCAGCGATTGGCAAGAGTGATTCTTCGTTTGATTTCAGCGCTGGTGTTGCTGTCTGAGTTGATAGCGGATCCCAGGTAGACAAAGTCCTTAACTACCTCGAAGTTAAATCTGTCTATGTTGACGTTTGCTCCAAGAAGTCGATGTTGGTAATCCTTACTTGTCGACAGCATTTATCTCATTAACCGCTAGACCCATCTTCCTGGCCTCCGTCTCAAGGCTCACATACGCTCCACTGACATCACGCTGTGTTCTTCCAATCATGTCAATGTCGTCTGCGTATCCTAGTACCTGGACCGACTTTTGAAAGATTGTACCTCTGTTGTCATGTAGGTACTCAAATATTTTAAATATATTTCCAGCTTTGAATCATATGTGATTCATAGGCGCTGAGCGGAAACACGATTTCCTGCTTATCAAAGATTCATGGATTTAATGATTTACTTATAATAAATTACGTTTTGAATGATTGACATTAACATTACCTTATACACACGAATGTAACGAATTACGAACATATAACAGCACTGGCGTTTGAGAGAGACAGATAGGCACATAGAAAGAAAGAAGAAATATAACAGAAACCTACGTGGCACTGAGGACGAGACGAAGATTTATATCGTCTCGTATAGTCGAATGCTGTCAAAGCTAGGGCTTGAACCAGCAGCGTTTGGCCTAGGAGTCAGCTCCCCATTCCTCTATACCATGGCCGACAGCCTTTTTATGACAGTTGGGTACAATGAAGGGCCTTGACAGTTGCCCCAATTATCAAGTTGACCACGAATTTTTCAAGACGAAAAAGTTGACATTATATTCACTATTCAAAAGCTGATCAAATTTCGCTATCAAGATGTTTTGGTTGGGGACCCCTTTCTAAAGCCCTTATTCTTTCCAACTACTCGTTCTGTTATGTAATTACTTAACCTCTCCATCATACAGACTCTAGATAAGGAATTCTAAAAAAAAAAATGAGGCCAAGACACAATGAAACGAAAAATAAATAAAATGTAACCAGCTGAAACCAATTCTACAAGTTTATCATTTGAATTGAATTCTTAAAAGCTTTGAGGAAGAGGAAGAACATCGCAAAACAACTACACTCAAAAACATCGCGACGAAGTTAGATATGGTTTCAACAATAACAATATACAAATTTAACACAAACCTCGTGCATATGAATTGTAATTAATTTACACTTGCTTTGAGAAGACCAAAGACGCAGTGTACGGGAAGCTATGAGGAACAAAATGAAAGCAAAACCAAAAAAGATAAAAAATAATAATAAATAACAAGAAATACACAAACGAAGAGGAAGAATAAGTGCAAGAAAATAAAATTAAAAAAAAAAAAAAAAATTGCAAAAAAATAAAATGATTAAAACAAATGATCGTGAATCTGACATCTGACTTCAAAGGAGTTTCTACGAGTCTCGAGTGTAATGCTGCTGTTGGGGTTTGCCTGACATCGAGTTGTGGGCACATAGATGTCCGTTGACGTTGACTTTTACGTCCGTCGTTCGATGTTGAACGCCGCCACTGCCATCCATACCCCTCAAACGTCACGTACGTCCGTCGACTGCATGTCTAAATAGATTAGCGATCGCAGTAATGTCGACACTCAATACACGGCAGCAAAACACATGGAGATGGAGAGTCTTCTTTGAGGCAGCCTAAGCAGATTCTTACTTTATTTGTTGTCTCGACGTGGATGTTATATATTCTGAGATTAGATAAATGAGGGCTCAGCTTTATCGATTTGAATCAGGGTAGCTACGGCGTATACGTCCTCTTTATTGTCAACCTCATAGGTGTCCCTTTCAACGGCGGAAATAGTTTGACTTGAAAATTACATTAACAAACTGCAAACTAATTGTTCAAACACTTTATAACATCCCTGTCTATACTTTAATATCTATTCTCTCAATGAAGGTGGAGTGGAGCAGTATTTCATAGAAAGAATCTCCAGCAACATAGCTCCAACTCGCAGCAGCTAACTCATTGCAATGCGAAGACGATAGTAGATGAGAAGAAAAACAAACACAAAGCACAACGACGACCGACCGACGACGCACAGTGGCGATATGTGGGGTGAGGTGAGTAGATTCGGAATGATGATCACCATCATGCTAGCGATAATCGCGCTAGAGAGGAGCATGCGCCATCAATAGGACTGCATTTATGCGTCTCCATCGTCGTTGCCGTTTCGTTTGCCGTCGCACACCGCTCCACCATCATACTTCGTTTGTTTATGTACTATTTTATACACGTTCGTTCGCAGTCGTGTGTGTGTGTGTGTTTATCATTGGCGTGTGGTATGCAGCCTTGAATTAGTTCGGTGCACTCTCTGGGGTGCTTCTTGTTCCCCCGTGCGCTCCACCACCCAAACGACGACCGACGGAGCATAGAGATGGCACGACAGCAGCAGCAGCGGTAGTGATGTTGATCATCCCGAAGTATGTACGTTTATTTTTTTTTATCTGCGCTGCTGCTCGTTTTCAAGCGATTTGTGATGGTGGATGATTGTTTTTTTCGCATCTTTCTTTTTTAGCATGAATTCTTTTCTACACTCTATCGCGGTTCTGTTTTCTATTCATTTTCGTGCATTTTATTCTCAGTGGCTGGCTGTGTAAATGTTTTGTGATTTTTTTTTGTTTTTCTTGTTTGCTTGCTCTCTGGGTGAATGTTGGAGCGTCTTCTGGTATTTAACGAACGTTTCTCGAAGTCGACCCTAATCAATATTGTGTTGCACCATAGCTGGCTATAAGTTCCGGCCCTAATCACGGTCATGTGTGTGGTGTTGGTGATTAAGGTGAGCGGTGTGGTACTGATGAGATGGGGGGTTGGTGAAAGGAACCCAACTTGGGTCTCTCTCATCTCCATATTTGTAGAAAATCCTCTGTGTTTCGTAGTTTTGTATCCGCTTTTGACTTCGACACATTTCGTGGTCTTTGGCGTTTGTTGCAAATTCCAACTTGTTCTTTCCGCTGAATTTCCAATTCAATTCTCGTCGTCTACTTCCTTCATACCTTCTAGAAACCGGTTGCTTTGTTTTCTGGTTTTTCTTTTCTATGCAGAAGGAGATGGATCCAAGCGGGAGCAAGTACCTCGGTATCCTTCTTTTTGTGTCCAGTCCCTGGCCAATCTGAACTCAAGCCAACATAGGATCTAGAAGCTAGGAATGAAGAAACACAGAGACCACTCGTCCGTCATAATCAATTTCAAAGAAAGGAAGTGATTGTTTTTTGCTTAGTTTATGGTTTTTGTGTTTAGTTTATTTTGTTCTGTTGGGTGTTCCTACGCGCTGGATTGGAAGTAAAAATAGAAATCCTTTCAGTCAGGGAATGGGAAGTAACTATGACTCGTTGGATGGATTGCATTCGTGATGTTTGCCATGAACTTGGCATTGAGAGAGCTCAAGCGTTTGCAAATTATGCATTTCCAACAGAAAAAAAGTACTTAGGTATTTTTTTTAATTTTCTACAAAATTCTTGCCTGACAGTCTGAAGTAAAGTGGTGGATTGAAATATATTTTAAATACTCTTAAAGGGCAAAATTTGGTTATGTGTAGACTTGATTTGAAGAACTTACAAAATTTCCAATTGAATTGCTGATGTTTGTCTTGGATCTCGGAGGAGACATTTGTAGACAGGCGAAAGGTCTTTCAAAATTAAAATCAATTAATTGCTTACATCATTTGCCTGGATTTACATTTATGTTCTTAGAAATTTTACAACTCACTGATCTTCAATTTCATGATTCAATTACTAAAGAAGACTTAAGGATGAGTAGAATCTTAAGGTTATTCAGCTTTAATAGTGAGTTCAAGATTTTGCCCGGCATTTTTTCTACAAAAGTCATCAGCTTCTTTACTTCTGTGATGCGTAGGACGTTTTGTTATGTATTCCGTTTCCGTCTATTTCTTCTCTTTCTCTTCCATTAATGTTTGGTATTAAATATATAGCTGATAGTTTCCAACGAAAGAAAGGTCGATTTTAAAAGACGAAGTCGAAGGTTAAATAAACTCAAGAATTTTCATTTCAAATCGAAGAAAGCATTCATCATTATACAACCAATACTGGCAACTTTAACCGCTATTGTAAATTGACTTTGACATTGACTTCACAGTACTTCGCACATAAATGTAACGAACCACAGACACATAGCAGCACTGGTGACTGAGACCATCGGCTGGGACAGATCAAGACATTAATACAACAGAGCGAGACAGATAGATACATAGAAGGGAAGAACACATAACATAAACCTACGTGGCACAGAGGAGGAGACACAGATTTTAATTGTCTCATATCATCGCACAGGTGGCCTCAGATAAGCTGGCGATTTTTGTAGAAAAACAATGCTGCCGAAGCTGGGGCTTGAACCCGTAGCATTCGGCTTAGCAATCAACTACTCTATCCTCTGAATCTGAACCATGGCCACCTGCTATTGTAAATAAAATAGAGTGGCACGACAGTTCTTGAAGAGCCAAGGCCTAAGTGGTTTACTCTTATCAAAAATGCTCTCAGTGCGTGTTAAGAATTGAGGGGATCTACAATTTAACGCCGATTCCGAACGGCAAAAGTGAGAAGCACTTTTTCACGACAAATTGATACTCTTGGAAGTTTTGTCAGTTCTTCGCAAGAGGTAGTGCTAGTGCCCGTGAAAGTTGAAATAAGAACTATGGGCACGAGTAGGACTCGATCCCACGACTTTCTGCTTAGCAGCCAACACACCTAACCACTAAGCTGCGCACACTACCGCTATAGTAACAGACTTCAACTCAAACAACAATAACAGGTCCATAACTAAGCGTAGAGAAATCGCTGTCTTAAGGCGCTTAGAAGCGATTTTTAACAAAAAATTCAGCAACAGAAATGTCTCTACTCGCATATCAGCCTTATACTTTGCCATTTCGACTTCGTATTGTTTCAGCTCCTTATTCTTGCCTTGTGACAATAATTTCATCTCGATTTTTCAGCGGCATTGGTTTTGGGTTGCAAAAGTCAATGACCCTCAAACGGCACCGTTAAAATATGCAAGTGTTGACTCCATTAACATTCGTCTATAAGGCTGTCAAGTCAGTCCTGCGTAGCTCCTGTGAAGCCTAGCTGTGGTTCGGAACATGTTATTGGTGATTTTTTTTCAGGAGCTTTCTAGTTGCTGTTTTTATCAGAAGCAGCTCAACTCTATGCTCTAGTCTAGAGGACTTCTTTAAAGGACTATTTACCGGGTAGAACAAGATAGTGCTGCACTGAGTTTCGGTGACTTTTATTCCCCTGTCAATCACCACTTACTTACTTACTTATCCGGCTCACAATCCATGAAGAATCTCATCCTGAGATATTGCAGCCTTCCATCGTGATTGGTCCCTCGCATACACTCTCCAGTCACATTGCTATCCGCAGTCACTTGGTCCTTGTATCGTATAGGTTTTGTCATTCTTGCCGTCTCGAACCTGGGGGCTGGGATGACAAGACTTTCTTGGCTGGAGCGTTGTCGACCATTCGCTCGATGTGGCCGAGTCAATTTAGTCGTCTTTTCTTGGCCTTTTGGACTACATCCACATCTTTTTACAGCTCGTACAGTTCTCGATAGAACCTTCTTCTCCATTCGCCATCGTCGCATACGGGACCGAAAATTCGTCGAAGAGTTTTTCTTTCGAAAGTTTCCAGTATCAATTCCCCTTTTTTCCTTATCGTCCAGCACTCGGCGCTGTAGAGTAGAACTGGTAAAATCAAAGATTTATATAGCAGACACCTTGAGAGTGAGGAGTTTTCAACCCAGTTGCTTTGCCAAACCGAAGCAGCAGCGGTTCGCTACGGTAATTCTTTTTCGGATCGGACAGATGTTGCTTTGTCTGTTGATAGCATGTACTTTGTTTTGTCCTAATTCACTTCAAGACCAAGAGTTTCGTCTGTTCATCAATCGCTGTGAAGGCCTCAAGCACAGCTTTCTTGGATCGACCGATGCTGTCAAAGTGTCGTCCGAATAGCCTAGGAGCTGGGTGGATCTGTTGAAAATAGTGTTTTGCTTGGTCACGCCTGCCTTGCGCACTGCTGCAGTACTATGTTTAATAAGTGGCATGACGGCGCATCTCCTTGTCTAAGCCCTGCGCATGTTTGAAACAACTCAGATGAGCTGTTACCCATTTACACACTGCACTACGATACGCAGTCATGCGGCACAGCTGGATCAGTTTGTTCGGAATCCCGAATTCAGACATCGCCATCATAAGCTCTTGGCGGTTGATGCTATTATAAGCAGCTTTCAAGTCGATGAAAAGACGGTGGGTCTCGACTTGAAATTTTTTGGTCTTTTCCAGGATCTGTCTCAGTGTGAATATTTGGTCTATAGTTGTTCTGCCTGGCCTAAAGCCACACTGGAACGTGCCGATTATTATGTTGCAGAAAGGCTTAAGACACTCACACAGTACGTTGGATAGGATTTTGTATGCAACATTAACAGGGATATGCCACGGTAGTTTTTGCATGACATAGGATCGCCTTTTTTGTAGATGGGGCATATGGAGCTTATAGACCAGTCAGAGGGCATGCATTCTTCTTCCCAAACTTTGTTGAGGACCTGGTGCATGTGGTTGATCAAAACACCTCCTCCATATTTAAAGAGTTCCGCAGGTATGCCCTCCGACCCGGCGGACTTTTTAGTTTTTAGCTTAGCTCTTTACATGTGGAGATTAGCCATGAGTGAAGTCTGGAATGACAAGATCGCTCTAAAATTGCAAAATATTTTTATTAATAATCAAAACATTCTTCATTTCCTTAGAGAAAACATTAACAAGCCATTGCCAAAGAGTACCCAAACTGCCACCACAATAGACTCCTAATGCACTTACTCACCACGACCTAGAAGTTAGTTCCTTTCATTATCTGTTAAGACACATTGTATAAACTTAATCTCTTAAAGGAAATAACAGTTGTTTTGTGTGCTCTAAAGTAAACAAAGCCACAATTTATGCGCCACCATTACCCAGGTTAATCAAGAAAACAACTTCAAACTCCATGCCTACCCCAAAGGCAAGCAAATGAAAGGAAAACACTCTCAAAAGAAAAAGGAGAAAGGAAAATAAATTTTGTATACTCCACGCGCATATGCACACATTTTGACGCCAAAAAGAAAAGAAATAGAAAACCGCGCGATCGCAAACTAACTGCACGCAAAAAAAAGAAATCTAAGGAAAATCTATTGTTGGTACGTTTAAGACTTTCCCTTCCAACCGCTGCTATTCACTGCAATCAACCGATCTCCATGATGATGATGATCACCATCATTATCATCAAGCCGGCAGAGGGAGCTGCACTCTTGTTGATATTGTTTAGCTATTACATACGGCTGGTTGCACTGCAACTCGACAGAGCGCCAGCGATTGGAAAATTTGTTTCGTGCAGTCACTTGACGGAAAGCGAAATTTTCCCGAGACTGCCATTGCTCCACAAATAATCGCCACATGAATGGCGTGTTGCAAAACAGCAACAACATTTTTTGCTACTGCTGCTGAATGGCTTCTTCAAAGACTGTTTAGAGAGTTCCGCTGCCGCTCTTCATCAAACTCGCTATACCAAAGCATAGGCTAAGCATGTGGTTGAAAATGAAAAGCAGCAATTGGCGTTGGCGCTGCTGTGCAGTGAAATGGACAGTGCTTTGGGGCTGGGAGGTGAACGGCAGAGTTCTGTGCATGAAAAACGTGTTGCATGCACTCTTGAACGTTATAGGCGAGTTAAGTGAAAAGTTTGCAGCTTGTTTTATTTTTTATTCATCGACGGCATAAACTAAACGAGAAAAAAGCAAAATGCAAAAAAAACGGGACACATAAACCTTGACTCTGATCCTAAAAATGTGGAACGCGGCGATGAGTGCTTAGCAAGAAAAGTAGGAGTATGGCTATAGACAATCTATAGCTCACTGTGCATTTGAATAACCACACAAATTGCGGATTTTGTGAGAGTGGCGATGCAATACGAATAGAGAAACAAGTGATGAATGCACGCACCAAAATCAATGTTTCTTTTTGTGATTTTAATTGTTTCGTAGGAACGCTTTAAGAATTGTATTTGCAATTGTGTTGATTTCGAGTTGGCCTTGAAGATGTGTGTTGAGATTTTAAACAAATTTCATGGTCAATTGTGTTACACACACAAAAATCTTTAATTGAATTACAGTAGTTTTTTTTTAAGGAATGGCGCCCAACAATCTTTGACTTTTGACTTTTGCGGTGAAATAACTTTCACTGTGATATTGTCAAACGTCTTCAAGGAACTTCAACATTGCAAAGTCAGTCTAAAAGTTGAAAATAGTTGAAATGGTTTTGGAAAATATATTAAAAGCTACAAATAGAAACCACCCACCCGACCTTGACGAAGTGAGATAGCGATATCTAAACTTAAGTCGAACAAAGCCGCTGAAGCAGACGGGCTAGCCGCTGAACTGTATAAAGCAGCTGGAGATGATTTGGTTAGGAGCATGCACCAGCTCATCTGCAAAATTTTGGTTGGAGGAAAGAATGCCCGATGAATGGAACCTCAGCATCGTATGCCCGATCCTCAAAAAAGGAGATCCGCTGAACTGCACCAACTACAGAGGCTCCTTAACATCGCCTAGAAGATCTTGTCTGCTGTGTTGTGTGAACGTTTGAAGCCCTTCGTCAACAATCTGATAGGTCCTTATCAGCTCAGACCCGGAAAGTCCACCATCGATCAAATATTCACCCTACGGCAGATCTTGGAGAAGTCGCAGGAACTTCAAATCAATACCTAACACCTATTCATCGATTTCAAAGCCTCGTATGACAGCATCTGTAGAGACCGACTTTATATGGCAATATCTAGTCTTGGCATCCCAGATAAACTCGTCCGTCTATGTAATTTGACAATGGAAAACTCACGCTGTTCCATCATGGACGTATTTGATGTCAAAAAAGGTTTTAGACAAGGCAATGCGCTGTCATGCAATTTCTTCAACATCATTCTTGAATAGATTGTGCAAGGCTCCAACGACAAAACCAGAGGCACAATCTTTCAAAAGTCCGTCCAGCTTCTAGAATACGCAGACGACATAATCGGAAGAACACACCGTGATGTCAGTGAAGCGTTCGTGAGTATTGTAACGGAAGCCTGGAAGATGGGTCTGGCGTTGCGGTTAACGAGGGCAAGACCAAGTTAATGACCAAGAAAGGGCAACCAATATCGACATCTTGGAGCAAACGTCAGCATAGATAGGTTTAACTTCTAGGTAGTTAAGGACTTCGTCTCCTAAGATCGCTATTATCAGACACACACCACGTCAATCAAACGAAGAATCACTCTTGACAATCGCTGCTTCTTGGACTTAGAAGACAATGAAGTAGTAAAGTCCTCTCCCGAGCAACTAAAGTCCGGTCCTAATGTATGGTGCAGAGACATGGCCATACAACATCCGATGAAAACGCTTTGGGCTACTTTGAGAGAAAATTCTTCGAGTGATTTTTGGTTTGTCGTCATAGATGGAGAATGGAGACGAAGATTCAACCAAGAACTATACGAGTTGTTCAGCGACACTAACCTAGCAGAAAAGGTAAGGTCCAACGACTTAGATGGTTGGGACATGTAGAGCGAATGGAAAACAATGCTCCGGCTCGTAGAGTCTTCGAATCCAACCCGGAAGGACGTCGCAGAAGAGGAAGGCCGCGACTCAGGTGGAACACACAGGTGGTAGAGGATGGATGAGGCTCTGGTCTGACTTACACTGTAGCGCCACCATAAGAAGCAGCAGCTTTGGGTTTTCCCCAAAGATGTTAATATCACCTGTGTATGCCGATAAGTGGGTGATAGATGTGCCATAGTTACGGATTGGTTTCTCCAACGCTGATTTGGAGAGGAGGCAGGCCAATCCTTCCTCTTGTCGGAATACATAGAAAATTTTGCCTCTGGAAAGCAAACCGAATTCAACCTTTTAGAACATGCTATACAGTCCGGATCGTTGCTATAAGCTTTTACGGATCATGATGATCCTCCTTGAAACTTGGGAACTTGGATTGAAAACCCAATGACAATTCAATGAAAACTAGCAATATCCTGCTCTACTCTGGCAATGGTCCCCGAAGACCTCCATGTAGGTGGAGTTGGGCTGTCCCATTAGGTTTTTCCCTCGGTTTGTCAACGAAGCTTTTTCAGGCATTCAACGGCCTGGTAACCAGTTCTCAACAAGGCTTCGTAAAAGGTTAGTATGCAAAGGCAATAATTCCAAAAAAAACAAGATGCAGCTCTTACCAAATTTTCAGTATAATAAAATTTTCTCCAATACTTGCTGTGATATCCAAAGCAGCAGCCCTAACGTGATATGTGCATAAATGATCTACAAAAACAAATAGAACAAAAGCAAAACTTCATGCAGATGAATTAGGAAACTGATCATAAAAAACAATCAGCCAATAAAAGAACTCCAGTTAACAAAAAAGAAGTCTTCCGAAATCCTCAATTTCAAACAACAAACCTGGATATTGTAAGACTCATTGCACCACACCACCACTATTGCCTTTATACGACTTTAAATAAACACCAACATTCAGACAGAACAAATCTCCTTAACTTCCCAACAGAAGATCGTTGTTTGTCTATTACAAAATCGATGGTGCAACTCGACAGACACAATGCACCTATGTACTGCAACACATGCCATCCGAGATCTGACAATAAAAAAAAAAAAAACTGCGAAGAACCAAACCTTCAGTTTCAGCTCGAAGCATCATGCAACGATCTCTCTTGTAAGGAGAGTCTTCCTCTGTACCCCACACTGCGTCGACCTGCGTTTATTCAAATTGCGAGCTGCTACCAACGTTAAAGTCTTGTTCTTCTTTGAATCTGCCATAAGATCATCTCAAGGAGCCCGTTTCTCTTCTTTGCTATTTGGCTGCTGGTACATCCGTATCACCGTCCACGTCCCGTCTTCTACTTCATTGTCGGTCGTCGGCGTAGTCTTCCTCTTCGTCATGGTTAGATATATTTAACCTATGAAAGAGGAAATGTCTTAAACTGGAAATGGTTGCTGCTTTCAGGTACATATGTATACCCATGCCTTCTTGAGTGCCAGCGGCGGCAGAAGCAACAGAGAATGGTGAAATCTGCGCTAAACCAACTCGGGGAAACGAAAATCTTCTAAATCACTATAGAATCCCCTCGAGAGACGCAGACGAGATCTCTGGTTGCACATTTGCACATTTGCAACCTAACAACCTAAACCTATCTATCTATCTTGCCGACCGACCGACGACGACGCACGACCAACCGACCGACGAATCTGTCTGTCTGTCAAATTGTCTGACAGTTGGTTGGCTTGGCATTTTATTGCAGAATCTTTTCCTGTTTATATCTTTCTGGTCTTGGTTACTGCTGTTGCATCGTCGTCGTCGTGTCGTGGCAATGGCACTACTCCGCTGACATTATTTCCAGTTTGGCGGAATCGAGTCGTAGTGTGTGGATCGGAACAAAACCAGCATCGCAAAAAAAAAAAACAAAAACAGACAAGACATGGTCTGGTTGGTTTTTCTTTCTTCTATATCTTCAATCTCGAACTGCGTTCCTTGCACTTCTTGCGTCTGCTGAACCCTACAAGCCACCAAGATTACAACAACGAAAC
The DNA here is from genome assembly GCA_920937365.1 of Sphaerophoria rueppellii. Lineage (NCBI taxonomy): Eukaryota > Metazoa > Arthropoda > Insecta > Diptera > Syrphidae > Sphaerophoria > Sphaerophoria rueppellii. The sequence goes on from CAKKXW010000001.1 coordinate 87,712,027, forward strand.
GACACGGAACGAGGGAAATGAAAAAGAAGTTCTTTGGGCAAAGTTATTTTAGTTCGGTTGGTTTTCCCACTGCTCCAAAGCCCCAAAGACTTCCATTCCTTCTTCTTTCAACCTTTTGCCAGCGACTTCCTCTTAATGGGTTTTGTGCATTTTTTTGTTGTTGTCTTGGATGTGCTGCAGGATGATGATGCCACAAACTACATTAAATTGTAGCAACATACATGTTCGATTGGAAATTGCTCAATTCAAGAAAATTCGCATATTTTTGTTTTTAGTGGCAGACATTTCAGGAGATCAAAATCTGTATTCCATTTGGTTTGGCCAATTGCTCAGCTGAGTGTCGGTAGCTGTCAGAATACAAGATTATCTCTACCTGTCAATTACCACACCGAGATAATTGTTGCAGAATGAAGTAGTGGCGTGGCAGTAGCCAGCAATAAGAAATTTAAAGCAAATAATATCGAAAATTCGATTTCGAATTAAGTGACATGTGTCAACTTACTGGTTGCCTGTTGCGCTCTCATAATCACCAGTGCTGTCGCATGAAGTGATTTTTATCGCAATTTTGGGTTCTTGTTGCTGCAACCATGTTTGCTTTGATTTTTGAAGATTTACGATACAAATTTTGGAAGGACTTCCTCTGTCTGCCTGCTGTCTGGCAAAATGAGTACAAAAATGGATTCAGGTTTGAAGAAGACCTGCAGTGTTGTCTTAGTTGAATTCTTTACACATTTTCTGTTATTCTTTTGTTGGTTTCGAAGCAAACCAAAGGTTTCATTGGTATTATTGCGCTTTGCTTCTATTTTTTTCTATAACTTATAATGAGGATTTGGAAATTTAAAGGAATATTATTTTCGTTTGATTTTTTTAAGAAATCGATTGAAGTGGTTTCTCGAAAACGAGTTCAGTGACACCGTGTTCCAGGATTTTAGCTCTTACACAATCCTAAGTAGAAATTCGTTTTTACTTTTTGTTTGTATAGGTGCCTGCTGCCTACCTACTTAGAAACAAACCCAATGTTCAACAACACGTGCAAATGATAAAATTGTTTCGTCTCAATGGGAATTCTTTTCAGAGAACGTTCCACGCGTTTCGCCAATGTTCTACGTTCGCCATTATCATCTTTGGCTTATTCCTGAGGGAATGTTTAACAAACGAAAATGTCGAATCAGGGGCCTCCAACGCATCCTGATAAAGTCATAGTTTGGTGTGTATATTTTGCTACCGTTGCATCGGTCCATCACAACATCATACTAATTTAATATTGATATTAATTTTCATTTTAAAACAATTGTGTTTGCACTAAAAAACCAATATAGAATCTTTTTTGCACAATAGCAATCCTGGAAAAACCACGAATTTCAAGTCGAAAACCCATCTTTTCATCGACTTCAAGCTGCTTATGATAGCATCCACCGCCAAGAGCTTATGACGGCGATGCATGAATTCGGAATCCTGAACAAATTGATCCAGCTGTGCCATATGACGCTAAACTAAACGCAGTGAAGTTGCAAATGGGTAACAGCTCATTTGAGTTGTTTCAAGCGCAGGGTTTAGACAAGGAGATGCGCTGTCATGTGACTTCTTCAGCATAGACCTGGAGCAGATAGTGCGCAAGGCAGGTGTGAGCACAAATAAGACTATCTTCAACGAATCTACAAAGCTCTTAGGCTATGCGGATATCATCGGTCGATCCAAGAAAGCTGTGCTTGAGGCCTTCACAGCGATTGAAGAACAGGCGAAATCGTTGGTCTTGAAGTGAATGAGGACAAAACAAAGTACATGCTTTCAACAAACAAAGCAACATCTGTCCACCGCCAAGGACAAAACGTCACTGTTGGTAGCAGCAATTTCGAGGTAGTTAAAAAGTTCACCTACCTTGGAACAAACGTCAATCCCACATACGACACCTTAGTGGAGATCCGAAGAAGAATTACCCTGAACCGCTGTTGCTTCGGTTTGGCAAAGCAACTGGGTTCAAAACTCCTCACTCGAAAGACAAAGTATCTGCTATACAAAACTTTGATTTTTCCAGTCCTACTCTACGGCGCCAAGTGCTGGATGAAAGGTAAAAAATGAGAATTGATACTGGGCACTTTCGAAAGAAAAATTCTTCTAGAAGGTCAAGAAAAGACGACTACTTTGACTCGGCCATATCCAGCGAATGGACTACAACCAAGAAAGTCTTCTCATTCCAGCCCCCACGTTCTAGACGGCAAGAAAGGCCGAACCTACGGTACAAGGACCAAGTTACTGCGGATGCCAGAGCGCTTGGTTTCGGTGGCTTGAGAACGACTTTTTTATTTTTCTGTGGGTGTAAGCAAAAGCCCGTGCTTACGCAGACTATTCACGTATTCTGAACTCAAGACGCTTAAAAACAAACATTACTCATGTTTTGACCGAGATACCGACCGAAATATGCCAGAAAGTGGTTAGAAATCACCTCGTTAGTACCGCATACTGCGGAAACTCCTGAAGCGGGCATTTGAATGATATTGAGCCCAAACTTAATTATGAAACTAGGTGACCCAGCAGACTCCGTACTGCCTTAAATAAAAGATCTAGACTTTTGTACCCGCTACCCCAGTATCCCACTACCTCCTACCCCGCTACTCAGCTATTCACTAATTCCTTTTCCTGCTACCCGCCACACCGTTATCACTCTAAACAGCTACCCAATACAAGCTACACTGATCCCCGCTACTCGCTAAACCACTACCCATTACCCTGGCCATATCTCATGAACACTTTCATCGATTTTTAAAAAATTACTTTAAACCCATCTAAACCACTACTTGAACATTTTCTTAAAATTTTGGGTCAGTGGTAGGAGGGTTAACATTAAGGACCAAATGTATTTTTCAATTCCACACCAAACATACACCAGTTTTGCACTACAAGTTGATTGAGGTCCTCTTCCACTTGTGTGCGTCATCTGAGTCGCTGTCTTTCCCTCCTTCTACGTCCCTCGGGAATAGTGTCGAAGGCTTTCCGGGCTGGAGCATTGGTGTCCATTTTCTCTAGTGACCGAGCCATCTGAGTCTCTGGACCTTGACCCTTCTGGCTAGGTCCATGTCGTTGCACAACCCGTAAAGTTCGCTGTCGTATCTTCTTCGCCATTCCTCCTCAATGCACACGGGACCAAAGATGACATGAAGAACTTTCCTCTTGAAACAGCCCAGAAACATTCATTTGATTTTGTCAAGATCCATGCTTCTGCACCATACAGCAGGACTGGGATGATGAAGGTGTTATACAGTTTTACCTTAGTTGCTCGAGAGAGGGCCTTCCTTACCCCAAAGAAACAACGATTAGCCAGAGTTATTTTTCGGCTGATCTCGCCAGGTAGACAAACTCCTCAACCTCATCAACCCATTGGCCACAGAAGTGAGGAAGCCGCTAGTACATATGATAACAGGACCATGTACAGAATTACCAAAGAGCTAACAACACCTGGTAAAAGAGAAACGGGCGGATTTTGCATGAGGGTCAGCCCAAATAGGAAGGAAAACTTTTCTGCGGGAAGACAGCATATACTTAGTTTTTCCTCATTTACCGCTGAAACCATTATTGCCGCTTCTGTCTCAATTCTCGCAAAGGCGCCATTGACATCACGCTATGTTCTTCCCATTATAAAGGGTTTTTCAATAGGGACGCTACAAAAGTAGACCGATAGGGACAGCAAACGACGCCATATTTTTTCCCGCTCTCTTGACATTTCTCTTCAGTAAGGTTTGCCATTTCATCATGGAAAGGTATACGATCCAACAACGAGTCGAAATTATTAAAATTTACTACCGAAATTCGGAGTCAGTGGTCAACACTTTAAGAGCGCTACGTACAATTTATGGTCGTCATAATCGTCCTGCCAGATCAACAATTGAGCGTCTAGTGGAAAAATTTGAATCCACAGGCTCAGTACAAAATGTTCCCGTGCCAGTGAGACAAAGAAGTGCCCGTAGTGTCGAGAATATTGCTGCCGCTAGCGCATCAATTGCGGAAGACCCAAATCAGTCTCTCACACGTCGTTCTCAAGCGTTGGGCATCTCTGTGACGTCGTTGTGGCGAATTTCGCGAAAAGATCTTGGCCTACATCCTTACAAGATCAAATTGACGCAAGAACTGAAGCCGCTTGATCACCAGAAGCGTCGTATGTTCGTGAATTGGGCTGAGCAACAACTTGAAAATGATCCGGATTTTCATCGAAAAATCATCTTCAGCGATGAGGCTCATTTCTGGCTGGATGGCTTCGTCAATAAGCAAAATATGCGTTATTGGTCAGGCAGCAATCCACATGTGTTTCACGAGGCACCATTACATCCCGAAAAAATCACTGTTTGGTGCGGTTTACATGCTGGTGGTGTCATTGAGCCGTACTTCTTCCGTGATGATCAAGACCGGCACGTTACTGTGAATGGGAATCGCTACCGCTCAATGCTAACCGATTATTTTTGGAATGAATTGGATGATATGGACTTGGACGATATGTGGTTTCAACAGGACGGTGCCACATGTCACACAGCGGGCCAAACAATCGAATTATTGAGAACGAAGTTCGATGAGCGCATTATCTCCAGAAATGGACCTGTGAATTGGCCGCCTCGTTCATGCGATTTAACGCCGTTAGACTATTTCCTGTGGGGCTACGTCAAATCTATGGTTTATGCCAACAAGCCAGTGACGATTGATGAACTTCGTACGAATATCGAACGTGAAATTGCAGCAGTATCGGCCGATTTATGCTTGAAAACCGTCGAAAATTGGGTTCAGCGTCTGAACTTCTGAAAGCGTGCCCGTGGTGGCCATGCAAAAGAAATCGAGTTCCATACATAATGTATTTCCACAGGAATAAAGAATTTCATTGATATCCAAAAACGTTTTTGTTTTATTTAAGAAAACTTTTGTACCGTCCCTATTGAAAAACCCTGTATCAATATCATCGGCGTACGCGAGAAGTTGAACAGACTTTTGGAAGATAGTGCCTTTGGTGTTGACGGTGGAGTTTTTCACTATTTTCTCAAGAACGATGTTAAGAAAATCGCACGACAGTGCATCGCCTTGTCTGAATCCTTTTTTAACGTCGAAAGATTCGGCAAGCTCGTGTCCAACCCTAATGGAGCAACCTGAGTTCTCCATAGTCAGTTTGCACAATCGAACAAGCTTGGCAGGGATGCCAAAACTAGACATAGCTCTCTCTGTAGATGCGTCATACGCGGCCTTAAAATCGATGAAAAGGTGGTGGGTATCGATTTGGAGTTCGTAGGTTATTTCCAAGATCTGCCGTAAAGTGAAAATTTAGTCGATAGTTGACTTTCCTGGCCTGAAACCACATTGATAAAGACCAATCAGATTGTTGATGAAAGACTTCAGACGTTCACATATCATGGCAGAGAGAATATTGTAGACGATGTTAAGTAGACTGATTCCTCTGTACACTCTAAAAAAATAGTAATTTTACTACAATAAGTGTTTAAAGTTTTTCAACACCGGTTGAATTTTGCTACAATTATTGTAGCATCGAAATGAAATCGTAGTAATTTTCAACATTTGCTGAAAAATAAGCATTTTTTTGTTGAAAATTAATCAAATTTAGAATTTTTGTTTAATTTTCAACATATTTAAACATTTTTCGATGAAAATTAAGCATCGCTGTTGAAAATTCATATCTTTTTGTTGGGAAATCAATAGATTGCTTAAAATTAAGAGGGGTGATGAATTTTCAACACCGTATTTTCTTACGAGAAATCATTTTTTTCTCTTATTCAACAGATTTTTCTGAAAATTAAACATTTTTGCTTAAAAATCGTTAAAGTTTGTTCAATATTAATCAAATATCTGAAAAAAGGAAGAGAATAGAAAAATTCAACATCCCAGATCGTATTTTTACAGATATCGTTTTTCTCTCTTTCAACAGTTTTGGTTTAATTTAATTTGATCGTTTTCATAATCTCGTAATAATGTTGAATTTTCAATGTGCATTTCAACAAACAATATCTATCAGTCGTGAATTAGTGTTTTTAGAGTGCGGTTGTGCGATTATTAAAAAAAAAAAATAAAACAAAAAGTGAAAATAGTGAGGTGAGTGAAATATTTGTATTATTATTATTTATTATTATTATTACTAGGTATCTTATTTAGTTTTTTGTGTCACTTTTTCCACGATAAATGCAACAACCGCTTGGTTTAATTCTGTATTGTTGTTGTATTTAACATGGAATTTCTTTTGCAATAAATACAATAACAATACGGAATTAAACCAAGCCATTGTGGTATTTATCGTGGAAATATGTGACATTCAACATTTCTGTTGGAAATTCAACATTTCTGTTGGAAATTCAACATTTCTGTTGGAAATTCAACATTTCTGTTGGAAATTAAACATTTCTGTTGGAAATTCAACATTTCTGTTAGAAATTAAACATTTCTGTTGGAAATTCAACATTTCTGTTGGAAATTCAACATTTCTGTTGGAAATTAAACATTTCTGTTGGAAATTCAACCTTTTTTAGAAAAAAAATCATAATTTTATGTTGAATTATCAACTAAATTGTTTAATAATTCCAAGTTATTTTTAATTTTCTACAATAATTGACATTTCTATTTAAAATATATGTATGTATTCTCTTGTGACAGCGAGAAAATTGCAATTGGATGATGGTCATGGTCTCTCATTTATATTTCTTTGGATTCAGTTAAGTATTAGATCTCCTCCTCAAAGTTTGTTTTTTTTATAAGTATCGGCTTTAGATTTTCATTAACTAAATAACCTTATATCTTATCCTAATATAAATTTTATTTTAATTTTCATTGACATAAACCAATGCTTTTCTTTTTTCTTTTATTTACAGACAGAAGCTCATCATTTTTTTTTTCTTAAATTACCTTTTTTTTGTTAATAAAATAGTGTTTATGTATTCTTAGTTTTTAAGGAACTATTGAAAAAAAAATAAATAAAAATATATTTTTTTAAAATACATATTTAATCTTTCTTTTTTTATGATAGTTTTTAAGAATGAAATTCAATTTTGTGGGAAGATTGTTTCGAAGAATGAAGTTTAATTTTCCAGGATCTCTAATGGTTTGTATTCAAATTCAATGGAGAGAAGTTATTCAATTGCTTTAACTTGTTCTTTTTTCTTTTCAATATACCTAAGGATCAAGAAGTTTGCTTGTATGACAACAATCTGATTTTGATGAAAACTCAACCCGTATAAAATGGTAAGAACTCAACATATATTTTGAAAGATACTAGCAATTATTAGAATATGTTCCCAAAAAGGCTTATATTTAGTTAACTGTAGCTATAGATTCCTCAATATTAATTCTATTTTCAAATATAAATGCTCAAAAAATATAAAAACATGAATATTCCAACTAAATAAGCTTGTTTTTTTTTACAAAAAAAGATATTGGAAATTCAGAAAAATAAAACAAATTTATAGCCATATTTATTATTCAAAATAATCATTTAAATATGTAAAGAAAATTGTGAATTTCCAATAAAATTAGCTGGATTTTGATAAAATATTATTCAAAAAACAGCATTTTAGTTTAGTAATACTATAGTAAATGCAGTTTTTTTTTCAATAAATTTTGTTTAATATCCAAACAAATAATCGGAAATTCAATTTTTTTTTCACATTTTTTAAACGTTTATGTTGAATACTAAATGTGGCAGTGAATAAATTTGTTTAATTTTCTGAATTTTTTTTTTTTGAAAAAGCAGCTTTTTATGTTGAATATTCAGGTTTTTATTTTAATTTTAAGCATTTGTGCTGAAAAATAGGGTTAATTTGTTGAAAAATCAACTACTGTTGATTAAATTTAAGCAAACTCTTGGGAACAAATTTTAGAATATGTTTATCTTTCAACAATTATGTTGAATTCTAATCATTTTATGTTGAATTTCTGATTTACTCTTGATTGGTATTAAACATTTCTGTTTAATATTCAACAGATAATGTTGAATTTTAATGAATTAAAAATTAGTTTTCAGCAAACTTCAATTAAAATTAAACAAGTATGCTTAAAAGCAAACAATACTTCCTGCATTTGGTGAACAATAATGTTGAAAATCAAGTTTGATCTTTTTTTGTTGAAATATCAGCAAAACGAGTTGAATATTAAAAATAAAAGCTTATTTTTAAACTTATTTGTTGAAAAAGTACGATTTTTTTCTTATTTTTGAAGAAAATTGGACATTATTTGTTGATTTTTCAACAAATCCGGAGTAATATTGCTTAAGAACCGACGATCTGGGATGTGTACGAGCTACGATATACGATCTATGAAAATGCTTACTTTTTAGTTTGTTGAAAATTAAACAATTGCTTTTTTCGACCAAATGTTGAATAAAAAAACAACGAAAATTCGTGTTGAAAATTACCACAATTATTGTAACGGACCAGTTGCATACAATAATTGGAGTAATTTTCAACAAAAAATTCTTAGAGTGTAGTTTGCACAATTTAGAAGATCGGGTGTATTCTTCTTTCTAGATCGTATACATTTGTATACTTAAAAAGTATACAAATGTACATTTGCACCTTAAATTGAACAAAATTTGGTCGAATTTTTTAAACAAGTCGAAATGACACTATCCTCTGAAAACTTTGATATTAATCATAACACAATACAGCCATTTCGTGTGAATTGTCAATAAAATAAAGCCATTAAACATAAGACAAAAAATCACCCACAACATAATCGTTCTCAAAGTTGCTGCCACAATATTTTTTCTCACATTAACTTGGAACTCGTTGCGCGAAATTTTGCACATAATTCGTCTTTCACTTGACAAGCAAAATTATGGAAAAAAAATCAACCATCAAATTTCATGGAAAATAAAAAAATATAAAATCGACATGCACTCAATTTAAAATTTAAGTATTTCACTTAAACAATCAAATCGAAAAACATACTTCTCCCACAAACTGGCCACAAATTCCGCTCTAGGCAATACCTAGTTATTATGACATCCCTTTCCTTAAAACATTAATAAGAAAAAATTAATCAAGTTATTGGCCAATTTGAGAAAAAGAAAACAAAACAACAAATTATGCAATTTTCGACAACTGATTTATTTTGAAAAATTCCAAACTCTGCATATACTCTCACAATCCAATCTAGCATTCGACCTTCTGTGGCTCTTTTAAAAATGATATGGCGGCGGCGGAGGTGATGGCGGACCACTAGGCGGTCTAATCGCACAATTAACAACCTTAACTTTTGACCACCATAATTTCGGATTATAACAAAACAAAACTTCAGTCAAAAAGAAAGAGAGTGTAGAGTCATTAACCCTTCAAGGTTTTTTTCTTTTCAGCTCTGAAAAATGTTCAAATTTAATATTCACATTTCTCCATAATAGCAGCAGCAAGCTAGCAGCAGCAGCAGCAGCAGCAGCCAGAAAACACTTTGCGGTGTGATGAGAAGTCGTGTCATCAATCGTTTCGTGCACTTTTTGGATACATTCCAGTTTTTTGTGTGTCTGTTTTTAGTTGTTTTTGTGGTTCGTTTTGTTTTGATTTCGAATTAATTTCTCCAAACTTGTATGTGATTTGAAATAAAAATCCACAACTCTATCCGGTGTGGGCTTGGATCTAACAAAATTCATTGACCCGGCCACACATTGGTGACTATTCCGTCGTAAATTCGAATTGGATTCAATTTAAAGCTTTTTCGTTGGTGGCGGTTAGGGTAAGACACGCATCTCACAACTTGAACAATGAACATAAACATCATGACACGAGCCCTTGATCCTGTTCAAGTACTCAGCGATAGATGACTTCTAATTAAATATTCCGGTGAAGGACTATTGTTTTGTTTTTGGATGTCTGAAGTGTGCCGCACGAAAAGTTTGTTGTTCGGCAACATCCTGGCCTAGACCGTCAACCTTATCGTGATGCCCAATGGTGAGACAAGTGTCCAGACGCACATATCCTGGGTGGAAGCAACACAAAAAACATTACCCGTGTCGTTGTTCTTGTTGTCTTTGACATGTTAAATGTAAGAACATGGAATACGCATGCCGCCACTGCCATAGCCCACAGCCAGCGCAGTGCACTAGCAGCGACCACAGGTCACTCCCCAGACTTATTCACCTTCGTCGTCTTGTCGTGTGTTGAAAATTGTTGTCGTGCGCTACGTGTGAGCATCATCGGTGGCGGCGGCGGCGGGGCCCTTAGACTGTTTTTTTTTCTCCAATTTTGACTTTTGAGTGATTTGTTTGATGGAGCCGCAATTTTTTCATTATGCGCATATTGACTAATCGAAAACGAATATTCAATGCGTTTGATTTGTATTCGTATTTTTTTTTTTAATTTTAGTTCCAAATGCTTGTCAGCACGCGCCACTGTTTTGTATTGTTACTTTGTAATGCGAGTGGACGCGGCGCATGTCAGGTTATGTTATTAAGTTTAAACGATCGCTGTTGACGAAGCCGACAGAATTAATTGAGAGGGAGAAAACGATAATTTTGTAATAAAGCGCGGGTTACAATTATTCAAATTAAGGACATTAAAAAAAAAAAACAATTATTTTGGTAAGAAATTTGAAGAGCGTTTAACTTATCAAGGTTCAGTACTTTCTAAGACTCTAATAGGTAAGTGATTAAAATAAATCATTTACACAAAAGAGAGAGGGTTCCGATTTACAGTAATAAAAACATACCTATATTTTCCGATATCAAAGGGGCCATTTAGGGAAAAACATGTTTGAGAAAGTGTTTTAAAAAGCGCAGGATAAATTTGCGAAGTGTAGACACTTGCATTCAAGATGATACAAGCGTCCACAGCAACCTCTGTCTATCAACTCTTACCTCTCCGCGGTGAACATCGTGTGCCCAGTACCTCAACCGAAGATTGGGTTTTAACCCTAGTGGGAATTGGTTGGCGGCAACAAAGAGAGAGAGGGGGAGGAGGTATGCATCCACTAAGACATGCCTCCTTTTCAACAGGCTGTAGCGAAAGAACTCCCAAGATGGAATCAACGGTGGCGTCTACAGTTCCAGTCAGGATGAACTACTTAGTGAACACCTTATAAGGCTACTGCGACATATTCGCAGGCCAGGCCTTTATGACTGGTTTAGCCGGCACTTCATCATAGACTAAAAGACCTGGCTCTTTAGGTTGGGGGTCATGCGTGCGTCGGGGTGACTGCCCGGCCACATAAACTATAGTTCCGAATCACCAACAAGCGGACGGAAGTAATAATGACGACCCACACAATTGATTTAAGGACAACGAATTTCGGTTTTGCACTTAAAATATTATGTCCCTTAACAGACTACGTGCTACCGAACAACTAGCGGAAGCCTTTGACTGCTATAAAGCAGATGTAACTGCCATCCAAGAAATGCGATGGGATGGTCTGGGCTCACGTAAAATAAAAAACTTTGAAATATACTACGGCGACTGCTACCGGAAACAAAATCAGCGTGTATTTGGATGTGGATTTGTAGTTGGGACTCGACTCAGGAGGAAGGTCTTGAGTTTCAACTCAGTGAAGGAGCGCATCACGAGAATCCGCATCAAGGAAATTCACCAACAATCAGCCCATCTGCTTTCACGCAGAGGAAAAGGATGAAGACACCAAAGGCAGGTTCTCGACTAGAACTATGAGCAATGCCCTAGCTATGACATTAAAATTGTCCTTGGAGATTTTAATGCTAAGCTGGGTAGAGAAGAAATATTTGGTGGAATAATCGGACGAAATAGCCTACACGACACCACCTCCATATCGATTTAGCTAACCGACTTCTCGCTGCAGGGCGAGATGTGATGTACAAGTATGCTTTTACCACATCTCGATGTCCACAAGGGAACATGGAAATCCCCTGATCAATTCAACCGTCAACCCAGATTGATCACATTGCGATCGACGCACGAAACTTCTCTAGCATGCAAGATATCCGCACATTCCGAAGTGCCAACATCGACTCGGACTACCTTGTTGTAGCCAAGGTACGGATGCGGATACCCAGATCAAGACCTACACGCGAAAACGGCTACAATCGCGAGAGATTGCCATTCCTTTTACATGTCTCCGAGATCTCTCAGATGCTTTGCTGCCAGCACAAAATATAAAGAACCAGGGGCAACACTATCAAGCAGCCATAGAGATAGCCCCTTCTGAAGAGCTAGGTTTTACCCGGCCAACCACAACGAAACCCCTGTGTTTGACGATGAGTGCCTGCGAGCACATGCAGCTAAACAAGAGGCATGCAAAGCGGCGCTGCAAAGAACGAGCAAGCTCGTGAGCTCTACGAGCAAAAAAGGAAGAGAGGAGCATAAACTTCTCAGAAAGAAAAAGGGAGCATGAGAAGCGCGCGATCGAGGAGATAGAGGGATGTCACAACAGGAACGAGGTTCGAAAGTTCTACAAAAAGGTGAAACAAACCTCTAGGGCTTATACACCCCGAACTGAAGACTGCAGGAGCATCATGGGAACATCGTAGTGGAACTGCAGTCAGTGCTGAGCATATGGAAAGACCCCTTTTTCAAGCTGTATAATGGCGATGACGAGCAAAACTCCGTCAGCAATACAGATCCATTCAATTTGAGTGCATAAGGCCAAGAATTCCACCCACCCGACATGGACGAAGTGAAGATAGCGATATCTAAACTTAAGTCGAACAAAGCCGCTGGAGCAGACGGGCTAGCCGCCGAACTGAACAAAGCAGCTGGAGATGATTTGGTTAGAAGCATGCACCAGCTCAACTGCAAAATTTGGCCGGAGGAAAGCATGCCCGACGAATGGACCTCAGCTTCGTATACCCGATCCTCAAGAAAGGAGAACTGCACGAAGCACGAACTACAGAGGTATAAGTCAACATCGCCTACAAGATCTTGTCAGTCGTGCTGTGTGAACCTTTGAAGCCCTTCTTCAGATAGGTCCTTATCAGTGTGGCTTCAGACCCGGAAAGTCCACCATCGATCAAATATTCACCCTACGGCAGATCCAGGTACTTCAAGGTTTAACCATAAAACTGTACGAATTTTTCAGTGACACTGACCTATCCACTTAGCCAAAAAAGTTAAGGTCCAACGACTTAGATGGTTGGGATATGTAGAGCGAATGGAAAACAATGTTCCAGCTCTTAGAGTCTGCGAATCCAACCCGGAAGGACGTCGCAGAAGAGGAAGACCGTGACTTAGGTGGAGCACACAGGTGGTAGAGGTTCTGAATTAACTTGGCGTGTGAAACTTGAGACAGTTAGCTAGGGACCGAGCTGGCAAGGTAAGAAGAAATCCATGTAACAAGCCCAGGGGAGAGCCAACGAGGGTAGTGAGTATCGATTTGGAATTTATAGGATCTGCTGCAAAGTGAAAATTTGGTCGATGGTTGACTTTGCTGGGCTTAAGCCACATTGATAAAAACCAATCAGATTGTTGACGAAAGGCTTCAAAAAAAAAAAAAAAAAATAGAGTGGCGCGATAGCTCTTGAAGAGCCAAGGCCTAAGTGGCTTACTCTCATCAACAATTCTCGGGATGTGAAGAATTCAGGGGACCTACAATTTAACGCCGATTCCGAACGCCAAAATTGAGAAGCACTTTTTCATGACAGATGATACTCTTGGAAGTTTTGTCAGTTCTTCGCAAGAGGCAGTGCTCGTGAAAGATGAAATAAAAACTATGGGCACGAGTAGGACTCGAACCCACGACTTTCTTCTTAGCAGCCAACGCACCTAACCACTAAGCTACGGACACTACTTCAAGGCTTCAAACGATCACATATTACTGGGAAGAGGATTTTGTAGGCGATGGTAAGTAGTCTAATTTCTCTTTTGTTGGCGCAGTTTAGAGGATCTCCCTTCTTCAGGATCGGTCAAACAATGCTGGATTTCCATTCATCGGGCATGCATTCTTCCGACCTTATCTTACAGATGATTTGGTGCATGCTTCTATCTAGATCGTCGCTTTCAGCTTTGAAAAGCTCGACATCTAGACCATATGCTCCAGCAGCTTTGTTGGATTTCAGCCGTGATGTTGCCGATTTCACTTCGGGTTCATGGAATTGTTGGCTGTCAATTCATAATACCTAATCGTTGGTGGTCAAATAGGTTGAGTCTGAGAGAATAGCGTTCGATTTCACTGGGGGAATTATCAGTCTGACTGCTGGTACTCTGAAGATAAATTTATCCCGTAAGGTGTATAAGTACTTCAAATGGATTCGTTTTAATAGCGCAGCGGTTTCGAATGTCTGAATGCAGTAACTTGACAGTCTCTAAGGTTTGGTTTTTTTTTCAAGGTACCCTGCTTGGTGTTAATTTAAATGAATAATAGATATTCGTTAACATTATTTATTCTCTTTAAAGTTATTACTTTAAGAAACAAATTGAAGAAAAGAGCTCACTTTATTTTTTTCTAGAAAATTAACCATCTGGCCTAAAATACTATCAACCTCTTTTTTCACCTTTAAATATTCGCATTAAATACACACTCCACAGCCAAACCTCTACACCCTGCTGATCAGATGTGTTGCGACACACAACGATTCCCAAGACTTGTCACTTCAATATTGTTTTCGAATTTCCGTAGAAAATAAAAATCCCCCACTCAACAACAATCTGAAAATGTAGGTTGTTCTATTTCGATGTTTTTGACTACGATCCATGTAACCATATTTCTCTCAGAAAATAGAAATACCATTTGGTTAGATAAGACAAATCTATAAAAAGAAAACATCTTTCCTTTCGAACAACTAACAATAAGCTCCAGCAACTAAACGTGTACACAGTTTGTTTTTGACATCTCAAAGCAATCCTTCGAAATTTGCCTTTCATTGAATTTATCGAATCGACTCTTTCCTGCAGATTTTCTCAGAACTAAAAGTGTTGTGTAATTCACTTAAAAACAGATTTAAAAGAGTTTCTTTATGATTCATTGCCAGGATAAATCAAATTAAAAGAAAAGTTTTAAAAAATTATCTTCATAATTATAAGAGCTTAAAGTTAATTTGCTTTAAAAATGTACGAGCTATGTTCTGAGTGAAAAGTCCGCATAAGGAAGTTTGGTGTAATCCTTTTTACGATGCATTCGACCTTTTCTGGTTGAATGTCATTTCGTTGAAATGCATTCGTTGACCTCTTTCCCTCTTTCGTATGACCATTTTGTGAATAGGGGAAAACATATTACGGAAAACGGAAACTCCTTGCACAAGAAGAGGACACACCCGTGCAGCAGCTATATCCTGGTTCAGAATGTATATATAACATCATCGATGGGGGTTTGGGTGAAGACGATATCCTTGCGGATGCTAACTTATAAATAAAACCGATGTGATGGCATTCCAGAAGGGAATATTATGCACAGAACAAAGTGCAACACTACCGGTCGGAAAAGGAAAATAAGGATAATTACACTCCTTGTACTTTGATTATGTCCATACAGAATTTAAACAATTGTCAACACAAACAATTGAAACAATTTCAAGATCAGACCAAATCCAGTGACCCAGAGTGTATGTAAATGAAATAAAGTTCAAACATTTATATAATTCGTCACGTTTGTATATGAGAAATGTGTATTTTCCAAGAATGTGTGTTTTTCAAAACAAAAATTGTAAAAACAGAATAAGAGACACAGTAAGGTAATTTTCAAGGAAAACTCTCCAAAGATAGAAGATTTTGTGTTACAAAACAAAAAACGTTTGCCAAGTGGTTATCTAAGCCAAACAAATGTTTCAGTTTCAGTCAGAAACCTTAAAATAGGTAGTCTCGTAAGTTTTAGTATTTCTGGCATAATTTGTTTCTATTTTTAAGAGATTGAGTTAATGTCGTGATATAACCTTATGTCGACAGGAGACTTTGAATATTAAAAGAAGTTTATGGGAGAAAAAATCAATATAGGTAATGTGATTTCAGTGGAAATCGGCAGGGGATTCTTATCTTATAATTGTTGAATGTAGCATAATTTGGCCAGCCTTCCAGCGAGTATTCGGTATGCCTCTATTATGTCTTCTAAAACTCTATGTTCCGCAAAGGATTTCTGGGCGGACACATGCTTTTCTTGTGTCATTATATTTACTTCGTGGTAGATAAAGGTCTGATAATTTTCTAAGAGTTCAGTGAGTCTTGAGTGACTGTTCTTATAGATTTGGGCCAAAGGGGTCAACTCAGCTTCGAGGGCGTCAATTGAAATCGAGAAGACGGCTGATTACACGATTTAGGAATTTTAGGCGCACAAAATCTAGAAGAAGCGCCATTCTATTTGAGCCGGAATCCATGTTTTCAATTTCAGGTACAAAAAATTCTGTCTCTGCAATATCCATCGAATATCTTTAGTTTGGTAATGTATCCGCCGCCATTGAAAGAGTCTTCGCCCAAAATAATTGTCCAATTCAAGCTGATCTTTTGCAGTTTGTGTAGAATTTATTGATCTCATGAGATCGTCGTCGGTGAGTTGATGTTCGTGGACTGAGTCTACACTCTCGTGGAGAGTAGCCACATTCTCATCGAAGCGCAGATCATGACAATGGGGAATACACAGAACTGACTAAAGGTGGTGCTACAGCCCAGATCGGATCAGGGCCTCATCCAACAAGCGTCTTCAGCAAGCCCGGTCCCTAGCAAGAAGTCTCCAGCTTCGCACGCCAATTGCAGTCTTCTGCGATGTTCTTCCAGGTTGGATTCGAGGACTCTACGGTCCAGAGCATTATCTTCGACCATAACTTTTCTGGCTAGGTGAGTGCCGCTGAACTCGTTCAGTTTTCAGCTGATGTTGTCAAGGTCCATGTCTCTGCACCAAACATGAAATCCGGGATAATAAAGGTGTTTTATAGTGACACTTTAGTCGCTCGAGAGAGGACTTTACTGCTCAACTGCCTTCAAGGTCCAAAAAAGCAGTGATTGTCACTTTGTATAATTTCAGCGCTGGTGTCGTTGTCTGAGTTTATAGCGGATCGTAGGTAGATGAAGTCCTTAACTATCCGAAAGTTAGATTTGTCTATGCTGACGTTTGCTCCAAGACGTCGATGGTGGTTGTCCTTTCCTGTTGACAGCATTAACTTGGTCTTGCCCAAGTTAACCCCTAGACCAATCTTATTGGCCACCGTCTCAAGGCTCATAAACGATTCACTGACATCGCGTTGTATTCTTCCAATTATGTCAATGTCGTCTGCGTATCCTAGTAGCTGGACGGACTTTTGAAAGATTGTACCTCTGGTGTTGATATTGGAGTTTTGCACAATCTTTTCAAGAATAATGTTGAAGAAATCACATGACAGAGCATCGCCTTGTGTAAGACCTTTTTTGAAATCAACTGCTTCCGTGAGGTTTCTTCCGACCATCATGGAACAGCGTGAGTTTTTCATTGATATCTTACGCAGGCGTACAAGTTTTTCTGGGATGTCAAAAGTAGATATTAGTTGGTCTCCACAGACGCTGTCATACTGATGGGCTTTGAAATCGATGAAAGATTGGTAGGTATCGATTTGAAGTTTCAGGGTTTTCTCCAAGATCTGCTGTAGAATGCATTTTTGATCGATGGTAGAATTTCCGGGTCTGAAGCCACACTGATTATGATCTATCAGGTTGTTGAGGAAAGGCGGCTTCAAACGTTAACACAACCTGGCAGACAAGATCTTGTAAGCGATGTTTAGGAGACTTATACATCTGTAGTTGGTCGAGATCAGATGGTCCCTTTTCTTGAGGATCGAGCATACGATATTGAAGTTCGATTCGTCGGGCATGCTTTCCTCGGACCAATTCTCGCAGATCAGCTGGTGTTTACTCCTAGCCAAATAATCTCCAGCTGCTTTGTACAATTGAACTGATAGGCCATCTGCTCCAGAGTCTTTGTTAGACTTAAGTTTAGATATTACTATCTTCACTTCGTAAATGTCTGGTTGGTGGAATTGGTGGTCTGCTCCACCAAAATTGAATGCTTCTGTATAGCGGACGGAATTTTGGTCGTCATCGCCATTATACAGCTTGGAAAAGTGGTCTTTCCATATCCCCAGCACTGACTGTGGTTCCACTACGATGTTAACATGATGGTCTCTACAGGCTTTGGTTCGGGGTGTAAGACCCCTGGTGGCTTGTTTTACCTTTTTGTAAATCTTTCAAACCTCGTTCCTCTTGTGACATCCCGCCTCTCATGCTTCTCTTTTTCTTTCTGAGAAGTTTGTGGTCCTCTCTACTGTTGTGCTCGTTGATCTCGCAAGCTGCCCGTGTCCTTCTTTGCATCGCCACTTTGTATGCCTCTTGTTTAGCTGCATGTGCTCGCCGGCACTCATCGTCAAACCAGGGGTTTCGTTGTGGTTTCCCGTGTAAACCCTTCTGGCAGTGGAACCACTGGTTCTTTATATTTTGTACTGGGAGCAAAAGACTTCTGAGGAGGTTTTCAGAGACACGATCGGAAGAGGATCTAGCAATCTCTTGGTATTGCAGCTGTGTTGGCCTTGATCGGAATATCCGCATTCATATCTTGGCTACAATAAAGTAGTGGTCCGAGTCAATTTTGGCACCTGGCAATGTGCGAACATCTTGATTCTTGAATACTAGAGAAGTGTCGGGCGTCGATCGCAAAGTGATCAATCTGGTTAACTGTTGATTGATCAGGCGATTTCCATGTCCCCTGACGTATATTGATATGTGGGAGTCAGTTCCCGTACAGAAGTCGATTAGCCGGAATCCGATAGCGGAGGTCTAGTTGACTACGTTCTTCTTCTGAATGTTGCAAGTGGTGAAATCGATGGTCTGTAGGTTATTGTGAGACTTAAAAGCTTCTCGAGCAGAAAACGCCATGAATTAGATTAGTCTGAGATGTTGTAAGGTTCATTAATCATACTGTTTACCATAGACAAATTTCAACCGGCAACAACTTAAAATTGCAAAACATGTTTCCCCATTAAAGAATTGTTTGGCAACATGTCGACAAACATAAGCTTCCAAATAAATGTTTACAATTCGTTTTGCCTTAGTAACCGTTTTTTAATTATTTCTCAAATTTCAAAGATATTCCAAAAACTATTTCCCTTAGCACCCAAAACCTATTGAAGAACCCAAGCAAACAAAGAAACAATAACAAAAAGGAGAATGCTCCAAAGCAAAATTGCAAAATCCAAGAAAACAGATATTATATCCTTCCTTCTGTTTCTGTTTCAGCAATTTTTCAATGACGACGGCGGACGTTAGGTTAAAAACCCCGCCAGGATAAATACACATACCTACAGACAGTCACACACACATATGCATATTTTGTGTCGGCCACCCTACAATAATTTTACTGCGGGAGTTCTTCCCTTCCTTAAATATTTATCCCCTAGCTTAATTCACCACAAACAGGATGAGGGAGACCGGTCGTTTTAAGTCCCCTTGATTCCCTCTAAATTCAAGTCATGGTATAAAGCTTTCCCAATACCATTTTCTGAAGTATATAAACATTCTTCTTCGATGGCAAATGATTCCCCGTTTGAATGGAAAAGCACAAGTGGATTACAGTTGGAGAAAATCACCCCACGCTGTATATAGGGATGAAAGAAGGATGAGTCTCTAAGGAGTGATGAATTTTCACTTCCAGACAGAAAGGGAACATAAACTTAACGTTGTACATAAGATCATACGACTATACGGCTAACAGCGAAAAATTCTCATCCTCAATCGTCACCTCACCTACTGCCGAGCGCGCTTATTTACTCCAAGTTCTAAATTGTTCTAATAAAAATGTTGAGCGGACTGTATGGAGGGCGGGGCGAGGGTGCTGGGCGTTTGAGGGTAGGGTGTTATGAATGAGTAACAGTTTTTCTTCAAAGTTCTTTGTTTGTGTTATGATTCTCGGAAAATGGTTCGTTCAGGAACACTAAACCAGGCGTTTTTTTCAGTTTTTGGTTTGGTTTGATGAACAGCCGCTGGCGCTATTGTGGGATGAGCAATTTTGGGTACACTTTAAAGGTTCTAGAACAGCAGACAGACGTCTCGTTCTTTTGTCTGTATTTGTGCTTTCCGGATCGCACATACATTCACAGTCAGTTTATATTATTCTTGTCCTTTGTTCAATATTCTTGTTGTTGTTGTTGTTGTAATTTTTTGTGTTTTGACGATGTTCGCATTGTTGGCTGAGAATAGAAAAATGATTCCAATAAAAAATTGTGTGTATTCACATTAGGCTGGTTTCGTGGTCGCGACATATTTGTCGGCAATCTTGGGTAGACATAGGCACTTAACTGGGGAAAATTCAGAAGGTCAAGGGCATTCACCGCCACAATAATAAATTGTGCGTATAAAAATTTCATGCTTAGGATGAGTCTAATATACCGCTAGGATATAGACTTTTATATGTATCATGACCTAGGAGCTAGGACGATGGGACGAGCAGATGATTCATTTGGGTATTGATTTTTATTTGTTTCATTTGCGGAGTAGGGTTGATAAGGGTAGAATTTTGGACATCATGAGTGTGGCTGTGAGACCGGTTTATTATGATTTGGTGACAATGACCGATTGCTAAACTGGGAGTGTGTGAGAATGTTAATATGATTATTTTTAATTATTTTTATGATAAGAAAATGTGTATTTAAGTTTCGTATACAACAGAAGTTACAACACTTCAGGGTATCACTAGCTAACCGACTCGTTTCGGCTTCTAGACTACAGTAGTGTCTTCCAAGCGGATGTCCTTGCAATGACAACAGTTGCTAACCAGGTATTAATGATGGCGATACCACGGGCTGATATCACCTTTTCAAGCTGCAATAAAAGCGATTACTGCAACTGACGTTAAATCCAAGCTTGTTTCATGCTGCCGTGAAGAGCTTAAGGTTCTTGGCGCACAGCATAACATTAGACTCTGCTAGGCCCCAGGCCACAGCGGTATACCAATCAACGAGAAAGCCGATTAATTAGCATGATTAGGATCAATGCTTGACATAAGCCAAGCTCACCTAGTTAGCATTCCACCCTGTCACTGAAAGCAGGAAATTTCAAATAGAATAATTGTCACCAATGAAAGGTGAAATCTGCTTGACACGTGTGGCACTACAAGAAAGATCTGGCCCTGTTTTAACAAACAATGAACGGAAGAAATTATACAACTTAACAGGAGATCACTTCGATCTATTGTAAGTATAAGTATATGAGAATCAGTTCAGATGATCTTTGTAGAAGGTGAGAGGAGGTGCCGGTGTACATTGGTTTTAAATTCCTGAACATTGCAATGACGGGAAAAACAGAGTGCAGAAGAGAATTCCACATTCGTGTAGCACGGCTAAAGAACTATTCTCTATACTTGAGATTACGTTCTAAGTTGGACTCGCGAGTAAACTGATGGGCATTCCTAGAAGCGCGGGTATTACGGGTGAATTGTTTGAGGGGTGGAATGCAACTGGCTATTTCACTAGAGCACTTACCGTAGAAGTAACGATAAAACAGAGAGAGACACGAAACGTTACGACGGTGGTCTAAAGTGGTGAATGCGTCAGTGATCTCTCTATCACTAATCATTCTTACAGCTCTTTTTTGAATTCCATCCAAGAGGCTTAAGTAAGTAGCTGGAGCACCAGCCCAGAGATGTGAATTGTACTCAAGCTTTGGACGGATATAGGTTTTATAGATAATAGCCAGATCAGACGGGGAGAAAAATTTCTTGCACCGTCTTAAGAAACCCAAACATCTTGCGGCATTTTTGGCGACATCGCGTATGTGCTCGGACCACAAGAGGTGGTCAGTGATGCACATACCGAGAATCTCGAGATGTTCGGTCTCATTGATGCAAGTGCCACTCATGGACAGTGGCAGGGGGGGTATATCTCGCTTCAACGATACCAGACAGCATTGAGTTTTCGAAGCATTAAACTCTACACGGTTCTTAATTCCCCATTGGACAATGCTGTTTAAGTCAGAGTTTAATGACTTATCATATTTTGCCGTTGCAGTTCCACATCCGAAGAGGAGGGATGTGAATCTGGAAACGAATACGAGAAGCTAAGGGTACTATCGTCAGCGAAACAATTTATTGGATTAGAAGTAACAGACAAGAGATCATTAATAAAAATGATAAAGAGGGTCGGAGACAAAACGGAGCCCTGGGGCACACCAGCATTTATATTGTGGGTTTCAGACTTGAATCCGTCCAATACAACTTGTATTGAACGGTTCGAAAGAAAGTTTCTAATCCAACGAAGAAGGGATTCATCGATACCGAAGGCACGCATTTTCGATAAAAGAGCAAGATGCCAGACTTTATCAAATGCCTTTGAAATATCAAGTGCAACAATCTTACTTTCTCCAAAACGATGTAAGATTTGTTCCACTGTTCGGTGAGATAAACCATCAAATCACCAGTGGACCTGTTGCTGCGAAAGCCGTACTGCCGGTCATTAAGAAGCTTTCGGTCTTCGAGATATTTCTTGAGCTGATAGTTTATCAGCGTTTCCATGACCTTAGAAAGAAGGGACGTAAGTGCAATCGGACAATAATTGGAGGGAGAAGAAGATTCGCCTTTTTTTGGAATTGGCTGGACAAATGCTGTTTTCCAACTGCTCGGAACGAGCCCAGAAGAATAGGATAGATGGAAAAGCTTACGCAAGGGTTTTGCCAGCGTGGAAGAACACCTCTTCAGAACAATAGCGGGGATGCCATCTGGACCAGCGGATTTATGTATGTTGAGATCCTCTTAGGACTCTCGCCACAGCACGAGTGCGGAAGAAGATTTGTCCCATGGAATCATTGCGGGCTCAAGAACAGGCGGAGTCATAACAATCTCTGGCAGTGAAGATTTGGCGGCAAACTGCCTAGCAAAAAGGTTAGCTTTCTCGAGAGAGCTAACAACTCCAGTGTCATTGTCAACGAGCGTAGGGACCGAGGAAGAAGAAGAATTCTTCATATTTCTTAAAAATGACAATTATTTCTTCAGGGACTTAGAAGAATTCTCTAGAACTCCTGTTACTAACATTTTGAACTTCATCAATGCCTCCAAGTGGCTTCATTAAAAAAAAAATCACTTAAAACAGGAAAAAAAATATTAAAAATAACGGTAATACTTACAGAGTCATGCTTTAGCATTTTGCAAAGTAAAAAGTCTGTTATTTAATATTATGTTGAAATTAAGTTGTTCGAATGAATTTTTTTTTTGAAAAATTAAGCTCAAAAATCAAAATTTTGAAATGTTTTTGTTTGATTTTTTAAACAACTTCTTTTTCATTTAATTAAGCATAATTTTTTCTTAGTCTTCAATGTCTGTAATTTTTGAAAAAGAAGTTGCTTTATAAGAAAATTATATATATTTTTTTTAACTTTGGCTGAAAATTATTTTTTCAAAAACTACTCATACCAACGAGGGGGGGGTCTATCCCCCCTCGTTTAGCCGGGAGGGGCAATTTTCTGAAAAATTTACTTATTGTATAAAAAAAAATATTTAAAATCAACGGCTTCGTTTACAACACCGTGTTGTACCTTTTTGGAAAGTCAAAAAACATCTTCTTTCATTTTGTTTTTAAATTAAATTGTTTTAAGGAATAGTTTAAAAAATATTTATTTCCAAACTCAAGATTTTCAAAAAAAAAAAAAAAAAAAAACAAAAAAATCATTTTTGAACTAAGTTTTTTTCAAAATTTTATGTAATTAAGTACGAATTTTTGTTTTAAAAATTCAATTCCATTGTTAATTTTTAAACAAAAACAGAAAACCGGATGCCAAAATGTCTTTTCGTTTTTGAGAAATAAAAAAAAAAAAGAACCAGAGTCATTTTTTTCTAAGAAAATCTTTGTTTTTATTTTTATCTATTTCGACTTTTAGTTTTATTAATTTATGAAACATTAACCTTCCTTTTAATATTTGTTCTGTAATTGTAATTTTATTTTTATATTTTATAATTTCAATTGGAAATTATTTTTTACTAAATATGCGATGCCTTTTATTCACCTTTAGGTCTTTTCGTTCAAGAAAAATTGCGGTTTAATCATCTTAAGCTCCTAACAGGTAGAACCCTTCACCGACAGGTGGCCGCGGCCCCCAGGCATAATAAGAAAAATTTCAGGTCAGTTTTTAGTCGTTATCAATGAGCAAAATGATTAATCCAGGGAAAATCCCATATTTTTCTACTTTATTGAGGCCTCATAAAATTCCAATTACAGAACAAATATTAAAGGAAGGTTAATGTTTCATAAAAAGGTACAACACGGTGTTGTAAACCACACCGTTGATTTTAAATATTTTTTTTTTATAAGATAAGTCAATTTTTCAGAAAATTGCCCCTCCCGGCTACACGCTCTAGCTTTTTGGCACAACGCTCGTGAATCACCTTGTATAAAAAATTAATTTAAAAAAAACCGCTCCTAGGGTTTTTTTTTTAATTTGAAAAATCAATCAAGTTTTGAAAACAAAATATTATTTGGGCAATATATACGTACTCTCAGAAAAAATATATGCTGATCGGACTTGTATTTTTTGGGAGGTACAGTTTTGGAGCAATACAAAATACATATTTTTTTTACATAAAATACTCAATGCTTTAAAAAAAAAAATACTGAGGAAGTTTAAATAAGATCGTAGGAGCCGTTTTTGAGAAAATTTAAATATTTGGTTTTTGGCCAAAAAAAAAATTGTATGGTGGATATGGTTACCCTAAATTTTGATCTTAAGAAATAAATAAAAAAAAATAAGATATGGATTTTCGCTCAAATCTCTAAATTTCATTTTGAAGTCAATCGGAGCAGTGGTCGAGGCGCTGTAGGTACGTTTACAGACGGGCGGAATCGCCGGACCCACTTTTCCGACTTCTCTATCGTCGTAATGTCATTTCTCATCAAAATCTCAACTTGTTTTATTTTTTACGAATTCAATACTTGCCATATATTCTATGTGTTGACAGGTCGAAAGACATTTGTTTATAAGTACACTAGCAGTTGCCCCCGACTTCGTCCGCCTCTCCATCGTCCACCGGCCAGAGTAGCATCTTGACTTCTGCATCATGTACGCTTGGGAATTTAGTTGCGAAGTTATTTTCAAATTGTATTGCAGTCGACTCTCCCTAAGTTGGAGTTCTCCTTAACTCGAAAATTTTGAACATTTTTTATGATTCCCTTCAGTTTTTCACATTTAAAGCATTCTCTTGGTCGAACTTTCCTAATTCGAATATCTCTCTAACTCGAACACGTTTTTTTACTTGTGTATCGTTTTTTTTCTTTTTAAGTCAATTTCAAGTTTCCTTAAACTGAGCAAATATTAAAGTGATTATTTTTACACAGAAGTCTACTTTTTTTTACTTATGTTCCTGAGATCAGCGTGTTCAAACAAACAACAGAAGCCTTCAAAAAAGAATATTATTTGCCGTGTTTGCAATATTTTTCACTAACGCTTCGCTCCTATTGGTCGCAGTATTATATAGCTTGTAGCCTTTCTCGATAAATCAACCATTCGACACAAAAATAATTGTTCAATTTGACTGAGCAGTTTCTGAGATTTGCGCCTTAAAACGCAGAAAAATCAATACTTTGTGCCGTTTTTTCCACATCACATTTTGGGTAGTTTCCACAGCTTAATCCTAAGTAACCTTAAACCTTCCTCAATTAATGGAATATCCAACACAAAAAGAATTATACCATTCGAACCAGAAGTTCCAGAGATTACCGCGTTCAAACGGACAAACTCTTCAACACAAACATAGATTTTGTATAATTTTGATTTTTTTTTCTCTTTGAGGTATTCCTTGAAAAAGAGAAGATAAATGTCTCATTTCTTCCCTGTACTGACAATTTTTGTGGAGCACAACAAAGAAGAATTATTGTTGTTCTCTTCTATGAAATATTGTGAAATAGGTTCTAGCCGTTCATATACCATTCCTTTAAATTTCATTTCTAGTGAAAATGACTGTTCGAAAGTATTAAGTTCGACTTTGAAACGCAATTAAATTAAACCCACACTTGGCTCAAGAAGCGGATTGCACCTTCTTGGAATCAATTTAAGGAAAACTTCACTTTCACTTTCCTTCTATTCTTTTCCAACGAAAGGAACACAAAAACCATTGCTTGAACAATTTGGTCTTTTTTCAGGGTAAGGTATTGCGTTCGCATTAAATTATATCAACTGAGTAATCTAATCTCACAACAATATCCATGTGTTCCTTTGCAATATACTCGTTTTTCTACAACCTCTGTTACGCACTCCAAACTTTTATCTAAAAATAATCCAAGACGCACTTTACGTTAATCTGAAGAGCAAAAACGTGCAACCGGCAAAGTCCTCCGATTTGTATGTTCAGGACTTTCATGAAAAGAATAAATTATTTCTCTCGATATCCTTTTGAATTGGTTTTGACTCCTAACCCCATTCTACCGTCTACAAGACCATCATCAGTTTATGTTCCAGAAGCAGAATATGTCCCTACATCAGGGCCAAAGAAGACCATGATAAAAGTATAGAATATAAACCCAAATGAGTTGTTTGCTCCCCGACAAGAAACGAGCAAAAGAATAAAAATGAAACCCACCCAAACATTGCATCAGCACCAAAAATTTAATGAGTTTTCTACCCCTGCTGGCTCACATTCCATAAACTCCAGCACTCCTATACTGAAACCAAAGCGACACGACTAAAAAGCAGACACATAACACTTATTGACTCGATGAGCCTTGCAATTCCAGCGAAATCCCCATTCAACTGAAACGATCCCAGTGCTAACAGCATCGACAACGAGATGCATCAGAGATTGAATTTCGCCAAGGACCTGATAACACAACATCCCTGGAATATTTTCGTTCACGTAACGATGTCACTTACAGCGTTTTGCTTGACGAAACCGAACCGAAAGCTTGGTTGTGCTTCCCTACATCAAACATGGGTCGGGTGGGTCGGCTAGTATCCTCCTACTTCCCTGCAAATAGTAAAAATTCACGAGAGAAATAAAAGAAAAGCGCAGGATTGCACAATGGCATAAAAGCCATCAGCACTCAAATGTTCGACTCATCCTCATTGCTTGCTCGAGTTGGGTGGCAAAACTTTCACTTTCAGATTCGGAAATACAACAGAAACTGGCGGCCAACCACCCTCCCATAAATAGTTCCGTTTTCGTTTTCATTTGTTCCACATGAAGTGGCATTTATTTTGCATTGTTTTCGATGAGCATTGTGCATTCAGAGCTGTTATTGCCTTGGGGTTGAAGGTGGTGTGTGGGGTTGGCTTTTTGTTCGGATTATCGCACATTTGGCTGGAGGGAATCTGACGTCTGATAGACTCACTTCTTCGGTGCAATACCATTTTACGTTCTAGTGGCAGCGTTCTATATGCAACGGGAGACTCAGCGCGCCACTAGTCGTAATGTTTATGTTTATGACATGGGGGTGGTTTCTATGGGGCCCACAAACAATTCACATTCTTCTTGTTCGGGTGCGCTTATAGCTATGGATAAGTATAGATTGCCCAGTTAACTGGTAGACGAATTTAAGTGTGCATCGCTCAGCCATTTCACATACATTTCCCTCTAGGCGGCAACACACAACCGACATACAATGGGGATTTGGTTGGCAGACTTATTTGATCGGAATTCTTGGAAATGTCCTTGCAAGAAGGTCATGTTAAACAAGACAAGAAATCTTAGGATTTAAGACTGTTTGGTCTTTCTTTTATCTATTTGAAGGCTGCGTATTACAGCATCTACAGAGACGAACTTCTTTCTGGACAACCTTGGTAGAACTGCGTGAGTTCTCCACGCAGTTCTATCAAGGTTGTCCAGAAGCTTACGGATTCTTTTGATGTCAAAAGAGGATTCCGACAAGGCAATGCACTGTCCTGCGATTTCTTTAAAATGGTGCTTGAGAAGACAGTGACAAAGTCCACCTTCACTCCCTAACTCCCTAACAAAAGTTTGTTCAACACTTCGAGCGTGATGTAAATGGCGCCTTTGCAAGAATAGAGACAGAAGCGGCAAAAATAGGTTTAGCGGTAAACGAGGAAAAAACGAAGTATATGATTGTTTCGAGGAGGGGCATCCAATACCGATGGGTCGGACAGAACCTCTGAGTAGACACATAGTCAGAAGAATAAAGGTCTAGCGACTCAGATTGCTTGGTCATATAGAGCAGATGGACACCGATGTTCCGGCCCAAAGCTTACGACAATCGACACCATTCCCGAGTGACAAAGAGGTAGAGGAGACCAAGACTCAGGAGGAAGAGGACCCCAATCAACTTGGAGTGCAAAACTGGAGACGTACACTGAACCAAAATCGGCAGTCATATTGATAATTTTGTGCCTTAAATTGAATATTTTGTTGTCAATTTACAACCAATGACCGACGTAGTCAATATGATAATTTAAAATTTTCAATTTAATGGCGTCATCAAGAAATTGTTGATTCGAAAACCTGGGTTGTCACATTGATGATTTGCGTTATCAAAAGGTAAACTATAGTCGTCATATTGAAAACTATAGTAGTCTCATTTAACATGGTAGTAGTCATCTTGAAAGCCCAAGTTATCAAATTGAAAACCACGGTAATCCTAATGAAAACAACGGTTATCAAATTGAAAATAGTTGTTGAAAAATGAAAATCGTTGTTATCAACTTGAAAACAAAGGTTGCCAATATGAAAACCATGATTTTCTGTGGTTTTCAGTATTACAACCACTATAGACTTTTGAATTGAGTTTTTTTTTTTTTGATTACCGTGGCTTTACAATGTAAGAATGCTGATTCGGCTGCGAAAAATATCACAGTGGTTCAACAGCAATACAAAAAATCTCATTCTCTCTTTGTTTTCGATCTAAAGGATGCGCTCGTGTCCAGGAAACCATGAATGCACTCGTATACTTACTTTCTATAAATTTATGAGTCATTCCTTTCTTTCTGAAATATAAACTTTAAGAACTGTTTAAAAATGAATTAGATTCAATATTTTGGAAACATTTTATTTGAATAAATGTGAAATTTTAATTTGTAACAAAAAGTTAAATACTTAAGTAAATTATAATATTGTAATATATGAACGAAAAGTAAAAAAGTTGACTGCTGATAGGCCAATTACATTTATCCATTTTATAATATATTGTTTGATCGCCGCCGCCAGCCGGCCGATTTGCACATCTTTCTAGAGCTCTTAATGCCAATTCTTCGTTCTGTTAATGAAAATTAAGGGAAAAACTGTAAACTTAAGGATACTGAAGCAAATATACAATATTAAGCTAAAGCAAAACGAATTCTCAATCTACATTGTTTGTATTATAATAAGCTTACACATACATACCTTCAAATATCGGAGATAATTGTTTCCGACTCCAACTCTTTATAAAGACATTAATTTTATTAAGTATAAAACACAACTTGAAAAGAAAAGAAATGTTTTCAAAATGTAGTATGTACTTTTAAGCCTTTTTAGTTTATACACTAAACGTTAAAATCTTATATGAAATATAATATTTTCACCTATTTTAACTTTCTTTGAATTAAAATGTTAGATAGTTTTTTTTTTTATTAATCTCACACAGAACTGTTTACGTCCGATAAACGCGGCTACCGACTGCTAACTCACGACATCATGTTCATTTGAAAATAACATTAGTTTTCAAATTGACAACACTATTGTTGTATTTGATTAACATAGTTTTCAATGTGATAACTTTAAATTAACAATCATCGTATTGATAAGCAAAATATTCTATTTGATTATTCCAGTTGTTAAAACGACAACTCTGATTTTCAAACTAGATACAAGAAATTGAAAATTTCGAATTGTCCCATTTACTATCAAGTTGTAAAATTTTGAGACGACTTTTAAAAATTTACATCACATTGACAATTTTTTCCATCAATATTACAATTTACGGTTAACAACCAGTAATTGTCAATATGACAACGGTTATTTTTTTCAGTGTAGGTACTTAGCTAGGAACCGATGTGGCTGGTCGAAACTGTTGGTTGAGGCCCAGGTCTTCAGCGGATTGTTAGCGCCACCTTCTGTAAGTAAGTGAGTAGGTCCAAGTGCCTCGAAGTACACAATCTCCTATTGGCATGCCGCCGATTGGGCGAGTATCTGAGACTACTTTACTTACTTAAGGTGGCGCTACAGTTCGAGGTGGACTTGGGCCTCAATCAACAAACCTCTCCAGCCAGCTCGGTCCCTAGCTAGCTGTCTCCAGTTTTGCACGCCGAGTTGGTTGAGGTGGTCTTCAACTTGCACGCGCCACCTGAGCCTTGGTCTTTCTCAACGGCGCGTTCCCTCTGGGGTTGGGGTGGATTCGAAGACTTTACGGGCCGGAGTATTGGTGTCCATCTTCTCCTCTCCAGGTCTTTGGACATTCACTCTTTTAGCTAAGTCATTGTCTCTGTACAGCCCGACAGTTCGTCGTTAAATCTTCTCCTCCATTCACCGTTTATGTAGGCTGGACCATAGATCATCCGTCGAATTTTTCTCTCGAACCGGCCAGGGGGCGCTCTCATCAATTTTTGACTGGATCCATGCTTCTGCACCATATAGCAGGACGAGGATGATGGGGGTCTTATAGAGCACCACCTTAGTCGTTCGGCAGAGGGCTTTACTACTCAATTGCTTTCTTAGCCCGAAAAAACAGCGATTAGCAAGAGTTATTCTTCATCTGATCTCGGCGCTGATGTCATTGTCCGTTTTGAAAGCGGAGCCAAAGTCCCTGTCTGTATACTCGCAAAAGCACTTTTGACATCACGCTGCGTTCCCCCAATGATATAATGTCATCAGCGTACGTGAGTAGATGCACAGACTTCTGAAAGATAGAGCCTCTAGTGTTGACGTGGGTGTTCTGCACTATTCGTTCCAATATGATGTTAAGGAAGTCGCAAGACAGAGTTCATCACCTGAGTATCTGAGAAAGCATTTCAAAAAATCTGGTGGGTCTTATGTATTCTACATGAAATCTTGTTCATGAGGAAATTGTCGGCGCATTACGTGCCTTGGAAACTCACTGTTTAACGATGAAATTACTTTTGATCAGTGTCTGACGTTAGTGAAGCGCAATCCGAGAGAGCTTCTCTATAATTTTGTGCCAACCACTGTGGAACCACTGATACTTATAAAAGACCAAGGAACTGTCGTAAAAGTGGACTTCCGCCGATGAAGGCTGCTTCGAAGAAGGCAAAAACTGTCACATGGGGCGTAAAGCAGATGCTTCCGTCTTCTTGGATAAACAACTTTGTTATGATTCACATTAAATACTTGCAGAAGGGCATAACGCTCAGAGGGCTATACTAGCCCGAATTCAATCTGTTTTTCTCCATACAAATTGCCTGAAACTCATACTCTCATTTAACAACAGGCAAAAGGGACGGTGACATATTTTTGTCAAACATTTACCAAACGTCATGTCAGTTCCAAAAGTTCATTCAATGCAATGCCAAATATTTGTTTATTTTTGTGGTCCGATTAAGGAAAAAAATGCTTGAAATCGATTTGAATCTTATCGACCATCGATATCACAGTCGAACTTCCAGTCATATGGAATTCCGATGAACATTGCCATAAATTTAGGACCCAACAGGCGATCAAAGAACCAAAATCAATGCAAACGCACCGTTTAAGATTGTAGGCCTAAGAGGCAGAAACCAGAAAAATACCTTTGTAGGCTTATTTTTCGACTGTCGACTTTTTCGTATTCGTTCGATTTCAATAGCGGTAGAGTTTTGTTGTGTTTTGCTGTCTGTTCGTTTCCATTTCATTTGAACACCTTTACCAACCCCAACAATATGAACGCATACCGTATAAGCAGGCAACATTTCAGCCGCCCGGTCGCCACAATAAAACAAAAAAACGTCCCATATGGAAGCGCTTTAATCACAAAGTTCATTTGTTGCTGCTGCTGCTGGTGATGATGGTGGTGGTGGTGCTACCTTGCTGTCGCTATTGGGGTCTATGAAACATTTTGAACTTTTAAGAAGTTAGTTCTTGACCAGAATTTCAACGCCTTGTAGCTGATTCTATCTAAAGCAGTCGAGAATAAAATAAAATTAAAATACTTTTTTTCTCGGTTTTTTAACTTTGTTGCACAAAAAGCCTATGCGATGTAGTACTGTGCAGGAATAGAAAGGTTGACTGCGAGGTGCCGCAGCATGACTTTTGCGGGCTTGAAATTGATTAATTTCATCGGTCTATCGATGGTAGTTAGTCAGCTAGCGATCGATATGAGGTGAGCAGTCATTTGTTTTATGTTTTTTTTTTCTTCATCTTTTGTTTAAATGATTTCAAATTCGATAGCAGAGTTTTATATGTTGGCATAGGCAGTGGCTGTCCGTCTTTCTATACTGTTGTTCTCCACCTCTTTGGCTGTCTGAATTCTGGGTGCGTTTGAAGGTTGGCAGCACTTTGTGCTATATGTTGCGCTCTTTATTTTATTGCAACAAATTCTGGTGGAGAATTATAAGAAAATAGTTGACTGAATTTGATTTAATGCTTTTTCATTGATGGTAATTCGAGTTTGTGGAAGGACAACAAACACAACAAACAACTGATGAAATTATCTTTATATTTCATTAAATCAAAAATTGAAAGAGAACAAAATAAATATATGCAGATTCAAAACAATTAATCCTCTTTTATTACAACTTACAAGCTTTTGGTAAACAGAAACATAAACTCAATTTTGGGAAATTAGGTTCTGTGTGAAGAGAAACCTTGAATCAAAAATAAAAAAGGACTTTATTTGTTCCTTCAAGGATAACGTTTCCCATAAAAACATGTGAAATATATGCCAGGCTAAATATTAAACTCGAGGTCGAAAAACAATAATTTGTGCTGAGAATCATGGAGAACGAAGTAAAATAATCAATCGTTATCATGATTTGTCTTCTTTTCCCTTCAAAAATCGCCCCTTGTGAGAGAGTGTCTTCTGTAGAAATCATTCAATTAAAGTTCTTCAAGAGTTGAATGTTGTTCCAATGTGTTCAATCAAAAGGTGGATATGCAAATTTTTGGAACAGTTCCATGCTCTATCTGGAAGTTAATATATAACTTTTTTTTTTTAAATGCTATAAAAGAAAACTACTGAATCTTTTCCCAAATATCCTTTTTGATTTGAAAGTACAATCTTTCCGGTTAGTAATGGAAAATAATTTCATTCAAATATCGCCACGATCGGTCCAATTTTTAGGCACATTATCGATTGTGTCCAGTTGTATTTGAATAACGGCTTCACGAATATTGTCCTTTAAAGCGTCAATTATCTCTTACTTCTCGGCGTTACACTTATCTTTTACGGCACCCCACAAATAATAGTCCAAACGGTGTCAAATCACAGCTCTGAGGTGGCCAAACGGCATCAGCTCAGCGGTTGATAATGCGATCATCAAAAACAGGGCGCAAAACATCGAGTGTAGCTTCGGCTGTGTGGCACGTAGCGCCGCCATCCTGTTGAAACCAACTATTGCCAATATCCTCCTCTTCAATTTTTGTGAACAAAAATTCGTTCAACATGGCCCGATAACGATCGCCATTGACTGTAACGGCCACTCCTTGCTCATTTTCAAGAAAAATGGCCCAATTATGCCTCTGGACCAAAATCCGCACCAAACAGTGACTCGTTTTGGGTGTATCGGCTTTTCAATGTATGCGTGCGGGTTTTCTGTGCCCAAATGCGACAATTTGCTTGTTACATACCCGCCAAGATCAAAATGAGCTTCATCTGAAAAGATGATTTTTTTTTGGCAAAATCGGCATCTTCTCTAAGTCGATCGCAGGCCCACTTAGCGAAGCGAAAACGCATTGGATGGTCAGTTGGCTTCAACTCCTGAACCAATTGGACTTTGTATGGCGTCATACCAAGGTCTTTATGCAAAATTCGTCTCAATGATGTCTCCGAAATGTTCAATTGTTGAGAACGCACGGTGAATTGATGTTGATGGCGCTTCACGCACACTTTCTGCCACAGCAGCAATATTCTCGGGTGTACGCACTGTTTTTGGCTTTCACGCTTTGGTTTATCGATGAGGATGCCAGTTTCTTTCACTTTTTTCACAAGATAACGAACATACGGAGCTGACGGTGCTTCTCTTCTTCCAAAATCCGTACGCAATTTTCGCACACATTCTGCAACATTACCATGATTTTCAAAGTAATGTCGCAATATTTCCCAGCGTTGTTCAAGCGTATACACAACCATATTCGTTCAGCGGAAGGATAAAACTAATTATCTGTCAAATCAGACATCAGCTATAAGTACTAACCATTCACAAAATAAGCACTAATTGAAAAAAAAAGTTATATGGCGGACCCTTTATGTTATCTACTGGTCAACGCGTATAATCATTCCACCACAGGACTACATCATAATATGTTTGGTCCTCTTAATTCTCCAATCGAACCCAGACATTGGCTCTACGGAACTGTATCGCCTACCCATCGGCTGAATCAGAGGGGGGGGGGGGAGGGCCACGACCGTGGCAAGTGGTAACATTATATTTCAGGTGAAAATAAAATTATAAAATATGAGTGCGACTCCTGTGGTCCACACGACTTACTTTCCAGAGGGAAAAAATAAGAAACAATATTCAATTGTAGTCAATCTCTTTTCCTAGGAACCACACAAATACACCGCTTAAACTCATTTTAAATTGTTTATAACAAATAATTGTAAAATAATATATTTTCTAACATTGATGGAAAACATTTTTCGAACTATTGTTGCATTTTATGCTGAAATCATCATAATTTTCATGAATAAATGATGAATACTTTCAGATTTTGTTAGATTTTTTCAGTTTTTTTTTTTCAATCCTTACAAAAAAACGCTAAGCCGATTTCGCTGAAAGCTTATTTAGTTCTCAATCAAGTAATTTTGGGCCAAACGAGACCAATTTGATATCAGCAACATCAGCGGTTCACGAGATAATCATAATTTTCATACATAAATGACGAATTTTTACTACTTTCAAATTTGTAATGCCAGTTAAAAAATTGCTAAACTATCGCTGAAAACTTAATCAAAACTTATAACGCAACTCCGCATCGAATGAGTCCAATTTCATGTCAATACTGTGAGTAGTTCTCGAGATAATCGTAGAAAAAAACGTAACGTCAATACTCATATACACACGCTGACATGATGATAAAATGGTTTGATGCAAAAATTGTAGAGTCACAAAATCGGACCCTTTACAAATACTTCCTCTGGGCAATTAAAAATATCAAAATTTTGCTTAAAAAATACCTTTATAAAATCAACTTCAATTCATAAGGCCAGTTCCACCTAACACTAAATCACTGAGATCTCAGAGGTCTCAGAGATTTTATAAGTGGAACAAAAAATCTCAGCTAAGAACTGAGATTTTTTTCTGGGATCTCTGAGATGAAATTATTTTAGATTTAGATTTCTCACTCAGCTATTTTGACGTGACTGACATATGCAGATCAACAATTTGGAAGGTTACCATAACCACTTTATCTCAATGATAACTGAGAATTATATTCCATCAAATGGTTTTGGCTCAGTCAAAGTGACATTGAGATCTCAGAGAGATATTTTTAGGTGGAACTGGCCTACTGAATTAACGTAGTAAGCATTGTTATTGTTTAACAGCTTGGTTATCCAAAAATGTTCTAGAGATATTAATAAAAATAGAGTTGCGTGACAGATCTTGAAGGCCAAGGCATAAGGGGCTTATATCTTCACTCTTTTTCAAAACCCTGTACGATTAATTATTCGTTAAAAGACCTCTTTTTTTGCCTATTAAATCAACATTTTCAGGGTCGCCCCCCCTTAACAAGAGTCTCTGGATCCGCCCCTGCGCCTACCTTTATGTTGTTGTTGAACATGAGGACAGGAAGGGGAAAAAAAGAAGGACAAAAGGATACGTTATAAGAGAAAACAAGACACCGTAGCTTAGTGGTTAGGTGCGTTGACTGCTAAGCAGAACATCGTGGGTTCGAATCCTACTCGGGCCCAAAGTTTTTATTTCATCTTTCACGGACACTGCCTCTTGCGAAGAACTGACAAAACTTCCAAGAGTATCATCTGTCATGAAAAAGTGCTTCTCAACTTTGCCGTTCGGAATCGGCGTAAAATTGTAGGTCCCCTCAATTCTTCACACTCACCTAGAGAATTGTTGATGAGAGTAAGCCACTTAGGCCTTGGCTCTTCAAGAGCTGTAGCGCCACTCTATTTATTTTTTAAGACAATTTCGGTGGCACAATCAGAATACACAAATTGCACGACACCAACCTCTATAATTTCCTGATTAATCTATCCACAACTACCAGACTTACCACTTTTCATTTTCGCATCATTCTTCTTAGCGTAAAAAATGTTGCCAACTTTGCAGAAAAGGAGACCACACGGAATTTTAGAAAGAAAAGAGGTCTGTAACCTGTAACCGAAGCTCTTTATTGCAGGGAATATCGTTGTAAAATAAAAGATAGATTTGAGGGAATACCGTTTTTTGTGTGGAATAATCACACATGCCCTGCTGGACTTGAATCTCAAATGGCTGCAGAAATCTCTCATGAGCAAAAGTACAAAAGTGAAGTGAACAATTTGGCGCAAAATAACTCACTTTTTGGGAAAAGGTGCAAATTCGAAATTTGTGAACTAGACAAATGAAGAAAACGGACAGACGACTATGTGAAGGAAGCGGTCTGTCTACAATCTCCTGTTTAAAATGGAATTGAGAACAGTAATTTTCATCGACAATTTTGTGGAACGTCATGGAAAGTTCAATAAAATGGGCGAAAATGTCTCTTTTTCTTACCTCTCGGCAGCCACTTGCTTGGTTTATATCATCTTTTCCATAGAAAAAATGTAAACGTTTTTGAAAGCATTTCCCTCACCAAAAACCATTTTTGCTATTTTGGGCCGAAGCTGGGCAGTCTTGGTTAAGGCTGCTGCACCTAGCATCCAGATATGTCTATAACCATCAAAATTAATGTCCCTAAGGGTGCAAGACAAAACACTCTAAGCAATGATTACAAATTTGAGTTTCACTTCACTGAATATCCAAATTCTGTCTGTGTATTGACAAACTGCAACATGAGCACTTTATAGCCTCACCCAACGTAGACGGAAAACATTATACCCAAATTACTTTCGACAAGACAAACAAACAACAACAAAAAGCACTTTTACGCATCAAATCATTGGTCTTTTCTTAATTCCTCCAACAACCTCCCACGCCACCATCGCATCGCCTCACCATCACCACAGCAGACTTCTATTCCTCAAATTTTAAGGTGAAATGAACTTTTCCATCGGTAACCTTGAAAACATTTTCCTCTTCTCAGACAGAAAAGTCCAGTTCATGGCCCGCAAATATTTTCCATGGATCTGGGTAGTGATACTGCAGCAATTTTATTTAATTTTTTGAAGCCAGCCCGACGACAGACGAGCCAGGCGATGCGACGCACAACACCAATTGAAAACCTTAAAAAAAGTATTTATTGATTCTGTCACTTTTCCCCACCCCGCTCGGTACTGATTTTGAGCATAAAATGAAGTTCATGGCCAAATGGAAGTTTCAAATTTTTCTTAAGCAAAACCAACGCCTACAATATTTGCTGGTATACAGGTTCCTTTCGCACGCAGAAGCGTGAGAAAGTGCGACATTCAAAATCAACGTATGTCTGCTTCGTCCCTGCCGACACTGCCTCCGTCGAACCTGGTGGCTTCCTTCTTTATACAGACGAAAAAACGACGAAATATTCCAGACTGGCGTTGTCCTTTCTGGAGTAAATAAACTTGTGTCCTTGAAAAATTTCTCCCCATGTAAAGCTTTTCCTTATTACCCAACACTGTGTTTAGGGTTTTCGAGACCAAAAATTTTGTCTATACCGACATTAAAGCGAACAAAGGAATCGTTCGTCTTCGTCGCGACGGTCGTATCGGTCGTCCCTTGCGGGTGGGGTATAGATTCAAGTCTGTCTCTATATGCAGGACGAAAATATCCTGACGCGTATATCTAGACACGCATTGAATCTGGGCGAGTATACAATTTTACAGTTTTTTTTTTCGACTATATCATGTCGTACCCATATCAAGAGGCTTTGAGAGAATGATGGGAAAAAGGACGACAACCTTTTGAGGGGTGGTGTGGCTCATCGTCGCGTCGTCGCATGTCGACGACTCATAGGTCTGCTTGTGTGTACTATTATAGACTTTTTATTTGTGAGCTTATCGCAGCAGCGAAACCCCATGTCCTTTTTTTATGAGGCAACAAAAAGTGTATTTTTGTGTGTCTGGGAAAAAGTAATGACCTATCTTTTTCCAGCTGGTGGGTTGAGGTAGGCTTCAAGGTCATACCAACCAGGAGAAAAGAATTATTTTCTCAGTGTCTGTGTGCGGAGTTGGGTATACTGAAGGCAATAGCCCGGCCAAGTCGTTAAAAAATGCTTTTTTTTTCGTTTGCCTTTCTGACCCATACACTTTGTACGATGAATGAGGAGAACTTTGAAAAGGCAGTTCCAATTCGAAAGGTTATAAAAACAAAAATATATTCCTTGGCTTATGAGGTCAATAAGTCGCCGCCAGGATTCAAAAGAGAGCAAGGGGTATTCAGAAATGTTTGTCTGTTTTCTTTTCAAGTGTAGGCTGGCCTCTTTATACCAGTTGAAATGAAAAAAAAAAACACTTTTTTTGGTAATTAGGCTGTTTTGAATGCTACCCAAAAGGCAGACAGAAAGACATAGAATTCCGGAGAGAATAACCTTTCAAAGACCGTTTTCTAAGCTTTTTTCTCTTTGAATCCTTTGAGAGTTTGCATATTTCGGTTTAGTAAATTTTTCGTATTGTTGAATAATTTGGAGTTTAATTGGTTTTGGCCAAAACCGAAAAGGTTAAAAAAACAAAGAAGTAATATGAAAGCCACTGAAATTCCTATTAAAATAAAGAAAATCAATACGTTTGGTATGTATTACTCGATAGCTTGGGAGCCCAGCTATCATCCAGCTACTATCCCATATCATGGAACAAACAAATCGCGTTCTATTATTTTCTGAAACCAAGTTCTTAAGCTAGAACTTTGTCAATAAATTAACCAATGCATAAAAAAAAGAGCACAAACGTCAATGCAACTGTCGGTCGTCGGTGATGATATTTCGCCTCAAATCCCACCAGCTACAGCTTTCTGGTGGTGTTGGTGGTAAATACTGGTAGTACTTAGTTTGCTGGTAGTGTCCGTAGCTTAGTGGTAAGGTGCGTTTGCTGCTAAGCAGAACGTCGTGGGTTCGAGTCCTACCCGTGCCCATAGTTTTTATTTCATCTTTCACGAGCACTGCCTCTTGCGAAGAACTGACAAAGCTTATGAGAGTATCAATCTGTCATCTAAAAGTGCTTCTCAACTTTGCCGTTCGGAATCGGCGTTAAATTGTAGGTCCCCTCAATTCTTAGCACGCACCTAGAGAATTGTTGATGAGAGTAAGCCACTTAGGCCTTGGCTCTTCAAGAGCTGTTGCGCCACTCTATTTATACTTAGTTTGCTGAAAAGAGCCCCGGAGACTATAAAAAACGCAGCTTAATTGCAATCACAACCAGACAATCACAACAGCAATGGACAAGCTGCAAATATAGAAATCACTCATTTATCTAATAAGTCTCATGCTTAATAGCAGGACAATAACTTCCAGCATGAGGAGTTTTACTACCACAAGATCGGTGAATAGAAATACACCCCAAGGTAGGGTCCTTTCGCCTCTTTTATGGAACATGTTAGCAAACGACCTCCTAACATCAATGGAAGCAGAAGGTTTCAAGATGATTGCCTTGATGATTGACGACGCTATGTTGCAAATCTGTATCTGGGAAACAGCCTCAAGTTCTCGTGGCTAAGTGCCTTACTCTCATCAACAATTCTCTGAGTGCGTGTGAAGAATTGATGGGACCTACAATCTAACGCCGATTCCGATCGGAAAAGTTGAGAAGCACTTTTTCATGACAGATTGATAGTTGATACTCTTGGACGTTTTGTCAGTTCTTCACCCGTGAAGGATGAAATAAAAACTTTATGATCACGAGTAGGACTCGAACCCAGAACGTTCTGCTTAGCAGCCAACGCACCTAACCACTAGGCCACGGACACTACATACACATGCATTATGTTTGAGAAAAATGTTAGGCATGCCTTACAACAATTGGATGATTTAGACCATCAAAACTGACGTAAAGTCATTCGGATTTTTGACGTTTTAAATAAAGGGTTCGCCATCTAACTTTTTTTTCAACTAGGGCTTATTTCGTGAAAGGTAAAACTTAGCTTATGTCTGATTTGACAGATAATTAGTTTTATCCTTCCGCTGAACGAATGTGGTTGTGTATACGCTTGAACAACACTGGGAAATACTGCGACATTACTTTGAACATCATGGTAATGTTGCAGAATGTGTGAAAAAAATGATAGAAGCTGACATCCTCATCGATAAACCAAAGCGTGAAAAGCCAAAAACAGTGCGTACATCCGAGAATATTGCTGATGTGGCAGAAAGTGTGCGTGAAGCGCCATCCACGTCAATTCACCATCGTTGTTCTCAACAATTGAACATTTCGGAGACATCATTGCGACGAATTTTGCATAAAGACCTTAGTATTAGTATGACGCCATTCAAAGTCCAATTGATTCAGGAGTTAAAGCCAACTGACCATCCAATGTGATTTCGCTTCGCTAAGTGGGCCTGCGATCGACTTAGAGAAGATGCCGATTTTGCCAAAAAAATCAGCTTTTCAGATGAAGATCATTTTGATCTTGCGGGTATGTAAACAAGCAAAATTGTATCATTTGGGGCACAAAAATCCACACGCAAACAGTGAAAAGCCGATAGGATTTTGGTTCAGAGGTATAATAGGGCCATTTTTCTGCGAAAATGAAGAAGGAGTGGCTGTTACAGTCAATTGCGATCGTTATCGGGTCATGTTGAACGAATTTTTTTCATAAAAATGGAAGAGGAGGCAACATTTGGTTTCAACAGGATGGCGCTACGTGCCACACCGCCGCGCCGCGCCGAAGCTACTCTCGATGTGTTGCGCCCTGTTTTTGAAGAAAGCATTATCAGCAGCAGAGCTGATGTCGCTTGGCCGACTTGAAGCTGCGATTTGACACCGTTGGAATATTATTTGTGGAGTGCTGCAAAAAATGTAAGTGCAACGCCGATAAGCCAGAGACAATTGACGACTTAAAGGCAAATGTTCGTGAAGCCATTGCTGAAATACAGCTGCACACAATTAATAATGTGTTTAAAAATTGGACCAATCGTGTAGGCTACTGCATGGCCAGCCGAGGCAGCCATTTGAATGAAATTAATTTCCATTATTAACCGGAAGGATTGTACTTTTGCCGACTTTTGGATGCGTGATTGAAGCAAGTTCATTGGACAGAGTCACAGCATTATTCTTCTCTTAGAGAAAACGCAAAGATTTGATAATTTCATAATCTTTAACCTGAAGGTCCAATGAATTTGAATAATTTCAAGGCATCTCAAGTCCGTGCCAGAACTTTTTAATAACTCAACGAAGTAAGAAATACCCACTCTCAATAACATCTCGTTAAAATCTTGAACACGATGCAAAAGTTGTCTTCCTTGTCAGCCTTGAATTGCTCAAAGAGTAGTAGCTCTAATTTGTCACTTGATTTTCTCTTTATGCTTCTGTGTATGTGAATTTGAATAATTTCAAGGCATCTCAAGTCCGCTCCACTTCACCTACAACTGCACCGTCAACTGTCAAATAGGCCTACCTCAACTCAAAGCTGTTAAGAATATTATTTTTTGTACGAAAAACAGCCTACGGGGTGTAATGTTAAGGCTGTTCATTAGAGAACTCTTAGCTCTGTGGTCAACTTAAAACAGGCATTCCAAGTGTTAGGTACTCTATGAGCAAAATGTAAATTTTTGTTTCTTTCCATTTTATCTAGCCCCAATATCACTGAATGTAGATTTTGCTAGGCCTAAGCCACCACCATCACATTACTCGTCCTTGAGAATAGGCTAACACCCAAAGTTGTAGTTGTTGCACTCTAATTACCCACCCTGATGTGAATTGTAATTGTAAGAGTTGCCTGATCCGGGTGGACTGGACTGCCTGCATTGCCGAATATTTTATTACAATTATTCGCGCCTAACTCGGGCCATAACTTAAGAAAAAGGGAGTTGTCCAAACCAAATGAACGTTCAATGTCCATGTCCAACTCTCGCTCGCAACTAGGCCGAGTTATGCATAAAAACAAGACCAACAAAAAAAAAACTCTAGGCCTAGTTTTGAGATTTGAGGTGGTGTCACGCAAGTTCCCTGAAGGAGATCTGTTATGTGGTGCTGGTGTGTTGTTAGCCAGGGTCGCAGATGCAAATCTCTTCAACTCGACGCAGCGCAAGTAAAAGTTCTGCCAGATATACTGACAGTAGCTGTGCAGCACTTTGACACTGATATTCGTTCAATGCAAACCTTATGCTAGGCCATGAAGACTTTACTGCCAACCCCCTGCTGCGCGCCACTCAGCTTGCTGGTGACTCTGGTGTTGAAGAGGAAGAAGAAGGCGACCACTGTTTGTTGGCTCCGCTCCATCGCCACCACTTTGAACGCATACTCATATCGACCGATTGACGGTCGTACATTCTAAGTGCGTTCACGTTCATCTAAGACACAAAACGTTTGGTGTGTTTAGTGCACCGTGTGCGGTGCGTTGCGTTTCATTGAGGTAGGTTAGGTATATATGAGAGAACGACTTAGAGTGACAATCACTGCCGCTTCATGCAATTTAAATGTGGCATTTGTGCGAGAGTATAAATTAAGCAGTGCGCCTTGACATCAATTAGGCCATGCACAATACAACAACAACAAAATAAAAGCTACAAAACTGCAAAATGCAACATATGTATGATTTCAAGTGTGTTAGCTTGACGCTCTTACAACTATCCCTTTCACACATGCGTTTCGATTGGCAGTCCACAATGTTGCAGCTGACGTTTGTTTTTGTATAAATTTATTTATGAATTGTTGCCAGCAACAAACATTCGTTTGACATACGCAAGTGACATTTGGGTGTTTGTGCAGCAAGAATTTTGTGTTTGTCTAATACTTGGAGAGTTCTATACTCGTACTTTTTATTTTTACACAACAAGATAATTATGATGGCATTCAGCACTTTTCAGCTCAGTCCACTCACTGTGTGTGCTCAATTTGTCCTTAATAGGTTCTTGGCTTCATTCCGTTTAAAGGTTTTAACCTGTGCGTTGTGTGGAGTGCACAACGCAACGATTGACATGGTCTTGAGTCGTTAGTATAACATGATTTCCTTTTGAGTTTGATAATTCTGTTTTTGGTATGTGAGCGCTTTAGTTGGACTTACGCAGATTGAATTCAAGGCAACAAACTATAACAAATGGCGCCCAACGTTTGATTTGTAGAGTAAATGAAGAGTATTTATTGAAAGGTGTTAAACCTTTGCAATAAATACTTCAATTGAAAACTACATTGTTTGAAGTGATGGTGGGATCTCCCGCAACGTATGATAACATGGACATCTAAAGAGTAAATGGCTCTGATGGGCAAATATTCGTCAGATTAAACAGCATAAAAGCACGACTTTTTGATTGAGTAAACTATTCAGCTTAAGTTAAGA
Organism: Sphaerophoria rueppellii; assembly: GCA_920937365.1. Lineage (NCBI taxonomy): Eukaryota > Metazoa > Arthropoda > Insecta > Diptera > Syrphidae > Sphaerophoria > Sphaerophoria rueppellii. The sequence goes on from CAKKXW010000001.1 coordinate 87,755,511, forward strand.
CCAAGAAGAAGTACCTAAATACGTTTGATATTAATTGTTTTTATGAGCATCTTAGGAAGTTCTCATAGCACAAGTAGAGAGATAGAGAGAGAGAAAAAGAAATGAGCTTAAAGTAGCGTCTACAGTTTCACTCAAGATCAACAATTTACTAAACACAGTATTAAGACTCTACGATTACAACTTTTAGTTTCTAGCTTAAACCTCAAAGTTAAAGCGATAAATCAATATCTTATACAGAAGCAGTTTCAAAATAATTCTATGACAAAAGTGCCTCTGTTAGATGTTCCAGGCTTTCTCCAATGCCGGTTTGTAGAAGAGTAAGGCCGGTCCACTCACTTGTCGGAGTATATTAAAAATGTCGACGGGTCTGGATAGCAATCCGGAAACTTTAATTTGGCTTGAAACGTTGATCGTTGACAGCCTACATATAGTCTTATTAATTTATTTGGGATGCCGAGTTCTCTCATCGCTTTTTAGAGTTCTACCATGGCTTTGCTGTGGAGGGGGGCTTTAAAGTTTATAAACAGATGGTATACTTTGACGTTGAATCTAGGTTAGGTTGAGGGGCTAACAGTTGATTTCGTTACCGTCACACTTAGATCAATACTGATCCATTGTGATACTCGTGAGTATTGCTACTCAAGCTAATAAAAACCTATGTGTTCAGTTAATCAAGCCATTTACAGGCATTGATATGAAGTTCAAAAAGTTAGTAACTAGAGTACTAGAGAATTCTTCTAAGTTCCCGAAGAAATAATTGCCGTGCAATTTCTTCTTTTCGTGGGAGAGTGCGAGGCAGTGATATAGAAACTGTGAATGTCTTCATGCACCTCCTCGTCACTGCATCCTCTGCATTGCATAGATCATATTTTTCTCATGATATCCTAACAGATTATGTCCGGTGATTATACTAACAATAGATCGAATGGATCTCTTAATTAATTGAATATTTTTTTCCGTTCTTTGTTTGTTAAAACAGGGCTATATCTTTCTTGTAGTGCCGCAGGTGTCAAGAAGACTCCACCTTTTATTGGCCGTAACTGTTATTTTATTGAAATTTCCTGCATTAAGCGACAGGGTGTAGTGCTGATTAGGTGAGCTTGGTTTACGTTAAGCATTGATCCTAGTCTTGCTAATTTATCAGCTTTTTCGTTGCCTGGTATACCGCTGTGATCTGGCACCCAGCAGAGTCTAATGTTATGCTGTACACCAAGAACCTTAAGCTCTTCGCAACAGCATGCAACAAACTTTGATTTTAGCCTCGGTTTCAGTAATCGCTTTTATTGCCGCTTGGCTATCAATGTAAAAGGTGATGTCAGCCCGTGGTATCGCCATCATTAATACCTGTTTAGCAGCTGTTGTCACTGCAAGGACCTCCGCTTGGAAGACACTACTGTAGTCTGGAAGCCTAAGCGAGTCGGTTAACTTGAGAGATTCAGAATAGAAGCCTGCACCTACACCAGTGTCCATCTAAGAACCATACTATTTTTACTCCAGTTGATTTCAGCTTAGAGAGCATGCCATTCATGACCCAGAGTAGCGGTGGGAAGATTCCCTGTGGGGTCCCCTTGGATGTGGATTGCTGCATTGCTCGATATAAGCAGCGGTTTTACGTTCAGACGGTAGTAAGCATTCATTATCAAACCATTCGCTCCGGTGTTAGCAGTACTAATGACTTTTCTTCCACGCGCGGTACTCTGGACGGGACTCACTCTTCCCTCTTCATCGAGCTCTTCGAGGGCGAGTCCATCAGGCGCGTGCATATGGGTGTTTGTATAGTGTCTTCATTGCGCAAGGCAGCCATTTTGATTCGAGCCTGAGGATATAATGCATTCTGGCATCTATTTCCAACTCTCCCTCGGACCACTGTACCAGCAAGATTGTGATCCGAGTCGATGTTGGCACCTCGATACGATCATATCGCGGTCAGGGTGGAAGAATGGCGGCTATCAATCAACGCATGGTCAATTTGGTTACGAGTGACTCAATCAAGTGATTCCCATAAGGTGGCTTTGTTCCTCAATTTGCTTCGCCCGTGAAGAGTGTATAGCCTTTCATTAATAGCTTTTAAGCCGATGATGGTAGGTTTTGCTTTTGCTGAATAGAAAACCTACACCCAGCACATGGTGTCTTTTGGATGACTGCCGCTGTAGTAAATGTCATATTCATATTTTTGCAAGATACAATTTCTTGGCAACCTTATCTCTTGAAGAGCTGTTATATCAGCACGTCAAGACATCGACACTAATGTTGTTCCCCGAACTTAACAAAAGGCATTTTTTCTTAAATTTATGCGGACAAGGGTTTGCTAGACTCCAAAATGAATGAAACAAAGTTTACCTAACGATATTTTACTAAGCCTGTTGAATACTCTTAATCCCTTATCAGATAAATCTGACAAGGCAGTTCATCTTCATTAAAATCCCCATTCCATCTGTTTCTTCGCAAGTTTCATCATTCATTCCCTACCGACAACCAACTACCGCCGCGACGCATGTTTCATTCAAATCCCTGATATCGATTCCGTCAAAATAACTCTCTAAGTCTATAACTAAACACACACCCAAACGCTATGTTGCTCTAAATACAAAACATTGACTGTCTAGCCCAACAGACATTTCACCCTACTTCTCTCCTCCGCCGCCGCCGCCCAAAACCCCAAAAGTAATAAAACCTATACAAACAAAAACACACACATACAACAACTAGAGTGGTGTGCTGGTGAAAAAATAGGACTCCATGGAAACAGACATCGCACAAACGAAAGTTAACGATGGCGCCCAACGGCAGACCCCCACGGCCCGGCCGCCCAACAATTGCCGCTCTATGGAATGGATGAAATGTTTCCTGGCAAAAATGAGAAACACCAGCACACACTTTCGGCTTAAGCTCTGGCTCTTTGGCTGTTTTCCATAGCGCTCGCCGGGTCAATAAATTTTCGACTGCAAAGTAGCACTTTTCAAGGTTGAAAGGATATTCTTTGTTCTCCCACATAGTATCAGGGTACAGGGGAAAACAGAAATCTCCGAGAAATGAACTTTCCAAAGGACCAAAAGCCATCGATATCATTCTGAATTGGCCCCTCTTCCTCTCTAATTTGTTTGAGCTGCCTACGGCCACCTATACAAACGGTATAGGGAAGGGCTCAAAACAACGAGAACATTCGGAACGAAGGAACTGTTTTAAATAACTGCGTATCCTTTTTTCATGATTTCGCCTTGTGTGCGTGCAAAGCCCCACGAATGACAGACAAATCGATTCTGGCAAAAAAAAACTCATTTTCCGACGGTTGTGTGCGTTGTTTTGGTTTAGGCTGCTACCAGGGAGGATAATGGGAACGGTTCGATTCGTGTCGTGTCGTGGGCTCAAAGGAAATCCTTGTTGTGCGCCGGCTTTTAATGAGAAAGCACTGAGAAGTTGTGGGTGGTCTCCATACATGTGTATAACACGACGACTGACCTTGAACTTGAAATCGGGGGTAAAAAACTTTCAAGAGGAAATTGTTCCATTCTACTCGACGTTGTTTGTGTGCGTTGGGCTGGGGAGCTAGACTTCTCATCTCCACTCAAATTATTATCTAAGACGAACACGGCAAAAGTGTTTGTCTGTTTTTTTTTTTTTGTCATTTTGTAGAAGCTGGCGGGCGGCTTGGCATGGCGCGGCCAGGTGTCAGAGCTTGAAGAAACTCCCAGAGAACAAGAATCAAGAGTTTGCAAAGTGGATCAATAAAACAAAGACCAGACAATTGCTTTTGAGGGTGGGGTATCCGTATCGCGTATACGCGACACCAATAATGTAGCCAAGTGGGTGTCATGCCGCCGCGCCGTTTAGGGAAGTTTGAATAATTTACCAGCCTGAAAGAATTATGTGCGTGCTAGGGCACATGGGAAGCATTTAGCGAAAAGCGTGAGACTGTGCGTGCATTTTTGTTGATGGAAAAAAAATCTTGAAAACAATTTAATAGCATATCTGCGGGCTTTGCTATTATTTGTGTGTCTGGGAAGCTTCCCCCACAGAGTCTATAATATGTGAGCTAGCAGCAGCTGATGAAGCTGACAGTTGCTCGCAAGCGTTGCCAATAATTTTGTTGCACTTTCAATTAGAAATGCAAATGTGCGCGAGCACAAACAGCCATGAACTCAATTTTACCGACGACAACACACTCACAAGAACTCTACACACTGCAACTTTAGTGATGATATTAGAAAATTACAATCATGTTACACACAAAACTAACATGATGAGCTATTGGCTGCGTGATGCAGCGGGAGAGATAAAAAACTGTAGTTTTTCATAGAAAAACTTTTGACATTGTGGCGTTTGTCGAACCCGCGTAAATGTTGTTTGTTTGTTCGCTTTTAATTGATTCAAAATAGTTTTTAAGGTTGAATTTGCAATGGCAATAAAATGCAAGGAAATAGCTTGATGCGATAGCGAGAGATATTTTGAGCTATTTTTGTTGTTTTTATTGGGAATATGGCGAATGGAGATGGGGAAGTAGACTAAGTATAATATGTTGCTAATGAATTCTATGGAATTTATTGATTTGTTGGGATTTTTTGTATCAGTGTGACATTGGCTTGAAGTAGGCCAAGCAGATATGTTGTTTTTGTAATCGGTTAATCAATGAGCTGGGAATCAAATTACGAATTGGAAACATGTTGAGGAAGGCATTTGAATGATTGGTTTATAAACATTTCATGAACTTCTGCCCTTCAAACAAAATATATGCGGATCAAAGCGGACTAGAATTGGAAAACATTTGTGGAAGAGTGTTAAAGGCGAGAGAAGAACATTTCGATTTCAAGTTTAGAGATGTTGATAACGCTTTTTGAAAAGAAGTACGTCATATGGGTATGAAATATTTTCCAAATTTTAAAATTAGATGCTTATTTCTCTGGCAAAACCATTTACAGCTATATATTCCACTCTTTTTCCACAGGTTAGCTAAACCATAGCAGACGGGCTAGCTGCCGAACTGTACAAAGCAGCTGGCGAAGATTTAGTTAGGAGCATGTATCAGCTCATTTGCAAAATTTGGTCGGAGGAAAGCATGCCCGATGAATGGAACCTCAGCATCGACGCCGGATCCTCAAGAAAGGAGATCCCTGAACTGCACCAATTACAGAGGTATAAGTCTCCTTAACATCGTCTACAAGATCTTATCTGCTGTGCTGTGTGCCCTTCGTCAACAACTTGAGAGGTCCTTATCAGTGTGGCTTCATACCCGGGAAGTCCACCATCGATCAAATATTCACCCTACGCAGATCTTGGAGAAGACCCAGGAAATCGATACCTACCATCTTTACATCGATTTCAAGGCTGCGTATGACAGCGTCTAAAGAGACCGACTGTATAGAGCAATGTCTAGTCTTGGCATACCAGAAAAACTCATCCGTCTATGTAACATGACAATGGAAAACTTACGCTGTTCCATCATGGTCGGAAAAAACCTAACGGACGCATTTGATGTCAAAAAAGGTTTTAGACAAGGCGATGCGTTGTCATGCGATTTCTTCAACACCATTCTTGAAAAGATTGTGCAAAGCTCCAACGTCAACACCAGGGGCACAATCTTTCAAAAGTCCGTCCAGCTACTAGGATACGCAGACGACATCGATATAATTGGAAGAACACAGCATGATGCAAGTGGAGCGTTTGTGAGCCTTGAGACGGAGGCCAGTAAGATGGGTCTAGCGGTTAACGAGGGCAAGCTCAAGTTAATGCTGTTAACAAGAAAGGACAAACAACATCGACGTCTTGGAGCAAACGTCAACATAGACAAATTAAACTTCGATGTAGTTAAGGGGACTTTGTCTACCTGGGATCCGCTTTCAACGCAGAAAACAACACCGGCACTGAAATCAAACGAAGAATCACTCTTGCCAATCGCTGCTTCGTTAGACTTAGAAGGTAATTGAGTAATAAAGTCATCTCTTCTAAGGTGACGCTCTGCAAAACTCTAATCACTCTAATCATCCTGGTCCTAATGTATGGTGCAGAGACATGGACCATGACAACATCCAATGAAAACGCTTTGGGCTGCTTTGAGAGAAAAATTCTTCGAGTGATTTTTGGTCCTGTCTGCATAAATGGAGAATGAAGACGAAGATTCAACGAGCTGTTCAGCGACACTGACCTAGCCAGAAAAGTTAAGGTCCAACGACTTACGATGGTTGCGACATGTAGAGCGAATGAAAATGAATGCTCCGGCTCGTAGAGTCTTCGAATCCAACCGGGAACGCTACTCAGGTGGAACACACAGGTGGTAGAGGACCTGAACCAACTTGGCGTCCAAAACTGGATGAGTCCCTGGTCCGACCTGCGGCCAGATTATGGGATTCGCGGCGAATCGTTTTGCTAACGAGTTTGACATTTTTCAATGATTGCTTAAGCTGTCGCCTTCTTCGTTTTGAATTCGACCTATTAACGAATTCGAAGGCGAATTTGAAATGTCATAATTTTTGCTGGCGAGTTGAAATTCGACAGCTTTTTATTGGCGGATTCACAGGCAAAAGCGTGTTTATTATTATTAACCGGAATATTTTAAGAAATAGTCAAACCAAAAGTGTTGAAACACTGGAATATTGGAAGAATTTTGTTCGCTCCGCCGGCAATTCGTTTATATGGAAAAACAAAGCGAGTCGAATTTGAAAGGTCGAATTGAAAACGATCCGCCGCGAATCCCATAATCAGGCCCCTGGACTGTAGTGCCACCATAAGTAATAAGTAAGTTAGCAGAAACCTCTGCTATATCAAGGAAGGCTACCATAATATACTCTTTATGATGGAGTTTTCAATGGTGTGACCAATGTTTGTAACCCCCGCCGCCGTTTTTACCGATCTGCCAGTGGGCATGTAGATCAAAGACAAAAGTCTTGTATAAATATTTGCTCTTAGATATATATCGATCAGTCTTTGGGTTTTGGGAAGGAATGGTGATAGATGTTCAAGGCTGATTTATACTGAAAGATTATGAACCACATTTAGGCATCTGATGAACATTTCCTTAGGGATAAATAAAATAAATAGAGTGACGCGAATGCTCTTGAAGAGCCAAGGCCTAAGTGGCTTACTCTCATTAACAATTCTCTGGGTGCGTGTGAAAAATTGACGGGACCTACAATTTAACGCCCATTCCGAACGGCAAAGTTGAGAAGCACTTTTTCATGACAGATGATACTCTTGGAAGTTTGGCAGTTTTTCGCATAAGCGTCTGTGAAAGATGAAATAAAAACTTTGGGCACGAGTAGGACTCGAACCCACGATGTTCTGCTTAGCAGCCAACGCACCTAACCACTAAGCTACGGACACTACTTTTCTTTAGGGATTGGTTTATGGATATTGTTTAGCTGATATTATGCCATATGATCCTGCCAATTTTTATGGTTCGAAGCAGTTGAGAATCCATCGCAGTTTTTCCGTTGTAATTAGACCTTGAGGATATGATACAGTGGTAATTGAATGTAGCTGATTATTACAAATGACGCTTTGAAGGCTGCCAGGAAAGTGACTATCCAGTGGCAGGTTCACTGATTCCTCACTTGAAATAGTTTAGTCTTTTTCAGACAGCTGAATACCACTGGATTTTTCGTGCTCATGAATCCAAGAAATGCAGAAATATACGGTAACAAAATTGCAGTTTTTCTTGCAAAGGCAGATTTTAGTATGTACATCTATGTTAGGAGGACAGGAACTTACAATTGAAGAATACCTCCAAACTTAGAAAGGCAAACCCAATTATGTACAAATTGACATTGACAATGACCAAAGTCACGAGCAATGCCAGATTTTAAGACAAGGAGGGACAGGGGAGGGACTCAATATGTTGAAGAAGCACCTGTAAGAAAACCACCTCTCACATAATAACAATTACAATTACTTTTCTTTATCATGTTTAAATTAGTAAATATAAATAAATGTTCTTGTGCAAGTTATGACGTTTTCGAAAGATTTAAAACAAATTTATGCATTTTCTTTATTAAGTCTTATTATAAGTAAAATTAAATGTGTAACACCTAAATACTCAAATTGTAGTCCAATGTCATGAGGTTTGTTTGAACGAACTTTACTACAGATTTTCGGACTGCACAAATTGGCTGGTAGAAGTTTACAATTACAACAAAATGTCCATCGTTCTTCAGTAAAGGCAAATAGGATTATCGTCGTGACGTGTTGTTGACATCTAAATTATTGGACGTAGATACTAAGATGAGTTATTCCTATTGCTTCTTCGAAAGTTGCTTAAGAGGTAGCTTACTCCAAATATTACTTAACAATTTTAATAATTTGCCGCTGTCATATAATTGCTTCTTTCACAAAAACACACGTAATCAATCTTACCTCTTTTCCTCGACAAATTTTCCTTAAATACAAAAATACATAATCATCTCAAAAAATCCTTACCTGAAATTAAAAAGGAAAACAAAAATGGTTATTAATAGAAAAGTAAAAAAAACACAAGAAATTAAAATAAAATATATTCAGGATAACAAGTGAATAAACAATTCAGGAAACTGTCAGCGACGACAAACAAAATAGTAAAAAAAAAACAAGTAACAACAGGAGACACATCGCCACTGTACACAAAAAAAAAGAAAAGATATCCTACCTATACTATGAACACTATAGAACCTTCATAAGCAGGTAGTCCTCAAAAAAAGGGAGAAACTCTTTTTTCTCATTTAACAAGTTGATTCCTTATTCCAAACACGCGCCTCTGCACAGAGAACACAAGCCCACAATAGATTCATAGAAGTTATTCTCGTATTTATGGTTGTTCCGCCAGCTACAAGGTTAAAACGGTTCAAGTCGGGATTACTGGCGGCGCAGCGCAGTGCTGTCAATTCTGGCGGCTCAAATCCTCAACGAAAAAAGAGACAATAGTTGCTTCTACCGGAAAGGGTCATGGTCAAACAAACTTTGTATGACGCTGACGGTGCCACTCCGACCGGTCGCTTACAAATCACTGGCTTTTGATCTGTCTCCACCTACGTAAAAATGACTCAAATAGTGTCGCCTAATGGGTCTGGTCTATTCTTTAAGTGTTATGGCTGCTGTTTACCAATTAGAATAATGTCGGTTGACTGCATCCTTTGCTATAAATCAAAGAGCTCCTGCTACCGATCATGATTCTGCTTCTGATTCTGATTCTGTTGGTCGTATTTGTCTGTTTCGTCAAACAGGATAGACGTTTGTTGGCTTAATGAGCTATTTGTATGGACGAAGGGCTTTTTGATTTGTCACCCGGTTTAACTCTAATGTTTTGAACCAAGCCGCTTGTTTCAAAGGAAATCGATTAATTTAAATAACAAGCAGAACAATTTGGAAATAGGCCGGAAGTGTGAAAGGCTAATTTTATGTCAGAGGTAGAGCTTAAGGCTGACGCACCTAGTCAATAAAATAACAATCAGTCAGGTCGACAATATATCGTTAGAGTGCGGCTTGCATCATAACGACCGAAATGTTGATTTAGACTTAATGAATGGTGAAAGGGTTAACAAGGCACTTTCAGTTAAAGAAAAAGGATTGGCATTTCAAAAAACTTTCATAGGAATGAGTAGTGGCAGTATTGATATTGATATATTCAGAGAAATGTGACATGCCATCTAGCTGTTACTATTTTAAACCAAATCTTTGAAAACCTTCAGTGACCCCGAGCGCCATCTAGTACTCAGTAACAAAACTGTTTCTATTTTGTAATATTCTTAAGACTTGATGGAGAAAAAAAAATATAAGATCAACTCCCTAATTTGTGTTTTGAATTTCCCTCTCTTCAAAAGCTGTAATACTTCATCATTCAATACCAACTTGTATAGAAAAAAAACACGATTGTTTGATGGAGATTAAATTTTAAATATTCTATTCGACACGTTTATGCTAAACAACCTACGCATTTTGATGGCGCATTTAATATTTTGCAATTCATGACCGTTCTCGCTTGCATTTGCTAGCTCTCCGCTTAAGCCTAAATGCTTTAAGAGCCTATCTATTACACCATACGGTAAACCTGCATACCAACTGGAAGAACTCATACGAGGAGTCCCTTGACCGAAAAAGCCCAATTCAGATGCAATTATGCACAAGTCAGTGCATATTGTATTTCGTTTAACAAGTTCTGGTTTTGTTGCAAAATAAGAATAATAATTTGCGAATAAAAGTAATTTAAAACATATATTTTGTTTTCTTCAAATCTTTCGCATTATAAATGGTTTTGAAATGATGCGTATAGAAAATAAGTAGACATGACTAACAGACCCGCCAGTCCTCCTTCTACGTACTATATGCGCCGGATAATGGACAAGTCTCGGATTCATGCCCAGCTCTACTTGTAAATGTCAGTGTTTACCCAATGAAAACTACCAGTACTTAACTAAATGCTTTTCCCTGGATCAGGTAGGTACAGGTAACGAAAAAGGGAGTTTTACGACCTCCTGCATAGTACCAGCTATTGCCCTCTAGAGTGTGATTTCAAAAGCGCATTTTTTTCACTCTAACGTATAAAATTGCAGATTAGAAGAGACATGAGTATACAAAATATCTATATCTCCTCCTCCGATCTTATGTAACCAGTCATTTTCCGATAGTGTATATCCTTCTCAGAGATACTTGTGGTGTACCTCAGGATAGCCACCTTGGCCCAATTATTTTTGTTCAAGCATACAAATGACGTAGACCAACATTTTTTCACAGTCAAAACTTGTTATTAATTTAAATTATGTTATGATATCTTAAAACAGATAACGTGCTCAAAGGATTAAGGAATTTTCAGATCCGTGCGTTGCTAAATCCTTGAACCCAACTTTTGCTCGCCAATTCTTGAATATTCTTCCCAAGTTTGCTGTCCATATCTTCAGATTCAATTTAGATTTATTTTGTTCGCTCTAACTAACCCACGTAGTCTGGGTGATCACTTAAGTCCGCTTACACAGACCGATTGAAATTACTTAAGATCGACTTGTATTAAATCTTAAATGCTTACAGCCATATTTATAAACAAATCTTAAAGTTTGCTTAACTTTAAGCAACCTTTAAGTATGATTTAAGTAGAGAATCCATATTTATAATCAATTTGAAGATTTAAGCAACGTTACTTAAAGCTCTCTTAACTTAAACGCAAAATTTGTTGTTTAAAGGTTGATTAAACGTTGATTAAATGTTGACATTTCTATGATATTGAAAAATTATCTCTTCTCCGTTGGTTATTTTAGTTTTTGTTTTTTTATAAAGATATGTATGAGTATGCGAGGGATAGGAAAGAAAAACTCTACGAGGGAAGAAAAGAAATAAAGCCGACAACACGTAAAGATCTCGCTTGCCTCGTGCCATTTTTTATAATCATTCTACTTATGATTCCAGTAATGATGATCCCAGTCTTAACAAAATCAAGCTTGACAAGCTTCTCTTTAAGAAAAAAAAACCATCCTCATTTGATAATTTTTTAGAAAATGTTACAAAATTTATTATCATTCACATTTTAATTCACACAAAATTTTAAAATACACTCTGAAACGGCAACATGTTGGCATCCTCCAGATGTTGTTGCAATTTCTTGACGTGGTGTTTGATGTTTTTGCTTTTGCTATACCCACATTTTTCACAACATTTATTGCGTTGTCAGCATTTGCTCAGTTCAGCTGAAGCAGCGGCAGCGTAGTCTGTTTTTCAGTGATCGTCGTCGTCGTCATCCTTTCCTTCCTTCCTATTCGACACACATTTCCTTAACAAGGCCACGGCTTCGGCCTCGGAATAAACTGTTTGCACCGTCGCGTTTTATTTTGTTTTGTTTGTTTGTTTTTTTTTTATGACGTTCAATTTTACTTTTGACAAATTAAAACTGAAAGTTTCCTGTAATAGATTCGTCGTTTCTATTACTTTTTTGAGAAAAACGTTGCTTAACTAAACATCAGTCGATATTCGATTATAAATAAGAATTTAAGTAACGTTGCTTAAAGGCTGTCTTAATATTTAAGCAAGCTTAACTAAACAGCCTTTGAGAACCATTTTAAGAAAATCTAATAAATACGGCAGTTAATGTGTTGCTAAGCGCAAAACTCGAGAACGTTTGCACCGTTTGGCATCAAATTTTGACGGAATATTTGGGTAAAAGTGATGTAAGTATTTTTTAAAAAGTTTGTACAAAATCGGCTTAGCTGTTCATTATTTTAGAAGTTTGTACAAAATCTGAACGGTTTCATATGATATGGCTAAAAATGTGGCCACCCCATTTTCCTTATAGAATGGGCTCTGGAAGGCTTCTGAATTGGAACGACCTAACTAGCTGACCAAGCAAACATTGTTTTCCTTTGTATACGTACGTAAAAATCTCATGCAAATCCGTTGGGGGTTCACTACTTTTGTAACAGTGAAATGCTTGGCAATCTTGAAGAAATATTCGCTATACCGTAGATGGGTTCTTAGTATTTTATACAAAACCGTTCATGAGACATGGTCAAGGAAGCGGGTAGTGGGAAGCGATTACCGATGTAGCGTGTGGCGTGTTGAAGTATTGATAAGTCGATAGTAAGGTAGCGGGTAACAGGGTAGCTGAATATAACGAGTTAGCGGGTAGAGAGAAGTGGGTAGCAGAAGTGTTTGTCTTCTTATGTCAATTGAGACAGGACGAAGTATGTCGGATCAGCTCGTCTTGCAACCTGGCATATTAATTTTTTTGGGAACAAATGCAGATAGATCAGAATGCGATAACAATTCAACGTTACGTTGCGTTTATGTAGAAAAACCCCGGCAGTAGAAGTGCCTATAGTGATTTCTCTCCCTGAAGTAGACCCAAACGCTTCAGAGATTAACAGTGGGTAACCGTGGATTCATAGTATGGTTGGGTTGCTAATGTGCAGCGTTGAAGAAGAATCTGTATTTTGCCGACCAAGAACTACTGGAACTATACCTACCGTTAAATACTCCATACAAAGTCTTAAAGCTTTGGGCAGCATTTTTGTCAGCCAGTTCTTGTTTTTAAGCTCTAAGGCAAGGAACGACCAAATATTTACATTTATAAAAAAATTTCGGAAAACCGATACAGCTGGGCCAAAATGATGTAATACAGCCTTGGAGCAAAAAATGCGCTAAACAGGTTGAACCATATGGAAAAGACAATCTACAGCAAATCTAAAATAGGGAAAGTGATGAAAGGTGCAATCGAAATTAATTTTTCGATCATAAAAGAGAGGAATATCTAAGAGAGAAGGAAAGAATTGTACCAGGATAAGTTTCTAGCTTTATCTACACCATAACCGGGATCCGGCCCGATCTTCCTTCCGTAAGTTTTTCCAAGTATCTCGATGATTGGCCGACGCAATCTAGTTCCTACCATGGATATTCCGGGCCAGTTCCTCTTCACTTATATGAGCTGGTTGTCCAGCCTACCTCAGTCTACCAAGCTTAATTTTTGTCATCACGTCTGATTCGTGATAGATTTGATTTAGATCGGGGCTATATCGTCTCCGGAATCGTCCTTTTCACAGGCGGAGCCAACTATTATCCGTAACACTTGTACCTCGAACTCGGCTTAGAGTTCAGAACGCCTTTAACTAAGCAACCAAGTCTCGGATCCGTAAGTGAATACTTATAAGACTTCGTTTTATGCAGCTGCAGTTTCGAAGTAATGGTAAGATTTTTGGATTAAAATAGCCTTGAAAGACTAAAGTATGTTCTATTGGCTCTGAGTAGCCGCCCGCGTATTTCTTCTATTTGTTATCGGCTGCTACTATTGACCAAAGGTAATTGAAGGACCGGACTACTTAGAATTCGTGCTCCTCCACCTTAATCGTTGTTCTTCTTGTTCTTCTACTATTGTCAACGTTTTCTGCAGTAGGGGCCACTATTTACTTGGTTTTTCACTCATTTATATGCAGCTCCAGGGTTTATGCCGACTGCTTAATCTGGATAGATGAGGATTTTACAGCTTGTGATGTCAAAGTCGTCTGCGTATGCCAGTAATTTGGTAGACTTGGTGACGATAGTTCCTCTAATAGATGTTCCAGAGTTACGGACTGCTTTCTCCAACGCCAGTTTGTATGGCCAAAAAATCAATGGTTTGATCTTATCGAGGAAGAAAATCTTCATCTCCTTGTCACTGATATTAAGTGACCACTGACCAGTAAGACAGACCCTTTAATTTTTTTTCGGACGAACATGAAGTCAATTTACTCAAGTTACTACGCTCGCTATGTCCTCATTTCAAAGTAATTGATCGATACCTGAAATTCTACGAATTCCATTCTCATGCATAAATTCCAATCCAACGCACTGATCAATTTTTCCAATACAATCAACAACAGATTTATCTTAAGATATAAATTAGCAGCAACACACATGTAATCTGATTTCTGCTATTTCAATTTATTTAAAGAATTTATTTTATTTTATCGCCACAAAAGCACAACCAGCAACAATAATGATAGAAGGCAAATGAAATTAAGCCTAACGAAGTGGCAAAATTGGTAAAAGCAAACTTTTTATCAACCGCACAAGTTGTGGTTGAACTGCAAAAAAAAATATAGTTCGAGGTTTTCATGCGGTCGGACTCTTTAGCCATATCGATTCGAACTGCTACTATAGCCAGCAGCGCTGCCATGTGTCGCCTCACATCTCAGCACTCAGCCGAGTAATAAACTCAAAAGGCATACACAGATTGGTCGGTTTAGATGTCAAACAAAATTAGAAACTTTCGATTTTGTATTTCCTTCTGGCGGAATTGGATCTGGTACAAGTTTCTTCTGTGTGCAGGATTGTGAAATAAGTCGTACGCGCAGTTAAGAAAGGAACCTCCTGGGTGGCCAGGTCGAATAGTGGAGATCAAACGCTTGAGCTATGGACAATTCACTTTTAAGGACCCTTTTCCTTACGCCAGATAAAATTGTTGATCCTCAAAACAAATCGATCATTAACCATCATCGTGCTAGACATGAATCAAATCGACAAGCAAATTCATCACACAATTTAATTGGTGCCAGATTGCACGGATCGTAATCTGTCTTCATTTCAATGAGAATATCGTGTTGTGCCCGCTTGACACACGACTGGCAGCCAGTGTCAACATTTGTGTATCTTGTTTGTATAATCTTTAATGTGCGGTCGAGTTTCGAATTGCCCCTACCCACAACTTTCCGACCCTGCTGGAGTTTATTGTCTTATTCGCATGGATTGATTGCTGCCACTTTTTTGCCATGGCAAGAAATCAAAGCCCCAAAAAGGGGTAGGCCGTAAGCAAAAAAGATACAAAAAACACGTCAATCGTGAAATATTTCAAGTCGCTGTTGATTTACCAACAGTAAGTACAAAACAACTACTGCAATGTCATTGTTTCATTTATTTTTTTGTTTAACCTGCTGCAGAATTTGCCGCTTGATTTTATCTTTGATCGGCAAACGCGAGGCAGACAAATTTAGGTCGATTGTCTTTTTGAGAGATCGGTGTTTTGGAAGTTGTTGTTTACACACCCGTTTTCTTGTGTTTATTTGTTTATTTTTTATTGTTTCTGTGGCTGCAGAGTGTGGTGCGTGTTCCGGAAAATACCAATGAAATATTTGAATTCTACAAACCTTCAAAGAGCGTTTCACATCGTAGAGCCGATTCAGTTGACGTGGCGATGTTCTGCAAAGAAAAAGGTTTAACCAGTAGCCTGCCACTTTCCCTTTAGCCCTCATAACACATACTATACAAACTCGTCTTGCAACTATCTTGACATGTTGAAGAAATTAGCAAGAGTTATTCTTCGTTGAAATTGGCATGGCACTGGTTTTATTGCCCGTAGTTATTAGTGGAGTCCAGGTAAACAAGCTCCTTTGCTACCTCGAAGTTGTATGCATCTATTGTGACATTCTGTCCGAGCCGTCGGTGTTGAATGTCCTTCTTCGAAGACATCATATACTTCGTTTTTCCCTCATTTACCGCTAAACCCATTTTTGCCGCTTCATTCTGTCTCAATTCTCACAAAGGCGCCATTGATATCACGCTGTGTTCTTCCTATTATATCAATATCATCGGCGTACGCCGAACAGACTTTTGGAAGATTGTGCCTCTGGTGTCTGACGGTCGAGTTCTGCGATATCTTCTCAAGAAGGAAGTTAAAGAAATCGCACGACAGTGGATCGCCTTGTCTGAATCCTTTTTTGACATCAAAAGATTCCGTAAGCTCTTTGCCAATCTTGATAGAGCAGCGTGAGTACTCCATCGTCATTTTGCACAAGCGAACGAGCTTGGCAGGGATGGCTGTCATACGCGGCCTTAAAATCGATGAAAAGGTGGTGGGTATCGATTTGGAGTTCATAGGTTTTTTCCAGGATCTGCCGCAACGTGAAAATTTGGTCGATGGTTGAGTTTCCTGGTCTGAAGCCACATTGATAAGGACCAATCCGATTGTTGACGAAAGACTTCAGACGTTCACATATTACGGCAGAGACGATCTTGTAAGCGATGTTAAGTAGGCTGATTCCTCTATAGTTGCCGCAGTATCCCTTTTTCAGGATCGGGAAAACAATGCTGGAGTTCCATTCATCGGCCATGCATTCTTCCTACCATATCTTATCTAGATCGTCGCCTGGTTTAAACAGCTCGGCAGCTAGACCATATGATCCAGCGGCTATGTTGGATTTCATCCGTGATGATGTCGTTTTCACTTCTTCCAGGTCGGATACACGGAATTGTTGGCTATCATTGTGTCCGATGAAAGGCTCCTGCCTGACGGCGGGATTTTGATCGTCATCGCCCCCTATACGGCCTACAGATGTGGTCTTTCCAAATCTCCGGCATTAATATGATGTTGAGATGTGGGAACCATGTGCTTGCAAAAATAACATTTCATGCAACAAAATCGATTAGCATAAATCCGTTGTCGGAAGTGGTGTAGTGCAGGCGTGCAAGGTGTGCTTTTCGAATATTCCACCAATCGTCGTCTTTTCCCAGCTTTGCGTTAAAATTGTCGAGGAAAATGTTGATGTCATAGCTAGGACATTGCTCATATGCTTTGTCTAGGAGCTCGTAGAACTCGTCTTTGGTGTCATCCTTTTTCTCTTCTGCCTAGGCATGCGCACATATAAGGCTTATTTCGCCAAATTCTTCCTTGATTCGGAACGTCGCGATGCGTTCGCTTACACATTTGAAGCTCAAGACTTTTTGCATTAGTCTGCTTCAGACGACGAATCCACATCCAAAGAGCCGCTGTTGTTGCTCTCGGTAACAATAATTATAGAAGATGTCGCAGTTGTTCGGCAGCACGCGGTCTATTAAGGGACCTAACATTCCACGTGCATATCCGCATATTCTTTGTCCTTATAATATTTGCTTGGGTCGGTCATCAGTAAATCCGTCCGTTTCCGAGGCCTGTTGTTGCTTCGCAACTTAATGTTTGTCTACGTAGTCAGGAGGTCACCCCGACGTTCAACCCCCAACCAGGCTCCAAGTGCAAGAGCCGTAAAGGTGTTCACCAAGCAGTTCGGCCTAACTGGAACTGAAGACGTAACCGTTGATTCCAAAAAAAGAAATTCATTCGCTGCCGTCGTCGCTCGTTGGGGTTTATAAGGTAAACAGTAGCAACAGTTTATTCCGTTTCGGCCTGTCAACCATGGGAGGCCCTTCTGGGAAAACAAGTTTCGCGATCGCATAGCTCTAAACTTGTTAGTAGTAGTCACCGTAAGCCGCTTCGCCACATCAAGGCTTACCTCATGTTGGGCAAGAAATACGCCCAAAAACTGAAATTAACTCTCTTAAAACTGTGGTCACTGACTCCGAATTTTTGAATCAATAAATTGACGATGATTAGTGAAAGGGTGCGTTCACAAATTCAAAGTTGTCAAATCCCTATAGGAAAACACGATACTTACACGACAAATTAATCCAGCCAACTTGTGAGTCCAGTAACTTGCAAGGAAAGTAAGATTTTTTTCATCCAAAACAATTTCATGTAGAATATTGTAAAGATGAGATCGTATCAATCGTGTTATCTCAAATGTATCAGATCCTATGAGAAACCAAACTAAGCATTAAGAAAAATCAAAATTCTTGTCTATGACTTGAACGTATTATTATCAAGAGAGCTTATTGAGCAAAGTTCCGCTATCAAAAAAAAGATTATATTGCATTAAAAACAAATAATAACTTTCAAAAAAGTACTTTTTTAATTTCTCGAAATTCGAGTGTTTTAGTTGTTGTTGTTGGTTCACATTCAACAACATGTTTATCAACTTGTCTTGTTGGCAGATTTGTGTATTGTGAACCCACCTTAATTCTTAACGAGAAAGACATTTCTTCTCGAACACACCCTTCACACAACAGCTGTTCGAAACACTGTTGATGGTTTTTCCAATCCATCATCTGTCTGGTGGGATAAATAGTGGGATAAAAATCATGATGGGAAAAAGTTTTAAATAGTAGCCGTGTTTTTTCATTACTCAGTAGCCAGCACAGCATAATTTCCCTTGGCTGATAACAACAATTTGGATTGCAGTCGATAAAAAAGCCAGTAAAAAAATGTGCACGACTGGGTCGTACGAACTTGCTCCTGCATGCTTAAACTAAATATTTATGATTACTTAAATTGCAAAAGGTAGTGTTAAAATAAGAGATATACTTTTATACAGCTTACACTTAACTCACAAAAAAAACTCAATATATAAAAATAATTAGAATTCATTAAGAAAATTAAAATTTGAAAATGTACCTCGAAAATACATTTCATTCCAAAATTTTAAATGCCAAACAAATTCAAACCTTATTCTTGATTTATTGAATTTTTCTTGAAAATCATCGGAGCCGTTTTTTTAAATTATTTTTTTATATATAAAATTTTTCAAAAATGTCTTAAAATTAATTTGGGTATGCAGTTTTTAAGACCATGTAAATATACATATTATACTCCAATTTGGATTTTTAAATTTGAGAATTTTGAAAAAAAAATTGAAAATATTTTTTAAAAATCCAAAAAATAAACTGAAATTTTTTTGAAAACAAAATATTATTTGAACAATATATACGTACTTTCGAAAAAAAACTTACGCTGATCGGACTTTCAGTTTTCGAGAAAATCTAATAACAAAAAAATGGTTCTATGGGAGGTACCGTTATGGAGAAATACAATTTTTTTTTTTACATAAAATACATGAATGTTTAAAAAAATAAAACTGGAGGAAGTTTAAAAAAAATCGTAGGAGCCGTTTTGGAGAAAAAAATGCCTGTAAACCTTCCGACAGACAGACAGACGGAATCGCCGGACCCACTTTTTTCGACTTCTCTATCATCGTAATGTCATATCTCATCCTCATCTCAAATTTTTTTTTACGAATTCAATACTTGCCATATATTCTATATGTCGCAAGTAAAAATTACAGTTGCGCCGGCGGCGCGGCGATAGAATGTTCAACTATTGAAATGAAGACAGAGCTGATGGCGTTAAGAAGAATTATTTTGTTACCTAAATCTACCGATCTGAGCTTTTTTGAGTTATGAACTCTCTTAGGTTGAAGTATTTGCAAATTTTTTCCAATCCGAGGCGCAACCCTCATGTCCATTTTGCGACGTTTTATGTAACAATTACCATACAAATCGAATTTGACAGATAAAGTGAGTTGGGGCGTTTTATTCGCACTTAGATTACCATTCTGGCTACTGAGATTTATATTATTAATTAACAAGAAGAAACCTAAAATTTCACTGTATAAATGGCAAGTAACATTTATTTTTCAAGATTTTTCAAAAAGTGAATTTGTTAGCTCAGAGCTCTTTTTGTTCAAAGAACTCAGAATGTGCTCTTTTTGTTCGTTCTGTTCCCTCTGAACGAATATTTGAAAACACCTATTATTTCATTTAGGATTTCTGTTTTGTCGCAGGCAACTGATTAACCCATTGTTGAAAGTGAAGTGGTGGGAATTGATGTACTCGTGTGAATTACCATTTATTTTTGCAAGTTGTTCAAAAAATACGTTTATTTCTTTTTACTTGCGACATAAAGAATATATGGCAAGTATTGAATTCGTAAAAAAAAAAAAATTGAGTTGAGGATGAGATATGATATTACGATGATAGAGAAGTTGAAAAAAGTAGGTCCGGCGATTCCGTCTGTCTGTCTGTCGGAAAGTTTACAGGCATCTACAGGCTTAACTACTGGTCCGATTGACTTCAAATTTGAAAATTAGAGGTTTGAGCAAAAAGTCATATCCCAATTTTCTTATTTTTGTTTTAAGATCAAAATTTAGGGTAGCCACCATACGATTTTTTTGGCCAAAAACCAAAACTTTTTTTTTCACAAAAACGGCCCGAAAGATTTTTTTTAAACTTCCTCGAGTTTATTTTTTTTAAACATTCATGTGTTTTATGTAAAAAAAAAAATTTTGTATTGCTCCAAAACGGTACGTCCCATAGAACCGTTTTTTTGTTATTAGATTTTCTCGAAAACTGAAAGTCCGATCAGCGTAAGTTTTTTTTTCGAAAGTACGTATATATTGTTCAAATAATATTTTGTTTTCAAAAAAATTTCAAATTTTTTTTTGGATTTTTAAAAAATATTTTTAACTTTTTTTTCAAAATTCTGTATCTCAAAAACGGATCAATTTTAAAAATCCAAATTGGAGTATAATATGTATATTTACATGGTCTTGAAAACTGCATACCCAAATTAATTTTAAGATATTTTTGAAAAATTTTATATATAAAAAATTAATTTAAAAAAAACGGCTCCGACGATTTTCAAAAAAAAAAATTCAATAAATCAAGAATAAGGTTTGAATTTGTTCGGCATTTAAATTTTTGGAATGAAATGTATATACGAGGTACATTTCCAAATTTTAATTTTTTTAATAAATTCTAATTATTTTTATATATATATTTTTTTTTTGAGTTAAGTGTAAGCTGTAAGTAAGAGTGTAATCAGAATTGCTTAAAGTATATCTCTTATTTTAACACTACCTTTTGCAATTTTAGTAATCATAAATATTTAGCTTTAGCATGCAGGAGCAAGTTCGTACGACCCAGTCGTGCACATTTTTTTCCTCGGATTTACCGACATGGTGTTTTTTTTCGTCTAGTACAAATATAGCGGTTTTATTTTGTTAAACCGGTGGGATTTTCATAATCTCATCTGACACCACTGTGTCACTGTGGTTTGTTTGTTTAAGTAGCCTCACTTTAATTTATTGTTTTCAACAATTTTGGTACAGAATATTTAATTTTATAATATTTTAGTCACTTCACATCTGCACAAAAAATGCTTTCATTGATATTTTATATTAATGCCCCTTCGGTTTTTGTAGGCGACGTAAAGTGTACCACTAAACTGAAGTTACACCAAAAGTAAAAAGTATTTCCAATAGAACACTCACGTTCCTGCATTTCAATTTTGAGAAAAACGTCTATGTTTTCATGTATCTCCTTAGCTTGAGTGCAGTCAGGTAGGTAGAACAGAGGTTACCATTCATGTTCCATGTACTCGCTGAATATTTTTTTAAGAAGGTTAACCACATCTTGTGGGATTGCTTTTTTGAGATTCCTTGTCCAAGTAGGTATTGGTACTGCTCTTGCCAACTCAAGTGCGCCCTGATTGATTTTGATTTTGAAATTGAACTCTTCCTTGTTTGTTTCCACTTGTCACAACCGTAATCTAGTAGACGATACGATGATTGCATCACAAGTGTTCGGAGGATCATGAAAGAACTAGACACTTGACAGAAGGGAGAAACACATGGGAACTCTTTAACAAAGACAATCTACCTGACAATTTTTGTTTGTTTTAAAAGGCACAACGACAGTTTGTGACCAACTCTATCTTCAGAGTTGAAACAGATGTGGTTTTTAAATTCAAGGACATTCGAGATAACCAGATGGATTTTGAGATAATTAGATGAATTTGACGGTAGGATCAAAAAAGACATTGATTTAATGAAGTTGTTTGATTTTATTCTAATATGCCAACAACACATCGTTTTTAAATAAATTAATCGTGGACACGGAAGGGATTCTAAACACCAAAACTTTAAAACACCATTTACCATTAATAACCCGCAAAACCTCGTGCATATTGTGTACGACATATCTGTTTGCCATAAACCTTATTCCCTACCAAAATCCTAAATGCAGACTCCTGTGCTAAGGAAAGAACGAAGAATATCACGACAACATAATTTAGTTTAATGTCTTCCTTTTCCGCAAGTTGCCATCAAAAATCACTTTCTTTCCATCCCCTTTTTGTAATATTTGTTCCCCAAAATTGACGACATGAGATGACACAACACACAAAATAAGGAGTTGAACATCATTAAAATGAGACTTAACACGGAATGACAATTAGTCGGACTGAAATGAAAAAAAAAGAAACGTCCCTTCCACTCGTTTTAGTTTTTTTTTTTTTATTTTTTAATGTGTTGGAGTTTTCGACAGTCTAACTTTTTCAGTTTTTTTTGTTTTCAAGGTGTCACAAGCTGTTTATAGCTAAAGGATGTGAATGAGAGGGATATTTTGCATTAACTTTAAAAGGGATTGAAGAAGTATAACAATTTTACCGCTTTAAGAAGTTAAACAAAAAATATTAATTTGGTTTTATTTTAAAGTTGTTAATTTCCTGTAGACGCTTTTTGGGTAAAAATGTAGAGTTCACACGAATAATAATCGATAGTTGACAGTTCCCGACTGCCTGTCGATACGGCGCACGCGGCGGCGGCGGATGGAAGAAAAGGTGCAAAGCTCCTCTTTGTACTCAACATATACCACTGAAGACTGGTATCTTTTAGATCAACAGACATAATTCCTATTGGCATTCAATGATCGACATGATATATCTATGGTTTTCCGGGGTCGGAAACTCCAATAACAATTTTTAGTGCGAACATTTGATTCCAAATATTCGTTGTTTGATTATGCCGTGTTATTTAGACAACGGTTGGTTGAAGTGTCAAAAATATCGCTGCCGTTCAGACGTTCGTAAGCAAACGATCTAAATCAGTCAGTTCAACGGCGGCGTTTGTGAGAATTGTGTATGATTACTGAAGCTTACCTATTATTACTGGCCCAAATTGAGAGAAATGGACTTGGTCGCCATGCGGGTCAACAGAGCTACGAATGCTGCAAGAAAATTCGACGTCGGACGGCTTCAATCGCAAGAGAGTGCCAGATCCATCTCTGGTCGAGGTTCAAGTAACCTCTTAAGAAGCCCTATGCCGCCAACATCTTCAATAGAAGACCAGTGGCAACAATGCCAGAAAGCAGATAGGGATGCCGCCACTAATGTGCAAGGTTTCACATAGTCACCCAAATGAAACCTCTGGTTGGACGAAAAATGCAGGCAGGCCCTACAAGCCAGACAGGAGGCATACAAAGCGGCACTGCATAAAAAGACAAGAGCTGCTCGTGAGCCCTACGAGAAAAAAAAAAGAGAGGAACGCCGGCTTCTCAGAAGAAAAAATAGGGAGCATAAGGAGCGTCAGATCGAAGATGTTGAGAGAGCCAACAGCAGGAATGAAGTAAGGAGGTTCTACCGGAAGGTAAAACAGCTGGCTCAAGGTCATCGAGCAAGAACCGATGCCTGCAGAGCTAGAGAATGGAAAATCATAGTTTCATAGTAGAAATGCAGTCAATGCTGTGCATTTGGAAAGACGACTTCCGTTATACGGCGTCGACGAACAAAATCCCGCAGTCAGCTGACAGCCAAAGATTCCGTGAACCCGACCTAGAAGCAGTGAAAGCCGCAATATCACGGCTAAAATCCAACAAAGCCGCTGGAGCAGATGGTCCGTTGCCGAGGTGTTCAAAGCAGCAGGCGACGATCTAGATAGGAGCATGCACTAAATCATATGTAAGATATGGTCGGAAGAATGCATGTCCGATGAATGGAATCCAGCATTGTTTGCCCGATCCTGAAAAGGAAAGATCCTTTAAACTGCACCAACTACAAAGGAATCAGCCCACTTAACATCGCCTACAAGATCCTCTATGCCGTAATATGCGAACGTCTGAAGCCTCTCATCAACAATCTGATTGGTACTTATCAATGTGGCTTCAGACCAGGAAACTCAACCATCGACCAAATTTTAACTTTGCGGCAGATCCTGGAAAAAACCTATGAACTCCAAATCGATACCCAACCCAGACCCACAACTTTTTTATGGATTTCAAGGCCGCTTATTATAGCATGTACATAGACGAACTGTATAAGGCTTTATCTAGTTTAGGCATCCTTGCCAAGCTCGTTCGCTTGTGAAAAATGACGATAGAGAATCATTCGATGTCAAAAAAGGATTCAGATAGTGCAGAACTCCACCGTCAACACCAGAGGCACTATCTTCCAAAAATGTGTTCAACTTCTCTCGTACGCCGATGATATTGATAAAATGGGAAGCACGCAGCGTGATGTCAATGGCGCCTCTGTGAGAATTGAGACAGAAGCGGCAAAAATGGGTTAAGCGGTAAATGAGGGGTAAACGAGGTATATGCTGTCTTCGAGGAAGGACGCCCAACACTAACGACTCGGACAGAACGTCACAATAGACGCATACAACTTCGAGGTTGTAGAGGAATTTGTCTACCTAGGCTCCGCTATAAACACGGGCAATAACACCAGAGCCGAGATCAGACGAAGAATAACTCTTGTTAATCGCAATTTCTTTGGGCTAAGAAAGCAATTGAGTGGAAAATCCCTCTTTCGATCAACTAAGGTAAGACTGTACAACCCCATCATCATCCCAGTCCTGCTGTATGGTGCAGAAGCATGGACTTTGACAAAATCGGATGAATGTGCCTTAGACTGTTTCGAGAGGAAAGTTCTTCGGGTCATCTTTGGCCGCGTGTGCATTGATGGGGAATGGCGAAGAAGATACAACAGCGAACTTTACGGGTTGTACAACGACATGGACCTATAGCCAGAAGGTCAAAGTCCAGAGACTTAGATGGCTCGGACATTTAGAGCGGATGGACACCAATGCTCCCACCCGAAAGGCCTTCGACACTATTCCCGAGATACCTAGGAAAAGAGGAAGACCGCGACTCAGGTGGCGCACTCAAGTGTAAGAGCACCTCAATCAACTTGGAGTGTAAAACTGGAGACAGCTAGCTAGGGACCGAGCTGGCTGGCGGAGACTTCTGATTGAGACCCAAGGCCACACCGGACTGTAGCTTCGCCTTAAGTACGTAAGTATGAGAATTGAATCCGCAATGCAATCAAAGGCTTTTGAAAAATCTATCATCACCATTTAACTGATTTCATCACTATCCCTTTATCTCTTTAAATCGAAAGACACTTTTATGGCAGCTGATTCACAACTGATTGATTCTGTTCAGACTTTCTTGTATTTGGTCAGCCTCATTTGATGCCTCATCACCAGGCATTCTTTTTCCAGTTCGACAATGATTTTCCTATATTGTTGATACATTTACTCGATTTGAAGATTTGCGTGAAACATCGTTCTTCAATTCTACGATGATGGAGACAAAAACAGTTCCATTGATTATCATCAAAAGACTTAGAACGTTGCCAGTTAGATTGTGTCCATTATTTTCCGATGATATAAGGACATGAAAAGATCTCTAAAATTAGACACACAAGACATACATTCCATTTCCACTTATAGACCGTGTCCAAAAAATTCCTTTAGCACCATCTTATCGACTTGTTTCGATGTTTGAATTATTGCAAAATCGAAAGTTAAACTTCCATATCTGCACAAAAGTCCCTTACTAAAACCGCAATTTGCTTATCTCCTTAATCAGAGCTTTGATTGCGGTTTCTTGTCCCGTCAGATAAGCTTGAGTGTCTCTTTCGACAATCCCACATAACCAAACCGCAATCTTACAAGCTAGTGGTTCCCGTCCGAACATGAATTTCCATTTCCGTAAGTGTTTTTTTCCAGTTCTCCATCCGGTTTTGTAATTGTATGTGTGTGCAATTCACTATTGCTGCTGAATTGCTTCAGGACACCCCAAGCTATCGAAAATCAGAAATCACGCAAATTCAATTGCGAATTTTGACTATGAGAAGTTAGATTTATATTCAAATTCAGTTTGCTTGCGGAATGCGGTTTATAACTTACCATACGGCACGCATTGGCACGACAACGACGACCAACACATGCGTCCTGCTCCTAAACACCTCCTCATAGTCCTCCCTGAGAGAACCAAACACAACTTTGAAAGGAGAAGAAGAAGTAAATTTTCAATGAGCACAGCAAAAAAATATAAAATTCATGTCATGCCAAAGGAACAACTTTTGCTTTTCATTTAAAAAAAAAAAAACCAAAGCCAAGTCAAGTTCCGTTCTATAGCTGATTTGTAGGCACCTTGGAGCGCTTTGAAGAAAAATGGTCTCCAAATGGTCTTTTGCGGATCCAACTCAAACCAACCATTTGAACTAACAGAAAAAAAAACAAGCAATAAACGCATACATTTTATGGACTACCTCAACTTAAGACGCCAACGATACACGCATTTTTATTTTCGCGCACCGCACAGCCGTCAATCGTTTTGGCCGTGTCGTTATGGTGTGTACAATAACGAACGGTGCATACTTATTGCTGCAGGTTAAACGAGTAGAACCTGGCATTTTGGCCAATCACTCTAGTCTAATGGTTCTTACGAGTGTAATACGTGTAGGCATTGACGACCACACTATTGCTGTTGCTAATTCAGGCGGGAAAACGCATAATTTACTATCGAAAAGGATTGCCAGGTGTTTGAAAAACAAACTTAAATGACTTTAGCTAAGATTTGGAAGAGAATGCTGGCGAGAAAACAAAGTTCTATGTCGTTTAACGGAATTCAATTTTTGCTCTTCACTTTTTTTCTCTGGTTAGTTTGAAGAATATGGCAACCCTTGTTGTCATTGCAATTTGCATCGAGCATCGACACAACAACGCACAGAAAAAAATAAAATAAATAATATAAAACACTTAAGGTTGAATGCTGTGGCGGGTTCATGTGCGTATACGCGACAAAATTGCACTCTATTAACCAATCTCTGCCCGAGTTTAGAGCTGAGAGGGTGAGGAAGTCATGAAGGTGGCAGCGCGGTGGTGTTTAGTGGAGGCTGAACGACAATAACAGCAACATAACGCATTTAGAAGTGTGTGTCGTGTGTGTTGCTGCTGGTTGCAAATGGAATAGATCTAATAAAGAGACATGATAACCCTGACCTAAACGCGGATAGCGATTTTGAAATACTTTTTGTTTTTATTTGATTTAAATTTATTTTGTTTTTTTTTTTTTACTTTTTACTTTTGAGCAATGCGTTTTTGTGTTGCTAGTTTGTGCTGGTTTTGTTGCCTGAGAATGAATTACGTTAAACGAAAGCAAGAGTAAATATGCTACAGAAAGATTTAGAATTTTAATCGGATCTAGTTTGGCTACGCTGGCTGGGTAGTATTTTGTATACTTTTGTAGGATAAAGACTCAAAAGGAATGTTTAAAGTGTTAAACAACAATAAGGACATGTTTATAAGCAATGTCTTGGCCGAAGGTGATAGGTGTTGGTGTTGGGTAAAAGAAACATATTTAATCATCTTCATTACTTTGAGCCAAAGCATACTGTTAATGTGGGATAATAGATGATAGCCGTATTTTTTTTTCACTACTTAGTAGCCAGCACAGTAATCAAGTGTACGTCAATTTGCATACAACGTCGCAAAGTGAACCTGAGGCTTGCGCCTCGGGTTGCACGAAATTAGCAAGTACTTCAACCTAAGCGAGTGCATAACTCAGATAAGCTCAGAACATTGGATTTACCCAGCAAAATAATTGTTTTTAACGCCAACAGCGCTGTCTTCATTTCAATGATTGAAAGTTCTATCGCCGCCGGCATAACTGTCATTTTTTTAGTGGCCTTTTTATCGACTGCAATCCAAATTGTTGTTGTTTGCCGAAGGAAATTTTGCTGTGTTGGATATTGAGTAGTGAAAAAAACACGACTAGTAATACCTTAAAGGGGTGGTATTCTGTTTCACCGGGCAAGAGGACTACAGTTGGTACTGTTGGACCGGGCAAAAGCACTACAGTTGGTACTGTTGGACTACATACAATTTTGAGAATTAATAATCCATTTTGTCAGGAAAACACAAATCCTTCAACAAGATGAATCCCTACTTCGTTGGATTAGAAACTTTCTTTCGAATCGTTCAATACAAGTTGTATTGGACGGATTCAAGTCTGAAACCCACAATATAAATGCTGGTGTGCCCCAGGGCTCCGTTTTGTCTCCAACCCTCTTTATCATTTT
The DNA here is from genome assembly GCA_920937365.1 of Sphaerophoria rueppellii. Taxonomy (NCBI): domain Eukaryota; kingdom Metazoa; phylum Arthropoda; class Insecta; order Diptera; family Syrphidae; genus Sphaerophoria; species Sphaerophoria rueppellii. Next base: position 87,783,712 of record CAKKXW010000001.1, read on the forward strand.
TATTAATGATCTCTTGTCTGTTACTTGTAATCCAATAAATTGTTTCGCTGACGATAGTACCCTTAGCTTCTCATATTCGTTTCCAGATTCACATCCCTCCTCTTCGGATGTGGAACTGCAACGGCAAAATATGATAAGCTCATTAAACTCTGACTTAAACAGCATTATCCAATGGGGAATTAAGAAACTGTGTAGAGTTTAATGCTTCGAAAACTCAATGCTGTCTGGTATCGTTGAAGCGAGATATACCCCCCCTGCCACTGTCCATGAGTGGCACTTGCATCAATGAGACCGAACATCTCGAGATTCTTGGTATGTGCATCACTGACCACCTCTTGTGGTCTGAGCACATACGCGATGTCGCCAAAAATGCCGCAAGATGTTTGGGTTTCTTAAGACGGTGCAAGAAATTTTTCTCCCCGTCTGATCTGGCTATCATTTATAAAACCTATATCCGTCCAAAGCTTGAGTACAATTCACATCTCTGGGCTGGTGCTCCAGCTACTTACTTAAGCCTCTTGGATGGAATTCAAAAAAGAGCTGTAAGAATGATTGGTGATAGAGAGATCACTGATGCATTCACCACTTTAGACCACTGTCGTAACGTTTCGTGTCTCTCTGTTTTATCGTTACTTCTACGGTAAGTGATCTAGAGAAATAGCCAGTTGCATTTTACCCCTTAAACAATTAAACCGTAATACCCGCGCTTCCAGGAATGTTCATCAGTTTACACTCGAGCCCAACTTCGGTCGTACGCTCAAGTATAGAGAATCGTTATTTAGCCGTACTTAGCGAATGTGGAACTCTCTTCCACACTCAGTTTTTCCCGATCAATGCAATGTTCAGGAATTTAAAACCAATGTACACCGGCACCTCCTCTCTAGCCCCTTCCTTCTTTCCTAAAGTACTCACTGTGTCTATGGCATAAAAAGGGTATAAAAACCCCTTGAGTGTGTGCTCATTATAAAAAAAAAGGGCATCGGGGACACAAGTGACTTATAACATAAAACCACATTTCCACAATATTGTAGAGCTACTTTTGTAGGATACGATATTTTTAGAAGTGAATAAAAAAATATCTGTAACGCATTAAAGCGAAACCCTACAAAAACAAAATTAAAATTTCCCTACACTTTTGGACCTTCTTTCGGTATTTAACAATGGGCTTACTTTATTCTTTTACTTGCGACATATAGAATGAACAATTCAATGAAGACGACGAGAGCCAAGATTTCCGTCTACTCGAGCTTGAAAAAGTGAAGATAGCAATATCTAAGCTTAAAAACAACAAAACCGCGAGAGCTGATGGCATCACTGCAGAACTCTTCAAAGCAGCCGGTAATGACTTGGTAAGGAGCATGCAACAACTCTTCTGCATATTGGTCGACCATATTGCTCGGAAGAGAGCATGCCCGATGAATGGAACCTCATCATTGTTTGCCCGATCCTGAAAAAAGGAGACCCTCTAAACTGCACCAACTACAGTGGCATCAGCCTCTCTATAAGATAGATGCAGTACTATGTGAACGCCTGAAGCCGTTTGTCAACAAACTGATAGCTGATAGGTCCATATCAGTGTGGCCTTAGACCAAGAACGTCCACCATCGATCATAAATATTCACATTACGGCAGATCCTGGAACTCCAAATCGAGACCTACCATCTTTTAATCGATTTTAAAGCCGCGTATGACAGCATCTATAGAGAAGAACTGTATAAAGCCATGTCCAGTTTTGGCATCCCTACAAAACTCATTCGTCGGAGCAGAATGACAATGGAGAACTCGCGTTGCTCCATTAAAGTCAGTAACGACTCACCGACGCACGCCTTCCATGTCAAAAAAGGCTTTAGACAAGGTGATGCACTGTCATGCGACTTCTTTAACATCACATTGTAATGAATAGTGCAGAACTCCCACCTCAACACTAAAGGGAATGTCTTCCAGAAGTCTGTGCAACTACTCGCGTACGCTGATGACATTGATATCATTGGAGAACGCAGTGTGATCTCAACAGTGTTTTTGCAAGTATACAGACAGAGGCTGAAAAAATGGGTTTAGAGTTCAATAAAAGCAAAACAAAGTACATGCTGTCATCGAAAAAGGACACACAACGACGACGTCTTGGACAAAACGTCACGATAGACACATATAATTTCGAGGTAGTTAGGGACTTTGTATGCTTTGGCTCCGCTGTCAACACGGATATCAGCGTCGAGATCAGACGAATATTAACTCTTGCTAATCGCTGTTTCTTCGGGCTAAGAAAGCAATTGAGTAGTAAAGGCCTCTCACAAACAACTAAGGTGACGCCTCATCATCCCCGTCCTACTATAGGGTGCAGAAGCATGGACCTTTCAAAGACGGATGAGAGCGCCCAAGGCTGGTTCGAGAGAAAAGTTATATGGAAGATCTATGGTCCTGTCTTCATAAACGGTGAATGGAGAAGAAGATTTAACGACGAACTAAAAGAGTGAATGTCCAAAGACTCAGATGGCTTGGTCACGTGGAGAGGATGGACAGCAATACTCCGGCCCGTAAAGTCTTCGAATCTTCCCCAGAGGGAAGGCGCAGTTGAGAAAGACCAATATTAACATTTTCTTTAATACTGCAAACCCAGATTAATTTTAGGACTTTGAAAAATTGTTCATATAAAAAATTAGTTTAAACAAAATTTCTTAAGAAATTTTATGGCATTTAGTTTTTTTTTTTCAGATAAAATGTGTAACTACAATTTAAATTTTATTTATATGTCTTTTGGTTTTGGAACCAAATGGAGTTAGTGCGATCCATTCGAGCAAATATTTACTAGTGACTTTTTGCCTGTTTCTCACAACATATTGTTCGACTTCAGAGGATTCAGTTAACCAGAAAAATGCAGCCATCAGAACTCACATTTTACGTGCCATTATTTTGTTCTGTTCACGTTGAGAGCCCGGAAAACGAAATTCCATATTCTTCCTTGCGGGCTTTACTGTTTTTTGGAAAAAAGAGATTTAGCACTATTATTGGAAAACTAACATTCAAGCAAAAGTTAGGAAAGCTAAAGTAGCTCTTTTCTCGTGCAAAAAAGCATTAAGGAGCAAATGGAGTTTTCAACCGCGCTTAACCTATTGCCTATATACATCGGTCTTCTGACCAATACGGTTGACCAATACTCATTTACGGGTGGTGAACTCCACTGGAGAAAGTCACTTACTGCGATAAACTCAGCTGAGTCCAACGCACTGCAAGTCTTTGCATAAACGGGGCATCGAGAACCAAACCTCAGCGGCGCTAGACACTCTCCTCCACTTGACACCTCTTCAGCAAACAAGTCGCAGGGAGTACAGCTTTAAGACTCAACGCCTCCAATAATGTAGGGCATTCCATCATTTTGAACTTCTTCGGTTCTTTACCAAAGTGCATAGATTACACCATTCTAAAACATCAATTTGGGAAAAACATCCAGGTCTCCATTCCATCCAGAGATGAATGGGAAGACAACAAATTTCTGTAAGACAAAATCATCCATCTTTATACAGATGGATCCAAGACAAATGATGGTATTGGTAGATGGATCCAAGACAAATGATGGTATTGGTAGTGGTGTACACAGAAAAGCTTAATCTAAGCCTCTCATTTCGACTCCCTAACCATCGTAGCGTCTTCCAAGAGGAAATGTTGGCGATCAAAGAGGTTCTATCTTGACTTTAAGATATCGTGATATCAACTTCTGCTGCTATTAAATCTCTCTACGGTGTCTCAACCAACTCTCAAACGACCCTCGATTGTCGATCATCTCTTATGGAGATGAATAAAAAAAATAAAACAGCCTTAACGATAACAAGCTCTAGGTGGTATAACTTACCATAGTGCGTAGCCAAACTTGACTTAATAGAGCGCTCAAAAGACATAAGACAAGAGATATTAGCTCCCTACAGGTGCATTGGCTGCTAAGCAGAACGTCGTGAGTTAGAGTCCTACTCGTGCATATAAAGTTTTAATTTCATCTTTCACGGGCACTGCCTCTTGCGAAGAACTGACCATACTTCCAAGAGTATCAATCTGTCATAAAAAAGTGCTTCTCAACTCTGCCATTCGAAATTGGCGTAGGTCCCCTCAATTCTTCACACGCACTCAGAGAATTGTTGATGAGAGCAAGCCACTTAGGCCTTGGCTCTTCAAGAACTGTCATGCCACTGTCTGTCTTATAGACAAACAAGCACTACAACTTGGTGTGGCCTCAAATGATTTCTGCAGGAGCTGTATGGACGAAGAAGAAGAGGATCTCTCACATTCTCTGCACATGCCCTGCTCTTTTCCTAAGACTCAAACCTTGTCTGGGAAAATATTTTACGATAATCCCAGTGAATAAGCTAACAAGGATATTAATTATTTGCTTAGCTTTATTAAAAGTTCAAAATGGTCCGACTTGGTAAGAAGTAATTCTCTAGATTCCTTTTCCTTGGACCTAAGTGTGTGGATCCTGTATCCGCAGCCACTTTAACCTAACCTAACCTAACACTATTATGGAAATTTTTACCAAAATTCGCTTATATAGAATTATTTGAACGAAGAATTTGAATGCAAAATTTCTGATTTTAAGAAGAATGTGGTTTAAGTTGTTAGAAAAATCGAAAAAATTCACCAGATATCGATCTCCTTTATTCTCATAACTGTAAGTGACGAAAAGGAGTACCTAGAGTCAAATGAAAAAACGTAGCATTTTTTCCGTCAGGCGTTTGTTACCAGGGCATAAGTACTGCGGTTTCCGCAATTAACCCAGATTTATTTTTCCGGGATTTCAATTACCAGTCTTTCGACCCAAACCTATTTTGCCGGTATCCTGTAGATACCAGTTGTATTAGAAAATAATAATAATAAGGAATATATTGGGATTTTCAGTCTAAGTTTTCTATCCCTGCCTGTATAAAGACAGCAAACATTTTTGCAACTAGCTGTACCCTGCGCGCGTTGCTTCGCCTCAAATAAATTTGAAGGAAAGACATTACACAAATTATTTGATTCATTTTGAGTAGTTAATTTGGTTATGTTTTGAAAAAAATGTGACATTGCACATTTGTTTTCGGACGCGTGAGCACTGAGCAGACCACATAGAGCTGCCCATGTAAGATTATCATTTAAATGGCCCAAACAAAGTTTTATGGGTCAGCTAGTAAGGTCGTACAAACTCAGAAAATTTCGTGGGCTCTGGAAAAACAACTTTGGCGAAATCGGTCCAACCGTTTTCGAGTTTTGCGCTTACCAACACATTCAGTGACTCATTTATGTACTATAGATACTGCAGGGCAAAAATGTTACTTAGATACAAATTTGAGATCTTATGTCTAGCTTTCTGCCTCTTATTTTGTTGATATCCTCCAGCAACTTATTCTGTTCTATCTAGGGCTTCACAATATTCGATAATAATATCGGTATAGTATCGTATCGTATCGAAGGTCGATACGATAATCGACACGATATCTAATACTTGCGAAACCGATGTCGATACGACAAACGTATTTTTAAAATTGTCGATATTATCGTATCGCCGATAAGCACTGGCCGATAATTATCGAATATATCGTATCGACTGAAAGAATCCTATTTTCGACACTGCGAGCGCAAAATTCGAATTTTCTTTCAATAGCATTTTCTAATAGTAGTTTACTTGCAATAATACACATATTTGATTGTGCTTTCGTTGTCGATCGTCTTTTGTAAGAACCCGATGAACATCGATACTGGAACGAAACGCGTCATTTGTTTTCGAGACATGTTAGTAGCCGGTTGATATAATAGGTGGTTGAAAGGTTGTCTTCATCTATAGTCACATATGTATATAAATGCACCTATAAAAATAAAGTCTGTAAGGGGTTGGAGTATCAAGCCTAAACCAAAAAAACAGATAACGCGAAAAGGTACACCGTTCTATATTTTTCTCTTAGAACGGAACGGTTATGGGATTGTGATTTTCAACAAATGTCGATGTAAAATTAGGGGTTCGGATAGTCTTAAATCAAATAAAATTAATTTTGTATAGCTTGCGTTTCACTTTTTGCCTCGCTAGAATAGAAATGCACATTTTTTCATATTTCGATATTTTATCGAGTATCGTATCGGTATCGTATCGAAGTCAATAACGATACGATAAATTTGTCTTAAAATTATCGCCGATATCGATACGATACGATGAAATAATTTGTTATTCGATACGATACCGATAAAATCGAAAAATATCGGTATCGTATCGTATCGTGAAGCCCTAGTTCTTCCTTCGTCACGTCGTTCGAGAATGTTTTCCATTCTCTTAAAGAGACCCAGCCATTGAAATCCTTGGACCCTGCCTCAATCTCGGCAACATCCTTAATTACTTTCATCCACTTCAAAATCAAAACTGTCTTCACATCTCTTCAGTGGGATGCCAAAAGACACAAGTACAATGCAATTTTGTTTACAATTGTTACATCAAAATGGATATTTTCTTCAGAAAAAGTTCCGTGCGCCTCGCCCAACTTCCTAATTGTTTGTTGGACCAATTGGGGTAAGAAGACCCTGTACTAAGAGTCTTTAGTCTTTTTTACTACTTTCTTTGGCTCTTTGTACTCATAATTTATTTTGGTCTAAGGAATTGTTTTAATCTCAAGGAAAAGATTCTCGTACAGACAAGTTTCAGCAGAGCGTAAGCCCTTAAAGGGGCTACTAAAAAGTAGTCTCTAATAGTGATTAAGGTAGGGAGTGTAGCATTTAGAGAACTTTTATTTCTTGGAAAAAAGAAATCCTACTAAAATCTTAAAAGTTAAAAACCCATTTTCTCCAATTCTTGAAAGTATTAAATATCATTAGTAAAAGGTTTCCATCAAACCACTTTTCTTCCTTTCAAACGACTTAAAAGTTGTAAATTTTTAACACTTCAAAAAATGAAAATCCACCAATCAAACGCCATGTGTGACCCACAAACGGTTTTCTATGAAAAACTATAATTTATTAATGATTCCGGGAATTCTTCAATGCCATTTTCGCAATCCAATCGAACAAAAAAACCACAGAAAACAACTCGTAAAATCCCAATCAATGCAGTCATATCCAAAATCTTATTGAAATTTCGCCCCAAAGTTCAAATTATCAAAGTAACAACAGAAAAAGAAACAAAACTGCCCCCAAAGCACACCTGCTGTTTTCCCCCATGAGTTTGTTTGCGATCTCGCATTGCGTAACCGTTTATCATTATTTCCCACGAATTATTATTGATGATGAATGCATTTTGTGTTTTGTCAGATTTGAAAGAGAATATGGCTGAATGTGCTTAACTGTCAATGAATCGCATACATTGCATCGTCAGTTGGTCGGAGTGGGCCATATCGCAGTCGGTCGCGTCGTCATCGTGTACTGAACGATGTAATTATTGTATCTCATTGGATGCAGTACTTGTGCTGGATTGAAGACTTTAGTCCTAGACTGCATTTAATAGCCGTCGTCGCCATCATCCATCGCCACCATCACCATCACCATCACCGCCGCCGCCGCCACAATTACGAGGTTTAAATTCTTGCTATTATTCACGAAGTCATTAGAAGCATCATCTTAACCTCTCGCTCAAAAAGGCTACCACGAAACGTCATCTTCGTTCATAATTTCAACAAAAAAAAAAAGACAAGAAGAATAATGGCTCTTATCCATCCGCGATTAAACTACACCATGCTCTGTCGATCTATTCCGCCATTATCTTTATTGCTCCGCTGCCAAAAGTCTAAGCGCGAGTATGGTTTTTGCGGCCAAAGCCGGCCGCATCATGAACATGACATGCCAAATCGGTCGCAGTAGCGGCAGTGAGAAAATATTGTTTCCATCGACAGCAAAGTCGACATATCCAAGTACGCGCGATCAATAGCCTCGAAATTGAGCACGGCCCATTGTGGTTTCCATTCGACTTGGACGTTCGTCGCTCGACGTCAATATTGTCGATGGCTGATCGAACGTTCGAAGAATATTTCGGATGTGGAAGCACACAGACGATAGTCTTGCTGTTGGCTCTCCTCCAGCTCAACTTGTCTTTTCGACAAAGTTAAACTTTGAAAATTAAACAGCGATTAGCGCAAGTATACACCTGTAACGAAGCCCTGACTTGGCGGTGCGGTGCCAGAGCAGCACAACTGCTGGTAGACTTTCTTGAGTTGGCTTTGGCTGGTTGTGTCACTTTGGAACCTTTTAATGAATTTTCTGCAATACCGGAACGTGACGGGACAATTTAGGTCAAATACACCTTAAATTGGTCTTAAGCGACTACGAACTACTCGGTGTTTTTGGTGTTCTCGTCGATTATGTTCAAGTTTGTTGGATATCGATACTTTCGATTGCAGATTTCCATTACTCACCTATCAATCGATAAGACGGCCTTTATGAGGCTCGAGAGCTTGTCATGCACATTTGTTTGTTTCTTCCTTTTTTTTTAACGCGCAGCGGCGCGGCGTTGCGGCGCAGCGTTGGCTATCGATTGGTGCTCGATCTTTTGCATGGCATGTGTGTTTTGTGTCTTAACATGCATATACGAATGCCTTTAAACAGAAGTTAGATGCATTGTCTGAACACGCCGATGGCGTTAATTAAGAGATTATAATTACTATGAATTTAAGCTCATGTTGAGCGCGTTTGATAAGCTCGTGAGAGGTGTGTTATGGTCCAGTTAAGTATTTTGTTTAGGCTTATCGCATTGCAAATCGACTTGGCGATGGTGGCGGCTGCGCACTGCTACGTTATGTTGTGTTACTTGACAATGTAACAAGTGTAACAGAGCACGTTTTTTAGGTGTATCGATAGTTTTTTTTGGGGCGTTTTATAAGTGAGGCGATTGGGTGGATTTAAATGTAACAAGAGGTCAGAAAAGGTTGGATGTTGTAGACTTGGAAAAAAATTCAAACATAAGGACCGGTGTGAACTTATTGTGGGACACAAATTGTTGAAAGTATGTTATAGAAGGCTTTTGGAATAAATTAATTATATAGGCATTCTCTAGAGGCTGCGTGTTGTTGATAGAGATATTTAATTGGAAAATCTTTTGGGGCCATCGACAAGGTTAGGAGAGATTTGTGTTCAAAAGTGTTTTGATAACGGCCTGGAAAACAATTGAACCGAAAAGGCATTCCTTCGGTTCTACATATATATTTTTTTCTTTTTTTCAAAAGACACCCCTGACCTAGTCGGATTGGGCACGATTCAAATAATGCCTATGAAATCCAAGAGCGTCCAAATCTGGCAAAAGTAACTTTTGGTAAGAATTCATTAAACATCGCAATGAAAGGAAACAAAAGTGTCTTCGCGCACTTGACAATATGGCTGACTACGCCACTTGGGTGAAGACTAAATTTATTTGGACTGATCTGAAAGAAAATAACATTCTGAATGCGTTCAATTGGTCAGAATAGATGACAGTTCTGATTCGATTCTAAAAAGAAGAGAATTTCCCTTATGACTTTAAAAACAAAATGCTTCTTTTAGCTTCCAGATTGTCAATTAAAAACGCCATGAGTATCTATAGACCTTTCTTCTGTTTATATAAATGACGTGTCACTCATGAAGATTGCTACCATTCCTTTTTCAAATTGAATAAAATGCTTTGTTGCCGTCGAAGATCCATATCCATAAAATCAAATCCTAAGAGTAATTCTGCCGATCTTAAAAATGAAATGGTTTTAGGCTGAAACACAAACATACTTTAGCTTCGGCTTGGCCTGACGTGAACGAGTTCAGCCATAGGAATTCAATGGATGTTATCACAATGAAGCTTAGACCTCACGTTTTGTACGTGACTTTAAACGGAAGCTCTAGTTTAAATATGCTGAACATTTGTCTTGTCTGATAGCTCAACAGCTGACGAACACAGACGAAATTCATTTGTTTTTGGAAGGATGATGATGGTGGAGGCCGAACTGTCATTCAAATATCGAAGCGGGTGAATCGTAACGTTAGACGTTACAGGCAAATAGTTTTTCGGAACTTCTAAGACCTTGGAAGGAAGGGTATAGGTACTTTATTGTAATCTATATGTTTTTCGAAGGGTATTAGAATTCACTATTGTTTTGAGAAAAGGCTGTTGGTCTTGGCTTGTAGGCAAATCCTTTTTGACAGCTCATTTTCCTATCTCCCTTAAATCTCTGACGTTGACAGACATCATCTCGACATTTATCTGTCAAATTTCTTTGCGCGTTCTTGTCAATTACGGGGTCAAATATTTTGAATTAAACTCTCTCTGGAACGAGAAATGGTTCGACTGTAAAAAGGAATTCTCTAGAATCATGTGGTATCACAATTGGCCTTTTCTTTTGGCCTAAGTGTGCGGATTCTGTATCCACAGCTACTTTAATCTAACCTAACCTAACCTGGAACGAGACTAAGAGTTCAGACTTTATTTATTTTTGAGTCGAAAATGTATCTTGTTTTTGTATAAGCTTTAAGTTTCTTAAATTCGGGAACAATACCTTCTATAGTGCTACCTTAAGGCTTCCTCCTTGACGATTGTTTTATTTTGCTAGCTAGTTTTATTTGCTTGTTCATGGGTTTGGTTTATTATCAAATCTATCCATAATGAAGTAGAATTTCCCCCAAAAAACATATCATCAGTTGTTGTCAAGGGTTCTGTTCGCAAACGATTTTCTAGATCTCCAACCTACACGCTCTAGCTCGTAGGCACAAAATTCGTGAATATCTTCTTATTGCTGAAGGAAGCTATTACTTCAATCAGCTGCTATAAGTCCTTCTTCCAAATTCCATTTGAGAAGCTATTGCCCAGTTACAGAAATTTTGTAATGCTAAGAACTTCTTGAAATTGCTAGTGAAAAACTGGTATAACTTTAAAGCAGAGCCAAGGCCAAACGTGTAGAAGAAGTAGAAGTAGAAATGCAACAATACGCTTGAAGCTAATTGTAAGCCAGGAGAAGTAGGATCTGTTAGTACGAGCACCATTTAGACAGCTGCAAAGTAGTGATGAAGTACGAGAAGAATGTGTAGTAGACTAAAATAGGGCTTGTTGATTTAGACAATTTGCATCCACTCAAAGTTTTTAATATACCCTTATTACCACAGTGAGTGCATTATGAGGAAGGAAGGGGTGAAAAACAGTGTCGGTGTACATTGTCTGAATTCCTAACATTGATATGATTCGGAAAGCTAGTGTGGAAAAGAATCCATATCGCGAAGTGGGGTGAAAAACGATTCTTTGAATTTGACTGTTCATCCAAAGTCGAACTCGGGGGTAAACTGATGAACATTCCTGAAAGCGCGAGTATTATGGGTGAATTGTTAAAGGGGAGGAATGCAACTGGCTATTTAACTGGCCAGCAATTACGGTAAAGTAATTATAGAATTGAGAATGACACGAAATGTTACGACGGTGTTCCAATGAAGTGAATGAGTTGGTGATGTCACTATCAGCAATCATTTTTATTACGCTTTTTTTATACCACCCAAGACGCTTAAGTACATATGCGACCGGAGCATCAGCCCAAGGATGGAAGTTGTGCTCAAGCTTGGGACGGATATAAGTCTTATTGACAGTACCCAGATCTGTCGGGGAGAAAAAAATTCTTGCACTTTTTTAAGAAACCCAAACATCTTGTGGCATTTTTGGCTCTATCGCATATGTGCTCATTCCACAAGAATGTGATTCACATACCGCTAATATGCGGATGCTCGTCTTATTGATGCAAGTGCCACTCATGGGCAGTGGCAAGGGGGGTACATCTTGCTTTAACGATACACGAAAGAATTGAGTTTAGAAGCATTAAATTCTGCTTGTTTTTTTATTCCCCATTGTACAATGCTGTTCAAGTCAGAGTATAATGACCTTTTCATATTTTGACGTGACAGTTCCAAATTCGAAAAGGAGAGATGTGAGTCTGGGAACGAATATTGAAAGCTAAGGGTACTATCGTCAGCGAAACAATTTATTGGATTAGAATTAGGAGTTACAGACAAGCGATCATTTGTAAAAATGAGGAAGAGTGTCGGGACATAATAGAGCCCTTGGGCACATCAGCATTTACGTTATGGGCTTAAGAGACTTAAATCCGTCCAATACAATTCGTCAATACCGAAAGCACGCAATCTCAATTTTAATGTGGAATAACTGCGAAGGACACAAAATAGAATCTGTAATCTGTCAAAGGTGGCCAGCCTGATCTGACGATCTTTGTGGTAATGCGAAGTCAGTTACACATTCCGGAAAGAAACGTTAATTTTGACTGAAAAACCGTATAGTTTGCCTTGAGAATTGGTGTTATCTAGTAAGCTTGGTTATTCCAGTTAGCTCAGTTCTGAAAAAGGCATACGTAGAACACACACTTTTGGTTAAAAAGGTGGCGAACCATAGAATCAGTTTATCCGTCAGCGTTGACGTTTTTAACTAACAGCTCAATAGCATACACAACACATGTTCTTATGGATCGGTTCTATAAGCAACGCAAGGTGATGAATGCGAGGAAAGAGTTGGTCAACTACTTTCTGTTTCTACATTTTCAACTCGTTGATCCGTTGACAACTACTGCAATTAAAGAGCAGTCAATTCAATGTGTTCAGTTTTTTCGCGAATATCTCCCGATTTATTTATAAAAACTGTTCGTCGTTAAATTATCTGCAACGCTTGTCCTAATAAAGATGTGTACAAAAATTCAGCTCACTAGGAATTTGTCCGCACAAAAAACCTAAAGTTACTGGACTATCATTATATGACAGTTTGAGTTCGACTACCTTTGTAGTGTAACTTTGCATTCACAAAGCTAGTTGAATTTCGACTACGTAGTGACTAGGTTACTGAATGCTCCCACTGTCAAAGTTTACAACGTATTTTATGGGACGGTTCCATCCCGCAAATACATTGCGGCAACGTATAAGTTAATGCTGACAGATTGTAGGATTGTATGGGTCACCGTCGTAAAGTAACTATTAACTAGTTACAGCTAGAAAGTTATCATATTGGTGTAGACATATGAGAATGTATATTAAGGCTAAGGTGTTTGAATCATTTATAATAAAACGGCAGATATTTGTTTTGTGGTACACTTTACAGCTTTGGGTACAGAAGGCCAACAATTCCACCCACCCGACATGGACGGAGTGAGATAGCCGCCGAACTGTACAAATCAGCTGGAGATGATTTGGTTAGGAGCATGCACCAGCTCATCTGCTAAATTTGGTCGGAGGAAAGTCTCCTTAACTTCGCCTATAATTGCGCGCGTGTGACTTTGAAGCCTTCGTCACAAACGTATCTATCAGTGTGGTTTCAGACCCGGAAAGTTTACTATCGATCAAATATTCACCCTACGGCAGATCTTGGAAAAGACCCAGGAACCTACCACCTTTTAAGCAGTTTCAAGGCCGTGTATGACAGCATCTATAGAGACAAATTATATAGAGCAATATCTAGTTGTGGCATCCCAGAAAAACTCGTCCGTCTGTGTAAGATAACAATGGAAAACTCACGCTGTTCCATCATTGTCGGAAAAAGCTAACGGACGCATTTGATGTCAAAGAAGGTTTTAGACAAGGCGATGCGTTGTCATGGGATTTCTTCAACATCATTCATGAAAAGATTGTACAAAGCTCCAACGTTAACACCAGAGGTACAATCTTTCAAAAGTTCGTCCAGTTACTAGGACACGCTGACGACATTGACATAATTGGAAGAACACAGCGTGATGTCAGTGGAGCGTTCGTGAGTTTTGAGACAGAAGCCAGGAAGATGAATCTAGGGGTTAGCGAGGGCAAGACCAAGTTAATGCTGTCGACAAAAAAGTAATACCAACATCGACGTCTTGTAGCAAACGTCAACATAGATAGATTTAACTTCGAGGAGGTTAAGGACTTTGTCTAGCGGATGCTATCAACTCAGACAACAACACTAGCGCTGAAATCAAACGAGGAATCACTCCTGCCAATCGCTGCTTCATTGGACTTAGATCAACGCTTTGGGCTGCTTTGAGAGAAAAATTCTTCGAGGGATTTTTGGTCCTGTCTGCGTTAATGGAGAATGGAGACGAAGATTCAACCAAGAACTGTACGAGCTGTAGAGCGACACTGACCTAGACAGAAAAGTTAAGGTCCAACGACTCAGATGGTTGGGACATGTAGAGCGAATAGAAAACAATGCTTCGGCTCATAGAGTCTTTGAATTGAGGAAGACCGCGACTCAAGTGGAGCACGCAGGTGGTGAGGATCTGAACCAACTTGGCGTGCGAAACTGGAGACAGCTAGCTACGGACCGGGCTGGCTGGAGAAGTTTATTGGGTGAGGCCCTGGTCAGATCTGGACTATAGCGCCACCATAAGGAAAGGAAGGTATACACTTTACGCGGCTTAAAAAAAAACAAAGGGGAATAAATTCCATATTAAACGAAAACATTGTGTTTGTACCTACAGATGTGCAGTGACTTCATATAATTTACATATTCCGTACTCAAATTATTGAAAACAATAATTTCAAATCACAGTGATGTCGAACCTCGAACAGATGTTATGTCTTATGTGCAGGGTGTGTTCGAGAAAAATGGTCAGAAATATCATTAAGAATTAAGGTGGGTGGGTTTGCATTACACAAATCCACCAGCACAAGTTGATAAACATGTTTTTGAATATTAGTCCGCTGAAATGAAGAATCGATGCACTCGAATTTCTGGAGCTGGGTCTACTTTATTCATTTAATTACTTGACGAAAAGACTGTTTGTCTATAATATTATTCCTTCAGTATAGTGGTATAAGCTCTATCCTTAACCATGGCTTCCATTGTTTCTTGTGTTTTCGAGAACTTTGTTCCTTTGTTAAAATATAAAATGAATAGTCGCAATTTCAAAAACTTGACTCATCTCAATTTCCTGGAAAATACATTTACTCATTATTTCGAATTGTCGACTTCGAGTTGCAGAGCTAAGCTTTGTGTTTTATTTGTTAGAACTTTCCGACAAAAACCTCCTCACCAGCAAACTGCAAGATAGCTTGATATATGAGCCAGGTTTCCGTTTTCTTTGTCTAAAAAAAGTATTCAAGGGAAAAATCGACTCAGATTTGAAAAAGTACATTTCCAAGGAATCAGTTGAAACAAAAAATTGTTCTTCTATAAGCCGGCTACGTCTTACTTTATACATTTCCTTCCGCAAAAAAAAAAATGAACTCAATTGACTCTACGTCACCTAAAACTGAATCTCAATTGTCAAATTCCTAAGGGTGTTCCAGGTTAAACTGGTCACATTACGGGAATCAAAGTTAACTAAACCAAAATACAAAACCACACCGGTTGCTGACCCCCGGACTGAGTGTATTTTGACGCAGCTATCAGCGCGCAGTGGGCACTTTTGTTTTGGTGATGATCATGGCACCAGTTAATGTCATCGGCATGTTGGCTGACAGTTCGAAATTCGATGAGTAAAAAGGTTGGTTTCGAATTTCTCCATTTCGATAGAATGCGGGAACACCTCACATAAATTGGTTTACATTTTTTTGTTGTGTTCGATGTTCGTGTTCCAAATATACGAGACGGGAAGTTCGTTTTTTTTTTTTTGTAAAATCAAAGGTTTTCATTTACTCTATTTTCTTGTTATGCATTCATAAGTTGTGGTTGACAATATAATTATACAAAAGGCACTTTGTCAGTAATACTCGAGAGTCGAGACAGAGAGACATTTAAATGTCTCATCATGATTCGTGATAACGACTGTTGAGAGCACATGTGTGTGCGATCAGAGGCGGTAATGTTGTTAAGGATCGTGGGTCAACGCCTACCAACATTGATTTGGAAAATTTGGAATTTGTCTATGGAAATTAGGAATGAAATTTGACCATAATTCGGTTGGTTGGACGATTTTGGATGTCAATTAGAAGAAATTTCAAGAGTAAGCGATTTATGGGTTTATTTGGGGGAAATTAATCATTTGGAAAATTTGAGCTCAGTTTGACAGCTTTGGAGTCAACGAGTAATTAATCAAAATCTTTGGACCTGTTAAGGAAGGCGGATGTTTGACACTTGTTTCGAAGAACGTAGAACGGACCCTTAATTTAATCTTACCAGCATTAAAAAAACTCCCACCGACAGTTTCAAAATTCTTATAAGAAAAAAAGTGTCAACTTACTTACCTTTAAGTTCCGGCGGTCGTCCATTCCTGCTTCCGATCGTCAGACTATCCAAGTCATTCAAACTACTCGTATTCGGCGAAAGCAGTTTCTCCGCCAAAAGCGGATTTGCCGCAATCGAATACCTACTGCTATTATTGCTGCCCGGCCCATTGAAATTCCGTTGATTTTGATGTTGCTGCTGTTGTTGCTGGTGCTGATGCTGTGGCGAGATATTCGACGACGAGCAAGCTGTCACTGAGGCAGCTAACGCTAACAATGCCGTTTCCGCTGCTGTCACAGCTATACTATTCACTAGGGCAGCACTTTGCTGTTGCATAAAACTAATATTAGATTGCATTGAATTATCACCGGGCATAAAATTCGTCGGTCCATTATTGCTGATGCCTTGTTGCTGTTGTTGAACTGACAAATTGTTGTTGTTTTCCTCCTGCTTTAAACAATACAAAAATGTTATTTAGAAGTTTTGAGCAAAAAATGTTGTATTCAAATTCAAACCTTCACTTCAACGGTCGCCAAATCCGAGAGTAAGCTTTCGATTTCAAAATTACTCTCAGATAATTGTCGAAATAATTCCTCTGACGAGTCATTACAAAGCGGATCCAAGGAATTCAATTCACAACTTCCATCATTTAAATCGGTATTTTGATTTGAATTGCCATTTCCGGTTGAAGCATCCTATAAAAAGCAGAAAACCAAATCAAATCAAAACATCGAAAACATAGCGCGAATTTAAGATTCAAACCTGCAGACAAGTGGCAATATCTAAGCCTCCAACCATTCGACCATCATTATCGGGACACCATAATAATGCGTCATCGATAAATGGCATCGCCGATAAGGCAGAGCCACTCCGAATGCCTGTCGCCAATGCCAGCGTATTGGTTTGTGTCCCCGGTTGCGAAGACAACAACTCTCCACTCCCACTTCCGGCAGTGGTGTTGATTGTTGGTAACGTGATGATGCTTTGTTTTATTAAATTATTCTCAAAATTGGGTTTTTGCTTTCAGTCTTTTCTTTCAAGAAGTGTTGATAAATGTTTGCTGTTGTTTTTTTTTTTTGTAAACAAAGGCACTTATGTACGTTTATTTTGTTACTGGTTTGTGTATGCACTAAATTGTGGTCTTAGGCACTTTTCGAACTCTCCAAGAAAAGCTTGTTGTGTTGTAAAATTGATTTTATGGCAAGTTGAAGTAATAAAAAAGCTTCTACTGCCGATTGAATTTGAATTTTGAATTTCCGTTAAACTTTTAAAATTCGAAATTAAAACGTTCTTTCTTTAAGATTCACTAGTAAATATTCTTAGATTAAAAATTTTTATATAAAAAGGACGTATGTGTTTCGAATAGGTACAAAATGGTGACATCATTTTAGCCAGCATTAAACTATCTGGCTGATAGAGATAAATAGTTTGTTTAAAATTTAATTTGGCGCAAAGTTGTTTTAAATGAAAATCAGACACATTTAATTTCATTGAACACATAGGTAAGGTTTGAGAATCTTTACTTGATTAAAACTCTCTTTTATAGTTTCTGATGTTTCTTGGTTGTTTGTTGGTTAAGATGTTTTCTTTTTAAGTCTGTAAATAGAGAAGAATACAGGTTTTATTCAGCAATTTTCTTAAGCTTCAATTTTTCAAAAAATATATCGTAGTGTGTATAAACCTTAAATATAAAGAGTCTTGCATACATTTCGGAGTTTCTTAAATAATTGTGTGAATTCGTTCATTTCAAAATGGCCGACTTTGCATTCTTGACATGTTGACGTATGAGATATGACATTTGCAAAAATCAACAAGTTTGTTTATTTTCTGTTAAAGTTTTCTGATTTTTTTGTGTGAATTTCGTTAATAAAACAAATTTGCAATGAGTGATAAGCCATCCTCATCAAAAGAAAATAAAGATGCACCAGAGCAACCACTGCCACCGGAATTGGACATAACAAGCGACGAATTCGATCCACTACAAGCCCTTTACGCAAATACGACCGTAAAGTTGACCAAACGAAAATCAAAGATTATTTACCAGAATTTTGCTGCTTTTGAAATAGAATACAACAAAAAAGGATTGTATGGATTGTCAATCAAGTCCAAGGATGATGACAATGCACCAACAACAGAGATTGCTCAGGCAGAAGACGGACCTTCCACGAGTGGAAGACGTTTCCTTCCCCATCAGAGTGAGTCCTCCATTCCCACCAGTGATTTCATGATTGAGTTAACGTTTATATTTTGATTTTAGTGGCAATTAAAAGTAAAGGTCCAAGAATGAAGAACACGAGAAATCTTTTAAGGCAAATCGATCAAATGGTCGGACCTATGGCTGTTTTACGCGACTGCCTTCAGCAGGAACGAAAGATTAAAGTCCACACAAGATCCGAACACGGTCTGAGAGGTTCGGTTACAGGTTTTCTAATTAGTTTCGATAAACACTGGAATCTTTTGATGAGAGATGTTCATGAAACGTGGAAGAGAAGGAAGTACAAATATGATGAGAACAAATTTTGTGGTTGGTATTATGATTGTAATCAGAAGACGTGTTGGTGATTCTTTATGCTTTGTTTTTTAATGTTTTTAGGAACACCCTCAGATTGCAGTGAAAGACTGAAGAATTTGGGAATTACATTGCCTGAAACCAAAGTAAAGAGTTTGAATAGGAAAAACGTCCAATTGAGTCGGAGTATAGCGCAGCTATTGGTTCGGGGAGAGCAGGTTGTTCTAGTTGTTGCTTTGAAAAATGATGAAGTAGAAGAGGAGCCGAAGAGTTGATTTGGAATAAGTAATAAAAGTTGTTGAATCAAGTGTGTCTGTGTTGCGATATTAGATTAACTTCTTATGATTTAAAAAATGTAAACGGTTGTACGTCAGCTCTTTAGGAACCAAGACGTATATGACCTACACTTATCAGAAGTTGCACAAGTGTGTTTAGGTGTTGCGAGGACCTTCAATTTTATATTGATCCCTAAGAGATAAGTTGAGAAGATTTCTTTTTCATGACAGATTGATAATTTTGGAAACGTCATTACCCAGAAGAAATTAATGGGATTCCACTTGTTCCGCAGAACAGCCAACGCACTTGACTTGTAATTTTTCGGACTATGCTCAAGTTAAATTACCTGTTGCATTCCTAACCTTAAGGAATCTATGATATTCGAGCCAAAATATTCGTTCCTTAGCTGTACTATGCCAATGCAGAACGACTATCTTTTTCGGAGCATATTAAACCACTGTTGGGCAAAAGAGGAGAGAGGAACGTCGGCTTCGCAGTAGAAAAAAGAGAGAGCATGAAAAACGTCAGATCCTGGATTTTGAGAGAGCCAACAGCAGGAATGAAGTCAGAGTTCTACGAGGAGAAACTGCTCAAGGTTATCGAGCAGAACTGCCTGCAGAGATAAACAAGGGAACATCATAGTAGAATCGCAGTCAATGCTGGGGATCTGGAAAGACCAATTCTGTAGACTGTATAACCACGACGTTCAAAACTCCGCCGTCAGACAGGAGCCGTTCATCGGACACGATGTAGCCAACAATTCCGTGAACCGGAACTAGAAGAAATGAAAACCGCAATATCATGGCTGAAATCCAACAAAGCAGCTGGAGCAGATGGTCTAGCCGAGCTGTTGAAAGCAGAGATATGGTCAGAGGAATGCATGCCCGATAAATGGAACCTCAGCATTGTTTGCCCGAAACCTGAAAAAGGGAGGTCCTCTAAACTGTGCCAACTACAGAGGAATCAGTTTACTTAACATCGTCTACAAGATCCTCTCTGTCGTAATATGTGAACGTCTGAAGCCTTTCGTCAAAAATCGAATTGGTCCTTATCAATGTGGCTTCAGACCAGGAAAGTCAACCATCGACCAAACTTTCACTTTGCGGGAGATCCTGGAAAAAACCTATGAACTCCAAATCGATACCCACCACCTTATTATCGATTTCAAAGCCTAGTATGACAACATCTACAGAGACGAACTGTAAAGCCATGTCTAGTTTTGACATCCCTGTAAAGCTCGTTCGCTTGTGCAAAACAACGATGGAGAACTCACGCTGCGCCATCAAGGTTGGCAACGAGCTTACAGAATCTTTCGATGTCAAAAAGGATTCAGACAAGGCGATGCACTGTCATGCGATTTCTTTAACATCGTTCTTGAGAAGATAGTGCAGAACTCCAACGTCAACACCAGAGGCACTATCTTCCTAAAGTCTGTTCAACTTCTCGCGTACGCCGATGACATTGATATAATGGGAAGAACGCAGCATGATGTCAATGGCACTTTTGTGAGAATTGAGCCAGAAGCGGCAAAAATGGGTTTAGCGGTAAATGAGGGGAAAACGAAGTATATGCTGTCCTCGAGGAAGGACACCCAACACCGACGGCTCGACGTTACAATAGACACATATAACTTCCAGGTAGTAGAGGAGTTTGTCTACCTAGGCTCCATTATAAACACGGGCAATAACACCAGCGCCGAGATCAGACAAAGAATAACTCTTGCTAATCGCTGTTTCTTTGGGCTAAGAAAGCAATTGAGTGGAAAAGCCCTCTCTCGAGCAACTAAGGTAAAATTGTACAACACACTCATCACCCCAATCCTGCTGTATGGTGCGAAAGCACGGACCCTGACAAAATCGGATGAAAGTGCCTTAGGCTGTTTCGAGAGGAAAGTTCTTCGGGTCATCTTTAGCCCCGTGTGCATTGAAGGGGAATGGCAAAGAAGATACAACAGCGAACTTTACAGGTTGTACTACGACATGGACCTAGCCAGGAGGGTCAAGGTCCAGAGACTCAGATGGCTCGGTCATTTAGAGCGGATGGACACCAATGCTCCGGCCTTCGACACTTTCTCCTAGGGACGTAGAAGGAGAGAAAGACCGCGACTCGAGTGGCTCACACAAGTGGAAGAGGATCTTAATGAACTTGGAGCGCCTCAATCACCTTAAGTAAGTTAGTTTTCACATCACATAATTGTAGTCAACTAACAATCTTCTTGTCATCACACAAGACAAAGATCCCAAGACAATTCAAATCTCCTCCTTTTAACTGTAATTTTAAATTTAATACAATAATTATATTCATTTCTTTATGATTCACATCCCAAATATTTAATTCAAACCTGCCGTGTGGGTGACTTTCATAACGCCAGTAAATTCCGAGAAGATCAGATACAAGCAAATTGGAATTTAATTCAGTCCATAAACAAAATAAATCTATCTTGAATCTGAATTGTCTTGTCTCCCGTGTGAGAGAGACGATGATGTGCAACATCCCATGATCGATGCGATGTAAATGCTCGAAACTCTCATCTCCAAAAAGCCAACAAAGATGACGACGGACGAACACGACTGACGAGTTTGCTTGCGGTTGTTGCACCTGGATGTGCGAATCGCACAACAAAATGCGAGGAAGTAATTCAGCAGCCAACCATTGTGGATTGTGGTGTGCGGTACGTGGTGGAGCCACAGTTGGGTATCAGAAAAGGTGATCACCGATTACACGCTCTCGCTTCGTATTTGAGAGTGATAGCAACTGGGTGTAATTATTTTAATAATAATTACAAACATGATGCACAACTCACAGCCATGGCATAAGCATTGTTAGAATATTGTTTGTTGAACATATTCAAAGTGGAAGTTACTCGCTGCTTACACTCGCAAGTTGATGCACTTTCGCTTTTTCTCGTGGAAGTCGAGAGGAATTTTAGTCACACATACTAATTTCTAAAGTTAATGATTTTGAAAAATGTATAATTAGACTATCTTGTACCATTAGTGACAAGTTTTAAGAAGCATGGGGGTTTAGGAAACATGTAGGCGTGTCGGTGGGTAAATTTCGCAACTTGTTTATAGAATTGTTTAGCTACATTGTTGACAAATTCCTTTCAAAACACTGAAATGATGACTTCTCATCAAATGTCAAAGACAAATGCAACAGGAAATAAATGATGAAAAATAAAAGTGAAATTCGTTTTTTTCAGGTTTGCAACTGTAAACTAGACAAAAAAAAGTCATGCTGCAGCAACAATGGCAATGAAGATCATTAAGCGCGAATAGTAGCACCAACAAAACGATTACATCGATCTTGTCGTCATTGTAGCTGCTAATATGGCGTGGGCACACAGCTAGCTCACGCACCAGAACCAAGCAATGCTTAAGCTTGGCCTTAGTTGCTGTCGCCTTTGTTGCAAGCAAACGAAACAAAAAAGCATTAGACAATGGCCATGCCATTGACCGAGCGATCATCAATGTTTTGATACCAACTGACTTTGCTTAGAAACTTGTGCACGTTAGGTTGTTGGCGGTTGGGAGTTGGAATGGTTATGGTCTCGGAATTGAAAACGAAAACCATGAACAAATGTTTCCTACATACACTTACTAAGAACTAAAAATTATTGTTGCCAAAATCGATGATACTGTTTTACGGTCTTATCTTCAAAGAAACCCAGCAGTGTTGGCAACCATATTCTTTGTCTCACTTTACCTATACCAACTTTACTGAAATTTCGCATTCAACACACAAAGCACAATAGTATTGCAACACTAGAGCTGGGCTGTTTGTTCGATCTAGGAAATTACCATTCGAACTTACTTTGACTGTCCATGAGTCACTCGGTCGTATACGCAATATTCTATTGGCACAATGCCATCTGTGACAGCGAATAAATTCTAATGAATTTCTTCTAATTCAAAGTTTGTTTCGATAGCCTTGTTGCTTCATTGTTGTTTCACATCAACATTTTACTGGTCTCAAACCTAGGCCTTTGTCACGGACGATAATGTCTGGTAGAACATTGTATGAACGAGTATTAAACCCATCCTTGAGACCCAATCGCCGCCCCTGTCAGCCCGACCGTCAAATTAGACATTGGAGGCTGGTGCTATGGTGTTGGTTGTTAGGAAGTTGGCAAACATGAAAGATGAGATTCCATGGCTTTGACATTAGATACACCATTAGAGTGAAGGAGAAATATATAAATCTGTTCGTCGAAGTCTGTGTGTGTGTGTGTGCCTATCGGCTCTTGGTACTTGAACATTGTATGATCGTCTAATGCTTTTGCGCTCCAACAGGTTTGTAATATTATTATTATTTTTTTGTTCGCAAGCAAATTTGTGTGCGATGCAACTTTGGGATTATCTCAACTTTGATCAATGCACAAAAGGCAATGATCCGCGCAACTTAGGTCCAACGGGAAGTGGGAATAATGGCGCGGTTTGGCGGTTGTGCCTTGTGGCCAAATGGCCGCAGTTGCATGTCATATGCAAACGGTACGACCTCTAACTGGTTGGTTTGTGGATTTTTTTTCGTGTACGTCCGTCGTTGTTAGTTTGATAGCTAAGAGCGTGTTGGGTTGTAAAACTTTCTCCGAAAGTATTAAATCATTGGCCTCATCTGTTCAAGCCTGCACAGGCGGTTTTGCATTTTGTTGTTGCTGTTGTTGAGTGCATTTTTGCAATTCAGAGATGAATTTGGAAATCGAACGCAATACATTTTGATACCTGTTATTGTTTTGGAATGCGTTTTTTTGCAAATTTGACAATGACAAATTAAATTTATTGGTTACATGACTTTTGAATTTATTTATTCCATTGCTAAGACGTTGAAGAGCTGAGAATTTGAAGGGTTCAAGTGACATTTTTCGATCTTCTGCAACAACGTCATTTGCCCTTTTGTCGTCTTTTTATTGTCATTGCTAACAGGTCTCCAACTAAACTTTTTTTTTTCAAGAATACATTCTTGCTGGTAGTGAGAGAGAACAGTCAGCCGGCTAGTTGGTTCACTTAAAAGTGACAGTAGGTATATGGAAGATAGGGCATTTGCCTCTGAGACTGGTTGCAACGGCTCCCCCATATGTCTTTTTGAAGCTGACGTGTTGGCCAGGCAAGGATTAGAGAGCTATGAAAGCTCTCTCTCGGAAAGAGCCAGCGTTCTCTTGGTGCTATGAAGGGCAAGATCTTCTCAAGTTTCTTTTGAATCAAACCAAACCACATATTCTAATTTGCAGACCCATAGTCAAGCGGGGAAATGAAACTGTTTTTTCACTTCCTATGTAATTGTCTTACGCTGGCTCGCAAAAAATCAGTGCCAAATAAGACTTCAAGTTATTTTGGCCAAGTTTTGATTTGGTTGCCACCAATGCCAAGAGTCTTGAGTTTATTCTCATAAGCCTTTGATTGCACTCAGACCCATTAGTAGTCCAATGGTGTTAAATCACATGATCTTTGAAGCCACTTGCGAGGGCCATTCCTTGAAATTTACGATTCATCAAACTGTTGACACAAAAAGTCTATTGGTGCAGTTTCAAACTGTTGGCACAATAAGTCCATTGTTGGATTAAGATGTGTGGCATCTTGAACAGTCCTGTTGAGGTGAAGTGTCATATCCGTCGGGTAATTTGGGTAGTTAAACATTCGGTCAACATAACCCGACAACGCTCTACCTTTAGCGCACAACCGATTATAGTACGGGCCACCACACCACAATCCACACCAAACAGTTACACTTGGGGATTTAATGGTGATTTATATACCACTGAAGATTGGACTCACTCCAACAACCGCAATTTTATTGATCCGTTCAACCAGAAGTAGTGTCCGTGTCCGTGGCTTAGTGGCTAAGTCCGTTAGTTGCTAAGCAGAACGTCGCAACGGCAAAGTTGAGAAGCACTTTTTCATGACAGATTGATACTCTTGGACGTTTTGTCAGTTCTTCGCAAGAAGCAGTGCCCGTGAAAGATGAAATAAAAACATTATTAATGCAAACAGGACTCGAAAACACGACGCGTCCAAGAGTATCAATCTGTCATGAAAACGTGCTTCTCAACTTTGCCGTTCGGAATCGGCGTTAAATTGTAGGTCCCCTAAATTTTTCATACACACTCAGAGAATTGTTGATGAGAGTAAGCCACTTAGGCCTTGGCTCTTCAAGAGTTGTTGCCCCACTCTATTTTTATTTTTGTTCAACCAGAAATGAGCCTCGTCCGAGAAGATG
Source organism: Sphaerophoria rueppellii (assembly GCA_920937365.1). Taxonomy (NCBI): domain Eukaryota; kingdom Metazoa; phylum Arthropoda; class Insecta; order Diptera; family Syrphidae; genus Sphaerophoria; species Sphaerophoria rueppellii. The sequence continues at coordinate 87,808,785 of CAKKXW010000001.1, forward strand.
ATTTTTCGATTCGGTTCTTTTTCCGACGTTTTGACGCAAGACGCAAAATACATAGTGAATTGGTAGACCTTACTGATGACAACTGACAGCTATATGTCATATGTTGGGCATCCACTATGGCGTTTGAAATCCTATTATGCCAGTTCCACCTAACAACATCTCACTGAGATCTCAGAGATCTCAGAGATTTTTTAGGTGGAACAAAAAATCTCAGCTGAGAACTGAGATTTTTTTCTGAGATCTCTGAGATGAAATTATTTTGGATTCGATTTCTTACTCATCTATTTTGACGTGACTGACATACATTTGTCACAACAATTTGTAAGGTAACCATTTTATCTCAATGAGAACTGAGAATTATGTTCCACCAAATGATTTTGCCTCAGTCAAAGTGACAGTTAAATCTCAGTGAGATGTTGTTAGGTGGAACTGGCCTATTGTAAAACAAAAACTTTCTGTTCATGGTTCAACATTTTTCCGCTACTTCATCCATTCTACGCGTATGCGATGCTGATATCGCCATCACTAGTATTTCCATAATTCACCAAAGATCCCAGATTTTTCACACCAGTAATTACAGCTATGCACACATTAAGGTGGATTCGAAAATTCTGGTTGTCTTCGCGCCTAGCTGCGAAACCAATATTGAAGTTGTTAAAGCGAATCCGTGTCAGGCATGTTTGGGTTTCTGTTTGTAAGCCAAGGTTAAGGTTAACATCAAGTATCGAAGATCAGTGGCAACATTGTCAAAAAACAGTCACAGATGCCGCCTCTAATGTATTAGGTTTCACTCAGCCACCAAAACGAAACCCCTGATTTGACGAAGAATGCAGGCAGGAACATGCAGCCAAGCAGGAAACATATAGAGCTGCACTGCATAGAAGGACAAGAACTGTTCGTGAGCTCTACGAGCAAAAGAAGAGAAAGGAATGCCGGCTTCTCAGAAATAAATGAAGAAGAAGAAGAAGAAGAAGAAGAAGAAGATAGAAGAAGAAGAAGAAGAAGAAGAAGATAGAAGAAGAAGAAGAAGAAGAAGAAGAAGAAGAAGAAGTTGAGAGAGCCAACGGTAGGAATGAAGTTCGGAGTTTCTACCGGAAGGTAAAACAGCTGGCTTAAGCTCATTGAGCAAGAACCGATGACTACAAGGATAAAGAAGGGAACATCATAGTTGAATCGAACTCAATGCTGGGTATTTGGAAAGACCATCTCTGTAGACTGTATAACGGCGACGACGAACAAAATCCCGCCGTCAGGCAGGAGTCTTTCATCGGAAACGATGATTGTCAACATTCCGTGAACCCAACCTAGAAGAAATTAAAACCGCTATATCACGGCTGCAATCCAACAGAGCCGCTGAAGCAGATGGTCTGCTGTCGAGGTGTTCAAAGCAGCAGGCGACGATCTAAATGGGAGCTACCAAATCATCTGTCGGATATGTAATGAAAGGGACTTCAGCATTGTTTGCCGATCCTGAAAAAGGGAGATCCTCTAAACTGCGCCAACTACAGAGGAATCAGCCTTCTTATCATCGCTTGCAAGATCCCTTCTGCCGTAATAATTGAACGTCTGAACCCTTTCGTCAACAATCTGATTGGTCCATATCGATGTGGCTTCAGATCGGGAAAGTCAACCATCGACTTTGCGGCAGATCCTATGAAAAATCTAAATATGAACTTCAAATCGATACCCACTATGTTTTTATCGATTTTGAGGCCGCGTATGACAGCATCTACAGAGACGAACCGTATATATCTATGTCTAGTTTTGGCATCCCTGCCAAGCTCATTCGGTTGTGCAAAATTACGATGGAGAACTCACACTGCTCCATCAAGGTTGGCAACGAGCGTTCGGAATCTTTCGACGTCAAAAATGGATTCAGACAAGGCGATGCACTGTCATGCGATTTCTTTAACATCGTTCTTGAGAAGATAGTGCAAAACTCCACTGTCATTACCAGAGGTACTATCTTCCAAAAGTCTGTTCAAATTCTCGCGTACGCCGATGACATCGATATAATGGGAAGAACACAGCGTGATGTCTGTGGTGCTTTTGTGAGAATTGAGTTGAGACAACAGCGGCAAAAATAGATTTGGCGGTAAATGAGAGAAAAACGAAGTAGTATATGCTGTCGTCGAGGAAGGACACCCAACACCGAGGCTTGGACAGAACATCACAGTAGGTATAGACGCATACAACTTCGAGGTAGTAGAGGAGTTGGTCTACCTAGGCTCGGCTATTAACACATCAGGCAATGACACCAGCGCCGTGATAAGACGAAGAATAACTCTTGCCAATCTCTAAGCAATTGAGTGGAAAAGCCTCCCTCGAGCAACTAAGGTAAAACTGTACAACAATCTCATCATCCTAGTCCTGCTGTATGGTGGAGAACCATGGACCTTGACAAAATCGGATGAATGTGCCTTTGGCTGTTTCCAGAGGAAAGTTCTTCGGGTCATCTTTGGCCCCGTGTACATTGATGGGAAATAGCGAAGAAGATACAACAGCGAACTTTACGGGTTGTACAACGACATGGACCTAGTTAGAAGGGTCAAGTTCCAGAGACTCAGATGGCTCGGTCATTTAGAGCGAATGGACACTAATACTCCGGACCGGAAAGCCTTCGACACTATTCCCGAGGGACATAGGAGGAGAGAAAGACCGCAACTCAGGTGGAACACTCAAGTGGAAGAGGACCTAAATCCACTTGGAGTGCAAAACTGGAGACAGCTAGCTAGGGACCGAGCTGGCCTACGGAGACTGTTGATTGAGGCCCAAGTCCACAACGGAACCCCATTATAGAAAGAAAAGTGAGTGTTCCTAAAGGCACTGATTTGAATCTAAGAAGCAAGGAGCAATTATAGTACTGAGCACTTTTGAGCACAAGACTTGTTAAACCAGATATTCGTTTAGAAGAGGCTGCTACAGTGTCTCTGTAGAATTAAAGCGTTAAAAGTCAGTCATGAGGTTCCTTGGTAAGTTGATAGTGAAATCTTTATAAGAATGGGAAGAATTCAGAGGACAAAAATTGAACAGTCGATTTTTCACTAATAGTTTCAATTAACATAAATCGCCCATCATCGATTTTAAAAACAAATTCGATACTCAACGCTCAACCAACGCAATTCTCACTTGGCTCTTTTCTACACAAGTGTGCGTGTTGTTGATGTTGTTTTGTTGTCCGCACATCAGGAGGTTCAACCAGCTGAGTCGATATCAACAAACTCGATGGCATAACAAAATGTATAAGCACCGTTGCCCAAAATCGCACAAAAAACCAAACACGAAAACTAGAAAAAAAAGACAAAACAAGACATCGCAATGCAATCATAGTCTGATGCACATCGCAATCGCGACATCTCTAACCATAAAATGGTTAACGGCATCTGGACAGATCGGCAAAAAAAAAAAACAGAAATGGCCAAAGAAAAACTTTTGATTATCCGAGCGTAATAAACTTGTTTGCAAAAAAAAAAAAAAACAAAAAATGTTGAGGTTGCAGTTGTAAGTTGCAGTTTTTAGTTTGTAGCAGCAAGGAATTCACTTCACTTAATGTTTGTTTTGTTTCGTTTTTGCTTTCTTCCGAGAAGAAATGAGTGAGCGTGATTTGCTGGTGGCACAACTCAGTACCGGGCGGCGCGGCTGCGGCTTCACTGCGCAACGGTGCACGTAGTTCAATGTTAACGAACTAGGAAAATGACTTTCACTAGCTGCAATGCCACCGTGCACCGCTTACAAAAAAAAAAATCCGTTAGAAGAGAAATGGAAAAGGCTGAAACTGAAATCACCTAAATTACTTTTGTTTGCTTGATGACGGCAGTTGCTATGTTTCCGACGACCGACCGACGACGACGACCGCAATCGACAACCGCCAGCGCGAAGGTAGAAACGCGGGATACGGTTAGTTGATGATGTTATGGCAATCGCATGCTTGTTGTTATATAAATGCAGAATTGTGCGCGGGAAGGGCGGCAGCAGAGCAACATTGCCAAAGTCGCTGCTCCGCAAGCTTGTTTTTCCCCATTCTTCAGCCATATTGGCAACAGGAGTTATTGAACTGCTAACTGCGGAAAGATCTGTGCAGCCAGTTGTTGTTGTTGTTGTTGTGTAGCAAATTAACGCCACAAATGCATAATTAGTTTGAGAGAAAAAATGCAATCCGAGATGATTGCTGTTGTAGCATGACATAGAGTTCGACGAACCAAAACTTGATATCAGACCGATGCGATCAGGCGATATGATATGAGCTGAATTGACAATTTATTTGCATTGACACTTTTTTGACAAATCATTGCGGCCAAGGTCGAAGAAAGTGAAGGGGAGGCTGCTTGAATAAATTTTGACAAAATCGAAAAGGCAATTTCGATTTTGATGGAATTACAACAAAACAAAATTTGACGGCCAAGAGCATGGCGACTATTAAAACAAAGTTATTCATAATTTTTAACATTGGATTTTTTGATGGTCAACCTTGAGTTCATTAACAAATAAATCAGTTAGGTGTCTTAGTCTTGATATTGTTTTTGTTGATGTAATAAAACGTGAAGACAAAATGTTTTCATGAGAAACATTGATGGTTTACACGTGACTTTAGGGTTTAATGAAAACTACTCGTACATGCTTAAATGAACGGTTCCGAATCTCATTCAAAATTCAAGGTAGAGCTTATCCACTCATTGAAATTTTATGCCTCAGTTATTTTTAAGAATGTATCTTAAGGGCTAATGACAGTAGGTCAACGTAGAACCAAGATCTGATGACGCAATATAAACGTTATTTATTTATTTGTCTTTTAATTAGTCAAGGTTTGTCGAATTATGTTGGTAATACCTACTAATAACTGTTGCTCTGACCAAGTCGTTATTCAATTTAATGTTGTTGCTGTCTTTGGCAGTGAGAGTAGCTATTGAGGAACTCTCAGAATTCAAGATGAACTATGAGTTAATAGGCCGTAGGGTAGGAGAATAATACAACATTATATAAAGGATTGTACGTGCGGAACATACATCATCCATAACCCATTTTTAAAGCTATTTATAATCTCACGAGGTATGGTATCAAAACGGCGCACTCAGAGCGCTATTTGTTTCCAACGCGCAAGAAGGACAGCCATTTCTACCTACCTAGACCTACCTATTGTTGCTGTCGTAGTTCAAGCTTGTGAAATATGACAGTCAACATCTGATTCGTTTATTTTCTTTTCTTAATCTACCTTTGTATAAAAACTAGTAAAACTTATCCAGGAAGGAATTTGTTGCATTAATGTAAGTAAGTAATACAAAGCATTCCTAGCCAACTAGGTCCCAAGTACCTGTGCCTCCAGTTTAGCATGTCAATATGGGTGAAGTAATCTCCTGCCAATGCGTTCTTCGGGGTTACCTTCAAAGATTTTTCGGATCGTTGGAACTCGACTATAGTTTAGATTTAGGCAGATGGGACCGAAAATATCGCGATGAATAATGCTCTAAAAGCATCCACATCCATTCACCAAGGATCTTGATGGTCATTAACTTGTAGAGTGAAATCTTGGTTACCCAACAAAATACTGTCTATGGTTTTGTTTTGTTCCAGACATCGCTTCAGTGTTCGATGCCATTTTTGTTGACAACCTTCAACTCGACATCAATATCAACATCTCAACATTTGACGCCCTAGCCTGAGGTGAATTCTATTCGCTTCGCATGATGAAGAATGGTGACATTACTATAGACTATTTTTTTCGGACATTAAGCTGGGAAAAACTCTCAATCCACTATGAATTTTGATGACCTCTAGTTCAAGATAGTGCTCATGCCATAATCGATCTCTTTAATAAATAATTAGAGTAGCACGACAGCTCTTGAAGAGCCAAGGCCTAAGTGGCTTACTCTCATCAACAAGTTTTTAGATGTGTGTGAATAATTGAGAGGACCTACAATTTAACGCCGATTCCGAACGGCATATTTGAGAAGCACTTTTTCATGACAGATGATACTCTTGGAAGTTTTGTCAGTTTTTCGCACGAGTAGGACTCGAACCCACGACGGACGTTCTGCTAAGCAGCCAACGCACATAATCACTAAGCTACAGACACTACACCAACATGGATCTTTTGCGCACCAGATTTCCAAATTATGTTCTCAACAGTCTTGGTCCTTGGCAGTCAATTGACCCTTTCAATTTTTTTAAGACTAAACTTCGCAGATCGATTTTATGGCATATTCATCGAGACGATTCAATCACTTAAGGCCAATATAATCCAAGCAATCTGTGAACAACAGGGCAAAACCATCAATAAGGGCTTAGAAATTTGCAGAGTGCGGTACTGAAAGTCAGCTATATAGGAAGGCCGATTCTCTCAACTGCGAAAACTACTGAGGAATCAGCCTCCTTAACTTCGCTTATAAGATCCTCTTTGTTGTAATATGTGAACGTCTAAAGCTTTTCGTCAATATTCTGATTGGTTTGCAATCAAGGGTTTATCAGCCTTGCAATGTCATACTATTTACCTTAAATCGTCGCTTTGAGCAGTAATCAAGACTCCATGTCAACACAAAGTTTGACCATATCCATAAGTCTGTTCTACTTTTGGCAACCCTGCGCAAGCTCGTTATTGCTATGTGTAAGAATGATGATGACGATCTCAAACGCATGGTTTACGTCATGAGGCAAGTATATGCTATCTTCGATTAAAAACACACAACACCGACGACGGCTCGGACAGAACGTCACAATAGACGCATACAACTTCGAGGTACTAGAGGAGTCTGTCTACACCAGGCCCTGCGCCCAGATCAGACGAAGAATAACTCTTGCTAATCGCTGTTTCTTTGGGCTAAGAAAGCAATCTCTCTACCTCTCTCGATCAATGAAGGAAAAACTATAAGTCACTTATTTTGCCAGCCCTGCTGTATGGTGCAGAAGCATGGACCACTATCAAATCGGATGAAAGTGACTTGGGCTGTTATGAGAGGAAAGTTCTTCGGGTTTTCTATGCACGATGTGCGTTGCTGGAGAATAAAGAAGGAGATCAAGCTTTACAGGTTGTAAAACGGCAAGGACCTAACCGGAAGAGTCAAATCCACAACGGACTGTAACGCCACTTTAAGTAGTAAAGAAGTCAGCTACTTGATTAAACGTTGCGCCAACGTAATAGTAGCGACACTTTATTATTTAAGGACATTTTCCGTTAATGGGTCCACACGACTTCAGATTTTAAGCTGTAAAAACTTGCATTTAATCAGCTATAAATACCAAATTAAGTCTGCACAGACTTGTGTCATGTGGACCGGCTAGAAGCAGGAATGAACAGAATGTCGCATTCTCTATAGTCTATACAATATTTTTTGAACAGTCCTTAAAATGTGAATTTTTTCGTTGGAAAACTAATTTCCTTAGAAATTAAATACGCTTAAGCTTGCCGTCGCCTTACGGTTACGACTTACGAGTTCAGCCAATGAAGCGTCGACCTCACGTTCCGTACGTAAAGTAATGTAATGTGACTCCAAACGGACATCTAGTTCAACTATGCTGAATGTTTGCTTTATCAAAAAAGTCAACAATTTAATTTCTCTGTGAGAGAAAATAGATGAAGATGAAGCTAAAGCGTGTTTGTGTGTCAGCCGTAACTTGAAACTAAAGTGCGTTCTGTTAATAACAATATGATATAATAACTATCGTCAACTATTTGTGGTTCACGTAAAACGTAACGAACATCACGTCATCAATTCGTTCTGAAACGTATTGTTAATTTGTCAAATGACTTCAACTATTTCCAAAGAATTCCGGCTATGATGCTTTTTTTTTTGACAAGCCAACGATAGCCAACGATTGTTATTAATAGAACGCATCACTGCTACGCACACGGGTTTTGGGTCTAGTTCCAGTGTCGGCATGTCATGACATTTTCCATAAATTAAACATTATTATTTATTGAAAAGGTTCAATAATCTCTACAACAACACAAATTTGGAATGATATTTATTTTCTTTAATGAATATTAATCTCCCGTTCAATCAAATGGAACTAATTCAAATCGATCTTCAAAATAGGGAAGGTAAGACTTGTAAACATGATCTTATAAATTCAAATAGAAAAATAAAAAATTGAACAACTAAACAAATATGCAATTAAAATGCACAGTAGCAATATGAATTATGAAAACATTCCCACCCAACAAGATTTTCTTAATTAATTTTACTCTTAACTTGCAATGTTTGAATTGAGTAGCTGTACGTCAATATGCAATCAAAATTGACATGAACTAAAGCGATTCAAACTAAAATGCAGATAAAATGAGTATTTGTATCTCAATCTGAACAAATCAATGTCAATAGCGTTCCAGTCTGTGCAGCCCTAACAAGACTTGTCTCGATGTCTCGACACGATTCTGATTTGAGATTTAAATGAATTCTTTCCATCGAACTGCCATAAAATAGTTATGCATACCAATAGTGCACACTGCAGTGCAGGATTTAGTCAATTGGGGGCCTTTCTTCAATGATTTGAATTCTTATTTTATTTTTTTAAACAATTTTTAAAACTTTTAACAAAATATTGATACAGATTCTGGGGTAACAATAAAGGAAAAAGAAATTGTGGATCAAGGGTAGGCCTGAAAGATTTTTGTCCGATTCAAGTCCGCACCATTTGCTACGGTTACGGAATACTAAATAAACTAATTAAAAATCATAAACTTACAACCATTACAGTAACAAGAAATTAAATCTTGCTCGCAAACAATTGATATTCATCAATTCAGAAACTACTTTTAGCCATAACTCACGGTCCCCTTTAACTGCCGCAACACTCCACCCAATCATCTTGTCGGTCGGTCAGGTATCTGAACAACAATATTATAACAGATTCCGAGTTTTCCGGCATTAATCGAATTTTAATTACATAAAAGACAAAAAAATCAAAACAAATAATGTCTCTAAGGCCAGTTAACTACAAAAGTAATTGGCTAGTCACCAAACAAAAACTTAATTGTCTGATCAAAGCACGACAAAAATCAATCAATTTATATTCGCTTGTTCTTATTCAAGGATTAATCGTTTGTTATAATTTTTATTTTGCACCTGGAGGTGTCCAGTGTCTTATTTTTGTCAATTGTTTAAAATTATTAAAAATTTACCTTATCGATTGATATTGTCATTGATTTTGGCAGTGTTGGTTTCATGTTTGCTAGTTGTTTCGCTTTTGTTTGTTACATTGTTACAGTCATTCAACCCATGGGATTAAATCTTCTTTTTCTGTGGAGCGGTGATGTAGAAATTTGATTCAACATCTAAAGAAAGTTGTCGTGCAATTTTTAATTTTCATTTTAATTACTTCCAGCATTCTTATTCTTCATGTAATGCTTGTGGCAGTGTATTGCACATCAATGATTGGTTTTTCTGAAAAGAACAAGAAAAAACAATTATTAATATTTTCTACAAATAATTATCAATTTTAGTTTGAAAAAATCATCTAAGAATTTTTATTTGGCTTGGGATCTTGGGAGTAATAAAGGGTCCGCCATCTAACTTTTTTTTTTCAACTAATGCTTATTTCGTGAATGGTAACACTTAGCTCATGTCTGATCTGACAGATAACAAGTTTAATCCTTCCGCTGAACGAATATGGTTGTGTATACCCAGAAGAGAAGCATCATGAAGGAAACTGGCTCCTCATCGATAAACCATGGCGTGAAAAGCCAAAAACATTGCGTTCAACCGAAAATATTGCTGCTGTGGCAGAAATTGTGCGTGAAGCGCCATCAACATCAATTCACCGTCGTCGTTCTCAACAATTGAAAATTTCGGAAACATCAGTGAGATGAATTTTGTATAAAGACCTTTGTTAACGATGATGCCATAGAAAGTCCAATTGGTTCAGGAGTTGAAGCCAACTGACCATCCAATGCGTTTTCGCTTCGCTTAGTGGGCCTGCAATCGACTTAGAGAAGATGCCAGTTTTGCCCAAAAAAACATCTTTTCAGATGAAGCTCGTTTTGATCTTGGCGGGTATGTAAACAAGCAAAATTGACGCATTTGGGGCACCGAAAACCCGCATGCATACATTGAAAAGCCGATACACCCAAAACGAGTCACTGTTATATGTGGATTTTGGTCCAGAGGCATAATTGGGCCATTTGTCTTCGAAAATGAGCAAGGAATGGCCGTTACAGTACATGGCGATCGTTATCGGGCCATGCTGAAAGAAGTTTTGTTCACAAAAATTGAAGAGGAGGATATTGGCAACATTTGGTTTCAACAGGAAGGCGGCGGCGGCGCTACGTGCCCGCCCTGTTTTTGAAGATCGCATTATCAACCGTAGAGCTGATGTCGTTGGCCACCCCGAAGCTGCGGTTTGACACCGTTGGACTATTATTATGTGGTACGCCGTAGAAGTAAAAGACAATTGCGCTTTAAAGGACAATATTCGTGAAGCCATTGGTGAAATACAGCTGCACACAATCGATAATGTGCTTGAAAATTGTACCGATCGTGTAGGCTATTGCATGACCAACCGAGGCAGTCATTTGAATGAAATTATTTTCTCATTACTAACTGGAAGAATTGTACTTTCAAATAGATTACGAAATTTGAGAAAATATTCCATTTACAATTGCAACTTTTGATAAATTTTTTAAAGAAATCTGACCAAATAGCGTCAATGGTGGAGTACTTCATGAAAGAAAATTGTCACTTAATTGAATTTGCGATAAACTGATGCCTGTAGGATGGTAAATTTGGCAATTTGATATTCGTCATCGTCGCATATGGGACCGACGTCGAAGATTTTTCTTTCGGAAGTGCCCAGTATCAATTCCCTTTGTTTACTTAACGTCCAGCATTCGGCGCCGTAGAGTAGGATTAAAAATCAAAGTTTTGTATAGCAGACACTTTGTCTTTCCAGTGAGGAGTTTTGAACCCAGTTGTTTTGCCAAACCAAAGCAGCAGCGGTTCGCTAGGGTAATTCTTCTTCGGATCTCCACTAAGGTATCGTTTGTGGGGAATGATGTTTGTTCCAAGGTAGGTGAACACCTCAACTACCTCGAAATTGCTGCTACCAACAGTGGCGTTTTGTCCTAGGAGGTGGACAGATGTTGCTTTTTTTGTTAATAGCATGTACTTTGTTTTCTCCTCACTCATTTCAAGACCAACGAATTTCGCCTGTTCTTCAATCGTTGTGAAGGCCTCAAGCACAGCTCTCTTGGATCGACCGATGATGTCTATGTCGTTCGCATATAGCCTAGAAGCTGGGTGGATTCGTTGAACAGAGTTTTTTCCTTGCTCACACCTGCCTTGCGCACTATCTGCTCCAGGACTATATTGAAGAAACCACATGACAGCGCATTTCATTGTCTAAACCCTACGCATGTTTGAAACAACTCGGATGAGCTGTTAACTATTTGCACACTGCACTGCGTATTGTTAAGCGTCATGCAGCACAGCTAGATCGGTTTGTTCGGGATCCCAAAGTCAGCCATCAGAAGCTCTTGGAAGTGGATGCTATCATAAGCAGCTTTGAAGTCGATGAAAAGATGGTGGGTATCGACTTGAAATTGGTCTTTTCCAGGATCTGCCTCAGTATGAATATTTGGTCTATCGTTGTTCTGCCTGGCCTAAAGCCACACTGGTACGTGCCGATTATTGTGTTGCAGAACGGTTTAAGACGCTCACACAGTACGTTGGAAAGGATTTTGAATGCAACATTAATCAGGGATATGCTGCGGTAATTTTGCATGACATCGGATCGCCTTTTTTGTAGATGGGGCAGATGGAGCTTATCGACCACTCAGTGGGCATGCATTCTTCCTCCAACACTTTGTTGATGATCTCATGCATGCCGTTGATCAAAACACCTCCTCCATATTAAAAGAGTTCCGCAGGTATGCCATCCAACTCAGCGGACTTATAATTTGTAAGCTTTTGGATGGCTTTTTCTACCACTTCTGTGCTGGGGGCTAGGACTGGGTCTTGCTTCTTTTTCGTCATTAGCCCGCTCGACTTGTTGCGCATTCAGCAGCTGTTGGAAGTGCTGCTTGAAAACATCTACAATGCCCTGTGCTTTTGTGACTAGGTTTCCTTCACTGTTTCGAACATAGAGTCGCAACTCGTTCTCTTTTTTTTTAATCACCGTCCAAAAAATTTTGCAATTTACTCTCTTTTCTTGTGTAAGTCCAATGCTAATGTATTGGTTCACCCCATTTAAAATGCATTGAGAAACTTACACATTCGCATTGATGTGGATATTTTATCAAATTTAATTTTTTAGGTCGAAAGAGAGCAAAATGCCTTGAGTTGTGAGTCTAGGTATACCTCCTCTGTGGTTTCGAAGAGCCTGTGTACCGGTTCTGAACCAGAAGCTCATTCCTTCGATATTTTAAAAAAACGACGGTGGTAGTTCTTGGCCCGAGACTCTTCTAGATGTTTGAGCTGAGAAACTACGGTACTCTTCTCTTGCTGTTCTTGTTTTCCGTGACAGCATCTGCAAACGTGCATTTTCCGTCTCTCTTTTCAATAACGCGAATTCATCCTACCACGGGATCTATTTCCGGCGTGGCTGGTAGCCTATGGTGGTCTCGGCTATATTTTTTTTATTATTTCGCGATATTGATTCCACAAGGTGCTGACTCTGTGGAATTTGTGGGGACGGTGGAGAGTTGCTCACTCAGGCGCTCACTGTGGTCTCTGGCATTATCCGGAGTACTAAGGTAACCGATGTTGAGCTTCTTTCTTTGGCCGCACGTGTGTTTTTTTTTTGTTTGATAGTCAAGCTCTAAACCTATCCACTACAGTACTTGTATTACAGGTTTCTAGCTTTAATACAAAAAAGGCCGTCATTAAAAATAAAAAAAAAAAAACAAAATCTGCGCTAAAACTCTACCCCTTACGAGTTAAATGCGTTTTGTATGGAAATAAAATCCTATTTATATAACTCTCCAACACCCTTTTTTCCTTCCAGTGATTTTGCTTGCAAGTTCTTCAATTCATAAAAACGTGCAACATTCCTTGAATTAGAACAAAATACCATTGACATATTCTATTCATAAAATAAAATGTATGAATCACTGTCAGAAGCAACTCTTAAATCTTAAACTTATGAATCGTTTCAATTATTCAAGGAACATTCCTGCAAATGCGCAGGAACTGACACATATTCATCTCTCTATAACCTGTAAACACTTTTATTTGCATTTCATTTACAAAACCTTGACGAATGTAAAGATAGGAGCGGCGAGGTGCAATTAAATATTTCTACTTTTGCATTATTGTTGCGTGCTTTCTTGTCAAAAAGAAACAAAATAAATAATTCTATAAAAATGTGAACAGTGTGTGCTAAACTTGGTCGACAAGGCGCGAAAACACATGCAATATGAAAGTTTTGACCTCCAATTCGACAAAAAAAACAATAAGGCTTGAGGGGAAGAAATTCATTTGTGCATTTTACGTCTTATCGTAAATAAAAAAGGCGTCAACGAAATAAAATGTCTTGATACTTAGATAGAAATGCGCTTTGAAAGCGCAATATGTAATTAAGATTTACACATTTTTCTGCTGTAATTAAAGCGCACTTGAAAATTATCAAACATCTTATAGTGTGCGGTATTGCAGTGCAATCGTATTTATATAACTACTTGCTTTTCGCAGTTATTTCTCCAAGTGATGACTTATATTGTGAGCGCCTTGAGCTTGCTAAATCGACATCTTTTGGATATCGTTAGAGTAGTGGAAGATAAAGAAAGGAATTCAATTTCTGAAAGAAAATCCCGACATACGTACTGCCTTACTCATTTGAAGAGATTTGCTAGGTAGTTCGCCGCCAACTTTGCGCTGCCAGAGAGTGTCATGACTCCTCCAGTTCTTGAGCGCGTCAATGATTCCATGGGACAAATCTTCTTCCGCACTCGTGCTGTTTCAAGGATCCAAAAGTATCGCAACATACATAAATCCACTGGTCCGGATGTTATCCCCGCTATTGTTCTGAAGAGGTGTTCCTCCATGCTGGCGAAACCCTTGCGTAAGCTTTTCCATGTAATCTATTCTTCTGGGCTCGTATAGAGCAGTTGCAAAACAGCATTTGTCCAGCTTATTCCAAAAAAAGGCGAATCTTCTTCTCCCTCCAATTATCGTCCGATTGCACTTAACTATCAGCTCAAGAAATATTTCGAAGACCGAAAACTTCTTAATTACCGGCAGTACGGCTTTCGCAGCAACAGGTCCACTGATGATTTGATGGTTTATCTCACCGAACAGTGGAACAAATCTTTACATCGTTTTGGAGAAAGTAAGATTGTTGCACTTGATATTTCAAAGGCATTTGATAAAGTCTGGCATCTTGCTCTTTTATCGAAAATGCGTATCGATGAATCCCTTTTTCGTTGGATTAGGTACTTTCTTTTGAACCGTTCAATACAAGTTGTAGAGTTTAATGCTTCGAAAACTCAATGCTGTCTGGTATCGTTGAAGCGAGATATACCCCCCCTGCCACTGTCCATGAGTGGCACTTGCATCAATGAGACCGAACATCTCGAGATTCTTGGTATGTGCATCACTGACCACCTCTTGTGGACCGAGCACATACGTGATGTTGGCAAAAATGCCGGAAAGATATTTGGGTTTCTTAAGACGGTGCAAGACATTTTTCTCCCCGTCTGATCTGGCTATTATCTATAAAACCTATATCCGTCCAAAACTTGAGTACAATTCCCATCTTTGGGCTGGTGCTCCAGCTATTTACTTAAGCCTCTTGGATGAAATACAATAAAAGAGCTTTAAGAATGTTGGTGATAGAAAGATCACTGACGCATTCACTCCTTAAGAATACTGCCGTAACGTAGCGTGTCTCTCCTTATTCTATCGCTACTTTCACGGTAATTGCTCTAGTGAAATAGCCAGTTGCATTCCTCCCCTCAAACAATTCGCCCGTAATACTCGCGCTTCTAGGAATGCCCATCAGTTTACCCTCGAGCCCAACTTCGGACGTACTCTTAAGTATAGGAATCATTTTTTAGCCGTACTACGCGAATATGGAACTCTCTTCCACACTCTGTCTTTCCCAGTCATTACAATGTTCAAGAATTTAAGACCAATTTACACCGACACCTCCTTTCCAACCCCTCCCCTTCTTCCTAATGCACTCACTGTCCCTCTGGCATAAAAAGGGTACAAAAATCCCTTGAGTGGGTGCAAATTATATAAAAAAAAGCTTTCCAGCAATGAAACAACCTAATTATTTATCAATCCACGGTAGCCTGATAAAATATTTATAGAAGCAAAGCTTTGTTTTTAAATCAAAAAGATCCACTTAATATTGAAAAACCGCTTTGTGTCCCCCAAAAAACAGTGCAAATAGCAAGTGCCAATGTGTGTGGTCTGAGCTGAAGTTTATATCACAATCAAATTCAACAACGACCAACACAAGCACTCTACAAAGTCAAAATCAAAATAAGCAATTGTTTCATAGCGCGTCTCTGCCCTGCTCTAACTGCCTGCCTACAGTCATTCTCAATACTCTATCTAACGATTACAATTTCTATCCTTGAAAAATTTATTTCCTGAAAAAATACAACACTGTCATGACAAGATGGTCTTGAAAATTGTTAGTTGTATTGCTTTTTATGTGCTTGTTTCGTCTTGTAGATGTTTGTGAGTGATGTATGGACTTATAGAAAGGCAAACGAATAGAAGCGCATCGAGATACTTTTTGTTGTTTAAGACGCAAACACCTCAATGCAAAATTATACACACACGCATGATTTTTAAAGAGGTGGAGGTGGGGTTAGGCGGGTGATTTGACGGCACAAGGTGAATTGGTTGTTTTGTTTTGTTTTGTTTTTTTTTTTTTCAAACGAATTGGCGGGTATTGAGTGATTAAATAAAATAATATAACAAATGGCTTTTATTTTTATAGTGATTGCCGTTGTGCCAACTAAGACAGTTAAGGACGTGACGAATAGCAACGCTAAAACAGGAACTAATGCTTTTTTTCGTCTTGTACGATCACAGTGATGCGATTGCGCATCTTATAGAACTTTTGCAAACTTTCATTTTAAATTTATTTGATTTTATAAGGACCAACATAATCCTTACGAAAAATAGAACTGATTATTATTAGTTTTTGGAATATTGTAGGTCACTTTTGACGCCCACTGTATATGCTAAGTTGTAGTTTTCAAAAGTTATAAACGTTCATTTCATTATCTTTGTTATATTTTAGTACTCTCCGATAAGGTGATAACTAATCGACACTTTATTTAAATAGAGATGAACACCTGTAGAGATTTTTCATTTCATAAAAAAAATACGTATACGTCACAGTGAACCAGCACCATTCATTTTGATTAGCCTTATCATCTTTAAGCGGTCTTGGAGTGAATGAGGACAAAACAAAGTACATGCTATAAAACAACAAAAGATCATCAGTCCGCATAGGATAAAACGTCACTATGGATAGCAGAAATTTGGGGGTAGTTAAGGAGCTTACCTATATCTTGGAATAAACATCAATCTCACAAACGATACCTTTGTGGAGATCCGACGAGGAACAACCGTATCGAAATGTAGGTTAAAAACTCTTCAACCTCACTCAAAAGACAGAGTTCCCCCAATAAAAGACTTCGATTTTTTGCAGTTCTACTCTCTGGCGCCATAGGCTGGCAAAATTCTTCGACGGATTTTCGGTCCTTTATGCGACGACAGCAAATGGAGAAGAAGGTTCAACCACGAACTGTATACGAGCTGTACCAATGTGTACATTGCCTCGGTCACATACAGCAATTGGACGACAACTCTCCACACAAAATGTCCTCTTTTCGTAGCCCCCAGGTTCGAGACGACCGGAAGACCGAACCTCTTATACATGGACCACGTAGCCATAGATGCCAGAGCGCTAGGTTTTGACGACTGAAGAATGCATGCAAGGGACCCGATGGAAAACTTCTGTGTCCTAGCGGATATCCTACATGGCGGCTCCAACAAGCTCGGGTCTCAGTCTGTATGGAGCTGACCAAACCAGTATGCTTTTGTCTTCCACAAAATTCGAGTTCCAATGAAGAAACTAAAACCAACTGAGTTTCGTTTGTATTTAATAAATTTTATGGAGCGGAGAAGACTTTTCCATTCACTCGGCATGCCTCGTTTGTTGCATCTCGACTGTTTAGACTAGATCTTCGTTACTTTTTATCTCGTTCGTTTACTCAACGTTCGGCAAGAGTTCTTTTTTCAGCATCGTAGCCTGATTTTAAGGCAGATCCTTAATATTGACAAAACCATTAACTCACAGTCAAAGCTGTCAAGGGTGACATTTTGTCCTTTTTATCGGTGTTGTTCATCCTTTTTTATTGATTGATTGTGGATCAATGTTGACCAGTTTCGACTTTTTTTTCTTGGGTTACCATGTTTTACCGATAATAAGAAAAAAAACTCAAGGCCATTATTTTCCAAGGGAGATCCTCTAAACTACGCCAACTACAAAAAAATCTCGTTAACAATCTGATTGGTCTTTATCAATGTGGCTTCAGGCCAGGAAAGTCAACCATCGACCAACTTTTCACTTTGCGGCAGATCCTGGAAAAAACCTATGAACTCCACATCGATACCCACTACCTTTTCATCGATTTAAGGCCGCGTATAACAGCTCTACACAGACGAACTGTATAAAGATATGTCTAGTTTTTGCATCCCTGCCAAGCTCGTTCGCTTGTTCAAAATGACAATGGAGAACTCACGTTGCTCCATCAAGGTTGGCAATGAGGATTCAGACAAGGCGATGTACTGTCGTGCGATTTCTTTAAAATCCTTCTTGAGAAGATAGCGCAAACCTCCACCGTCAACACCAGAGGCACTATCTTCCTACGGTCTGTTCAACTTCTCGCGTACGGCGATGATATTGATATAATAGGAAGAACACAGCGTTATGTCAATGGCGCCTTTGTGAGAACTGAAACAGAAGCGGCAAAAATGGGTTTAGCGATAAATGGGGGAAAAACAAAGTACATGCTGTTTTCGAGGAAGGACACCTAACACCGATGGCTCGGACAGAACGTAACAATGGACGCATGCAACTTCGAGGTAGTAGAGGACTTTGTCTTTTTAGGCTCCGTTATTAACAAGGCCAATAAAACCAGCGCCAAGATCAGACGAAGAATAACTCTTGCTAATCGCTGTTTCTTTGGGCTAAGAAAGCAATTGAGTATAAAAGCCTTCTCTCGAGCAACTAAGGTAAAACTGTACAACACCCTCATCATCCCAGTCCTGTTGTATGGTGCAGAAGCATGGATCCTGACGAAATCGGATGAATGTGCCTTAGGTTGTTTCAAGAGGAAAGTTCTTCGCATCTTTGGCCGCGTGTGCATTGATGGGGAATGGCAAAGAAGATAGAACAGCGAACATTACGGGTTGGACAATGACATGGACCTAGCCAGAAGGGTCAAGATGTAGAGACTTAGATGGCTCGGTTATTTAGAGCGGATGGACACCAGTGCTCCGGCCCGGAAAGCCTTCGACACTATTCCCGAGGGACGTCGTAGGAGAGGAAGACCGCGACTCAGGTGGCGCACTCAAGTGTAAAAGGACCTCAATCAACTTGAAGTGCAAAACAGCTAGCTACGGACCGAGCTGGCTGGCGGAGACTATTGATTGAGTCCCAAGTCCACAACAGACTGTAGTGCCATCTTAAGTAAGTAAGCATTATTCTTCAAGTGCATTTTGAATAAGAGACTAGAACCGTCATTTGAATTGCTTTATCCTTTCTCTACACTTCGACAGTGCAAGACATTGTGAACATGATTTAAATGGATATCAATATGTATTGTCAACGGGCTTCAGAAGAAAAGCTTAAGTTTGCAAACCGATTTACACTGTGCTGTTTTGTGTGATGTCATTAGTTAAATCAGCCACTAGTTATGTTAAATTCCCCCCTCTTAGAACTAATTCTATAAAAAGTAACTTTAAATATTTAACTAATCTTGTCACAACTCTGGGTTGAATAAATTTAAAAAAAAATCAAAACTTCCGGTTGAAAAATTATAAATTCTAATTTAATTCCGGTAAAACCCGATGCTTGCCTTAGAGATATTCTGAATGCATATCAAGTTATTAATTTTTTTTTTATTTTTGTTGCTAACAAATAAGGAATAAATCTTTCCGGACAGTGACAGCCAATTAGCATCTAGGAATAACTGAACATTTCACGTTCCATCAATTCTTCTCTTCTTTAAAATTTTGTATAGTTGGAAAAGAGAAACATATCACAAACATTTCTTAGAAGTTGAAAATGGAATCAATCAAACGTTCTTCAAATCTCAATCCTTCAACAAGACAAGTCTTTCTTAATTGCCTCGTGTTTCGTGTCGTGTTGTAAATATTGGAATGTTGATGCACACATGCAATCCATTCCTCTATCTTGTTACAATTTTTATTATCTTATTTTCTTGGATCTAACTCTTTGCGGTGATTTACAAGAGGTAGAGGTTCCATATTCTTTTTGCATCTAGTTGTGATGCAAGGAATGGAAAATTCGAATGCAAAAGTAGTTTAATTAATTCCGCCGTCAGCATTCCATAAACAATAGTAAATTGAGGTGAGGTGCAAAGATACAAAAAAAATCGACTCTGCGTGTGACTTACCACCACGCTTAGTTGTTGTTAAAGACATTACGATCAATAGATAATGACCAAGTACAATATGCAGCTTGAACAGTCGATCTATAATCGAACCTTAATTAACCCATAAATCTCTATTTGGATTGTCACATCTATTAACCGTGACAATATTTTAAACGCGTGCAGAACTCAAATCACAAACAACATGGACCGATACATTTTTTTTGCCGCAGATCATTATGGTGACAAGAATATTTATTTTATGAACAAATATTGTCTGTTGGGGTGCCTTTGGGGCACTTTGGTGTTTTGTGTTGTGACTTTGTAACTGGAATTGATTTCTTGAACTTGATTTTGAAACCGGATTGAAAATTATATTCTTGATCTTGTAAGAATAACAATTAGGGATTGATATAGTTTTCTTAGATTGCTGACTTATCCGTGGTAACTGCTGACAGCTTAGATGATAGATAAGGGTGTTGATGGAGTTTGTTAGCTTGGGACTGATTGATTTTTGGTTAATTTTATACTTGAAAATGTTTTTTTCAAACAATCCCATAACGAATATGACATTTTTATGGCGACACGTCATATTGGTGTTTTTAATCAAATGTTAGAGTATAAGACTTTGCCTCCTCAACAAATATTGCAAGCTTAATCGATTAGTTCAAGCTGCAAATAAATGAATATTAACTTTCGTCTGACGCCACCTACCAATTATTCAAAATATGCAATTAAGTATTAGAAATCATATTTTCATACTTAAGCTTCTAGAGTCTTTCCTTTACAATTTAAACAATAATTAATTTTGTATATGGTAATAACTAGCAGACATGCTCGTAGCAGGAAGAATGGGTGGAATACATTAACGTTAAAACAATACAAGCATAAGGCTTTAAACCACATCGAACGGTTTTTGACGATGCAAATTCTGCATTAAGTCACAAAAACAGTGTGCTTCGATATTTAGTTTTTGTTATTTTTAGAATAACTCAAACACAGCTCTTCATCAAGACAACTAGTTCGGCAATCCCTGCCCTTTTTTCGGTGGACTGATATATCTGGATCTGAAAACAAAATATACAAACAACTTAATTCTCATAAAAGCCCAACAGCTACTGCAGGAAAAAATGAACGAAGAACTATTCATTCATTCGTCCTCCTTGATTCTCATCACTTTGAATACCTTTAGAAAGGAAATGCTTCATGCATCAAAAGTTTGTAATCTTCATTCTACTGAATTTCCATGACGTTTTGGGTTACTAAGGTTTTACTAATCAAAGTTTTTGGGGAAACGTTCTTTCGGGGAGTCGTTTAAGACTTTGCTATGAAATAATGAGACTTTTAACCACGATTTCTGTTGGTAAATAAAACGAAGTGTGTAAATCATCTACATGTTTATTTGTTCCAGAAAACTATTGAGTATTGATGCCTTTAGATGGCGTTTATCCGGTTTTTCCAATTTTCTTAGATTATAAGGCATAAATTAGGATGATTTTGATTGCCAAGTGAAAACACCATGCCCTCAAACTTTTAAACTTTTCTACTTACGTTTAACGAGATGTCATAATGTTGTTGAGGTTCCAATTCATGCTAATCAAAGATTGTAACCATGGACAGAATTTGGTAGGAGGAAAGCAGTCCAGACGAATGGAACCTCTACATCGTAAGTCCGGTTCTCAAGAAAAGGGTTCCCATAAACTACAGAGGTATGTTGGTGCATAGGTGTATTGTCTCCTAAACTTCGCCTACAAGATCTTGCCTGCCCTAATGTTAGAAGCCATTCGTCAACGAGCTAATATGTCCTTTTCTGTGTGGTTTCGGATCCGGAAAGTCCACCATCGATCAAATATTCACCCTACGGCAGATCTTGGAGAAGACCCAGGAACTTCAAATCGATACCTACCACCTTTTCATCGATTTCAAGGCCGCGTATGACAGCGTCTGTAGAAACCAACTGTATAGAGCAATGTTTAGTTTTGGCATCCCAGAAAAACTCGTCCTTCTGTGTAATAATGACAATGGAAAACTCACGCTGTTCCATCATAGTCGTCAAAAAAGGTTTTAGGCAGTGTGATGCACTGCCATGCCGTTTCTTCAACATTATTTTTGAAAAGATTGTGCAAGACTCCAACGTCAACACCATCAGCACAATCTTTCAAAAGCCCATCTAGTTCCTAGGATACGCAGATGAAATTGGTTGACATAATTGGAAGAACACAGCGTAATGTCAACGGAGCCATTAACGAGGACTATAAACCAAGTGAATGCTGTCAATATGGAAGGACACTCAACATCTAATATACAGATCAATGCTGCAATCGAACGAAGAATCACTTTTGGCAATCGCTGCTTCCTTGGACTTAGAAGGCTGAGTAGAAAAGTCCTCTCTCGAGCTACTATGGGACTCTGCTAAGAAACCTTAATCATTCTGATCCTCTTGTAAAGTGTCCGCCATTTAGCCTTTTTTATTTTAAACTAGTGCTTTTTCGTGAAGGGTAACACTTAGCTCATGTCTGGCACATAATTAGTTTTATCCTTCCGCTGAACGAATATGGTTGTGTATACGCTTCAACAACGCTGGAAAATATTGCAACATTACTTTGAAAATCAATGTTGCAGAATTTGTGCGAAAATTGCGTACAGATTTCGGAAGAAGAGAAGCACCGTCAGCTCGTTCTAATGTTCGTTATCTTGTGAAAAGAGTGAAAGAAACTGGCATCCTCATCGATAAACCAAAGCGTGAAAATCCAAAAACAGTGCGTATCCGTACACCTGAGAATATTGCTGCTGTGGCAGAAATTATGCGTGAAGCGCCATCAACTCAATTCACCGTGCGTCGTTCTCAACAATTGAACATTTCAGAGACATCAATGAGACGAATTTTGAATAAAGAACTTGGTATGATGCCATACAAAGTCTAATTGGTTCAGCAGTTGATGCCAACTGACCATCTAATGCGTTTTCGCTTCGCTAAGTGGGCCTGCGATTAATAGCGTTTTTTTTTGGTCGTCCGGAACTGTTCCGAACGATTCTGAAATCGTTCACTTGGCACAAGATGACAGTTCTTGTTCTGGATAGAACAGAAAAACGATTCTGAATTTGAAGTCAGAATCAAAAACAGAATCACGCATACATGCACACATTTGCACATACGTACTCGCCGCCATGTTTACAAATAAAGAAAATAAAAACAATGTCATGTCATCTGCAATTCTGCACATGATGTTTTACAAATACATAGACATTCAACCATTAGAAGAAAAAAAATGTGTTTGCATGTTCGTTTGGTATCCGGAATCGGACAGTTCTATGTACCAATTCCGGATTACCAAAAAAAAAAACGCTATTAATATTAATCCTCAAAAAAGAGAACTCTATATAAATCGGTCATCCGACCAATACTCATGTAAGGGGTTGCAGTATGCTGGACTGCACTGGAGAAAGTCACTTAATACGACAAACTCAGCAGAGTCCAACGCACTACATGTCTCTGCATAAGCGGGACATTGAGAACCACACCCTCAGCAGCGTTAGACATTCTCCTCTGACACACCAGTGATCACGTTATAACAAGATTGGAAACCTACCTACGTTTTACCCTCCAAATACCGCAAAAGTTATTTTTTTCATACACACATACTCTTGCAGCAAACTTGTTTTATTATGTAGGCAATTGTATCATTATGACAATAAAACGCATACTCTTACAGCTAACCTGCTCCCTTATGTCGTTTTCCATTGGCCTTTTTTTGACGTTTCTTCTTCTACCTCCAATGGAACGGGTTATGGCGTATGTGACATTCTTCGGACGCTTCTGTTTTTAAAACAGAAGAGATCTGCTCTTCTCAGAAGCATTCCGTCTGTCAAAGTCAGTCCAATGGAATGGTTTCAGAAGACTTCTGGACTCTTCCGAATGCTTCTGGACGACCAATGGAAAACGACATTAGCTTGTAGGCAAATGTCATTTTGACTGCAAGCTTAACCATCTTGTTATAACTGATCAGTGTGACACACATCTGACACCCCTCGATTCCTTATACAAACAAGTGGCAGCGAGTACAGCTATAAGACTCAACGTCTCATCTTAATGGACTAACAATAATGTGGGACATTCCATCATTTTGATCTTCTTTTCTATACCAAAGTACATAGACTACACCATTCCAAAACCCAAATTTGGGAAGAACTTCCATTCCATCTAGAGATGAATGTGAAGACAAAAACTCTTGGATGACAAAAGCATTCATTTTAATACAGATGGATCTAAGGCAAATGATGGAGTTGGTAGTAGTGTGTACTCAGAAAAGCTTAATCTAAGCCTCTCATTCCGCCTCCCCAATCATTGTAGCATCTTCCAAGCGGAAATTTTAGTGATCAAAGAGGTTCTCTAATGGCTAAGAGAAAACTTGATATCAACTTCTGATATCCACCTCTTCTCTGACAGTCAGACTGCTATTAAATAATTTGACGGTGTCTCAACCAAATCTCAAACGGCCCTCGATTGTCGATCGTCTCTTATGGAGATGGCGCAGCAATTTAATATTCACCTCTGCTGGGTGACAGGCCACAGAGACATGACGGGAAATTGTAGAGCTGACGAACTCGCTAAAAATGGAACCGTCGCGTCGTACCTATCTCACCTTAAAGGGAAAAGAAATGTATACCAATTACATGCAAACTTTTGCTAAAAGAAACAGCCTTCACGATAACGAGGTCTAGGTGGTACAATTAACCTACGTGCGCAGCCACAAAGCTCATATGGCCGTCACTTGACCTAAAGCGCTCTAAGGACTTGTTATCTCAAAGCAGATTTCATATAAGCTCCCTAATATGTGTCCATACGGGACACTGTCTTATAGGCAGACACGCAATACGACTTGGTGTAGCCTCAAATGACTTCTGCAGGAGCTGTACGAACGAGGGAGAAGAAGAAACAACCTCTCATGTTCTCCGAACATGCCCTGCCCTTTCACTAAGACGCAAACTTCATCTGGGTGAATATTTTTATGATTATCCCAGTGAACTAGCTAATAAGGATGTCAAATATCGTCTTCGCTTTATAAAAAACTCAAAGTGGTTAGAATAGTAAGAAGAAATTCTCTAGATTCATGTGGTATCACAATGGGCCTTTTCTTTTGGCCTAAGTGTGCGGATTCTGTTTCCGCAGCTACTTTAACTTAACCTTACTAGGAAATATGATTCATGCAATGCACACACAAAATGTTCAAACATACTTGAGATCAACTTTGGCTGTGGTCTCTTGACCAAGGACCAGCGGCAAGAATTCATTATAAGTGATATGTTGAATTTGTCCAATAATCACTCTGCGGGCTTCCAAAAAGATGTTATCCTCTGACCACAATGGATTCAGCTGTGCCAATTCGGCGGCAATAAAATTGTGTTCCTGCAACAATGCCCGATGAAGAGCCCCAGCAGCACCGGACGCCTGACATTTTATGCAGTTTTCAATCTTAACACCACCCTGACTAAACGAACGCAATTCTTCGATTTCTTCCTTCGTTCTTCCATACAAAGTAGAACCGTCAATGTACGACGAAGCTGTGTTCATTTGCTGACGTTTGACTATAAAAAAGATAGACTTTAGACATGCGAGAAATATGAATATGCTAAACCTTACTTTTGTTGCATGCTTGGATATCATATCCTGGTGTTGATCTCTTGTACTCTTGACACTCATCTCCTGATCTCACATAGCACTGTTCAAATTGTGGCGATTGCAATTGATCTACTCTTTTGTCACAGCAACTGTATGACGATGGCAGCTCTGTAAATTCGACCAGATCATCAGAAAGAAGTTGACCCCAAGCCGGTAGCATGGCAGTTATGTGTGGATGTCTGAGTTCAGGTTCAATGTGGTTTTGTAGACTGGTTATGATTGATTCGGCATTGGGTAGTCCATTGCTGCCGCGAGATGAACGAGGTTGACTTATGCCTGGTGGAAAAGTTAATGTGATTTTTAACATCTTTATGAAAATAAAAACCAGTGAACTTGAACTTACCGTCGGCATAGTCAGCTTCTAGTAATCTTAAAAATATATCACCGCGTGCACCCCAACTGCGGTGCACGATGTTATTGCATTCGCCATTTGCTTGACGAAATTTACTCGGAGGGCATACATTGTATTCGTCCTCGTTGGAACAGTTTTCTGATAGACCGGCCTTTTCCGATCGCAGCGCACTGTGGGCATTTCTCAAAAGGTCTTCTGGTGTGGTTAGCGAGCAAACGTAAGCTATGCTGCACCTGATGAATAGAAAAGATTATTTTAATTTGAAAATCATTATATGTAGGTTGAAAAGTCATAATCAAATATTTTTTTAACTGTCGCTATCATCATTTGTTGGTGGTTGGGTGCTGTAGGATCTGGGGGAATATGCTGAATCTTTTCCTACACACCAAGTTCTTACTTTACCTCCAAGTGGTAACCACCGGGTACTGGTTATATCACTAGATATAACTTGCGACACTTGAAAGCGCGAGTGCAAAACAGAGAAACAGAAGCACTTAAACAACGGCCCTGCAAATTTGGAGGTTCTTACGAGAGGCTAACAACCTTTCCACAGTAAAAAACTAAGAAATCATGAGAGAGCCTCGGATAATAACCCCCCTCTTATGGTAACCAGACCCGCAACGACAACGGACTATGCATTGAGAGTTTGTACGTAGAATGTAAGAACACACTACGCTCCAGGTGCAACTCAAAAACTTGAATCTGTCATCACGCAGTATAAGGCAGACATTACTGCGATCCAGGAAATACGATGGATAGGATTAGGGACAATGAAAAGAAAGAATTGCGACATTTATTACAGCTGTCATCAAACAATGCATATATTTGGACGGGGATGCGTCGTGGGAAATCGACTTAGATCGAAAGTCATGGATTTAAAGCCAATTAGTGATCGCCTGGCTGTAATCCGCATCAAGGCCACACTACAAAACATTAGTTTAATATGTGCACGCGCCCCTACTGATAATGCTGCGGAGTGTAGCAAGGAGGATTTTTACGACATCCTGGATAGAGCCTACGGAGCCTGTCCAAAATACGACGTAAAATCGTACTCGGAGATTTCAATGCAAAAATCGGGAAGGAAGACATCTTTGGCGGATTAGTTGGAAAGCACAGCCTCCACGAAGTTACAACAGATAGCGGCATCCGGCTAATCGACTTTGCTGCAGCTCGTAATACGGTGATAAGTAGCACTAGGTTTCCAAGACGAAAGATCTACATAGCAACCTGGCGATCTCGAACTCGACTATCAAACGAAAAAAAAAAACACGTGCGGCCCCAAGAAAGAAGTTCCACATCGGTTGACTTGGCACTCCGGATAATGCCAGAGACTACAGTGAGCGCCTGAGTGAGCGAATCTCCGCTGTCATCCCAAATACCACAGATGTCAACACCTTGTGAAACCAATATCACGAAATAATAAAAAATGTAGCCGAGACCACCAAAAGCTATCAGCCACCCCCGAAAAAGAACCCGTGGTATGACAATGAATGCGCGTTATTGAAAGAGAGACGGACAATGCACGTTTGCTGATGCTGAAACGGATAACAAGAGCAGCAAGTGAAGGGTACCGAACAAAAAGGGGAAATTAGAAAAAGACCCAGCAAAGGAAGAAAAGAGCATCCGCAGTTTCTCAGCTCAAAAATCTAGAAGATTCTCAGTCAATTCCTTAAAAGGTCGAAGCAATTAGCTTCTGGTTTCAGAACCGGGACACAGGCTCTTCGAAACAGTGAAGGAAACCTAGTCACCGCAGCACAGGGAATTGTAGATGTTTTCAAGCAGCACTTTCAACAGCTGCTGAATCCGGAAAATGTCGAGCGAGCTAATGACGAAAGAGAAGCAAGTACAGTCAATGAAGACCCAGTCCCAACCCCAGCGCAGAAGAGGGAGAAAGAGCCATCCAAAAGCTAAAAGATAACAAGTCCGCCAGGTCGGATGGCATTTATGCGGAATAAGGAGGAGGTGTTTTGATGGACCGCATGCTCCAGGTTATCAACAAAGTGTGGGAGGAAGAATTCATGCCCACTGACTGGTCGATAAGCCCCATATGTTCATCGCTACAAAAGGCGATCCGATATCATGCAAAAACTACCGCGGCATATCGCTGCTTAATGTTGCATACAAAATCCTATCAAACGAACTGTGTGAGCGTCTTAAAGCTTTCTACAACACAATAATCGGAACGTACCAGTCTACCAGTGTGGGTTCGGGCCAGGCAGTACAACGATAGACCAAATATTCACACTGAGGCAGATCCTGGAAAAGACCAACGAATTTCAAGTCGAAACCCACCATCTTTTCATCGACTTTAAAGCTGCTTATGATAGCATCCACCGCCAAAAGCTTATGATGGCGATGTCAGAATTCTGAATCCCGAACAAACTATCCGTCTGTGCCGCATGACGCTAAACTCTTCAAAGTTGTTTCAAACATGCAACATGCAGAGGGGTTAAACAAGGACAAGCACTGTCATGTGACTTCTTCAACATAGTCCTGGATCAGATAGTGCGCAAGACAGGTGTGAGCACGGAAAACACTATCTTCAACAAATCTACCCAGCTCCTAGGGTATGCGGACGACATTGACATCATCGGTCTATCCAAGAGAGCTGTGCTTGAGACCTCCACATTGCGATTGAAGAACAAGCAAAAAAGTCAAAGCAACATCTGTCCACCGCCTGGAGGACAAAGCGCTGCAATTTCGAGGTAGTTAAGGAGTCCACCTACCTTGGAACAAACATCAATCCCACAAATGACACCTTAGTGGAGATCCGAAGAAGAATTACCCTAGTAAACCGCTGCTGCCTTGGGAGTGCAAAACAACTGGGTTCAAAACTCCTCACTCGAAAGACAAGTGTCTGCAATACAAAACTTTGATTTTACCAGTCCTACTCTACGGCTAGCGCCGAGTGCTGGACGTTAAGTAAAAAAAGGGCACTTTCGAAAAATTATTCGACGGATTTTTGTTCCCGTATGCGACGAGTGCGAAGGTTCAACCGAGAACTGTACGAGCTGTACCAAGATGTGGATGTAGTCTAGAAGGCCAAGAAAACACGACTACATTGGCTCGGCCACACTGAGCGAATGGACGGCAACGCTCTAACTCCAGGCAAGGAAGACCGAGCATACGGTATAAAGACCAAGCGACTGCGGATGCCAGAGCGTTTGGTTTCGGCGACTGTAGAGTGCATGCGAGGGACCGATCACCGATCACGCTGGAAGACTGGAATATCTGAGGCTGAGATCCTTCATGGATTGTGAGCCGGATAAGGAAGTAACTAGTAAAATAATCAATGTATGATGAGTCGTATAACCCGCAGGGTCCACGATGTAATTCTAAAAATTCCAAATAATTACTAATCATCTCTTAAACTTTTGGGTATTTGGGAATTTCCATATTTTTTGTTTACTTATTCTTAAAGACAGAATATACCTTTTCTCTAAAAAAGCCATGAAATGAATTTATCAATAAATATTTAAATTTGTAGTCTGGCTAAGCTCAACATGCAAATGCAAATTTGCGTCCAATAAAAAAAGTATTTTCATTTGCTTACACGCTCAAACCTCTTAGAACAATCTTATGCCATTTAAATGTAATTACTCAATCATTGCTTCCTTGAGAAAACATCTCCACTCTCCAGTCAAAGGTTTCAAATGGAAAGTATTTAACAAAACACCACCTTGAAGTGTTTGTTCTTAGCGTAACTTAACGCAAGTGCAAATGAATCAATAAAATTATTTTCATAGTTATTTGACGACTTCTGGGGGTGTGTTGTGGAAGTCACTTTACTGGATTCCTATACGGTAGATGCCATACAATGTTCGATCATGAATTATTAAACAAAATTCAATATGCTACCTTGTCAGATGTAATAATTCACTGTTTTCTTTATTTCGTTTTGCTTTTTTTTTTATGTAAGTTTGTGCATCTTCAACTTGCACAATAGCTTAATGTTGTGTAAGATGATAGAATAGAGAGAAAAAACACACAAAACAAGCACGTCACGACGACCGCGACTATAGCTGGTAAACCCACACATACTATTTATAGTACGAGTATTCATCATAAGGTAGTTTTGTTTTCTTTCAAACTTTATAGTTCCTTCTTTTCTCAGTTAAATGGGTTTTAACTCTGCACACTTTTAACATGACTTAAGCTCGTACTCAATTTAGAAGTTGGTCAAGTTAATTAACTATTTATTGTTTTTTGTGTGTCTAACCGATACTTTGTTTTCTGCTTACAACTGCATTTGGAGTTTCAACAGTGCTGTTTTTACAATTCTTACAAATAATCTTAGTATTTTTTTTTTTTATTTTTTTTACACTATCAGATAAGGTCGAAGAAAACTGTGTTAACAGACCGGCTCATCACTTAGTTCAGTGTAAGGTGTTAATAGGCAATCTGAAACAAACGAACACTTACACAAAAAATGACAAAATTATACAAATACAAAAAAGTAAAAACACAATACATGAATAGACAACAAAAAATATGAGTGCGATCTATGTAGTCCACACGACTAACTTCCCAGAGTAGAAAAATAAGTAAAAACATTAGTTGTCTTCGCTTAATAGTTGATAATGTACACGCACGTTAGTTTTCAAAGTCAAATTCCATAAAACTGATGATTTGAGGACATACATTAAGTTCATTGAAAAAAGTGGAATCATCTGTCAAAAGTTGGTCGTACCAACTCGTGGACTCTTGTACAACTACTTTGCACAGTAAAATACAGCCAATTACTCCGGAATATTGTAGTTTTCTATTTGTGAAAGAATTTTTCTAATTGGAATAGGAATTTACGAAGATTAACATTTGTATGGCAAAACAGCGTTTGTTGGGTCGGCTAGTAATCAAATAAAGTCTATGAAACTCCTGAATATTGTTTTTTATTTCACACTAACTATAAGATTTTTTGCACTATTGTTGAAATTATTGCAGAAATTATCATAATTTTCATTACATTAGCGTTGTCTTAGATTTTTGATTGCCATTAAAAACTGTTAAACCGATTTCGCTCAAAACCTAATCAGCCCTTAACAACACAATACCGCGTCGATTGAGACCAATGAGATAATCGAGCTGAAAAAACGTATGTATGGAAGAATGGGTTGTAAAATGCAATTCTGTAATAATCCTCGACAGATTCAGCAATGACGTTGCATCTTCCTGTTTGTTGTGGTTTCTTCATTTCATTCATGTGTG
Source organism: Sphaerophoria rueppellii (assembly GCA_920937365.1). Classification (NCBI taxonomy): domain Eukaryota; kingdom Metazoa; phylum Arthropoda; class Insecta; order Diptera; family Syrphidae; genus Sphaerophoria; species Sphaerophoria rueppellii. The sequence continues at coordinate 87,839,592 of CAKKXW010000001.1, forward strand.
CTGTCTGTGGGCTGACGTGCGCAACACTTTTGGTGTGCGAAACCGTGTGAGTCAAGGCTGAACTACATGGGAACACAAAGTGCCAAAAAGTACAAAACAGTGGAATTTATGCGCTGTACGGCTTCTACAAATGCATATCTGAATCTCTCTCTCTCATTTTTTCAAGGTGAGCGTGAAAAAAAACTTGACCATGACCAAGCTTTCACTGTGCACAAATTTCTCAAATCGAATATACCCACTTTTTGTAATTTTTACACTTTGTGTTTCGATGAAGTTCAGCCTTAAAAATCAAAACTTTTTGATTTTTAGTGTGTGTGTCACGGTCGGTGTGATGTCTATGGGCATGTTGCACACACACTTCTTATTTTCTTGTGTGTATACAAGGGTAGTGTAAATGGGCCGTTTTACATATAAATTTCATAGAAAAGTTTTACACTGAAAATTAAAATTTGTTCAATCCGCTTCTGCTTCAATTCTCACAAAAGCACCATTGACATCACGCTGTGTTCTTCCCATTATATCAATGTCATCGTCGTATGCGAGAAGTTGAACAGATCTTAGGAAGATAGTGTCTCTGGTGTTGACGGTGGAGTTCTGCACTTCTCTTCTCAAGAACGATGTTAAAGAAATCGCACGACAGTGCATCGCCTTGTCTGAATCCTTTTTTGACGTCGAAAGATTCCGTAAACTCGTTGCGTGAGTTCTCCATCGTCATTTTGCATAAGCGAACGAGCTTGGCAGGGATCCCAAGACTAGACATAGCTTTATACAGTTCCTCTCTGTAAATGCTGTCATACGCGGATTTAAAATCGATGAAAAGGTGGTCGATGGTTGACTTTCCTGGCCTGAAACCACATTGATAAGAACCAATCAGATTGTTGACGAAAGGCTTCAGACATTAACATATTATGGCAGAGAGGATCTTGTGGGGGATTTTAAGTAGAATGATTCCTCTGTAGTTGGCGCAGTTTATCTCCATTTTTCTTATTACATACAGGAAACCTATTAATAACATTTTGGAGAAGAATGCGATTATTGAAAGATGTATTGTTCTTAAAGAGCTTCATATCATCTGCAAAAATAAGAATTTCACTGTTACGAACATATTTCGGTTCATCATTTATTGATAAGATAAATAGAAGAGGTCCTAAATGACTACTGTTCCGTAGCTCAGTAAAATTGATTAAAAATAATAAATAAAACAACCGATTTTATAGTGGAAAAATTGTACAAAAAAAACCACTTTCAAATACTTTATTCTTTCGACTGTCCATGTCTTTCCATGGTTAAGGTTTCTTTCGGACTGACTGTTTTAGTCTTACAAAAATGAGCTTTAGTACTTTTCGAACATAAAAAAGCTCTTCTTTCGAAATATAAGTTCTACTACTTCAATCATCGGACCCCGAGAGTTGCCATATCTCGGTGTTCGATACAGTCCCGGCGAAAACCTACGGTTTTCCACCCTTTCGCATTTTATTTAAGTCTATCCTAAAAATCTTGATGATGTATATATATAATATATATAAAAAAAAAATAAATAAAAAGAATATAAAGTATCACATGGTCTTGTCATTTCTAATCAGTAGGCAGAACGCAGATCTTCTGTACTGGCCTCGTCAGTTGGTTGGTTGCAGTGGTCACGACTACGTTCCTCACCAGCCGTCTCTGCTCCGGATTAGCTTCGATATACGTCCCAGCGCCCATGCCGAGGGCGGGAAATTCTCGCTCTTTATTATGCATAACTGTCCTTCTTTCAACGCATATTTCTCTTTCCGCCATTTAGATCG
>CAKKXW010000001.1:87841878-87857985 GCA_920937365.1 Sphaerophoria rueppellii
ATTGGCCATGATAATCACTCTAGAACGGGAAAATGCGCTGTTATTTGTTAAACTGCTTACATTTGAGCTTTTTAGACAAAAAAAAAAACAAAAAAAAACAAAATCATTGAAAGTTTCTAAACACAAACCAAATACATTTCATTAATCATAATATTTTGCAATAGAAAGACACATGTATACAGATACAGAGTGGTGCAAAACTAACAACACTACATACGACCGACCGCGACAACAACGATATTCTCGCATTTTGATTCGTATTCACGCAGCTTTTGAACGTATAAATTTGTTTGAAGGTCAGGCCCGTTTCTAATCGCACAGGGCTGTATTTTTATTTATCTACACAGTTTTATTCATGATTTGCTGAGGAAAGCTTGAATGTGTGTTTTTTGTTTTTATTATTTTGGTATGACGAATGAAAAATCGAGCTTTTTCTAGTAAAACGCATGAGATCGTTGATACTCCCACATGAAGACGATATGCTCTGCTGGTTACAGTTTGTTTGTTTATTCATATCAGTGGTATTTCCAATAAATTTGTTGTGCTGGTGATATTCCGCTAGTTTTGTGATATTGAGGTTTTTGCTTTGATCGTGCAATGCCATATCAGGTCAAAAGAACTGTAGTCTGTCAAAATTGAAATTTCCAACGACACTTTTTTTGGATTACCGAAAAGACTTCACTTGCATTCTAACAATCTACCCAAGGTAATTCGTTCTAAAGGGTTTTCCAATAAGAGGTGTTATTTGAATAGCCCGCTATTTCGGTAGCTGTCACTTTTGAAGCTGTCATTTTTTTTACATTTGACAAGTAGAAACTACGCCCTTAATAAAAATGAAACGATACACGCTTCAACAACGCATTGAAATTATTAAAACTCACAATAAAAATGGCGAAAATTTGGCAGAGACGGTTCGTAAAACTGAAAAATGTTTGGGTCGTTGTGAAGCACCTTGTCGGACAGCAATACAGAAATTGGTGGACAAATTCGAGCTTTTGGGACAAGTTAGTGATGTGAGGAATAAAACCCGTGCACGTCGCTCAAGAACAACTGAGAATATGGCTGCTGTAGCCCAAAGTGTTGAAGAAAACCCAGGTTTGTCCATTCCTCGTCGTTCTTTGGAATTAGGTATTCCACAAAAGTCATTACACCGTATTTTGCTTAAAGGCTTATAAAGTTCAGTCGTCAACAACGTCGTGTCTTTGCTGATTGGGCCCTTGAAATGCATGAAAATGATCCGGAATTTCATCGATAATCATTTGGACTGATGAGGCTAATTTCCTGCTCGAAGGCTACGTCAACAAACAAAACTGTAGCATCTGGGGCTCGGAAAACCCAAGAGTTATTGTTGAAAAGCCGCTCCATCATCAACGCGTGACTGTTTGTTGCGGTTTATGGTCCGGCGGGGTCATTGGACCTTACTTTTTCGAAAATGAGGCTGGAGCAACAGTTACGGTCAATGGATTGCGCTATCGAGAGATGATTAATGATTTTTTATATCCGGAATTGGATGGTATTGATCTGGACAACGTTTACTTTCAACAAGCGCTACGTGCAACACAAGCAATGAAACCATCGATCTTTACGGGAAAAGTTTCCGGACCGTGCATGTCCGAGATCTTGTGATTTAACACCTTGTGACTTCTTCCTTTGGGGCCACGTGAAAGATAATGATTACGCCAACAGGCTAGCTACAATTTAAGACCTCAAAGATGGAATTCGTGAGGCTATCGAGGACAGTGACTTTGCGATTTGGTTATCGAAAATTTCATGAAAAGGTTATGGTCCTGTAAGCGTGGTCGTGGAGGCCATTTGGCTGATGTTGTCTTTCATTATTAACGGCATACCTTCTTCTATATAATGATATAAACATCCGATCATTTATCTTAAATTATGCCATTTTTCTTTGAATATCAAAATAACACCTCTTATTGGAAAACCCTTTATAAACAGCGGTCTTCAGTCTGGAGTTCCATATTGGTTAAAGTCATCTTCCGTCTTCGAGTTCAATCTCACTCTTATTATTATTTCTCTTGCGAAGCCTTGATCTCAATAGTTTGACTTTTCTGGCTGGATCGATGTAACTCTACTGACCGTAAAATTCTTGGTGAATGGTTCATCTCCATTCTCTATTAATTCTAAACTGACACTTCAGTTGAGAGAAGTTAGAAGAAGTCTTCAAGACGCTGGTGTCTCTCATCGTATTATCACCCGCATTAACCGTCAATCCCTCACCAAACAAGGAACTTTAACAGCTTAGGTTAGCCTGGATGTTATTGACTCATTTAGATTCGTGTCGGATTCCAACCCACACCGAAGCCGACAAAGAAAAAAAGTCTTGTCTTTGTCGGCTTCTGTTTGTGTTGCTCCCACACAATCCCATGTATTTACTGCAACCGACGAGGACAAAATGTTTTATCGTGTCGTGTCGGATTCGGTATGTATTGCTTCATAAGAGCAATGGACTTGAGTCCGGGGAATACAGAACAGACGTTTTGTCTGATTTGGTGTGTTTTAAGCCTTAGGGTTCATTGTGTTACCATACAGAAAAATTACTCTCCCATGAGTTGAAACATTAGAGAAACCAGTAAGTGATATCTATAATACGGGAGAGAAATGTTGTGTCAATTTTTGCCTGCGACGAGATATGTATTCCTTCTGTTGGAGAGTACTCGGTAAGTAGAAATGAGGTATTGCACTCTTTTCTCTTCCTCCTCGTCCATATGCAACTGCTACAGAAGTCATTTGAGTAGACCCCCAGCCTGATGACAAGCTCCTATAGGGCAGAATTGAGCTTATGTTTAATCTTCTCTGGAAAATCCAGCATTTCGACCGTTTAGGGTCTTAGCTTAGCCATATTTGTTTCTATCTAAGCAGGTAGTGTCCTGTGACGATCTCGTTGATTCTAGAGCATATTGTTTGAGTAAAAATTTGCATGTATCAAGTGGTGTTCCTATTTTTTGTTTGTTTCTAACAATAAGCAAAATTATTCCGTTTTTTCGGGTTTGGTGAATATTGAACTGTTCTGTCATCTCACCCAGAGCTGATCGGCAGTTGTGGACCGTCGTTGAATTTATGAAAACAGACGCGAGAGATTTGAGGGTTGCTCTGCAGTCTGAGAAAATACGTGTATATTGTACAAGCAATGTTTCACGTTTTCATTAAACCGCCTTTAAACTTCATTACTTCTGCTTCCACTGGGATCCAATTTTTCTGATAGCAAACCACTTCCAACGCCGTTGTCAGTCTTTGAACCATCAACATAGATTTATCTCCCAGAGCTCAGTCTTCTTCCCAAAAGGATCTTGTAGAAATGAAAATCTGTATATGGGAAAAAACTAGTACGGCAAGTGTTGCTACTGATCCACTAAAAGTCGTTTTGGAGAAGATGTCGAGACAGGCTTAGATGCGTACTTCTAAAGCAGCAGTCGGTGTTAAGCGAAGTGGTCTCATGTTTTTACTTTTTGACGACGTTGTTTAATGAAAGTATTTTAAAATTGTGATGCTTGTTATCTTAGGCTGATGTTTGCCCAGTCTATCCAAGGTATTCTCGATTAAGCGCCTATCATCGAGTTGAAGACTCTACACTCTACAGGACCGCTACACTACTCGTTTTACATCATTTTATTTAATTATTTCTTAAATCTTAAAATTCTCTCTGCCCTGTTTTTGACCCAAACAATGGATCAAGGAATAAACTATTAAACTTCTATTTAAAATTGTTCACAGTTAAGATTGTGAAATGTACGTTTAAGCAGTTGCTCCTGTTTGCGTCCTTTCGAGAAGGGAAAATACATAAAATAATCGGTGGACAAGAACGTCGGATCGGAGAGAAGGCCCTGTTGGTGGCTGGTCAGTTGGAAATTTATTTTGAAGTAATATATTCCCAAGGCAAATATAAATAGGCAGCTCTATGCGAATGCAAACCTCTCATGTGTTCCTTCTACGCCCTCTACCAAAGTCGAGTAGAAACTGATTTTCGATTGCGAAAACACTTCCTACTATACATTTTTCGGTCGGTGTTGAGTGTGAATTATATCATACATAAAGAAACTGATTTCGTGTTGTTAACTTCTCTTGTTGTATTCAGTATTTTTCGTTGTTGCATTCTCTTTGTTTTCGCGGTTATTTCCACGGATGGATCGTCGTATATTATAAATCGAGAGGCCGGTTGTCAATTTATGTATTTTTCAGGTCCGCTCATGGATTTTGTTACAAAATAATTCAGTGGGCGATTCGTTCTTTCAAACCTTGCAAGCAACAATAGTCCTTTTCGTCGAGTTGGATGCCACTGATTTAATGATTGGAGACACGATAGGCGAGGGATCTTGTGATCTAGTTAGTAGTCGAATTTTGTTCTAGTATTGTCTTGAAATGTGTTCCATCAGCATCTCGACTGGTAGTCGTTTTGTGACTTCCACAATGTATTGGTCCTAGCTGTTGTTCGGAGCGATACAAACATCATCACACCTCTCTGTGGATGTCATGAGGTTGTAAGGAGAATCACTAAACCTGCTCAAATCTTGCTTTCATACCAACTGTATTGTTCGGACGGCTCTTTCAACATGTCTTTGGTCCTGCTTTGTGACTCGTCTACAATTGCTGATGCTGAGTACTTGTGATAAATTGCGGGGATCAACAAACCTCTACACATTCTAAAAGACTAATTGAGAAGAACTTTTTCATATCAAATGCAACATGTGGGAGCTTTGTTAGTTTTTCCCAAAAGGCAGAAGTAGCAAACATTTAGGAACTAGTGGGGTTCAGACCAATGATATTTTTGTTGCGAGTCTAAACGCACAAAACCATTATCTTACGATTCTTATTAGACCAACGAACATCTCTTGTTGCTTACTTGTTGATGTATCCTATAATAAGTGGCAAAAAATGTTGACATACTTATTCCACTACCTTTATCCAAAATAGTGCTACAATTTTAAGTAGACCTTAGTTGTTGAAGTCGAACTCAAAGAACAAAGTCTTTTGGGCTTTAAGGTTCTCGCATTACGATAGACAGCATTCACAATTTTCATCTGTTCACATGAAGTTTAATCAAAATTTAAATGCGATCGAAAATAACTGCATAAAACAAAATCAATTTGAAAAGTGGTAACCATGCAAACCGTAATATCGACGATCATCGACATTGACTGAAAAAGCTTCTAATAAAATCAAAAAAAGCTTCTAATACGCACGAAAAACCGAATACACACACATACATTTCAGCGAAAATGCTGTTTTGTTCTCGAATTCACTGGGTGTCGCAGATGCAGAATGGGGGAGGTGCAATAGTTTACACGTTTTTTTAGTTTTTTGCCTGCCATTCACACGTTTTTGATATTTGTGCTGTTTACCCCGATAACGGGTATAATACACAAAAAAAGCTCTCCGTCAATGTGGTGTTCGTGTGCCCATTTTTTCGCTCAATGTCGAGCAACCCTGGCCTGCTATTGAAGTTCAGCTTACGTGTATAAACATTGTCATAGCTATAAAACATTCGACGCAAGACAACGACTAGGACGCTGTAAGTAAGCGATATGCGGTGAGGTGAGCTGACTCGCGTCGCGTCGGTCGGTCGTCGTGAGCGACATTGCAAACTCTCGAGAGCGGCATCAGCCAGTAGCGAGATAAGTAACGATTGTGTACTTGTTGGAGGCCGGTTTCGGTGCCTGTTGTTGTTGGAAATTGCCATTTTTGAGTATTTTGTTGTTTCTTAATTAAAATAGTTAAAAAAAACAAAATACAATTACAATAAAAAACAGTTCTTGATTACAAGGATAGAGATAGTGCTCACCAAAGTGCCTGGGTTGGAAGGAGAGACTACGTTTTTGAATAACTCATTTGTGCGGAGGGAGGTTTTTTCAGCTTAATTTATTGACAGAATGTTGCCCTTATTTTCTTTTTTGATATCAAAAAACTGTATCCATGTGAATAAACATATCAACGTTTACTGGGTACGTTCGTTTGCAAGTTTCAAGGCTTCTCGATTAACACATTCACATACATAGGAATTTTGTATTCTTCTTTGAAATTAATAGTCAGGGCTGGCATTTTGGTTTGACCATCACGGCTTATTACCAATTTTGTGTCCTAATGTTTAAGCTTTCTAGACATTGGAACACAAACACGAGTCGCAATCGGTGTGCCCTCCACATAATTGCTATAAATGTATGTATTTCTCTCTATTTTATGCGCATCGATCGACTGCGGCATTAAACTTGAAGCGAGGTTATGTTTTATTGGCTTTTTTGTTTTTGTATTTGAGAATGTGTTTGATGTATGGAAAATCCTTGAGCTTGAGCTTATTTCATTATTTTTGAATTTTTGTTTATAGAATGAAAATCTATTAGAATCGACAGCAAGTTGCAAGATTTTACTTTGTTTATTTTATTAATGACGTCAAACGCTTGAGCACTTTACAAAACTTTTGTAAGCACCTTAATTCAAGCCGTTTTGTGTCTAAATGTTGCGCAGTAGTCCATGTCTCTGCATCATAAGTCCAAAGAAGCAACGATTGGCAAAAGTGATTCTTCGTTTAATTTCAGCGCTGGTGTTGTGATCTGAGTTAAAAGCGGATCCTAGGTAGACGAAGTCTTTAACTACCTCGAAATTAAATCTGACTATTTTGACGTTTGCCCCAAGAAGTGTGTATTTACTACCATTATGTCTCACAGCGAAGTTCATTTGCCTAAATCCGTAATCGGAGGTGGTGTCGTGTAAGCTATGTCGTTCGATTATTCCACCAAAGATTTCTGCTTTACCCAACTAGGGCATTGCTCAGAGGTCTTGTCAAAGAACTCGTAGAACCTGTCTTTGGTGCTACATCCTTTTCCTCGATGGGGGCGTGAGCGCAGATGAATGTTGTTGAATATAGCCTTGATGCGGATTGTCGTGATGCGCTCATTCACTGAGTTGAAACTCAAGACCTTCCTCCTGAGTCGAGTCCCAACTACAAATCCATATCGAAATAGTCGTTTGGCTGCACGTGGCTTGTTAAGGGACCCAAGTGAAAAAACGAAATTCGTTGTCCTTAAATCGTTTGCGTGGGTTCTCATCATTAATTCCGTTCGTATCCATGGTTTGTTGGTGTTTCGGAGCCGTTTCTTCTTTATGTGACCGGGTAGTCAGGTTTTTATTTTAAATCTAAGACGAAGAGTAGGACAAACCACTCCTTATAGGCCTGGGCTGCGAATAGTTCGCAGTAGCCCTATAAGGTGCTCACTAAGTCGTTCATCCTGACTGGAGCTGTAGACGCCACAGTTGATTCCATCTTGGGAGTTCTTCCGCTACCGTCTGTTGAAAAGGAGGCATGTCTTAGGGACGCATAACTTTTCATCCCTCTCTCTTTGCTGCCTCCAACAACTTCCCACTGGGATTGGAATCCAATCTTCGATTGAAGGTACTGGGGCACCCCATGTTCACCACGGAGAGGTGGAGAGTGTCTACCCTTCGAACATCTGCTTGACTAGCTTAACAAAAACATGTGAGTTTGAAAATGTTGGCTTCTTTCATATAAAAGTTACAGGAGTGTGGAAAATGCCCTGAGTTGTTTCCTGTAAATAAGTAAATAATTTGCTAGAGAACTTGGCTGGGCACTACCGTGCCCCTTAAAGGAGTTGCTCTGAAGGGTGGCGAGTGAGGTTCGCCGGGTCAGCTGTTATTGTATATGTTGCAAGTAAAATGAGATCCCTAACATAAGTACTGACAGAAAAATTGATCTTAACATGAGTCAGAGTGCTCCCTGTCTCGCAAGATCTTATTAAGGAAAAGACAAAACTACAATTTTAGGTCTTCTGAATCCTTATACAAATAACTTTTACTTAGAATACGCCTTAATATGAAATAGAAGAGCTTAATTTAAATGAATAAATAAGTATAGTTTCTGGTGATACGATCTGGTCTTACTTTTTCTCGAAGACAGCAACCGGTAGGCACGTTGCCGTTAATGGCACGGATTAGCAGTTATAAATAATGCTTCTGAAGGCAATTATTAGCGTATAATGCTCCTGGTGACACGGATCAGCCGGCAGAATCTCTCTGATGTCGCGGATCACAGTTAAAATACACCTAGTGGCACAGCTCAGCTGGTATAATGTCCATGCTGTTACTGATCAGCAGTACAGTGCCACTGGTGGCACCTTTCAGCAGATATAATGTCCCTGGTGGCAGAGATCGAAAGTAATATGCACGGATTTTTTTTTTAACAATATCAATTCCCATGTACAATACATCTGGTGGCAATTAATACCGGTGGCCATAGAACTAACCGGCACCAAAGAACCTGGTGGAGAACTTCAGGCTAACTTTGACCATTATTACTATATTGATACTAAAGTATAATTCCGTAGTAGTAGTAGTGACGATGTTAGCAAGATCGTCGTAGTCCTGTTATAATATTTTCGGAAGGAAGTGAATGTGAATTGAATAGATAAAGTTCAATTCCATATGGGAGATTATTATATATGAAAAAGCGTGTGACTCCGTTACATTACTTATGTAATTTTCTTTTTGCAACAAAATCTCGAAATTGATGTTTTTTTCTAACGAATACAAAAGTTGTTATTACAGCAACCTCTCTGTCACAAACAATAAATCAATGTTAACATCAAGTTATCTGTCAAAATTCCAGTCGGTGAGCCATTAGCCAAATTCTTATTTGTAAACAATACTACAGAAGTGCATTGATCGCAATGGAATCATTTCCGGAACAATTTGAAAATTCTGCAAATGCGTGCTTCCTGAAAATGGAATGAAAGTAAAAACTCATTTCCGTATGCCACTAAGCACAGAAAATAATAATAAGAAAAACAATACTAATATCCCATCGACACATAATAATTATGAGAAATTAAAAATTGTTTGAGCATTAGAAACAGAAAAACAAAAACAAATGCAGATAAAATAATAATAAATAATCATTATAAAACGAAACAATTTCCCTGATCGAAGGAAAAACAATAATTTCTACTCTCACACGAAACAGCAAAAAACAAAAAAACATTAATGCAATTTTATAATCAGCTGAAAAATTTAATAAACCCCGATGAGCATCTGCAAAATCAGAAGCGCAAGAAGAAAAAAAAAACAAAACCCACCGCTCCAGTCGATAAAACTTCCTTCCGCATTTCGCTTTCTATCATCTAATCATCAGTGCATTCCTTTTGTTTTCAGCTTTTGCCAATTTATATTTTTGTCTGTGTTCATTGTGCATCATGAATCCAACAACAAAAGATACACGCGACAAATCGCTGCGATGATGTTAGTGAAAACTGAAAGCAGTTGATGATAGCCAAAAACTCGATTTCAAACAATTGTCCATTCCAACAATTTTAAATCACATTTTTTATTGTTTGCTACTTTTCTTTTTGCATTGCCTTTTTGTGAATATACACATTAAACGAAGACAGCAACAACCAATGCAACACCACTGAAAACAGCAGAATTTTTGTCGTTGTTTAGCAACATTCTTAGATTTTGAGTGGCAACGACCTCAGCCGACCTAGCTCAACATGCATTCTTCTAATATAATATTATTCGCGCACCACCGAGCGCACCGCATCATTGCCATACCGATACCATAGCCATAGCCACAGACAAACGACCGACACACGACGACGACGAACCAAACCAGCCAGCCGGCTGCGGCAAATCGTTTCAAACACCAATTCTACTGTTTATGCCGCACCACAAACCCCTCTTCCACATTTGATTATAGTATAATTTCTCTGTTCTGGCTGTGTGCGAATGTGAAATGGTTCGAGCAGAGCAGGAGCCAGCCAGAGTTGTGTTTTCGTTTTTCATTTTTTGTTAGAAGAACAGAATACATTTTTGAACTCTGCAAACAACAGAATTTCAAACTTCTGTTAGAGAGTTTAACATCAAGTTGAACAAAAGAACAAGTTCTAACTCTTTTTCTGTTATTGTATTGTTGTGTGTGTGTGCAGTTTTTTCTAATTTTAATTTTTTTTTCATTTTCTGCTCATTCTCGAAGCGAAAGTTCAATGAAATATCTTGTATACAAAAAATGTTACGAACATGTTTACAAGAACAAATGAAGTTTTGTTGATAGAAGAGAGTTGATACATTGTTATGGTAGGCAGTGGAGCAATGATGATGAAATTGTTTGATAGAATTGTATTATCTAGGTAGATTTAAATTTCAGAATTCAGACAGTCAGAATTGTTGGACCATCAACAACATTCTAGTGAGAACGATGGTGTTCTATCGTGTGCAGATTTTATTAACATTTTAGAAGAATTTGTTACAGAAATCTACTTGCAATAAGTATTCTTCTAGGTAACTGCAACAACGTTGCAGGAGAATTGTAAGAAACTAAAGTTGATTATTGATATGTTCGTCATGTTATTGAAACGAAAATATCGCTTGCAGACAAGTCCATGGACAAAGGATATTGATTTACGCAATGTAACAACGCTGTGTTAGAATAAATAACGAACTAGAAACACAAAATCACCGTCTTCCAAAACTTGAATGGAACAAAAATCGAGTAGAAGCGTATCAAATGAGTTTAAATCGAAATATGACAATACAAGGAATAAATGATATCATTTTGATGAGAAAAGTTTTGGAGAACATCATAACACCCACAGCCATTACACATCAAGCTAATCCAGTTCCTTGCAAAGCTAAATTACCGTGGTATGATAAGGACTGTGAGTCTGCTAGGAAAAAATCTTTTGCATTATTAAATTTGTAGTGTCCGTAGCTTAGTGGTTAGGTGTGTTGGCTGCTAAGCCGAATGTCGTGGGTTCGAATCCTACTCGGATCCAAAGTTTTTATTTCATCTTTCACGGACACTGCCTCTTGCGAAGAACTGACAAAACTTCCAAGAGTATCATCTGTCATGAAAAAGTGCTTCTCAACTTTGCCGTTCGGAATCGGCGTAAAATTGTAGGTCCCCTCAATTCTTCACACGCACCTAGAGAATTGTTGATGAGAGTAAGCCACTTAGGCCTTGGCTCTTCAAGAGCTGTTGCGCCACTCTATTTATTTTTTTTATTATTAAATTTGTACCAAAACTTCAGTTCTATTTCTTTACAAGCCGATTACGTTATTGCTAATAGAGCCTTTAAAGCTATTTGCAATTCTTAATAGGTAAACTATTTGAAGAAACAAGCAGAAATTATAGCTGTCTGCAGAAACTTTTCGGATTTTCGGAGAGCAATAAAAATCGTAAAAGGAAAAACGTTTGTATCAAAATCACCTCTACCTGTATCAGCAGTTAAAAATCATTTTCAAAATCAGTTGAATGCAGAACGTTTCTTTCAACCAATTCAATATGCCAGACCTAATTTCGAAAATCTAATACTAGATAGCGAAATCACAATCTTAGAGGTTGAAGTAATTGTAGCAAATGTTAAGGAAAATAAAACTCCCGGAGTTGATCGGATCCCAAACGAATTCCTTAACTATTCAACAAAAGATTTTCCTACGCATCTTAAAATAGTATATAATGATATCTTCACCACAGGAAATGTACCGGATGCTCTTAGAAAATCTTTAATTTTTCCCTAACATAAAAAAGGAGATAAGACGGACCCATCGAGCTATAGAGGAATATCTTTTCTTAACTCTTCGCTTAAAATATTTATGGAAATCGTAAGATTCGGTTCTATACCAAAGTACACAGACTACACCATTCCAAAACCCCAATTTGGTAAAAACTTCCACATATCCATTCCACCCAGAGATGAATGGGAAGACAATAAACTTCTGGATGACAAAAGCATTCATTTTTATACAGATGGATCCAAGACAAGTGATGGAGTTGGTAGTGGTAGAAAAGCTTACTCTAAGCATCTCACTCCGCCTCCCTAATCATTGTAGCGTCTTCCAAGCGGAAATCTTAGCGATCAAAGAGGTTCTCTCCTGGCTAACAAAAAGCGTGATATCAACTTCGGATATCCGCATCTTCTCTGACAGTTAGGCTGCTATTAAATCTCCTGATGGTGTCTCAACCAAATATCAAACGGCCCTTGATTGACTTCATATTAGCTACCTAATAGGCGTCCTTACGGGACACTGTCTTATAGGCAGACACGCAACACGACTTGGTGTAGCCTCAAATGACTTCTGCAGGAGCTGTATGGACGAGGAAGAAGAGGAAACAATCTCTCACCTTCTCTGCACCTGCCCTGTTCTTTCACTAAGACGCAAACTTCATCTGGGAGAGTACTTACTAGTAAGAAGTAATTCTCTAGATTTATGTGGTATCACAATGGGCCTTTTCTTTTGGCCTAAGTGTGTGGATTCTGTATCCACAGCCACTTTAACCTAACCTAACCTAACCTAACCATGTGACATAACAATTGAATTAAAATGCTTATGTATGTAGACCACCTAACCTAGTTCTGCTATCGGAATCACAGAAGTCTCTGCAGCTAATGATCAACAAATTACGGGATTATTGCCCGTAATACTCGCGCTTCAAGGAATGCCCATCGGTTTACCCTCGAGCCCAACTTCGGACGTACCTTTAAGTATAGAGAATCGTTCTTTAGCTGTACTACGCGACTGTGGAACTCCCTTCCACACTCTGTCTTTCCAAATTATTGCAATGTTCAGGAATTTAAAAACAATGTACACCGGCACCTCCTTTCCTACCCCTGTCCTCCTTCCTAATGCACTCACTGTGTCGCTGGTATGAAAAGAGTACAAAAAACCCCTTGAGTGTGCGCTTATTATAAAAAAAAAAAGTGGAACCTTACTGTAAATTTCAACAAATCCAAAACGATGGTCTTTCGGAGAGGAACTGGACCTTTGGCTGCAAATGAAAAATGGTACTAGGGTGAAGAATTAATCGAAAACGTTGAAGAATACCAAAATCTGGGTTTTACTGTAACGAGCAACCTGAATACAGAAAAGCACCTAGGGAAAAAGCTATCGGGTTCCAAAAACGCTGTTGGTACAGTATGGCAAAATATAAACGGAAATTTGGATCTCTCATTCAGCACCAAATATCGAGTCTTTTACCGCAACGTCTCAGTCCATCATGTTGTATGCTGCAGAACCATAGGGCTGGCACCCGTCAAAGACCACTGAAAAACTCCTCCGATTCTTTTTAAAATGACAGTTTCGTCTTTCGGACGCAACGCCAAACTGTATGCTTCTTATCGATACTGGGTTATCACCACTGTACTTAACATCACTTAAATTGCATTTCAATTATATTATTAAACTGATGAACAGCCACACAGTTATAAGGTCCCGAAGTTCATAGTTTGAAGAATGGAAAAATTTAGCAGACACGTGCGAAATACCTGTCAGCTTGACTTTGGAAAATTTTCTCTCTAAAGACTAGAAGTTCACTTCACAGAGAAATATATACAAAACTCCAATACGATCTAGGAGAAGGCAACTATTTTACAATGA
This sequence comes from Sphaerophoria rueppellii, assembly GCA_920937365.1. Lineage (NCBI taxonomy): Eukaryota > Metazoa > Arthropoda > Insecta > Diptera > Syrphidae > Sphaerophoria > Sphaerophoria rueppellii. The sequence goes on from CAKKXW010000001.1 coordinate 87,855,271, forward strand.
ACAAATATCTTTCCTGTTCCGAGCAAGAAGAGAGTTGTTATCTTTGAATTTCATACCGCACCGCAATGACTTAGCTCTGACTTGCTCCATGTGCAAAAACAAAAAAATGGAAAATATAGTTCATTTCGTCACCAAATGTCCAATTCTAAGCATTCTATTGTCTTTAATAGAACGACGTATGTCGCGTCAGCTAGTTTCTTTGAATCAGAATTAATAAAACACATACATTTTTGGGAAATTATTAAATTACTTTTATTCTGAAATGGGTTTTGACCCAAGACACAGAAATATTTAAACACTTCTCACTCAACATTTTGAAAAATTTATATGTTAAAACATTTCTTACATGCAGGCAAAAAAGTCTTTATTTTTAGTTAACTATCTGAACGCCCTTGGTATTTTAACTGCTTGTGGCTAAAAATTAAACTTGATAGAAAATGCATATGCTGCATATTTAGATTTTTGTACAGCAACATGTGTATTTGTACGCTCGAGAGAAAATAACTCAATAATAAGTTAATAACTTAAATTGAAACTTGTATAATTGTTTAAATAACTCATAGTGTTTGACATAAGGTTCTAAAATGTTTATGAAAGGTATAAACTATTGCTAGCAACATGCTGTGAAAGTCAACAAATTAAAAGGAAATCGAATAATAAAAAAAAAAACAAGTATACGACTAACTAAATCTACTGATAATGTTGATGTGAAAAATTATGTTGAAACTAAAAACGGACAAAAACAATGCTAACTCTAGATTGAAAACAAGCTTTGTCACGTACTTTAGCCAACAAAGAAATCTAACTTTTGATCATTTTACTTTGAAAAGTTAAAGATGTGCTTAAATCAAGGCTAAGAAATATATCATTTGTTAAAAGGTCATTTTTAACTCCGCAACATTGAAAATAGAATACATTTTGTTACGTAATAATATATAAGTATACGAAAGCCATGCTAGACTATAAATCTTTTTCTTTAATCAACATTAAAAATCACGTAGTTTCGGTAGTTTTAGGGGTAATGCAGGATTTTGGTTCTAGCTTTTTATATTTTGTTGTTTATATTGTCGACACTGAACTTAATTTTGCAAGTAGTAAAGTTTCTTAAATTCAACCATTGTCAACATTTTATTGGTAATGTTTTGCGGCACATTTATGAATATTGTTTTTGTTGCGACGGTAAATGATTGACTTATATTTCATGAGCACTTAATTTGATTATTGTTCATTTTTAAACTTTGGTTAAATTTATTATTTTTACTAAGTTTGTTAAAATTTTAGTTGCAAGATTGAACATTTAAAAATTCCCAATATTGGTTTTATAATTAGAAGAAAGTCAAAAGTAATGTTTGGGAATGAAATAAAATTTAAAAAAATTGTATTTGAGAAAAAATTGGAATATTGAAATTGAAGACTTTTGGCGTAAAATCAACTAAAGATTTTCAAGGGGAATGAACTATCGTTTTAATACCAGCAGCAACCTCAACACGACACCTTTGAAGGACTAAAGTCTTAGTGACTTACACCCTTAACAATTTTTTTGGGTGCATGGTAGGAAGTGAGTATCTGAGTTTACGCTTGAAAGCCTATTGGGTACTTAGAAAGACGCAGTACCTGCCCCTGAAAGATGGAATAAAAATATTTTAGACGCGAGTAGGATTCGAACCCACGTCTTCTTTCGAACTGGCCTGCGCAAAGGGTTTCTTCTGCCCTAATTATGTCAGACACAGTGAGCGCATTAGGAATAAAGGGTGGTGTTGGAAAGCGAAAGGATGTGTACATCGGTATTGAGTTTCTGAGCCTTGTAATAATTGGCAAATAAAGAGTGTAGAAGAAAATAATTCTCAGTTTTTGAAAGTACGTCCGAAGATGGGCTCGAGGATTCTTGATGGAAGCGCAAGCATTGTGGTTGATTTCCTTAAGGGGAGAAATGGAACTGGCTTACTAGAGCACTTACCGTAGAAGAAACGACAAAATAGAGAGAGAGAGAGAGAGAGAGAGAGAGAGAGAGAGAGAGAAAAAAACGTTGCGGCGGTGTTCCAATGCAGTGAATGAGTTCAGAATGTCTATTTTTTCGAGCCATTATAAGGCTGTTCATTCTTCACGCAGTCTTTTCAGGAACGATTTGTTTAAACATGTCCATATTCGTAGGACCAAATTTTTACATAAGCAAAAATTAAGGCGAAAAATACTGCAATGTCCCAAAGGCTTTAAGAATTTTTGGTAATTTGTTAAAAATATGAAGAATTCTTCTTCTTCCTCGGTCCTTACGCTCGTTGACAATAACACTCTTGTTGTTAGTTCTCTCGCGACAGCTAACCTTTTTGCTAGGCAGTTCGCCGCCAACTCTTCGCTGCCAGAGAGTGTCATGACTCCCCCAGTTCTTGAGCGCGTCAATGATTCCATGGGACAAATCTTCTTTCGCACTCGTTCTGTGGCGAGAATCTAATCGAACAGTGATACAAATCTTCACATCGTTTTGGAGGAAGTAAGATTGTTGCACTTGATATTTCAAAGTCATTTGATAAAGACTGGCATCTTGCTCTTTTATCGAAAATGCGTGCTTTCGGTATCGATGAATCCCTCCTTCGTTGGATTAGAAACTTTCTGTCTAACCGTTCAATTCAAGTTGTATTGGACGGTTTCAAGTCTGAAACGTACAATATAAATGCTGGTGTGCCCCAGGGCTACGTTTTGTCTCCGATCCTCTTCCTA
>CAKKXW010000001.1:87867515-87897989 GCA_920937365.1 Sphaerophoria rueppellii
ACATATATTTGACTTTGCAACTTTGCAAATTACGACTGAAAATGAAAAGCTACATTTTAACTTGGTGAAACGCCCACACTTTTCACTTTGCAAAAAAGCAAACAAACTTTGCAACGTGAAAAGTCAGGAACTTTTCATTTTTGGTGAAACACTTTTTACTTTTACTTTGCAGAAAATTATTATTTTGAAAAGTTGCAAAGTGAAAAGTGAAAAGTTGTTGGTGCAATAGGGCCCTGGGTTTCGAATACAGAAAAGCACCTGGAGAAAAAGCTATCGGCTTCCAAAAACTCTGTTGGTTCAGTATGGCACAATATATACGGAAATTCGGATCTCTCATTCAGCACCAAATATCGAGGTTTTACCGCAATGTCTCAGTCCATCATGTTGTATGCTGCAGAATTCTAGGGCTGGCACCCGTCGGAGACCACTGAAAAACTACTTCGATTCTTTTTAAAACGACAGTTTCGTCTACAGGACACAACGCCAAACTATATGCTTCTTATCGATACTGGGTTATCACCACTGTACTTAACATCACTTAGTTTGCATTTCATTTATATTATTAAAGTGATGAACAGCCACACCGATAAAACTGTAGAGAGGATTGCAGTATCAGTTATAAGGTCCCAAAGTTCATGGTTTGAAGAATGGACAAATTTAGCAGACAAGTGCGAAATACCTGTCAGATTGACTTTAGAATATTTTACAGAGTGAAAACCTTTTCTCTGTAATTTACTTGAAAGCCTCAATTTCAAAGCAAGGGAAGGCAATATAGAGAAGGCTAGAAGTTCACTTCACAGAGAAATATATTCAAAACTTCAATACGATCTTTGGGAAGGCAACTATTTCAATGACAATTTTAGCTATGAACAAATATCTTTCCTGTTCCGAGCAAGAGGAGAGTTGTTATCTTTGAATTTCATACCGCACCGCAATGACTTAGCTCTGATGCTTGTGCTTGTGCAATACCAACGAAAGTGAAAATAAAGTTCATTTCATCGCAAAATGTCGGATTCTAAGCATTCTTTTGTCTTTAATACAACAACGTATATATGTCGCGCCAGCTAGTTTCTTTGAATCAGAATTAATAAAACACATACATTTTGGGATAATTATTAAATCACTTTTATTCTGAAATGGATTTTGAACCAAAACACAAGAATAGTTAAACAAAATTGTTGTACTTCTCACTCAATATTTTGAAAAGCTGATATGTTAAAGCATTTCATAACATTCAAGCAAAAAAGTCTTGATTTTTAGTTAACTATCCGAATGCCCTTGGCATTCTAACTGCTTGTGGCTAAAAATTGAACTTGATAGAAAATGAATATGGTGCATATTTAGATTTTTGTCTAGCAACATGTGTATTTGTACGCTCGAGAGAAAATAACGCAAATACCAAAAAGGTAAATTCCAGCCAGAACACTGTTTCATAACTTCAATGGAAATTATAATTAAATTGAAGGTGAAACTTGTATAATTGTTTAAATACTCATAGTGTTTTACATAAGGTTCTTAAATGTTTATAAAAGGCAAAATATTGCTAGCAACATGCTGTGAAAGACAACAAATTAAAAGGAAATCGAATAATTAAAAAAAAAAAACAAGTATACGACCGAGTGACTAACTAAATCTACTGATAATGTTGATGTGAAAAATGATGTTGAAACTTAAAACGGACAAAAACAATGCTAACTCTAGATTAAAAACAAGCTTCGTCACGTACTTAAGCCAACAAAGAAATCTAACTTTTGATCATTTTACTTTGAAAAGTTAAAGATGTGCTTAAATCAAGGCTAAGAAATATATCATTTGTTAAAAGGTCATTTTTAACTCCGCAACATTGAAAATAGAATACATTTTGTTACGTGATGATGTATAAGTATACGAAAGCCATGCTAGACTATAAATCTTTTTCTTTAATCAACATTAAAAATCACGTATTTCGGTAGTTTTAGGGGTAATGCAGGATTTTGGTTCTAGCTTTTTATACTGTCGACACTGAACTTAATTTTGCAAGTAGTAAATTTTGTTAAATTAAACCATTATCAAAATTTTATTGGTTTGGCGGCACATTTATGAATATTGTTTTTGTTGCGACGGTAAATGATTGACTTATATTTTATGAGCACTTAATTTGATTATTGTTCATTTTTAAACTTTGGTTAAATTTATTATTTTTACTTAGTTTGTTAAAATTTTAGTTGCAAGATTGAACATTCCCAATTTTGGTTTTATAATTAAAAGAAAGTCAAAACTAATTTTTGGGATTGAAATAAAATTTAAAAAAATTGTATTTGAGAAAAAATTGGAATATTGAAATTGAAGGCTTTTGTCGTAAAATCAACTAAAGATTTTCAAGGGGAATGAACTATCGTTTTAATACCAGCAGCAACCTCACACGACACCTTTGAAGGACTAAAGTCTTAGTGACTTACACCCTTAACAATTTTTTTGGGTGCATGTTAGGAACTGAGTATCTGAGTTTACGCTTGAAAGCCTATTGGGTACTTAGAAAGACGCAGTATCTGCCCCTGAAAGATGGAATAAAAATATTTTAGACGCGAGTAGGATTCGAACCCACGTCTTCTTTTGAACTGGCCTACGCAAAGGGTTTCTTCTGCCCTAATTATGCCAGACACAGTGAGCGCATTAGGAATAAAGGGTGGTGTTGGAAAGCGAAAGGATGTGTACATCGGTATTGAGTTCCTGAGATTTGTAATAATTGGGAAATAAAGAGTGTAGAAGAAAATAATTCTCAGTTTTTGAAAGTACGTCCGAAGATGGGCTCGAGGATTCTTGATGGAAGCGCAAGCATTGTGGTTGAGTTCCTTAAGGGGAGAAATGGAACTGGCTTACTAGAGCACTTACCGTAGAAGAAACGACAAAATAGAGAGAGAGAGAGAGAGAGAGAGAGAGAGAGAGAGAGAGAGAGAAAAAAAACGTTGCGGCGGTGTTCCAATGCAGTGAATGAGTTCAGAATGTCTATTTTTTCGAGCCATTATAAGGCTGTTCATTCTTCACGCAGTCTTTTCAGGAACGATTTGGTAAAACATGTCCATATTCGTAGGACCAAATTTTAACATAACCAAAAATTAAGGCGAAAAATACTGCAATGTCCCAAAGGCTTTAAGAATTTTTGGTTATTTTTTAAAAATATGAAGAATTCTTCTTCTTCCTCGGTCCTTACGCTCGTTGACAATAACACTCTTGTTGTTAGTTCTATCGCGAAAGCTAACCTTTTTGCTAGGTGGTTCGCCTCCAACTCTTCGCTGCCAGAGAGTGCCATGACTCATCCAGTTCTTGATCGCATCAATGATTCCATGGGACAAATCTTCTTTCGCACTCGTTCTGTGACGAGAATCTAACCGAACAGTGACACAAATCTTCACATCGTTTTGGAGGAAGTAAGATTGTTGAACTTGATATTTCAAAGTCATTTGATAAAGTCTGGCATCTTGCTCTTTTATCAAAAATGCGTGCTTTCGGTATCGATGAATCCCTCCTTCGTTGGATTAGAAACTTTCTGTCTAACCGTTCAATTCAAGTTGTATTGGACGGTTTCAAGTCTGAAACGTACAATATAAATGCTGGTGTGCCCCAGGGCTACGTTTTGTCTCCGATCCTCTTCCTAAACTGTTTCGCTGACGATAGTACCATTAGCTTCTCATATTCGTTTCAAGATTCCCCTCCTCTTCGGATTTTGAACTGCAACGGCAAAATATGATAATATCATTAAACTCTGACTTAAACAGCATTGTCCAATGGGGATTAAAAAACCGCGTAGAGATCAATGCTTGGAAAATTCAATGTTGTCTGAATCGTTAAATCGAGATACATATACCCCCTTCAAGCTATCTATAATTGGTACGTGCATCAATGAGACCGAACATCTCGAGATTCTCGGTATGCGCATCACTGACCACCTCTTGTGGACCGAGCACATACGTGATGTCGCCAAAAATGCAGCAAGATGTTTAGGTTTCTTAAGGCGTTGCAAGACATTTTTCTCCCTGTCTGATCTGGGTATTATCTAAAAAACCTATATCCTTCCAAAGCTTGAGTACAATTCCCATGCATAACAAACATAAGGGCTACGAGTATGACAAGGAATTCATTCCCAAAATATTTACCAATTCTTACAATACCCCACATTTGGCGAACTTTGTTCATCTACTTTGAAAACTCTTCCAAATTACTGTTCTAAATCAAACTCTTTTCCTTTTCGCTGTGAAAAATGGCCAAGCAAAGTGTTCAGCACTCTTAATCCATTCTATACTCAAAAGTTATATCTTAAAGTTGTCAAACCAGAGATATTTTTAGAATTGTATTTCATAATTACTCTTCGTAAGTTTCTAAGTAGGTCACATTAAAAGAATCTCCCTCAGCAAAAGCAAGTTGAAAGACAACGCACGGGATGACACTTTTTCAAAATGTTCAAACGCGTCGTAATTTAATTTTATTACAACAACTGATGGCCGCACACAACACTATGCCAGTCGTGTACGCATTTCTCACTGCATCGCTGATTTTGTGCACTCGTCCTGTCCATGTTCACGTTTAATGGATTTTTCTGCTGACAGTGTTAATGTTTAATTATAAATTATACATACTACAGAAAAGGCAATTAAAACGCTTTTGAACGTCGCGAACAAAATTAACTTACGCAGAAAAATAAACCTGAAAACTGGTCGGCATTGTTCAAAATTAGGAAGCATCTTAGAAGTCCCACATCAGAACTATTTACCTTGATATTTAGTGAACTTAATTCTTTCCAACCAGTATTTAAGGTCGAAAAACAAAGACCCTGACGCTCTTGATTATCTGAATTAATTTCGCACCATTACCTTCGCCAACGAATGGCTTGATCTTGACAAAAATGAAAACCATTCAAAACAATAACAACAAATGACATACAAATCTTCTAATTAAGCATCTCTCTATTCGAATTCGAACAACCTGCATGCGTTTATTCAAAAGATGATCAGCGGCCGACTTGCAAACATCAATCACCGAATCACCGAAAATATAAAATTTTGTGTATTTTTTCGGTGAATAATGAGTTGCGATGGCTCACTGGTACTGTGGCACTGTCGAGGTCATCACGAAACAAAAAAATTAAGTTTCCAGTCGTATAGTAACTTTTCAAGGTGTTCTACCTTGGCCTCATTTATTTTTTGTGTTTTTTCTGTTCATCGATTGTGTTTTTTTTTATTAACTAGGTAGAGATGTAGCCTGCTACCTGCTTTTGATATGCGTCGTCGTACTGTTACCTTCCTTCAAGCTTATCACAGAAAAGCGAAGCGAGAAGCGACACACCGCCATGCCACCACCGCCGAAATGTGCGCAACCTGTATGCTCAGATATAGAGACAGTGACAGAGTCAGAAACTGAGCTATCCACGTTATTTTCCACCTGTTTCAATGTCTCGGTTATTGTTTCTTTTTTTTGGGGTTTTGTTTTGGTTTCGGTTTCATTGTTTTGGGTTCTTTTTTTTGTTCGAAATCAACTAAAAAAATGAACCTTTCTGTGACTTCACTGTCATACTTTTGGAGTTGTAAGCTTGATTTTGTTGTTTTCCTACAGTGGGACAGTATCTTCTTCTTAACTGGACAAAATTTGAATTCAGATTTATATTTTTTCCTATATTCCTTTGAGCTTGTCTAAAACAATTATTTATTTTTTATGATATCAACACTTTCGTAATTTTTCCTGAATTTTCTTATGTTGGTGTTCTTGGGCATTGTTGTTAAACTTTTCTTTGGCGATTGTGGAGTTTCAATTTGGAGAAGAGAGAAGAAGTCACGTGAATTTGTGATCGCATCGCTTAAAGTAAAAAAACATTTAAAAACTATTTCCACTGTCAGTGTAATAAATCAAATGCGACTGTTCAAGGGATTCACGTTATTTTTCATCATAATCTATGAATATTTTAAGCTTATGACATTTTTAAAATTTTGTTCAAGACTTACATGAGCATATCGTTAAAGGGCTCAGTTAAGGTCTTGATAACGTTTGTTGGGAATTGTAAATGAATGCACGACGTGACGAGTGATGACTACAAGTGACAACGTGACGTTTTTATGTTCTGAATTCAGTTAGGAAAACTCCCTCTTACTAAAGAAAGACTCTACAATATGTGTAGAAAGATCCTAGATTACATCACAAAATGAAGACTTCGTTTGAGACAGACAAAAGTGTATAGGCGGTCGTACATTTTTCTTTATTATGTTATTTATGGCGTTGAAAATGTACACTACTGACAACAAAGCAAATAAATGAATACGAGCTTATCAAAAGATCTTTAAGCCTGGAAAAGATAAAAATGATAGGCTTATTTAGATTGGCTTCCTTTTAAAGCTTATCACCAAATTATTGATATGACTAAGGTTCTCGATTTTTTTTTAAATTCGTTGAAGTTGCAAAGAAAAAAAATCTTTCAATTTGCGATATGAATTTGAATTAGTTCCATGAAACATTCCTTGAAAGGGTGATAGTCAATTTTTTTTTTTTTTTTCACCAGGTCTCACTTTAAGATTTTGGTTATGTGTTATTCTATCCCAAAATTGATTGATTTGAGGGAACTAATTAAGACTGTATCGAAACGTTAGAAATACTCCTCCTGTATTAACCGAAACTGCGCACTAATTCGTCTTCCTTACAATTCACATTGTATCTTTACTTACAAACTCATTAATGGAAGTGTACTTTCGGGTTTAAATTTAGATTTTTTACTTTTCCGTTGCCGAGTACCAATCCAATGTACTGGAAGCAAGAAACGGCGGTAGACAATGTGCTATACTCAGCGTACGGCCGACAGCTTCTTAACCGGAACCTTTTGGGGATAACCTGGTAATTTTGAATGACCGAAATCCACTTTTTCTAAGTGCATTTCCCATCCCACAATTGTTGATGGTTATTTGTTTTATTCTGTTGCTACTTGCTACCCTTCTTCTTAGCGCACCACAGACAGGTGCCGTTTCTTCTCAAGTTTTCACCATAGGCAGAAAGAAGACTTCATTAGAATTCTACTTGATAACTTCCCAGAGGAAGTTATTGTAATGGGGCCAATTTTTGCATATCTCCATATTTCGAAGTCACTAGAATCCAAATCAACCCTTTTTTTTCATGATGTGTGTGTGTATGGACGTGTATATATTCGTGTATATTCGTATGTGCGTATTACGATCCGTTTTTTCTGCAAGATTATCTCGCGAACCACTCATAGCATTGACATGAAATTAGTCTCATTTGACGCTGAATTGATTTGTTAAGAACTAATAACGGTGAATCGTTTTGTTTTTAAGTAAAAAACTAAAATAAATCTAACAAAAGCTAAAAGTGTTCATGACAATAATTATGATCATTTCAGCATATGTAGCGACAAAAAAAACGTATTTATCTATGTAAGGAAATATATAATTTTTCAATTATTTGTTATAAACAATTGAAAATTCGTTTGAGCAGATATACAGGATATGAAATCTAAAGATAGTCGGAGAAAATATTAAATAACTTTGACAGATTTCAACCGTTGACGTCGCCGGACACATTTTGGAAAGGTTATTGCATTACAATTTTAACCACGAATAAGTTCAAGCCCACGGAAGGTGCGGAAAAAGTGACAATGCTAATTAAATGTTATCGTTCAGATAATGCAACACAGCGCCCGTATCGTCGAAAGTATTGCGGTCTTAAAGTGACTTTATTCATCGATTAGTTTTGAATTTCGATACAGTCTATAGTAAACCGTCCACATTCAAATCGACCAAATCCTCATAAGTTCCCGAGACGCGTGGTGCTGAAATGAGGGATATCGACTGTCCACCAAGATCGTCCGATTTTTAAAAAGCAAAGTGTCGATGAGATTGAGTAAATGCTTGAGTAAATGCTGGAAAATTTCATAGAAAATGCCAGAAACAAAAAATGCAATGAAGCTGTTGTTTTGATCGAGGTTATTTTTTTCAAAACTGAATGGACAAAATTTTAACTCTTCAAATTTTGTTCTTATTTTCTTACTCTGAGCAGTTAATCATGTGGACCACTGGAGTCGCACTCATATCATTTTATCCTTCAATTCACTTCTTCTAGGTGTATCGAGGACAGAAGCCACTCCCTCCCGTCCCAAATGATCATGAATCAGCGGAACGGACTAACTCGTCGGCATTCGTCTCTTAGTTTTCTTACACTATGTATTGGACATCCGAATAACAGCGTTGCCACTATTTCTTCTATATTTTTCCTGATCATCGAAACTAGGTCGTTCTCGCTTGGTCATTTGTAACGTCAGCATTCTGATATCAGCGAAAAACTCGTCAAATGTCTCGTGAGACTGTTGTTTACTGTCGTTTTAGCTCGTCATCTTGATTTTATTCTAGGTAATGCCAGTACCGTTGTTCCGCAGATCCAGAAACTAGATGATGGAAGTTTGCATACAGTTGGTCGTCAGATAGTGCAGACTTCTTTTGTAATGTTTCAACTCTAAAAATAAGACTCTCGACCGACATCGACTTTGAAGTCCCATCAAAATTCAACCCCCACTTATGAACATCAACCCCAGGATTGCTGTCCCTTAATGAGCAGTGATCGTTCAATGGCACGTGTCGAGGTTGATCATTCCTTGTGTGGCTCGTCCTATCGTTTGCAAATAAGACTATTCAGACCTTCAGCTAAAAATCCAAGAGTTTTCGTTTGACTCGCTCTTCGTCAGCCAGTGTCGCAACTGTTTGCATTTATGTATATGTCTAGTTCAATTGGTGGTGATATTTCTTTTCTTCGGGGTGGTCTTCTGTATATATTGATATTTGTTCCAAGTTTGATTATCCTTGTCTTAGACTTCAATTTTCTTCCTTTTATTTATCTTGTCTCTTTTAGAAGCTTGTCTCGTCTTTTCCAAATTGGAGATCTTTGTGGAATTTCTTCGTCTTCGCTGTCACCTTCTTGTTCCAGGTCTTTCGTTCTGGTGTCCGTTGTCTGTCTGTTCCTCGTCCTGTAGCTGTAACGCCATATTTCTAATAACGTCAACTATATCCGAGTCTGTTCGGTCTTTGTTCGTACTGTTTTTGGTTTCTTGGCTTCCACTGAGCACTGGCAGACCTTCCTCTATATTCGGGTCCCAAGCCTCCTTGTTGGAACGCCTTGTCAGATGCCTACTACTTTAAGGAATAGCTCCCTTATTCTTGCCCCTTCCAGCCATCGATTTACAAAGTATCTCTAGTAAATAAATTAAAAAGGGAGGAATATGTTTTGAAAACAATCAAGTCGAAAGAATCCAATTTAGCCGGAGCTTCTGTCCATACATGACCCTTAACTATTAGTCAGAGTAATAGATGGCTAAGAAGTGCTGATAAACTTCCGCCGAATGAAGTTTCCGAGACCAAATCCATTACTTCTACTCTCGATGACGCTAATAACTGAAGACTACCTCACAAGGTCTCAGACACTTGGTCTCAAAATTGGAAAGCAAACCTCAGTCCGTGCGACACACTCGTGCCGCTGCCCTCTTCCAAGGCATCAAAGAACTTCCTCGTGGAATCCTGGCTCCTAACAAAATAAACAAAACTGTAACCGAAAGTTGAAAACGTATCCTCACATTCACCCTTTTTATAGTATGCCTATGCATACTATTTTTACACTCAACACTTAATAAGTGTGTCAAATTTTTAAAGTTTTTGATTTCACCATGTCAATTTTTTATTTGTTACAAATCAGTGCAAAGTCTTGTATTTTGTTTTCGAAATCAACCGCAGTACTGTCGTACTTATTTCAAATAAATCAAATACACAATTCATTTCGAGCATAACTTTTTTGATTGATCGTTTTGTCTGTTTGAAAAACTACTGAACAAACAAATTTAGAAACTGACAACTTACTTCATGACACTAACATGTTTTTAAATAATATTTTGAAATTCTCATGTTTTCAAAAATCATGGGTCAATGCCCCTATTGGACTCATAAGGCACAAGTCAAAAGACAAAAAAAAATCATGCAAAGATATTAATTGGTTTTTACATTTTTGTTTTGCCGGCAAATTTGAAATAGAAACTTAAATGTCGCATATTTATTTTAAGTGATTACAGTTTCTCGTGGGTCATACGACAAGAAAGTGAAATCCTATTTTTGAATTCGAGAAGAAAAGGATGAGTAAAGTAACTTGGCTAAAATAATTATTATAAAAATAAATAAATAGAATGGCGCGACAGCTCTTGAAGAGCCAAGGCCTAAGCGGCTTACTTTCACCAACAATTCTTTAGGTGCGTGTGAACAATTGAGCCGATTCCGAAAGACAAAGTTGTGAAGCACCTTTTCATGACAAATTGATACTCTTGGAAGTTTTGTCAGTTCTTCGCAAGAGGTAGTGCCCGTGAAAGATGAAATAAAAACTATGGGCTCGAGTAGGACTTGAACCCCCGAAGTTGTGCTTAGCAGCCAACGCACCTGACCACTAAGCTACGGACACTACCAAAAAAATTATTACTACAGATTTTGGTAAAGGAAAAGAAGAAGGCTACGATTTTCCTAAAAAATTACCAAACTCAACTCAAACTCTCTCTTAAGCCATACTTAATTTGCATGAAGAACGAATTAAATATTCTTACTTACTTACTTAAGGTGGCGCTACAATCCGTTGTGGACTTGGGCCTCAATCAACAGTCTCCGCCAGCCAGCTCGGTCCCTAGCCACCTGAGTCGAGGTCTTCCTCTCCTCTGTCCCTCAGGAAAAGCGTCGAAAGCTTTGGTGTCCATCCCCTCTAAATGACGGAGCCATCTGAATCTCTGGACCTTGACCCTTCTGGCTAGGTCCATGTCGTTGTACAACCCGTAAAGTTCGCTGTTTTATCTTCTCTGCCATTCCCCTTCAATGCACACGGAGCCAAAGATGACCCGAAAAACTTTCCTCTCGAAACAGCCTAAGGTACATTCATCCGATTTTGTCAAGGTCCATGCTTCTGCAACATACAGCAGGACTGGGATGATGAGGGTGTTGTACAATTTTACCTTAGTTGCTCGAGAGAGGTCTTTTCCACTCAATTGCCCAAAGAAAGAGCGATTAGCAAGAGTTATTCTTCGTCTTATTTCGGCGCTGGTGTTATTGCCCGTATTTATAGCGGAGCCTAGATAGACAAACTCCTCTACTACCTCGAAGTTGTATGGGTCTGTTGTGACGTTCTGTCCGAGCCTTCTTCGAAGACAGCATATACTTCGTTTTTCTCTCATTTACCGCTAAACCCATTTTTGCTGCTTCTGTCTCAATTCTTACAAAGGCGCCATTGACATCACGCTGTGTTCTTCCCATTATAACAATATCATCGGCGGACGCGAGAAATTGAACAGATTTTTGGAAGATAGTGCCTCTGGTGTTGACGGTGGAGTTCTAGACTATATTCTCAAGAACAATGTTAAAGAATTCGCACGACAGTGCATCGCCTTGTCTGAATTCACTATTCATGTTTGAAAGAATTGAATATGCGAAAAAAATCCTTAGAGTTATTTTTAATTCAAATTCTTAAAATAGCTTTTTGTTCGAGGCGTTTCCGAGATATCCAAAAACACATGCAACAAAATTTATAACTCAACAACAAAAGGAGCAAGTATGCAACATTTCTGTGACTAACTCTTTTCGCTTCAAAAATTGATTAAATTCGAATTTCGTTTGCCTTAAAACTTCTGATCCGCAAAAATAAAAGAGATAAAAATATAATTCTGCTTCATCTTTTAATTTCTGATCGTTTCGTTTTTGTATACAAAAACAAGGCAAAGGATGCTGCACAAACCACTGCCAACCGCATTCAAAAAAGGAAAACAACAAAATACGAGAAATAAAGGAATCTGCAAAAATCAAGTTGAACCGGTCCCAATGGAGCAGAACTTGAATAGGTGTCAAGGAGAAAGAAATGTTTCTTATCGTCATCAATTTGCTTAAACTCTAAACACGGAAGTGTTGCCATAGAAATAACCATCCTCTCATTATACTCATGTTGCTGATGAACAAAAAATTGAAAAGATTTTTGTTGTTAGGTCAATAAGCTTTGCAAAATGTATTCTCCTCTGTTATTCTGCCTAGTTCTCTCATTCCTACAGGTTTTTTGTTTGTTTGCCTCTGTGGGTTAAGAGAATTTTAACTGAGGGTTCTCATTTCTCTGTTAATCAAAGTTGTTTAACAGAATGTATCTTTGCAGAAATGAGAAGGCCACAGAAATTCTTTTGAAAGTTGAAGAAAACGAAAGAAAAAAATGAAAATAAAAGTTCAACAAAAAGGAAAGCAAAAGCAACCAACACAACTTTCAGATTTGAATTTAAAAAAAAAAACGAATGTTAAAAGAAAATCCCAACAAAAACAAATCCAAAGAGAACGAGAGCAACAACGACGACGACGAGAAGAGATTTGTATTAAATAATCTGTTCCCGCCTCCCTTCGTTCCATGAATCTTCTGCAGTCATATCGATAGGTCGTCGTCTCATTCTCGTGTCTCGTCCACGTCCATGTGCTTGTACTTGTACTCTGTCTGCTTCAACAATTGCACTGCTTCCAACTTCAATCAAAGTTCCAACAACAACAATATCCCAGGTTTTGTTGTGTTGCTAGATGTTGCCTCGGCACGGCCTGAGCGTGTTTTAGCTTCTCTTGCAATACAACTTCTGCTACTGCTTCGTTTTTTTTTTCTTTTCAAATTTTTGTTGCATGATAATGATGTTGATGACGACGAAACGACGAAACAACACAAACACGATAATGATGATAGCAGCAATGTGTGTTTCCCAAGGAAGGTCTTTCACCCGAACTCGGTCATTGGCGTACATTTTGCCACCACTCCAGTGGCTTTGAAACTGTGAAACGCATTCAAGAGATGAATGCACTTTTAGTGCATTTAGCGCGAGCCGAGAAATTCATTTATTCCCTTCTTCTTCTTTTTTTTTCTTGTTTTACTTTAGTTTCTGTTTCTTTTATGTGAATAGTTCTGTTTTTGCGGTGATGTTGGCATTAATTTTGAACGAGGCAATTATTTTCAAATTCTCACTTGTGATTTTTGATTTAATTGAAAATGATGCGCGACTGTGGACCAATTTTTTTTATTTTTTGTTCTTAAACAGAGCGGGATGGCTTTTTTACCTGACTTCATGCCATTTCTTTGGAACTGACTCAGGTGATCTATTTTTAACCGAAATCGATTTTTGGCAAAATTTTAAATTTAGAAATTGCTTGGTTTTGTTTTTATTAACTTTTTATTGGGCTGTGGAAATTCTTGCGACAAGTGAGTCGCTCCACCGCAAAATTGAATTGCCTTGCCCTGCCACTGCCTGCCGCCCTCAAGTTCAACGATTGTTTGGGATTTTTGTTGTTGTTTTTTACTCATTCAAGCTTGAGGTTAATGATAAATCGTTAGCACTCCCGAATATTGTTGTAGGTATAGGTCATCGACTGCAGCATGCCACTTCATCTGTGTGGGTTTCTCTCTTTTTTTCCATTGTGAATTGATTTTATTTTATTTCTGTACAGATAAGGTGTGAGTAAGTATGTGGCGTATGCGGGATGTGTGTGATTTTTTAAAAGGTTTATTGTTATCAGAGAGAATAATGATTAAGTAATTGTTATGACGATGACGGGCCATTGTGTTTAGTAAATTTCGGACTTAGATTTTGAGCAGTGATGAGGTCGAAGATTTTAACATTTTCTGATAATGACTCTGTTAACAGAGTGGAGCAAGGTGTTCGTGTGGTGAATCATTTGAATGGAGAGCAATTTTAGTTTCATTACAGGCCATTGTTCATGAGACTTTATTGGAAAGTTTGAATGAAAGGGTATAATTTTATGAATGAAAATATGGACAGCCACCTATTTGGGCATACCTGTTGGCTGCAGGTTCCAACCTAAAGTTCGTGCATAAAATATATGAGGAAGTAGGGTTGATCTTAGTTGGTTTAGTACTAAAATTAGTTCAATCGTTTGATTTAGGTTCGTGATTTTGTTAACCGTGGAAGAAGCATTAAGGAAGGGTTTGAGAAGTTCTTTGGGTGTAGAATAATCTTGAATAAGTGAATATAACAATGAGAGAGAGCAGAAAACACAGTTTGATGAGGAATCCTGTAACAATAGGTTTTACAAATGTGAAGTGAAGAAAGAAAAATATGAGATTTAAACACCACTACGTGAGCCATAGCAGTGATATACGACTTTTGAGGTCGAACCGGCTAAATCGAAAAAAATTGTAATACTCTTCTAGTCTAGCATGATCGGTGCAGTTACCAGTAAAAATTGACAATTGTTTTTAAGAGGATTGAAGTGTCCATGGTTTTTTTGCTGCTAAGCAGAACGTTGTGGGTTCAGGATTCGAACCCTCGTGTCCATAAGTTTTTATTTCATCTTTCACGGGCACTGCCTCTTGCGAAGAACTGACAAAACTTCCAAGAGTATCAATCTATCATGAAAAAGTGCTCCTCAGTCCTCAACTTTGACGTTAGGAAAATTAATAATTCTTCATACGCACCCAGAGAATTATTGATGAGAGAAAGCCACTTAGGCCTTGGCTCTTCAAGAGCTGTCGCGACACTCTATTTACTATTTTTAATGATTGATGAACAACAAGAGAGTATTTGTGAAAAGCAAGCATATACTCTTGAGCTTGAAGGCAAATCCTTTTTTGACAACTTAGTTTTCTATCTACGAATATCCAGACAGCGGACAAAACAAGGTAATGCTGCAAGAAAATTCGAGGTCGGACGGCTACAATCGCAAGAGAAGAGAAGACCAGTGGCAACATTGCCAGAAAACAGTTGGAGATGCCACCTTTAATGTGCTAGGTTTCACACAGCCACAAAAAAAAAAACCCTGGTTTGACGAAGAATGTAGGCAGGCCCATGCCGCCAAGCAGGAGGCATACAAAATGGCACTTCATAGAATGACAAGAGCTGCTCGTGAGCTTACGAACAAAAGTGGAAAGAGGAACGCCGCTGCAGAAAGAGCATAAGAAGCATCAGATCGAGGATCTTGAGAGATCCAACAGTAGGAATGTAGCTCTGAGGTTTTATTGGAAGGTAAAACAGCTGGCTCAAGCTCATCGAGCAAGAACCGGTGCCTGCAGAGAAAAAGAAGGGAACATCATAGTAGAATTGCAGTCAATGCTAGGGATTTGGTAAGATCACTTCTGTAGACTATATACGGCGAACAAAACCCCGCCTTCAGGCAGGAGCCTTTCATCGGACACGATGATAGCCAACAATTCCGTGAACCCGACCTACAAAAAGTGAAAACGGTAATATCACGTCTGAAATCCAACAAAGAAACTGCAGCAAATGGTCTAGCTGTCGAGCTGTTCAAAATAGCATGCGACGTTCTAAAGCATGCACCAAATTATCTAAGATATGATCGGAAGAATGCAAGAAATCTCAGCATTGTTTGCCCCATCCTGAAAAAGGGTCCTCTTAACTGCGCCAACTACGGGAGAATCAGCTTACTTAACATAGCGTGCAAGATCCTTTCTGCCGTAATATGTGAAGGTCTGAAGCCTTTCGTCAAAAATCTTATTGGCCCTTATCGATGCGGCTTTAGACCAGGAAAGTCAAACATCGACCAAATTTTCACTTTCCGGCAGATCTTGGAAAAACCTATGAACTCCAAATTGATACCCACCACCTTTTCATCGATTTTAAGGCCTCGTATGACAGCATCTGCATGCCCGATGAATGGAACCTCAGCACTGTTTGCCTGTTGATAACGAGCTAACGGAATCTTTCCATGCCAAAAACGGATTCAGACACGTCTGTCTTGCGATTTCTTTAACATCGTTCTTGAGAAGATAGGGCAGAACTCCAACGTCAACACCTGAGAAACTATCTTCCAAAAAATCTGTTCAACTTCTTGCGTACGCCGATGATATTGATATAATGGGAAAACGCAGCGTGATGTCAATGGCACTTTTGTGAGAATTGAGACTGAAGCGTCAAAAATTGTTTTTATCGGTAAATGAGGGAAAAACGAAGCATATTCTGTCTTCGAGGAAGAACACCAAACACCGACGCGACGGCGCGCGCGGACAGAACACCAGCACCGAGATCAAACGAAGAATAACTCTTGCTAATCGCTTTTTCTTTGGGCTAAGAAAGTAATTGAGTGGAAAAGCCCTCTCTCGAGCAACTAAGGTAAAATTATACAACACCTTCACCTTCGCAGTCCTGCTGTTTGGTGCAGAAGCATGGACCTTGACAAAATCGGATGAATGTGCCTTAGGCTGTTTCGAGAGGGAAGTTCTTCGGGTCTCCTTTGGCCCTCACATTGATGGGGAATGGCGAAGATGATACTACAACGAACTTTACGGTTGTACAACGACATGGACCTAGCCAGAAGCGTCAAGGTCCAGAGACTCAGATTTAGAGCAAATAGACACAAATTCTCCGGCCCGAAAAGCTTTCGACACTTTTCCCGAGGGACGTTGAAGAAGAGAAAGACTGCGACTCAGGTGATGCACTCTCAATCAACTTGGAGTGCAAAACTGGAGACAGCTAGCTAGGGACCGAACTAGCTGGCGGAGACTGTTGATTGAGGCCCAAGTCCACAACGGACTGTAGCGCAACCTTAAGTAAGTAAGTAAGAATATTGAATTCGTTCGAATACATGAACAGCAGCCATGCAAACCACCTGAATATGATATTAGCCGTTCCCAGTACTTTTAGATTTCCCAATCACATCTGCTTTTTCAGGCCTAGGTATTCTATGCAGCAAGCCACAATACTTTTGTTAGTTAGAAAACTGAATTTGTCAAATAGATTCCAAGTTGGGTTTCAGAAACTGTTTATTGTTAAACATATCAGTATTGCGCCTTCATCTAGTAGTACGGGAACACTCTTGTTCAATGTACACTTACTAGAAAACAAACAGAAATAAACAGTATAATTAACTCTATGACACGGGCACCTCTGTTCTTTTTTTTTCTATCGACGACGACACGGGGCGTCCTTGAAAAGCTATTTGTCGTGTCTGTGATTTTATTTTACCATTAACGGAAGTCCAAGTCCAAGACCCAAGATGAAACTTAATTTTAAGTGCATATTCACGGCGAAATTCCGTCCCCATTCTTGATTTCACTATCAAAAATTGACTGCGACAGCGACACGCACGTATAGTAAAACGTTGTCTTTTAATAGGTGATTGTCTCCACTTTCAATTGAAATCTAGACCAAATATTATTATTTATTTCAATGCAGGGTCTGGTCTGTTTAAATGACGAACATATTTTGTTTATATTTTCAAAGAGAGGAGCGAAGTAGTGGTCTCAATGTGAAACTTAAAAAATATGCGCAGCCAAACTCTGTGCTGCATTTGTCTAAATCAGTGCTTCTAGTTATAGAAAATTTAAGTAAAATGAGCAACTATTTGCACCACTAGCAGTAGACTTAATTTAATTTTTTTCAATTATTTGTCATTTATTTTATCAGACATCGTAAATTTGTCTGAAGGCCAAACTGTGAAATGAAGATTAGTAGTGACATGTGCGCTGAATGACTGACTATTATGACAAAACAAAATTATGAACTTTTTTCTCAATAGGAAACTATAAAAAACGTTTACCTTTAAAACGCATATTCAACTTAAACAGTGAGAGAAAACACATAAAATAACTTTTTTTTTGTTTACGAGAAAAAGTATTTTTATTACCCAGTAAACAACTGGAACAAAGAATGTCCTTCAATTTGTAACTGCCGTTTCCAAGACAGCTAATGAAACGCAGATTCCCAATTTGACAGTAAAATTATAAAGAAACTTTAATCGAAATGCGCACAACAATATTGTCATTCAATGAATCACATTTTATAAGTTTTAATAGTCGGAGTGCTTGCAAAAATATTACTCAGTAAATGGTTTTTATCTCGTTTTTGACTAAGTTTGCTAGTTGAAGTCACTCTTCTTAAAACGCTAGTCTTATGCAATCTTTTTTTTTAAAGGGCGATTCAATCATTCTTACATTTTTTTTATGAAAGAACATCTCACTTTTGTTTATTTTTAACTTGTTCGGCCGGACTACAATTTTGTGTGTCCATTGCGGAAGTAAATGTGCATACAATGACCAATGTCATCTTGCAAGTTAGCCGCCTTCCGCGCCCCAGCTCCAGTCTGAGATATGAGTAGTGAAATAGCTAACAGCAGTTTTAAACAAAAGACAAATACAAATTATTGTTTTATATTTATTGGAAATGAATAATTGTTGATGTTTTCAATTAAAGAATACTTAGTAGCAGGTTGTAGCTTTACTATAGATGTTGTACAAGTTTAACAATGTTTTTCTCGTTTTTTTGTTTATGTAATTAACACCCACTGAAGGGTTTTTTTATATGCCAGACACACAGTGAGTGTCCTAGGAAGGAGGAAAGGGGTTTTTAAGGAGGTGCCGGTGTACATTGGTCTTAAACTCCTAAACATTGCAACGATTTGGAAAGACAGTGTGTGGAAAGGAGTTCCACATTCGCGTAGTACGGCTAAATAATGATGCTCTATACTTGAAGATACGCCCGAAGTTGGGCTCGAGGATAATCTGATGGGCATTCCTAGAAGCGCAAGGTATTACGGGCGAATTGCTCAAGGGAAGGAATGCAACTGGCTATTTCACAAGAGCCATAACGATAGAACAGTGAGAGACATGTAACTTTACGACTGTGGTCTAACGAGGGAATGGGTTGGTTAATGGTTATGTTCTTATCACCAATCATTCTTAGGGGTCTTTTTTCTATACCGTCCAAGAAGCTTAAGTATGCAGCTGGAGAACCAACCCAGAGATGAGAATTGTACTCAAGCTTTGGACGGATATGTCTTGTAGATAATAGCCAGATCAGACGGGGAAAACAATTTCTTGCAACGCCTTAAGAAACCCAAACATCTTGCGGCTTTTTTGGCGACATCGCATATGTGCTCATTCAACAAGAGGTGGTCAGCGATCCACATACCGAGAATCTCGTGATGTTCGGTCTCATTGATGCAAGTGCCACTCATGGATAGTGGCAAGCGCTTCATTGAGTTTTCAAAGCTTTAAACTCTACGCGATTTTCTATTAACTATTGTACAATGCTGTTAGTTAGAGAGTTAAATGAGCTTATCATATTTTGCTGTTGCAGTTCCACATCCGAAAAGGGGGGGCGGGGGTGTGAGTCTGGAATATGAAAAGCTAAAACGAGTTTAAGATTAGAAGTTACAGACAAGAGATCATTGATGAAAATATGAAAACGGGTCGGAGACAAAACGGAGCCCTGAGGCATACCTGCATTTATGTTGTGCATTTCAGACTTGAATCCGTCCAATACAACTTGTATTGAATTGTTGGAAAGAAAATTTCTAATCCATCGAAGTATAGGGATTCGTCGATACCGAAAGCATGCATTTTCGTTAAAAGAGCAAGAAGCCAGACTTTATCACATGCCTTACTTTCCAAAAAAACGATGTTAAGACTTGTTCCACTCTTCGGTGAGAAAGGTGGACCTTTTGCTGCGAAAGCCGTACTGCTTGTGATAAAGAAGCATTCAGCCTTCGAGATATTTTTTTGAGCTGATAACATGACCTTAGAAAGAAGAGACGTAAATGCAATCGGATGACAACTATATAGGGAGAAGACGATTCGCTTTTTTTTGGGGTTGGCTGGACAAATTCTGTTTTCCAACTGCTCGGAACGAACCCAGAAGAGTAGGATAGATGAAAATTCTTACGCAAGGGCTTTGCCATCGTGGAAGATCACCTCTTCAGAATACTAGCGGTGATTCCATCCGGACCAGCGGATTTATGTATTTTGAGATCTCTAAGGACTCCCGCCACAGCACGAGTGCGAAAGAAGATTTTCCCCATGGAATTATTGACGCGCCCAAGAACTCGGGGAGTCATGACACTCTCTTGCAGTGAAGAGTTGGCGGCGAACTGCCTAGCATAAATTTTAGCTTTCGCGAGAGAGCTAACAACTGGAGTGTCATTGTTCACAAGCGTAGGGACTAAGAAAGAGGATGAATTCTTCGTATTTCTTACAAATGACATTTATTGCCTTATTTATGGTCATGTAAAAATTTGGTCCGACGAATATGTGCATTGCAGGCCTTCCTGCCTTGTTTAAACTTGTTCTGGTTTTCCTCAGTTGGGTTGGCTTTGAAACACCGGAACTTTACTTCTTTTTCCCTTATAACCTCTTGAATACAGCTTGAATCAAACCATGACTTTTCCTTGGGTTTGATGCTTTTAACCCTATTCGGTATAAAGTTTTCATTCCCAAAATATTCATATTAGTAATCATATCTGCGCTGGAATCTACGTCACTATCGAGGAAGCATAGTGAACAGTTAAGGATGCGGAAGATTTTATTGAGACCGTCCCAGTTGGTTTTCTCGTATTGCCATACGGTTCTCTTCGGAGCTCTTTCTTTAACTGGATTAGTTTGACCCAATGGTCAGATCTACCTGGAGGTGTTTATACATTGAAAGTGTATTTATCACGGTCAGACGTAAGGAGCAGGTCAAGAGTATTTTCCGCTTGGCCATTAATGTCCGCTATTCGAGTAGGCTCGGTGACAAGCTGAGTAAGATGGTTAAACTCAGCAAAGATTTCAGCACACATTCCTTCGGGTGTTGTCTGGCCCGAATGGAGAAGCCACGAAGAATCGTGTACATTGAAAACGCCCGTAATATATTTTTTTTTGGTCCTCAAAATATTGAATGATGGTCGTCATTTTAAAAATATGTTCAACGTGCATTGGTTTAAATATTGTGTCTATTCTTTGACTGTTTTTGGAGTTAATTGCTTTAACAGCTGCGTTTTGTAGTCTCTGAATTTTGTCGATGTGAGTTTTTGCTGCACTCCCCCAAGCAAGTATCCTGTACCTTGGACTCCATTAAGGCATAATAAACTTGCCTTAATACATCCTCTGTAGCATAGTATTTTAAATGAGAGATTGCAAAGAATGCCTTCTTTAGATCTTTTCTTAATTTGTTTTTATGCTTTTCCCACAGAAAATGGCAGTCAATTATTACTCCCACATATTTGTAATGATCAACTAATTCGATGCATTTGTCTTCAGATTTTGGAAAAGCGTCATTTTTGAAGTAACGATTGAAATAACGATTTCAGTGTGAGGATTCAGGGATACAATTCCTTGAATGGAGTCAGACAGATCGTTAAATTCGCGAAAAGTTGAAGCTCTGTCCAAATTTGGGCTTCAATAAAGAAAGCAATACTGAATGATGTGCTTATCTACGGAGAACTTGAACCACATAAAATTGAAAACAGGGTTGGAGCAGCGTCCATATTGTGGTAAGAATTGATAAGCAACATCATTCCTAATGTAGACGGCGAGACCATGGTGGGGGAAGAATAAAGGCACTAAGCAATACCCATGAACAAGAAATTCAGTAGGGTCGGTATTCTCACCTGCTTCGGTTTCACTCAGTGCGAATACAGCTGGCCTGTTCGTAACAGTGATGATACACGCAGTACGAAAATTAATTCTAAGCCCAAGAATATATCAATAATCAACTCTGAAATTATCAATCATTACACGCTAAAGAATAAAAAAGACCAAAACAGACGACATCTAAAAGACAAAAATAAATAGAGTGGCGCAACAGCTCTTGAAGAGCCAAGGCCTAAGTGGCTTACTCTCATCAACAATTCTCTGAGTGCGTGTGAAGAATTGAGGGGACCTACAATTTAACGCCGATTCCGAACGGCAAAGTTAAGAAGCACTTTTTTATGACAGATTACTTTTGGAAGTTTTGTCAGTTCTTTGCAAGAGGCAGTGCCCGTGTAAGATGTAATAAAAACCATGAACACGAGTAGGACTCGAACCCATGACTTTCTGCTTAGCAGCCAACGCACCTAACCACTAAGCTACGGACACTACATCTAAAAGAAATACTGAATTGAATATAACATAAAGGGTTATTAGATTCTTATTCTCATGTTGCCTTTTCATGTAAAAAGTCGGTCTTTTCTGTGTTGCTGCTGCCGTCGCCTGTAACCTTTTGCCAAACTAACCCAATAATATTCAGAAAAGGCTCTGATAACTATTACTTCGGATTTGAAAGGGACCTTCAATTTTAGGCCGATTCGGTTAGCAGGACTGCAAAAGCACTTTTCCACTGCATTTTTTTTTTTCAAGAGGCAGTAGGTACACATAAAAGATGAAATCAAAACTCTTTAAGGTACCATACAAGCTGACCAGGTTAACGTTGTTATGCAATATAAGTTATTTCTAGGAACGGTTGAACCGATTTGGCAAAAATTGATGGGAAATAACTAAAAACTACAGGATGGTTATACGATAGATGCTAGCTTACCCGGTAAACAATGCGATGGCTACCCAAGTAAGAAATATCTAGGGTTTCAAATAGTATTTTACTCTTTGTAATTGTGAAGACGTGGAATATAAGTTATGGAGGCATTACCTATACAGAGAAAATTTTATATTGATTTGCTCCCTTTTTGGATTCAAATACCTCAGTTATGAACAAAGTCATGTTTATTACTTAAATTCCCACAATTCCAAGATAAAAAAATAGAGGACTATTTTTTCTACTTACTTACTTACTTACTTATTGTGGCTACAGTATAGATCGGAACATAGCCTCGTTCAACAAACATCTCTTGCCAGCAGGAACCGAACCTAGCTAGCTGCCTCCAGTTTGGCATGCCAAGTTGGTTCAGGGCATCTTCCACCTGTATGCTTCACCTGAGTCGCATTCTTCCTCTTTTGCGACGTCATTCCGAGTTGGATTCAAAGACTCTACGAGCCGGAGCGTTATTTTCCATTCGCTCTACATGTCTCAACCATCTAAGTCGTTGGACCTTAACTTTTCTGGCTAGGTCAGTGTCGCTGAACAGCTCGTACAGTTCTTGGTTGGTTCTTTGTCTCTATTCTCCATTAATGCAGACAGGACCAACAATCACTCGAAGAATTTTTCTCTCAAAGCAACCCAAAGCGTTTTCATCAGATGTTGTCATGGTCAATGTCTCTGCACCATACATTACGACCGGGATTGTAAGGTTTTGTAAAGCGTCACTTTAGTTGATTGGGAAAGCACTTTACAACTCAATTGCCTTCTAGGTCCACAAAAGCAGCGATTGGCAATAGTGATTGTTCGTTTGATTTCAGCGTTGGTGTTGTTATCTGAGTTAATAGCGGATCCTAGGTAGACGAAGTCCTTAACTACCTCGAAGTTAAATCTGTCTGTGTTGACGTTTGCTGCAAGACGTCGATGTTGGTTGTCCCTTCTTGTTGACAGCATTTACTTGGTCTTGACCATTTTTTTCATACACAATCTCTATAGAAGACTATAAAAATTCACAAAACAATTTTATTTTTTATTGAGGAAACAACGTTTGTCAGGTTTGCTAGTTATATTTATATTACTGGCCTCTGTCGATCGCTTTTCAGAACATGAACCTACTATGGGTCAAGGCACATTAGCGTATTATTAATATTCATATTAAGGAGACACCTTGCCTCCCTGAAATCTCTCACCTAGGCGACAATGTTTTTTGATGTAATCCATTTGAATAATTAAGCCCATACGACCAATTCTGACAGTGTGTAAAAAATTAAATAAATTCTAGGGTGTGACCTGGAACATTCGATTACACAATGGAACCTGATTCTGAAATATCTGCTTTAAAGTTCAATGCTACAGGTTGAAACAGGTTGAAATAGAAATAATTCTTTCCAATCTAGATGAACTGAAATGCCAGTGGAAAGGAAAATCAAAGATTTATTAGTGCATTGATTTTCAATTTCTTGTGTTTAATTCCTTTTAATAATTTTCCCGTTGTTATTAATTTCACATAAATCATGTCATTTTATATCGTGTTTGTATAAACAATAGTAAAAGTGTTGAACCAAATACGCCTCTTTAATATTCAAACAAATCGCTTGGTATTTGAAGTCTAGCTTTAAACAATAGAGAAATAAATCAGTCAAATGTCAAAACCATGATTCAATTAACTTGGAAGGTGTTTTTCCTTACCTACGGTTTTGGCAATTGGATTGAGTTGGACTTTTACATCGATAGATACCTAAAACCTTTTCAGGGGTTACCTCAAAAATTTTGTGACAGTCTAGACAAGTTTTCGGATTATTAATTCTTCAACGCTAATTTTATCTCAAAATTAAAACTGACCTTCACCAACTTTTAATCATCGCTCATCATTTAAACCACCTCATAACACTTCCGTAATAAGCAAGTATACGTAAGAGCCCCCTACCGATCTATCAGAAAATCCGAATAATTATACAATTCGCCTCAGTAACAACCCTGACAAAAAAAAAAAAACCGTCAACCGATACACTCCAAACCTTAGTAGTGACGAATAGCACCTGCTCATGTGTTTCTTTTCACTTGGTTCGATGAAGACGACCGACGACAAGCTGCCTTAATCTTCTGCCATTAAATCAATTCATTTAAAAGGAATTTCAAACCGGAAACAAAATGGCAAATAATATATTTGGTAGAACTAAGATTTTTTCATGAAATTGCATTCAACGGCCGAGGTTAAGACGTTCGACCTCCAATAAGGTTTTCAATTCGATTGGATACCACATCGACTTAAACCTTTGGAAAAAAGCTCTTCAAAATCTGTCATCGTGTGAAGCAAAGTGATCCAAAAATAACGCGAATACCTGCAAGTGCAAAACATCGTTATTCGTTACCTTGCAATCGATTAGAAAAAAGCACATCAACAGAAACACTTGAAAAAAAAACACAGAAAAAACAAACAAACAGACGAAAAGAAATCAACAACAAATATTCGTAAAAATAAAAACTAATAATAAATAGACAAAGTTGTCTGCGTGTGCGTGCATTTGTTTATTTTTTTAGCCATGACAATCCGAGAAGGTCATCATGCTCGTAATAAACCAATCTAACTATAAACACTACAGAGGCACACTAACGTAATCTTGTGTGAATAGCTATACCTTCACAAAGGCAAGAAGCTTCTACACTTAAAAAAAAAAACAAATGCAGGTTCTTAAGAGCTTCGAAGAGTTTTGGATTGGCGACCGTTTTAAACTTCCTCACTTACTGAAGGTGGTGCTACAGTCCGTTGTGGACTTGGGCCTCAATCAACAGTCTCCGCCAGCTAGCTCGGTCCTTAGCTAGCTGTCTCCAGTTTTGCACTCCAAGTTGATTGAGGTCCTCTTCCACTTGAGTGCGCCACCTGAGCCGCGGTCTTCCTCTCCTCCTACGTCCCTCGGGACGAAGGCTTTCCGGGCCATAGTATTGGTGTCCATCCGTCCAAATGACCGAGCCATCTGAGTCTCTGGACCTCGATCTTTCTGGCTAGGTCCATGTCGTTGTACAACCCGTAAAGTTCGCTGTTATATCTTCTTCGCCATTCCCCTTCAATGCACACGGGCCAAAGATGACCTGAAGAACTTTCCTCTCGAAACAGCCTAAGGCACTTTCATTCGATTTTGTCAATGTCCATGCTTCTGAACCATACAGCAGGACTGGGATGATGAGTGTATTGTACAATTTTACCTTAGTTGCTCGAGATAGGGCTTTTCCACTCAATTGCTTTCTAAGCCCAAAGAAACAGCGATTAGCAAGAGTTATTCTTCGTTTGATCTCGGCGCTGGTGTTATTGCCCGTGTTTATAGCGGAGCCTAGGTAGACAAACTTCTCTACTACATCGAAGTTGTATGCGTCTATTGTCACGTTCTGTCCGAGCCGTCGTCGGTGTATACTTCTTTTTTAGCTCATTTACCGCTAAACACATTTTTGCCGCTTCTGTCTCAATTCTCACAAAGGCGCCATTGACATCTCACTTACTAAAAAGTAATTAGTATTGGAGTTCCGCAGGGATGACTACATGGCCCCTTTTCTTATACAGTGGAAGCCATATTAGTTGATGTCGTCTCCTTAACCAACCTTTCTCAGTGAAATAATGAATCGTGTCAGGCAGAGATCATAATATCAACTAATACGGCTTCCGCTGTACAAAAAAATGGGAGCCATGTAGTCATCCTTGCGGAAGAAAGGATCTCTGCCTGACACGATACATTATTTCACTGAGAATCGGTCATAAATTTTCTATTAACAAGTGCTGTGGTTCTTCGGTCACCTGGAAAATGGAAATGTAATCGTCATTTTCTATGGGTGCATTCGTTTCTGGACAATAACGATAAGATATCCCGACCTCTAGTTGGGGCATTTTGTTTGTTAACGTATCGTTTTTTGTCGCTTAGAGGTTAGAGCCTCACTGATACTTCCGGTAAACTTAATAGAACATGGTTTCCAAGATGTTTTCAGTAAGCGACCCATCGGAATATCAAGAAAAATGAGACTTTTTAATCGAAGCGCTCGGCATTTTTAGACTTTAGAACAGAGCTGGGTAGAGCGAAATCAACATTTGTGTAGTACGGTTAAGACATTAATCGATGCACTCGTCAATAAATGGCTGATCCAGAAATTGATGAAAAGCTTTGATAGGGTTTTCTAGAAACGATAAAAATACTGAATAATCCTTATAGCGGACCAGGTTCTGCTGCATCACATTCGTGGAGTACGGTTAAGAAAAGAAACATTTTTCTCGTCCGTATTGCTGATCGTGAAATTGATGGCAAGCTTTAATTGGGCTTCCTAGAAGCGATAAAAAAAACCCTGAAGAATCCTTAAAGCGGATAGGTTCAACTGGAACACATTGGTGTAGTACGGTTAAGAAATAAATCATTGTAATCGTCTGTATGGCTGTCCTTAATGCGCACAGATTCAGCTGAATCACATTCGTGTAGTACGGTAAAGAAATGAATCGTTGTACTCGTCAGTATGACTGATCCTGGAATTGAAGGCAAGTTTTCATGGGGTTTCCTAGAAGCGATAAAAATACTGAAGAATCCTTAAAGCGGATAGGTTCAGCTGGATTACATTCATGTAGTACGGTTAAGAAAAGAAACATCGTTCTCGTCAGTATGGCTAATTGTGAAATTGATGGCAAGCTTTAATGGGGTTTCCTAGAAGCGATAAAAAAAACCTGAAGAATCCTTAAAGCGGATAAGTTCAACTGGAACACATTCGTGTAGTACGGTTAAGATATGAATCATTGTACTCGTTTGTATGGCTGGTATTAAAATTAAATGCAAGCTTTGATGGGGTTTCCAAGAAGCGATATAAATATCGAAGAGTCCTAAAGGCAAGTTCAGCTCGATCCTCAGATTTGTAGAGCAATTGAGCTAAATTTCACACTTTTGTTCAATTTTTTTCTTTCAGTGTAATTTATTTGTGTCCAACCATATGATTCAAGCTTTTATCAATTAATTTTGTTATGTGATGGTGCGCTGAATGGCGGTAGTCTAT
Source organism: Sphaerophoria rueppellii (assembly GCA_920937365.1). Lineage (NCBI taxonomy): Eukaryota > Metazoa > Arthropoda > Insecta > Diptera > Syrphidae > Sphaerophoria > Sphaerophoria rueppellii. The sequence goes on from CAKKXW010000001.1 coordinate 87,894,826, forward strand.
CACTGTCAACGCAAAACACTCAATGCTATTGAGCTTTTCTATGCGGAAAAGTCATAGATTGCGCTTAGCGCCTTCTACCTCACCATACCGCTCATCAACGAACTGTTAGTTGGGTGATATCAGAAGGGTAAACTTATAAAAAATTGTGAACAAAAATTCAACTAGGTAGACAGATACTATAGACGCGCTGTGTGTAAAATAGGAAAAATAAGCGCGTAGTAGTCGAATAGTATCACTTTCGAGACTATTATGGTTCTAGTGTAAACGTGTTGATAGTATTTGTTTTTTTTGTTGATTATTCCCTGAGACGACAGCAAAATTACTTGTAACGAAGGTCAAAATTCTAGGCACGATCGTTTAGAGTAGAATGGAAGTAGTTGCTGTAGCAGTGTGCATTGGGGTATTGTTGATGGTGATGTCGGCTATTGGGACGCTAGACGGTTGGCGCTTTGTTTGTTTTTATTTTGCATTTAGGTGATTTTTGTTTTTGTAAGAATGTTTATTTAACGGCCTATCATCGGATAACGATGTTGCTCTTGGCGTGAACTTGGATCTCTATCAAATACACTTGAGTGCAGACACCAACCGACCACCGACTGATCATACACGAGTAACAACAATGACAAAGGCAATATCTTAAGAAACGTCAGAATGGAAATTGATATGGCGTAATATGTTTTGTTTTCAGTGTCGGCAGCGGCGGCGGCGTTTGTTTTGAGTAATGTTATGCTTTTTGACGAGGGATTCTTGAATTGAGTTGGATTTTGGCATTGAGGTGAACTTGGATGTGGTGTAAATTAATCCGATTTTTGAAAGATCTTGAGATAGCGACTTGGAGGTGAATGTGATTATGTTGTCGGACAGGGGTGGATTTGTTTGTTCATTTACAAGTTTTTAAGTTCAAAAATAGCATATGCTGTTTGACAATGTTGACATATAAGTCGTTAGCTTTTAACTCACTGTGACTTTTTGTTTTTTGAAAATTAAACTCTAAAAATTAATGTCAATACAAAAAGCCTGTATTGAGATAGTCGCAAATTAAGCCCTTGACAAACTATATGTCAAAGGTTCTCACTTAAAGCACTCCGCCCCTGTGTTTGCTTATGACTTTCAATCAGATTGAATAAAATCTTCAACATTCTTTTCATTAACGCTTCAAAAATGACCTTACGAAAAATTCTTTATTGGGACATTCTCTTTCAAAACAAAAACAGTTTTTGTATAGGATATGGCTTAGCCATTCATGACATTGTTTATTGTTTCATGGGTTATAAGTTTTTAGTGAGTTGAATTTTTGTTTGCTAATGGTGACTTGTCGGCCCTGAAAAGTAGAGTCAGCTTATCAAAATTCTGATTGGTATAATCTAAGATAGAAACACAAATATTAGAATTACAGAAGCTCATTAGATAAGAATTTCGAAAGCCGCCGATTTAAAATGAACTTGAAAAGTTTTAATTGAACTTGAAGTTTGAGATATTACATATAAGGTTTTGGCTTTTGTTTTGTTTTGATTTTCAGATTAAAAAACTCACCTTGGAGATTTCAAAATAATTAAAACCAAAGTTAAGAACTGAAGAACAAGCTTTGAACAGATTGAGTCAAAAAAATTTGAATTAAGGCAAGCAACATGTACCTAACGTCAAACGTGTCCTTGGCTGGGTTCTAGAACAGAGAAAAATATTTTGAAACAAAAATTCTTGCTTATTTATGTACGAAATATAATATTTTGGCTGTAATCTTTTCTTTTTGTTGATTGATCGATTTGTCTCAATAGAAGTGAAGCTACAAAATCAACCACCATGAGCCAGTAGCACATATTGATTGACTTTCAAGGTCTCGTCCAACTTGTTCTTGTACAAGACCAGTAGTCAGATATTTGTGGAATTGATTTGCAACAATGTTTTGTTAAATAGTTTAAATGCTTTTTCACACCAAGAACAAACAAATTCAATTTATTCAATGTTTTTCTTCATTGTCTGTAGTTCCATAAAGTGCGCACTTATTAAGCAAGTCTAATGAGACAACTGTTAACTACTTCTTTAAATTTGCATACAAATAACATTTCTATCTAGAATCGAAGTAGCAGAACATTGCACTTATAGTTTTTCTATAATTTATTCAATTAAATAAAATGTTTAGAAACTAGAGCTTGAGGTTTTAATGTGTGTACACCCCGTCCCCAGAATTGGGTTGGCTATACAGACCAACCATCATCCAACGGTTCTTTCTCTCGGCACTCTATGAGTGCAATTATTGTAGGAACTTGAAGTGAAAATAAAGGATCCGCAAAATAACTTTTTTTTTTTTGAAAATGCTACAAAAAAAACAACTGAATATATCCTCAAATTTCATCTTTTATTTGAATATGCAATCTTTCCGGTTAATAATAGAAAATAATTTCTTTCAAATGGCTGCCTCGGTTGGCCATGCAGAAGGCTACACGATCGGTCCAATTTGTAAGCACATTATCGATTGTCTGGAGCTGTATTTCACCAATGGCTTCACGAATATTGCCCTGGTTTATCGGCGTAGCACTTATCTTTTACGGCACTCAACAAATAAAAGTCCAAGGGTGTGAAATCGCAGCTCCAAGGTGGCCAAACGAAATCAGCTCCGCCGCTGATAGTGCGATCTTCAAAAACAGGGCGCAAAACATCGAGTGTAGCTTAGCTTCCTGTTGAAACCAAATGTTGCCAATATCCTCCTCTCAAGTTTTGTGAACAAAAATTCGTTCAACATGGCCCGATAACGATCGCCATTGACTTTAACTCCTTGCTCATTTTCGAAGAAAAATAGCCCAATTATGCCTCTGGACCAAAATCCGCACCACACAGTGACTCGTTTTGGATGTATCGGCTTTTCAGTATATGCGTGCGGGTTTTCTGTGCCCCAAATGCGACAATTTTGCTTGTTAACTTATCCGTCAATATCAAAATGAGCTTCATCTGAAAAGAAGATTTTTTTTGGCAAAATCGGCATCTTCTCTAAGTTATAGCGTTTTTTTTTTGGTAATCCGGAATTGGTACACAGAACTGTCCGGTTCCGGATACCAAACGAACATGCAAACACATTTTTTTGCTTCTAATGGTTGAATGTCTATGTATTTGTAAAACATCATATGCAGAATTGCAGATGACATGACATTGTTTTTATTTTCTTTATT
>CAKKXW010000001.1:87898489-88012535 GCA_920937365.1 Sphaerophoria rueppellii
AATAGCAGGCCAGGGTTGCTCGACATTGAGCGAAAAAATGGGCACACGAACACCACATTGACGGAGAGCTTTTTTTGTGTATTATACCCGTTATCGGGGTAAACAGCACAAATATCAAAAACGAGTGAATGGCAGGCAAAAAACTAAAAAAACGTGTAAACTATTGCAAATCCCCCATTCTGCATCTGCGACACCCAGTGAATTCGAGAACAAAACAGCATTTTTGTTCAGTTTGAATTTATGTGTGTGTATTGGATTTTTCGTGCGTATTAGAAGCTTTTTTGATTTTATTAGAAGCTTTTTCAGTCAATGTCGATGATCGTCGATATTACGGTTTGCATGGTTACCACTTTTCAAATTGATTTTGTTTGATGCAGTTATTTTCGATCGCATTTAAATTTTGATTAAACTTCATGTGAACAGATGAAAATTGTCAATGTTGTCTATCGTAATGCGAGAACCTGAAAGCCCAAAAGACTTTGTTCCTTGAACTCGACTTCAACAACAAAGTTGTAGCACTATTTTGGATAAAGGTAGAGACATAAGTATGTCAACATTTTTTGCCACAATCATCAAGTAAGCAACAAGAGATGTTCGTTGGTCTTATAAGAACGTAAGATAATAGGTTTGTTCGATGTAACCAGCTCCGGGGCGCTCCGGTGCTTGTCATACTGTGAACGGAGCTGTCAAAAAACTGAAAAATTTCTCTGGGTTTGGTTTCAAATCGAACGCGTTTTTAGTACTCTGTTTTTTTCCTCTTCGTTGTATAGCAACATCTGATTCGAACAGCTCTGAAATTCTCGCCCCGAAAAAAAACTTGGGGCGATTCAGAGCGCTCCCGGTGCGAGCACTGAATACACATCGAACACGGTGGAAGTGCACCGGGCGAAAAAAGAGCGACATCGAACAGCTCAGTGCGAAATCAGATCGCCCAGAGCGCACATCTAACTAACCTAATGGTTTTGTGCGTTTAGACTCGCAACAAAAATAGTATTGGTCTGCACCCCACTAGTTCCTAAATGTTTGCTACTTCTGCCTTTTGGGAAAAACTAACAAAGCTCCCACATGTTGCATTTGATATGAAAATGTTCTTCTCAACTAGTCTTTTAGAATGTGCAGAGGTTTGTAGATCCCCGCAATTTATCACAAACACTCAACAATTGCAGACGATTTACAAATCAGGAAGTTATAAGAACAGCAAATGAGGAAAGTGTCAGCAGATTCCAGGCGTTTTTGGCATATTCGGACAACGACTTTCGAACCTGCTAGTGTAAAATTGGTTTCATAACTGACAAGGTGCAGTCAAAATAAAAGTGTGATCTTAAATTATTGACACTGAACAGAATGATGAAGATACACCAAAGACATGTTGTAAGAGCAGTCCGAACAATACAGCTGGTATGAAAGCAGACTTCGGTAATGCGTTCCAGTTAATCGAGTTAGCTTTGCGCAAGTTTAATGATTCTCCTTACTTACAACAACATGGCATCCATAGAGAGGTATGATAATATTCGCATCGCTCCGAACAAAAGCTAAGACCAATACGTTGTGGAATTCACAAAACGACTACCAATCGAAATCCTGATGGAACACAGTTCAAGACAATGCTTGAACAAACTTCAACAACCAACTAGATCACGAGATCCCTCGCCTATCGTGTTTCCAATCATTTAATTAGTGGCATTCAACTCGTCGCTGAAAAGGACTATTGTTGCTTGCAAGCTTTGTGAACAAAAGGGATGAGTCGCCGACTGACTTAGTTACAGCTAATTTATTTTATTCGACAAAATTCATGAGCGGACTAGTAAGAAAACCTGAAAAATGCATAAATTGACAACCGGGCTCTCGATTCATAAAATACGACGATCCACCCCTGCAAATAACCGAGAAAACAAAGAAAATGCAACAATAAAAAGCAACAGTACAAAACACTGAATACAACAAGAGACGGCAACAACACGAAATCAGTTTCTTTGTGTGTGACATAATTCACACTCAACACCGACCGAAAAATGTATAGTAGGAAGTGTTTTCTACTCGGCTTTCGCAGAGTGTAGTAGAGGAATGTTTTAGAGGTTTGTATTCGCATACGCATGCCACAATATTTTTGAGGCAAGGGGCCAAGAGCACTATTTTTTGAGCTGCGCATTTATATTCGCCTTGGGTATTTATTTCATCAAAATGTATTTCCAACTGAACGACCGATTATTTTGTATATTTTCCCTTCTCGAAAATACGCAAACAGGAGCAACTGCTTAACCGTACATTTCTCACAATCTTAACTGTGAAAAATTTCAAATAGACTTTTAATAGTTTATTCCTTGATCCATTGCTTGGGTCAAAGACAGGGTGATTGGGATTTAAGATATCATTAAATAAAATGATGTAAAACGAGTAGTGTAGCAGTCCTGTGTTATTTGGTTAGAGTCTTCAACTCGATGTAAGGCGCTAGTCAAGAACACTTTGGACAGACTGAGCATACTTCAGCCTTAGATATCAAGCATCACAATTTTAAAATGCCTTTCTCGAGCGATGTTGTCAAAAAGAAAAAAAAAAAACATTCAAAAGTAGGACTAACCACTTGGATAAACTGACTGTCACATAAGAGCGCTTTCCGACTGCTGCTTTAGAAGTACTTCTAAGGCTGTCACCTCTCGATATTTTCTCCAAAACGGCTTGGATTCAACTCTAGTGGATCAATAGCAACACTGGCCGTACTACTACTAGTTTTATCCCAGATACAGATTTTCATTTTTACAAGATCCTTTTGGGAAGAAGATGGAGCTCTGGAAGATAAATCTATGCTGAGGGTTTAAGGACTGACAACGGCGTTGGAAGTGGCATGTTATCGGAAAAATTGGATCACAGTGTCTCCTATAGACTTACCCCCTAATCAATATAGCGTGTTTCAAGCAGAAGTAATGACGTTTAAAAGCTGTGCAAGGAAAACGTGAAACATTTCTTGCACAATATACACGTATTTTCTCGGTTAGCGAAGCCACTCTAACTTCTATCGCGTCTGTTTTCTTAAATTCAATAACAGTCCACAAATGGCGATCATCTCTAGACGAGATAACAGAACAGTTCAATATTCACCAAGCAAGCGAAAAACAGAACAATTTTGCCTATTGTTTGAAACAAACATAAGATAGGAACACCAATTAATACATGCAAATTTTTACTCAAACAATATGCTCTAGAATCAACTAGATGGTCAAAGTACACTACTTGTTTAGCAAGAAACAAATATGGTCAAGCTAAGTCCTGAAGAGGTCGAAATGCTGGATTTCCCAGAGAAGATTAAACTTAAGCTCCACTTTGCCCTATAGGAAGGCTTGCCATCATGCTCGCGGTCTATTCAAATGACTTCTGTAGTAGTTGCATATGGACGAGGATGAAGAGGAAAGAGTGCAATGCCTGATTTCTACCTGCCGGGTACTCTCCAATAGAAGGAAAAGCTATCTCGTCAACTTCTTCTTCGACATTATCAGTAAACAGGCAAAAATTGACACAACATTTCTCTCCCGTATTATTGATATCACTTAATGGTTTCTCTAATGTTTCAACTCATGGGAGAGTAATTTTTCTAGGTGGTATCACATTGGACCCTAAGACTAAAAACACACCAAATCAGATAAAACGTCTGTTCTGTATTCCCCGGACACAAGTCCATTGCTCTTACGAGGCAAAACACACCGAATCCGACAAGACACGATAAAACATTTTGTTCGCTCGTCGGTTGCAGTAAATACATGGGGTTGTGTGGGAGCAACACACACCGAAGCCGATAAAGACAAGACATTTTTTTCTTTGACGGCTTCGGTGTGGGTTGGAATCCGACATGATTTTTTGTCGAAAGACGTTGGCTTCGGTCTGTTTTCATCCTGGCTAACCTAAGCTGTTAAAGTTCCTTGTTTGGTGAGAGATTAAAGGTTAATGCGAGTTAATGCGATAAGAAACACCAAACGTCTTGAAAGACATCTTCTAAAGTCTTCTCTCAACTGAAGTGTCAATTTAGAATTTATAGAGATTGGAGATGAACCCTTCATCAAGAATATTACGGTCAATAGAGTAACATCGATCCTTCGATGTTACTCTTCGTAGGAGAAGAGCACCTCGAGTGAGATGGAACTCGAAAGCGGAAGATGACCTCAACCAATATTGAATTCGAGACTGAAGACTGAATGCAAGTAAAGTCTAGTTGGAAATTTCAATTTTGACAGACTACAGTTTTTTTCACCAGATATGGCATTGCACGATCAAAGCAAAAGCCTCAACATCACAAAATTAGCGGAATATCACCAGCAAACCTAATTTATTGGAAATGAATAAACAAACAAACTGTAACCAGCAGAGCATATCGTCTTCATGTGGGAGTATCAACGATCCCATGCGTTTTACTAGAAAAAGCTCGATTTTTCATTCGTCATACCAAAATAATAAAAACAAAAACACACATTCAAGCTTTCCTCAGCAAATCATGAATAAAACTGTGTAGATAAATAAAAATACAGCCCTGTGCGATTAGAAACGGGCCTGACCTTCAAACAAATTTATACGTTCAAAGCTGCGTGAATACGAATCAAAATACGAGAATATCGTTGTTGTCGCGGTCGGTCGTATGTAGTGTTGTTAGTTTTGCACCACTCTGTATCTGTATACATGTGTCTTTCTATTGCAAAATATTATGATTAATGAAATGTATTTGGTTTGTGTTTAGAAACTTTCAATGATTTTGTTTTTTTGTTTTTTTTTTTTTCTAAAAAGCTCAAATGTAAGCAGTTTAACAAATAACAGCGCATTTTCCCGTTCTAGAGTGATTATCATGGCCAATGTCTAGGTCGTTTTTTTTCTGTATAACTATACATGAATTTATGCATGAAATGTATACAGACAAGTGACTTTACAACAAACGATCAATACATTTGACCGTGAGAAAGTTCGCCCCGCATTTATACACAAGTGCAACATTGCAAAGTGTTTTTTTTTTTGTCGTTTCAAACGCTGTCGGAGGCGGTCGTTGTTAGCGAAAACAGTTTTATAGTTTTGCACGATTGCGAGGGGTGTTATTGTTGCAAAAGCAAAATAGAAAGAAAAAAAACGATTTTAGATACTTTTCGCCTTCTAAGATTATTATGAAGTTGCAAATGTCGCGTTTTTCGATGCACACACACAAACATAGATATTGTTATGGCGACATAATTCAAGGACGCTTTGCCGCACTTGTTTTTAGCTTCGTGTTGTTATTTTTAAAATATAGGATTTCGAATAAGATAACAGACACACCACCATCATCGCACCGTTAATCATTGCTCGCAAAAAAAATGAAAACAAAATCTAAATTGAAGTGAAACACTTTTTAGCTCTATGGAATGCACAGAGAAGAACAGCAACAAAAAAAATGTAAACATTCCAAATTGATAGCTCGCGATTGTATCTGTTGGCGAAATTTTTTGAATTGAAAAACGCGCGATTGTGTATATCTTTGATTGTATGTAGGTAGATAGCCAAAAAATTAGGTGACCTACTTTTTCGTGTGCGACTTCTTCGACGCGTAGATTATGTCACATCATGTATTTTTTGTTGTTTTTTTTTAATTTGTGAAACAAAACCATGTGTTTTGTGAATTCTTTTTTTTTTATTGTTGTCTGTGGTTTCAGATATTTTGACTATCAAATCGGTTCGACGAGATGCCTCTCTCTCTGTCTCTGTGCAAAAGATTGGCAAATGCGTGGTGATCATAAAAACGAAAGGTTTATCTTTCCTATTTTGAGATTTGAACTTTAATATAGCTTTGGACCGAACAGTCCATCCATTCAAACAAATTTCGACTTTTAGCATCAGAAATTCACTAAACTAGGTCAGTTCATGTATAAATTTTGGCATTTTTGTATTTTTCTTTCAACAACAACTTACCCAAAAAAAAAAAAACAACAAATTGACAAAAAAGGTCAAGGTGATTGCGATAGACTCCTCGTTCAAGAGATGCGATTTTTCTGCAATAAACGATTTGAATTTTTGTGATTTTATAATTATTGTTTGATTGGCGATTCTGCCGTTCATTGTGTCTCATTTGAAAGTTAGATTTATGCACAATTTTTTTTTTTTAATCACAAATTTGATTGAGGAATAGGAATTGAATCAATGCGATGATTGGCGTTTGTGTGTATTGCTTGTGAACGAAAAAAAATGATGTAATGAATTGCCAATGTCAATAAATTTAATGTTTAAGCAATGAGAATCAGGTGACGAACGACGAGACCAGGCAAATCAGTGCGCGGGTTTTTTTATTGTACTTTTTTTTTATTGTGGCTATCTAAATGTCATTGATGACGCGACTGCGACAACGCATGGTGAGGCATATGGCTAGCATGTGGAAGGTATATAAAAAGTGCGAAATTGCGGAGGTTGGTTTGTCGATTTTTGTTTAATTAGATAATAGTTTATTTTTTCATTTTAATTACGCACAAGATTTTCCAAAAAAAAGTCAACAAACAGTTGCGGAAACTTGTATACATCCATCTTCTCTCTTGAGTTTTGAAATTTTACGGCTGAGCTGTCATTTTTTAGTCTTAAAAGAATGAGGTTCCACTCTTGAATCTAGGTATTTTTCATTTTCATGTTAATGGAACTGTAGTTACAAATAACAAATATGGACGACAACCAGCAGCAAAGCACAGTCAAATACTCATCACCACGTACCGGTTGACAAACAATAGGTGCACACACACAAGACACAACACAAACATAACCAAGCACACTCATTCGATTCTCCCAGCCAGCCAACAGCTAAAAACAATGTGTATTAGGGAGATACAATATGTATGGAATTATTTTATTTACCAATGTACAATTCACATTCATATTTTGGCACAAAATTGAGTTATAGAGGTGAAATTTGAAGTTGAAACACGAGAACAATATCCCAGTGGTTAAATACCAGACTTGTTGTACTAGGGGAGTTTCCCTTATACATTTTGACAGACTGTGAATTCGTTCACTGGGTCTTAAATGTCATCTGCTTGCTCAGATTGTAATAACCAATCACCAGTGGCGTCTGCTAACTCAGACTGTGGCATCTGCTTGCTGAGCCTGAGATTGTAATAACCAGTGGCATCTTCTTATTTAATGGGACTTGATGGAATTGCAACATAACTTTTATAATTAGACTGCTTCATACGCTCATATGGGACCTGGGCCACCGAAAGCTTCTTAGAATATTGGAAAAAGGTAACGATTGTCAAGCTCCACAAAAATGAAGTTCGAAAACTTGAAAGGAACTAGCGTTCTTCCTGCTGTTGCCAAAATAGTAGTTGAAATCATCCTGGAACGCATCAGACAACATCTAGAGTTCAAGAGGCCCCACTTAATACTGACCAAGCAGGATTTTGCGCTACTTTGATCACATCGACACCTTGCGGATCATTACTGAGCAGTGTGTTGAATATCGTTCACCATAATACCTGCTGTCATCGACTTTGAAAAGGGAGTACATCTGGTTAGTTTTGCGGAGCAGAAGCATCCCAGAAAAACTAATTGGAATTATGAAAGCAGCATTTCATGGATCCAAGTCTCACGTTCTGGCGAGATAGTAGGTTGTCGTTGTCGGGCGATTTTGAAATCCACAGGGGAGTGACGTAAAGCTGACCATCTGTCACCATAATTATTTTTGCTGGTGATAAGCGATGTTCCTACTGCGTACAGTTAAACAGGTAGCGGAGGCATTCAATGTGCTTTGACATCCTATTTAAAATATCTACATTGCGTGGACGAAGTAACGTTTGCTTACTCTTTCATAGGATCAATGGATCTCCATCAAAAAACAACTAAGATAAATAGAGAAGCAGAAATCGTTGGGCTGAAAATCAATTCCTGCAAACAAATACGATCTGCCTCGGAACCCGACCCCCGATCATCCGCGTCCTCTCAAATTCGGGATCCGAGGCTGAACATGTCATCTGCCGCATTGGAAAACCAAAAATGGTATTTGGAATGTTGTCCAAAATTTAGAGGAATTTCACTCTCAGCTTTTAATACGGTCAATAACACCAGGATCAAACGAAGGATAAACCTTACTAATTTCTGTTTCTTTGGGCTAAGAAAGCAATTAAGTAGAAAATCTCTCTCTCTCTTTCTCTCTCTCTCTCTCTCTCTTTCTCTCTCTCTCTCTCTCTCTCTAATCATCGCAGTCCTGCTGTATGGTGCAGAAGCATGGACACTGAAAAAATCGGATGAAAGGTTGTTTTCAAAGGAGAACGAGATTTAATAGTGAGCTTCACGGGTTGCGATGCGTGGCCATATAGAGCGAATGGACACAGTTGCTCCGCCCCAGAAAGCCTTCGAGGTACGAAGAAGTAGAGAAAGACCTCAACATAGTGTAAAACTCAGTTGGAAGAGTATCAACTTTGAGTGCAAACAGGAGACAGTTAGCTAGGGGCCGAGCTAGCTGGCGGAGACTGTTGGTTGAGGACCAAGTCCACGGCGAACTATAGGTAGCTTCACATTGAGTAAATAAGTAACTCTTTCAGCTTAAGAACAATGGTACAACTGTTTCGACAATAGACGTCTTCGCTACATCCATATAGAATTGTTAAGCCCAATCCAACGAGGAAGTTCATTGTAGGACAGTTCAGGAACCTATGGACTCTATTATACGAACACGTAAGTGGTATTGTATTTGACATATGCTTCGAAAAGTTAAAGATCGCATTGTAAGTCAAATAATGCAGTGGAATCTGATCACACAAGAAGTTAGAAGAACTGGGTGACCGAGAAGCATATGGCGAACGCGAGCCGAGTAGGATTCAGTGTCACTAGGCAAGAGGAGCTGAAGCATATCTCCTATGCTTTTTTAGTGGTCCCCTACATTTTTTTTTGCCGTTCGGGATTGGCCTGTCTTCTTTTGAAACTGACGATGGAGAAAGCATTCAACAAAAGGAGAAGTCCCACAGTTATTGGTTTACGCAAGGGGGTATTGATATGGATGAGGTGGAAAGTGCATTTCATAAGGACAATTTATTAGAAGAAAGACTCCCAAAACCTCATCAGAATAGCGGGAAAATTAAATTTAATTTAAAGTACAAAAAAGTATGAATTTATTGAGAACAAATAAATGAGAGGTTTACTAGCGTTTGGTCTTCCAAATAAAACAAAGTACTTTCCACAATTCACGTCCTTGAACTTGCATCTTGGTTAGACACACATTCAACTACTTTCAGTTGAAAAATGTAAAATCAAAAAAAAAGATTCAAACCCAATAATCAACACAAAAAATCATTCGCAAAATACCTACGGCTATGTTCAAACTTCAAAATCTTCCATACCCCCCGTATCGCATCTCACCACCACTCTCTATCATAATGCTTCAACAAACTGATGAAAATTGCTGTCACGAAAACTCAAAGACAAGAAAAAGTTTCTCTTTCACTTGAGTTCACTTTTGTTTGCGCGTCAACTTTTGTTTGGTTTTTGGTTTGTATACCTTTTGCAATAATTTAGCACTCCTGCTTCGTCGCCTCGTCGCTTCCTCGTCTCCCGTCTATGGTTCATTGCCAATTGTCAGCTCTAAGCAATCGTCGTCGTCGTCGTCATCGTCATGGTCTTTGTGTAGTTCCCCGGTCCGCCCAGTCAAAAGTAATATTATATTCGAATTTTCATCTAATGCAGAGATATAGCTCGCGCATTAGAGACCCCTTAAATCTAATACCCAACCAAATGAAGAACCATGTGCGAGTTGCTCCAAGGAGAAATTTCATCGTGGGGAGTATAAGCACTTATATGACATGGATGCACTTTCGGGGGAATCTATGTGTTGTATACCTTTGCCTTCCCCCTTTAAGCGATCTGCTGTGATATTTGGCAGAGTGCTCGAACACAGCCCATAAACTGATCGTGCATTAAGCCTCTTAGATACAATTCATAGAGCTCTCAAACATCACGTAGCGGGTGTTTTGTGTTTTTCGCTTTTTGCTTTATAGTCGATATCTATGTCGGTGCATTAGAAGCTGGACTTGAAGCTGCAAAATGCCAAAGAGTTATATCTCTTTGCCTTGCAAATGGCTTGGATCATTGTTTTTCTATTTGCTTTTTGTTCAAATGTGTTGTGCCTCACGGCGGCGGCTGCAGCATGAGACTCGAATCAGGATCCTTATTTCACTATTCAGGCGCAATAGTTCACGATTTTGTTAAGACTTTTCTTGCGCCTGTATGTGGTGATTTGGCGCAGCAGTGGTAGAGTAGATAGCAACCTTCCTACGACTAGTTGTTGGCTAGGTTAAGTTCATTGTGCGCAAACTCCAGCGGGTTTTCTGTTCCAACAATAGACAAATAGACAAAAAAAATTGAGATACATATTTTCTGACTTTGGAGAAAGTGCATTCGATTGTTAGAGAAGGTAAAAGATGCAAAATTATGGCTGAAGAGGATGCAAATTTCAGGAATTGGTGGGCTGTGGGCGCAGAAGAACATGACTGATAATACGATATCCAGTGAATTAGGTGCATTTTATCTTAGAGATTAAAATCTACTTTTTCTGTTTGCTAATGGGAAAAGGGAGTGATAGGTTCAAAAGCGTGAAATTTAGTGAAAAGAGAGATCCAGAGGGTGCGGAGAAGAGTTGGAGATTTGAGCTTCGGTTTCGATTTCTTTTTAGAACGGTCATGACATCAGCCTTAAAAGAGTTTTTTATTGTGTGCTTAAGTAAGCTCTTGACAAACTTTCAGAGCTGTCGTTTGTTGTTACAGGGAAAACTTCAGTAAAATTAAAAAAAAAAATATATCATGAGATCAACAGGTAGTCAGCTAACAGGAGTTTGGAATATAAATAGAGTGGCGCGACAGCTCTTGAAGAGCCAAGGCCTAAGTGGCTTACTCTCATCAACAATTCTCTAGGTGCGTGTGAAGAATTGAAGGGACCTACAATTTTACGCCAATTCCGAACGGCCAAGTTGAGAAGCACTTTTTCATGACAGATAATACTCTTGGAAGTTTTGTCAATTCTTCGCAAGACACTGCCTCTTGCCGTGAAAGATGAAATAAAAACTTTGGGCCCGAGTAGGATTCGAACCCACGACGTTCTGCTTAGCAGCCAAAGCACCTAACCACTAAGCTACGGACACTACACAGGAGTCTGGAAAGTCTTATATTATCTGCCTTACACCTCATTTGAATTGACATCTTCGTTTTAGACTTTTTATAGACACCGTGAAAACGACCCCTCATCTGTAAATGACACCTGCTCGTCTTTTATTGAAGCTTTGAGTAAGAGATTTTGTTTTAATTCTCTCCATTCCTTGCTTAGAAACGCTGCTGATTCATCCTCAACTGTTCGTTGCCAGGTGCTTCTTTCATAGAAATTCTTACACCTTGTGTGAGCAAAATGACATATACCTACTACAAAAACAATGGTGATACTCAGATCCTCCATAAAGTTAGAAGTCATAGATCGTAGTACTACGACAGGAATGGAAAGATAAAAACCATACACCAGGCAATCGTCAATAAGTCAATAGCTATCTATACTAATGGCTTCAAGATGGATGCTGGTGCAGGTACAAGCTTCTTTTATGAAATAACCAACTTGCTTAGGCTTCCAGACTATAGTAGTGTCTTAGAAGCTGACGGCCTGGCATTGCCAATAGCTGCTAAAAAGGTTTAAATGCTAAGCGGCAATTAAAGCGATTTTTGCAACTGAGGTAAAATCAATACTTATTTCTTGCTTCCACTAAGAGCTAAAGGTTCTTGGCACGCAGCATAAAGTTAGACTCTGTAGGGTCCCAGAGCACGGAGGTTTACCAGGACTAGGCAACGCGAAAGCCGATGAAATAGCTAGAATAGGATCCCACCCTGTTATTTTAGGAGATTTCTCTAGTAATCTAGGTACTAACAGTTTGAACTTCGTCGAATGTCTCCAAATGAGTTGATTATCTGAACTCATAGGTTTTTTCTTAGTTTGAGTATAACAATATTCACGGGTATCAAAATAGATCTGCAGTGTTTTAAGTTTGACTGTAACGACAAATACCATCAACTTCTAAACCTGACCTTACATAAGCTCTACTATGTTGTTGATCATTCAGGTAAAGAGCGATAAAAATTATGATTTTGCAACACTGTCATCAGCATCAGCTGTTTCTTGCAAGCTATTTTTCGAATAATTTGTGTTGCATGCAACACATACTGACTTAGTAAGCCTGAGTCTATCCTCTTTTTGGTAAAGAGAAGAAAAACAAAGTGTAGTCACTGCAAGTTTAGAAATTGAACTACACTTTTATCTTGTACCAAGTTTTCTGACAGGTTTTCTTAGGTGATAATTAAGCATTTTTGTAAAAAGTTAATTTAGGTTGATGTTGATCATTCTCACTCGAACTTTGTCCCTAGAACTGATTTTTCGAGTAATACATCTCAGTGTTGGTAGTGTCTGTAGCCTAGTTGCTCGGTGTGTTGGCTGCTAAGCAGAACGTCGTGAGTTTGAGTTCTACTCGTGCCCATAGTTTTTATTTCATCTTTCACGGGCACTGTTTCATGGGAAGAACTGATAAAACTTCCAAGAGTATCATGAAAAAGTGCTTCTCCACATTGCCGTTTGGAATCGGCGTAAAATTGTAGGTCCCCTCAATTATTCACGCACCCAGAGAATCATTGATGAGAGTAAGCCACTCTCCAAACTCCAAATCGATACCCACCACCTTTTCATCGATTTTAAGACCGCGTATGACAGCATCTACGGAGACGAACTGTATAAAGCTATGTCTAGTTTTGGCATCACTGCCAAGCTCGTTCGCTTGTGCAAAACGACGATGGAGATGTCACGCTGCTCCATCAAGGTTGACAACGAGCTTACGGATTCAGACAAGGCGATGCACTGTCGTGCGATTACTTTAATATCGCTCTTGAGAAGATAGTGCAGAACTCCACCGTCAACACCAGAGGCACTATCTTCCAAAAATCAGTTCAACTTCTCGCGTACGCCGATGATATTGATATAATGGGAAAACGCACTTTTGTGAGAATGGAGACAGAAGCGGCAAAAATGGGTATAGCGGTAAATGAGGGAAAAACGAAGTATATGCTGCCTTCTAGGAAGGACACCCAACACCGACCGCTCGGGCAGAACGTCACAAAAGACACATATAACTTCGAGGTAGTAGAGGTGTTTGTCTACTTAGGCTCCGCTATAAACAAGGGCAATAACACCAGCTCATCGCTGTTACTTTGGACTAAAAAAGCAAGTGACTGGAAAAGCCCTCTCTCGAGCAACTAAGGTAAAATTGTAAAACAACCTCATCATCCCAGTCCTTCTGTATGGTGCAGAGGCATGGACCTTGACAAAATGGGATGAAAGTGCCTTATGCTGTTTCGAGAGGAAAGTTCTTCGGGTCATCTTTGGCCCTGTGTGTATTGAAGGGGAATGGCGAAGAAGATATAACTTTACGAACTTTATGGGTTCAGGTCCAGAAATTCAGATGGCTTGGTCATTTAGAGCGGATGGACACCAATGCTACGGCCCGGAAAGCCTTCGACACTATTCCCGCGGGATGTCGGAGGAGAATAAAATCCCAACTCAGGTGGCGCACTCAAGTGGAAGAGGACCTCAATGAACTTGGAGTGCAAAACTGGAGACAGCTAGCTATCGATCGAGCTGGTTAGCGGAGACTGTTGATTGAGGCCCAAGTCCACAACGGACTGTAGCGCCACATTAAGTAAGTACGTGAGCTACTTAGGCCTTGGCTCTCCAAGAGCTGTGGCGCCACTCTGGTTATTCATCTTATATCTCAGTTCTGGAACTTGCAAATATATACTCTTTATTCTCTTCAATGGCATTTATAACATCCCTGTCTGACTAATAAACGATTTCCATAGTTAAAATTCAGCTAAGTCTAGATTAAGAGCTGTTTGTTTACAACATTTATTTGTTTTAGTTTTGTTTGCTCTTCTTTGGCAGAAAACCATCTGTCAAACTACAATAAAAGTAACAGAAAACAACAAAACATATCTACAATCTATTTAAACAACAAAACACTCAAATCTACACATTTTAACTGAATCTCTCTTTCTCTTTCTTTCTCCCTACAGCAAAACCGCCACTATTCCAATAAATTACTAATGTTCTATTACAATAACCTCATTAATTATTTATTAATAACAATTCGAAGTGTTTTTTTGCAATTCTCAAGGCTGTCTGAAACTTAAATGTAGGTACATACAAACACATCATACTTCATACTCATACAATTAATTGAATCGAATAATTTATAAGAAAGCACGCACATTAAATCTGGTGCGTGATTTACAAACAACTTCATGAACTGATTTCGTATTGATGATTGTATTTTTGAAAATGGGTCTTAAAATGCAATTTGTCAGGTGCGTACAGCAAAGAGGGAACAAACAGAACTGCTCCAGAAATTCGACAGTAATGTTTGTTCTTGAATGTGTAACGCTGTTGAAAGTTTGATGTGTTAATATGTTGTTCTATTACTTTCTTAACTTCATAGTTCATTATCAGCTTCATGGCTATTTTAGAATGTTATTAATAAACACATTATACGCATTTTACAGCGATGAATCAATAACTAATTGTAAAAATTTATTTATACAGAAAATCAATTAACAAACACTACCAGCTACAACTTTGCAACTTTTTTGTTTGTTTTAAATGACTTTTTAATGAATTGAGTATTCATAATAAATTTATATTTAATCACTAATCAGTATACAACCCTCAAGTTATGTATTTTCCATAAAATATATAAAAATAACAAACAAACCTTGTGAGAGAATTATTATTATGTAGAAGTACTTTTATTTCCGCCTTTTGTGCAGTGGCTTCAAAATAAATATTTGCGTTCGTTATGGAAAATGATAAAAACTTAAGAAATTAATGCAAATGCGCTTCTTGTTAGCCTTGCAAATGAATTTGTTTAAATTTAGTTTTGATTTTTTTGAGAAGTCGCGGCTTCTTTGCTTAGAAATCGGTCAGGAATTTGATATATTTTTTATCATAAAAAGGTATTTTTAAAATTGATTCACTTTTTGATTTGGAGACATAAATAAAAATTTAGTGCTGCATAATGTTGATAAGGAAGGTGCATAATTTTGGTGAAGAATGTAAATTAGAAATTTATGCAAACGTTAAAACAAATCAACCCATTTGTGTGGGTGGATCTACTGATTTTTGTTTTCCAGGAAGTTGAGTTTAAATCTGAGGTTTGACAGCATAATTCTGCTACGGAACATCATACAATATGCAAAATCTTAACAGAAGTTAAATAGCAACGAAGCAAGGCAACGAACGGTGTTTGGTAGAATCATCGAACGACATAGCTTGTATGACAGCTTGCATGACAGCCTGCATGACGGAGTCTGCATAACACAGCCGCAACTAACTACCATACAGTACACATCAAACATAAAACAAAAACAGAAAACGAGAACGTCGAAACCTATATTCAGTGCGTTTGTTTCCAGCCTTATCAAGCAAGTAATGGATACACATATTAATGTTTACGCAAAAACAGTGCAAATACGTGCAGTTAAAGTGCTTGCCTTTTTCGATTCACACTGCCTATTGGTGCCAAAATTATCAACAAGAGGTAGACATCGAGAGACATATACTGCTTTTCCTTCGAACTTGTCTCGTGTTGAAGAGAGGATTTAGCATACACCCAAATATCTGCTGGTCGCTTTGTGATTCTTCAAGTAAAGGGCTAAAAAACGTAACCGTGCCTTAACCGACTTGGGACTCTATCCTAACCTAATTGTGCCTTATCCGGCCTGGGACTCAATCCCAAATCTAATTGTGCCTTATCTGGCCAGGGACTCTATCCCACTCTGGACGCCGTGAGTTCCAGGATAGAGCACACTAACCTTAGATCAATGTAGATCCATTGTGGTACCCTATAAATAACCTATGAGTGTGGTGGTTCGTCTAGCCACTGAGCTTTGAGCTTTGTCAAAACTTCTAACTAAGCACGCTTTTGCCTTGCAGTTCGCATAGTTCCTCTAGTTCGTTAAAGAAGAAGTTGCTTAGAGTTTTCTTCCTATTCCTAGTAGTTTCTGCATATTCGTCTTTATTACCACAGCCTCTACAAAGGTCATCGGTACTAAGTCCCATCTTCTTTTTATGGTAGCCAAGTAGGTTATGCCCTGTAATTATGCTAATAAGGGATCTTAAAGAGGGTTTATTAAGAGTTAAATTCCTGTCAGGCCATAGTTTTCTGGTTAAAACAGGTTTCAAGGAGATTCCATCTATCTTTGGATTGTTGAAGAATTATGTTATTGACGGTTTGTTGTAGTTCACATAGCCCTGACTTCTACCTCATTTGGAAAGTGAAAGGCGTTACAACGGCATTCAAGCTGTTTCGACATCTCTAACCAATGTAATCAAATTTATTACATTCCGATCTATAAACATTGCAGAGTCAACATTGACTCCGACATCTTGTTGTAGACAAGGCACAACAACGGACGAAGTTGAATCAAGAAAACTCTTTTTCTATGTAATGGCATCAAAATTACATCAATGTTAATCTAATATGAAGTATTTTACCCAAAGCGTCAAGTGCCAAGCAGCCCTATTCATTTCACAAGTGAAGAAGGGCTGCGAAAAAACCAATCCGGCCTTTTGCAGATCATAACTTGGTCGAAAAATTTCAAACTGTTTTGATTTTGAAAGCAGCAATGTATTTACCTAGGCTGCGCTATTAACACGAGCAATAACACCAGCGCCGAGATCAGACGAAGAATAATTCCTGCTAATACTTTGGGCTATGAAAGCAATTGAGTTGTAAAGCCCTCTCTCGAGCAACTAAGGCAACTAAGGCAAAATGTACAACACCCTCATCATCCAGTCCTGCTGTATGGTGCGGAAGCATGGACCCTGACAAAATTGGATGAAAGTGCCTTAGGCTGTTTCGAGAAGAAAGTTCTTCGGGTCATCTTTGGCCCCGTGTGCATTGAAGGGGAATGGCAAGGAAGATATAACAGCGAACTTTACGGGTTGTACAACGACATGGACCTAGCCAGAAGGGTCAAGGTCCAGAGACTCAGATGGCTCGGTCATTTAGAGCGGATGGACACCAATGCTCCGGCCCGGAAAGCCTTCGACACTATTCCCGAGGGACATAGACGTAGAATCAGGGAGAACGAAAAAAAAATCTTCTTTCAATTTTTTCTCCTGTAGCTGTTGGGTTAATGTGAGCATAAAGGTTTTGATGTGTTTAAGGACTCGAAGCTTTAAGGATTACGATAGACGTCAAACCATTTATTAGAAATGGTTTGCTGCCATTATAGCACATGTAGTGAAACAAAAAGCATACAAAGCTTAGCTTCAAGGCGGACTTGAACTGCTTTTATGCTCCATAAGGAACAGAATAGAAATGAGTACTGATAATTCAGTAGAAAAATAGAGAGAGAAGGAGATGGAGGGATATGGATGCCACAACACGAATAAATTTACAAAAATCTTACAAAATAGTAAAACTAAAGGTTTCAGGCGTTTAACCGAAGCTGATAGAGTCAACCAGGGAAGTTTCAGTGTGTTGAACTACTGTCGATGTTGAGAATTGGTGTGGAAAACCTTTAACCTAATATATTATTGATGGTCAACAATTTTTTTTGACGAAGTGAAGAAAGCTTATTCGATGCTTAGGTCCGGTAAGTTATTGAAAATCAAAGGAAGATGGTCTGTTATACACTCGGAAACACTTCATTTACTATCGCAAGTCTGTCAAAATTTCATTTATTTGAATTTAAAAACATAAGATGGCAACTCTGTTTCAATTCTAAAAGCAATAACAACACTCCAATCTCTTATCATTACATTTCTGTAACACCTGTCACTTAAAAATAAAAACAAATCGATGTTGTGAATAATCCCATTACATCCAACAAAAGACCCTTGGAATCTCTTTAAATTCCACCTTGACTTTGCACTTCCATGATTCCGTTTCGTTTAAAATTTATTTTCGTACAAACAATAAAAAACCTTAAAATACAACCACAATTATCACCAATGGTGAATGTTAATTTTCTTTTTTTTTTCTTCTTGTATGAATGTATTGTTTAAAAATACCAACGAAGGTTACTTAATTATTATTTTTATTAATTTTTGTTTATTTTAATTTCATAAATTATTTTCTTAAAATAAAAATCTTCAAATATGTTTTCATTCTTGTCGCTGGCTGTTTGAATTTGATCAACCGACCTTCGAAATATATCAATAATTACGAATTTTTAAATATTATAATAAATGCCACAACTAAAACAGATGAAAAAAAAAGAAGGAAAAAAAAAACAGAACACCGTTTGAACAAGACTTTTAATCAGATTAATCGTAAACTATCATATCAGGTAACCTTGAGCGCTGAACTGCTATGCTAGCGAAAAAAAAAATAAAAAAAAATAAAACAAAACAGAAAACCAAAAACAAAAACAGAAAGAAATCCTCAAAAAATAGAAACAAACAAAAAATATTAATCAAACACACCAAACAACTAATCGAGCGGTGGTGGTGGTGGGTAAAAGATCAAAAATGAAACAAAAAATACAATAACAAATAAGAAACATACCAAAATTGGGTTTGTGCTACTTTAGTTTCGATTGTTGGCTACTTTTAAACTTTTTTGGCACACCATTCAACAAAATTTAACCTATTTTACGTCATCATCGATTTGGATTCATCGAAATTTGAATCGTTTTTACTGGATATTATTCACGATGATGACGAATGCGGTGCGGTGCGGAGGGATGCGATGCATGCCCTTGTTGGGTGAAGGAGGAAGCTTTTGAAATTCTGTTTTTCTGTTTTTAGTTATTGCTTTTGAGTTTTTTGTTTTTTTTTTTTTTTTCTTTAATTAAGTCAACAAAGTTTGCTGACTTTGGGCAAATGCAAAACTGCAATACGAAGTTGTTCCCATTTATTTGTTTCTGTTTTTTTATGATTATAATTATTGGGACTGAAACTTTATGAACGAGTTAAGCTGACATCGATCTAGTACCCTGATTTTGTAAACAGAAAAAAAAAACCGTTTCATGCAGTTTAATATTTTTAAGCAATTTTCGATTTAAAGGCAAGGCAATGATTTAGATTCATTTATGTTGCAAGTTGCAGGCTGACTGTTCGATTCTTGTTGCAAGAAGAGGGTGTTTTTATTATTGATGTTGTGTTTGCATTTCATTACTCTTAAATGTTATAAAAGAAGAGAACATATGACTTTTTCTAACTATTAAGTAGCGGGTTTTCAAGTGGTAAATTTTCAACTTGGAATACCAATTTGCATAACAAATTTGAATTTTAATTTAAAAAAAAAAAAGAAGAATGTTTTGACCTTGAAACCGGTAACAGATAGAGGGCGATTAAGAAATTTTTAAAACATAAGATATGACAGTAACTATTTTCATGATGAACGGTTTTTGCTAAAAATATTTATGAATGTTGACATTGTCAGCTTGAAGTCAACACAGTTGTGGTAAATGAAGTTTTGACTTTTAATGTAATTACCATAGTTAAAAGTGTTGCCATGCAAGCAAATCTGACGACGACAAGTACCACAGTGTAACATCATATCGTTCTTAAAAGCTTGAGTGACTAGCATTATTTGGTTAAGTATTCATGTGAAAACAAAGCTTCAGTTAAAGTCTTGAAACAGAAATCGTAAACATGTATATAAGTGACTAAGACATGGGCTAAGTGCTACCATTCAACAAATAATCACTAGTTGAAAAAGAAAACGTTAGATGGCGGACCCTTTATTTTCAATTGAATAATCGTACCCAAATTCTTAAAGTTAGCCCCGTTATATGCCAAGAGCACAGTACGAGTATTAGGAAAAGGAGAGAGAGTTTAAGAGGAGGTTGTGTGGTGTACAATAGTTTGAAATGTCTGATTATTATAATGTCTGGGAAAGACAGAGTTGGGAGAAGAGTTCAACATTCGCATAGTACGACTAAAGAATGATTCTCTGTGTTTTACAGTATACGTCCGAAGTCGGTTGGCGAACTGATGAGCATTTCTAGAAACGTGGGTGTAACGGGTGAATTGCTTAAGGGGAGGAATACAATATAGAACTGGCTTTTTCACTAGAGAACTTGCCGTAGAAGTAAAGATAAAATAAAGAGACAAGAAGTGAATGAGTCAGTGATGTGTCTATCACAATCAGGCAATCACTCTTACAGCTCTTTTTTTGTATAGTATCCAAGAGGTTTAAATATGCAGCTGGTGCAAAAGCCCAGACTTGAAGCTGTTCTCAAGATTCTATAAGATTTTTGGAGCATTAGACTGTAATCGGTTTCTTATTCGCTATTGTATAATAAGTTTACGTCAGAGTATAATGAGTTAACCATATTTTGAAGTTGCAGTTTCACATCCGAAGAGGAGGAATGCGAATCTGGGATGGAAAATGACAAGCTAAGAGTACCTTCTTTGTCAGCGAAACCATTTATTGCATTAGAAGTTACAGATAAGAGATCAGTTATAAAAATGAGATAGATGGTGGGAGATAAACCGGAACCCTGCGGCAAATCAGCATTTATATTGTGGTTTTGGGTTTCAGACTTGAAATCATCCAGTACAATTTATATTGAACGGTTCGAAAGAAAGTTTCTAATCTTACGAAGTAGGTATATCTCGATATCGAAAGTAAACATTTCCGATAAAAGATACAAGAGCAAGATGCCAGACTTTATAGAATGCCTTTCAAGTGCAACAATCATGTTTTTTCCTAAACGATTAAAGAGTTATTACCCTGTTGGATGAGAAAAACCATCAGGTAAAAAGAGTTGCTACGGAAACCGTACTACCGGTCATTACGCAGCTTTCTGTCTTCAAGATAATTCTTGAGCTGATAGTTTATCGAGAAGCTTCAGATCGAGAATGTTGAAAGAGCCAACAGCAGGAATGTAGTTCGGAGTTTTTACCGGAAGGTAAAACAACTGGCTCAAGCTGATTGAGCAAGAACCGATGCCTGCAAAGATAAACAAGGAAACATCATTGTAGAATCGCAGTCAACGCTGGGGATTTAGAAAGATCACTTCTGTAGACTGTATGACGGCAACGACGACCAAAACACCACCGACAGACAGGAGCGTTTCTTCGGACACGATGATGGGGTCAACAAGTCCATGAACCCGACCTAGAAGAAGTGAAAGCAGCATTATCTCGGCTGAAATCCAACAAAGCCGCTGGGGCAGATGGTCTAGCTGCTGAGCTGTTCAAAGCAGCTGGCGACGAGCTAGATAGGAACATGCGCCAAATCATCTGTAAGATATGGTCAGAGGAATGCACGCACGATGAATGGAACTTCAGCATTGTTTGCCCGATCCTGAAAAAGGGAGATCCTCTAAACTGCACCAACTACAGAGGAATCAGTCTACTTAACATCGCCTACAAGATCCTCTCTGCCGTAATATGTGAACGTCTGAAGCTTTTCGTCAACAATCTGGTTGGTCCTTATCACTGTGGCTTCAGGCCAGGAAAGTCAACCATCGACCAAATTTTCACGTTGCGGCAGATCCTGGGAAAGACCTATAAACTCCAAATCGATACCCACCACCTTTTCTTCAATTTTTCAAGGCCACGTATGACAGGCATCCCTGCCAATCTCGTTCGCTTGTGCAAAATGACGATAGAGAACTCACGCTGCTCCATCAAGGTTGGCACGGAATCTTTCGACGTCAAAAAAGGATTCAGACAAGGCGATGTCATGCGATTTCTTTAAAATCGTTCTTGAGAAGATAGTGCAGAACTCCAACGTCAACACCAGATGCACTATCTTCCAAAAATCTGTTCAGCTTCTCGCATACGCCGATGATATATTATATAATGGGAAGAACACAGCGTGATGTAAATGGCGCCTTTGTGAGAGTTGAGACAGAAGCGGCAAAAATGGGTTAAGCGGTAAATTAGGGAAAAACGAAGTATATGCTGTCTTCAAGGAAGGACACCCAACACCCACGGCTCGGGCAGAACGTCACAATAGACACATATAACTTCAAGGTAGTAGAGGAATTTGTCTACCTAGGCTCCCCTATAAACACGGGCAATAACACCAGCACCGAGATCAGACGAAGAACAACTCTTGCTAATCGCTGTTTCTTTGGGCTAAGAAAGCAATTGAGTGGAAAAGCCCTCCCTCGAGCAACTAAGATAAAACTGTACAACACACTCATCATCCCAGTCCTGCTGTATGATGCAGGAGCATGGACCTTGACAAAATCAAATGAATGTGCCTTAGGCTGTTTCGAGTGGAAAGTTCTTCGGGTCATATTTGGCCCCGTGTGCATATAAGGGGAAAATTGCGAAGAAGATAGAACAGAGAACTTTACGGGTTGAACAACGACATGGACCTAGCCAGAAGGGTTAAGGCTCAGAAGCTCAGATGGTTCCATCATTTAGAGCGGATGGACACCAATGCTCCGGCCCGTAAGGCCTTTTACACTATTCCAGAGGGACGTAGGAGGAGAGGAAGAGGACCTCAATCAACTTAGAAGCGGAGACTGTTAATTGAAGCCCAAGTCCACAACGGACTGAAGCGCCACCTTAAGTAAGTAAGTAAGATAGTTTATCAGCGCTTACATGATCTTAGAACGAAGGGACGTAAGGGCCATCGGACGATAAACGGGACAATGCACGCTTCTTCAACGCATTGAATTTGCTAATAATTGCAATCAAAGCCATTAACATTTCGGACTTTTAAGAAGCTTACAACTTCGTCTAAGCTTTTTTTAGGTTATACTTGCTTTTGGAGAGTTAAACGTTGAAAAATTTAATTTTTGGAGATTTTTAAATCGAAATGTACAATGTACATAGGTACGTAAATGGGAAGAAATTGTTTTGAATACTTTTTGAAGATAACTGCGAGATCTGAGTTTGAATCCAAAGTTATTTTCCAGTTAGCGACTTATACTTCACAAATAAAGTAAACATTTTTGTACTTTTGCAATTAAATAATATTGTGAAATTAAACTCTTTAATAAATTGAAAGTGCGTTTTGCATTTGTTTGAAAAAAAAAAAGAAAAAAAATAACATTTATTTAATTAAAATTCGCCTGACTTGCTGATTTAAACGTTATTTAAATTTCTTACAGAAATGTAGGTAATTTTTATTTTAAACTTTGTTTTTTCCTGGATAGATGAAAAATATATGAAAAAGTGGGATGATTCTTTGACAAAAATTTAAACAAGAATATTTGTTTACCATTTAAAATACATTCACAGATTTATATCAATTTTTATTTAAACAAAACAAATAAACTTACCTTTATGGAAACCAATTCAATATAATCCACATAAAAAAAGTATCCAAATGTCAAAATAAAAGTAATCCTTGGTGAAATCTGTTAAAGTTGTTCAAAAAACTCCTTTTTTCGTTTCCAAAAGATATAAAAATCAAAACCTTCCCGCACGACGACTTTTATTCGAAAAATTCAACTTTGTTTATTTAACTTAAAGCACAATTTAATTATAGCTTTATCCAAAAAAAAAAGTATACTTAAATTTTGTTCACTGGCACTTAAAAAAGTTGCAATGCACTCACTTGATGCAGCAACACTTGTTAAAAGCTGCACAATTTAATTATACGAAAATTAGTGAAAGTGAAAAATTACTTTTCTGGCAATTTTTATCGTTACCCCACCCTTGATCACTTTGAAGTTGATTTGGGGGTTTTTCCGACTCTAATTATTTCTTATTTCACAGTGGGGTACAGAATTATTATGTTATTTTCACTCGCTAAATGAACTTATCCTCCAGAAAGCGACATTTTTACAAGACAAAAAAAAAATCGAATTAACGACAGACTTGCCAAAAACTAAACACCTGATTACCGTTAAATATTGTCACAAGTCACACGACACGGCACACGAATTTTCGAATTCGATTCGATTCGTTTCGAATTGTTTGAATTCGATTTTCGGATAATGTAGTTCAATGACAATGTCAACCGCACTTAAATTATTGATAAAAAACGGAAGCCTTGAATAATCCGAACCTTATCATTGACATTCACTGATTTATTTATTTTTTTATTCAATTTTTTGTTTTCTATAAGGTGAATTGGCGCCAAAAATAAAAATACACACACATTTCCTTGTGCCAAAAATAAAATCAAAAAAGTCCGTTACAAAAATCCGCACTTTGAAAACCACTCAATGTTTGTTTCAAACGTCAAACAAATTCACTTTAAAAAGAAAAAAAAATAAACTCATCGCTCGTCGTCGCTAAACGTTAATCGTTTATCGTTGTCCTTCGCCCGAACGATAGCAATACATAAATTTAAAGCGCGGCCAACCTCCGCGTCTGTTCGCTTAATTTTCATCTATTTTTTCGCGAACAAACACCGAAATGTTAATTGTTTTCGACGAACGTTTAAAATTCGCGCTTTTGTTTTATTTTGATGAAATCAAATCCAAGAGTTTTGATGTGTGTTTAAAATCCAATGCGAGAAAACTCAACAAAATGTTCAACGAAGAAAAAAACGAAGAAAAAAATTTGTGTTGCCCGCAAGCTCTCACCGAACCGTTTGTTGCAAAAGTCACTGTCTGACTGAAGCTTAAAATGTATAAAAATTTTAAGTTCGCCGCTGCTGTTGTACACACAGCAGATATCGTTTTTGTTGCGATTTACGAATAATTATTGTTTGTTGGTACGTTCACGTTGAAAAGCGACTGAATGCCAATTCGAGAGCGTGTAGCCAACATACAGCACTGTTCACACAGGTTTGAAGAGATTGTACAATGTACACTTGTGTGAAAATGAGCGAACTAATCACCTCGGTGTTTTTCTATGTTAACTTAACAGTGACCACTACTGTTAAGATGACAACAACATTATAGATTTGCAAAAATATCAACGATTTCCCGCTTTTCCCACAAACAAGTAACTCCATTGCTTGTTTCTCTCTTCAAACTGTTGAATCGAACATTTGAACAGTGGAAAATGAAAGAAAATCATTAACAGTGGGTAAAGTAAGAAAGTACTTTTCTATTTTGTCTAGTCTCTCTTTTGAGCAAAAGCTTGCTAGCAACATGCATTCAACATTCAACCGTCATTCTCAAACAAGATGCAACTGAGAGCGAGGAGTGACTGTATTCATATTTTGCAATGCAAGTGATGGAGTGTGGGCTGTGGGGTAATGTTCAAAAGTACTCTTATTTGTTGCAGCATCATGTTGCATTGAAATTGAAAGATTACAAGACGGAGAAAACTGAAAACAATATCGCCACGCTGCTGCCAGTGCCACAGCCAGCTAACTTAAGCCAACTCATCGTCATCGTCATCATCATCAAACAACATCATCATCATCGAATCGACGACAACGAACGACAGATTTTTATACACATTTGGCGACTGGCGATGGCGATGCCGAGCGAGAGGTCTTTAACTTCTGCAAAGTTCGTTCGTTTGTTTATTTGATCGGCTACTAACCTATGGTTGGTTTTTCGGTTGGTGTATATGTTTTTTGTTGCTTGTCTTTTAGCTGATTTTCTTCCTTCCCTCTTTTTTTCTCAAATTGCGGTTGTTGTTTTTGCTGTTTGGTTAGATGGTTTGGTTGGCTGGCTGGTGGAGTTCAGGCTTTCTGTTCACTGTACAGATGCATCTCTATAGGATGCACTGAGGCACACTGTATACAGCACCACTCTTTTGCAGAGTAATTGCGAGTGATTGTTTTCGTTTTTTTTATTATTATTTTCATTTTTTATTGCAGAAAGAAAAAGAAGTATGTTTTGTTGTTGGTTAATATTGTATAACAAATTATTGCTATTTATGTGCAAATAACTTTTGTTTCTTTCTTTTTCGTTTTTCATTTTTCATTTTTCTTTTATTTTGTTAGGCAGCGAACTTGAGCGATGAAAGTGGTTTGGAATTCCCATTCACTGGATTTACAATGTTGAGGAACATTTTGTGGGTGTATATATTTTTTAAGACACATAGGAATGAATATTTTGCTTTAAAACAGACATTTGGAGGCTTTGAATTATTATTTAGAGCGGTTTTTCACCTTTTGTATGAATGTACATTAAGAAATTGGATTTGACTTGAGGAGTTTTGGGGGAAATTTGATTGGTACTTTAACATTTTAACCGTTGCGATATCAATTTAGTTGAAAAAAATTGAAAGGATTGATTTTTAAAGAAAAGTTGACGAGACAAGTTTAAGATTTTTTTTTTAAATAAAGGGCTCGAGAAGAGAAAATGAAAATAGGACTTACAACTCGATTCTAAAGTTGAGACGTTGCACAAGCTCTTGTGACTGATTACTTGTCAAGATAGTTGTGATTACGGTTGCCACTTGGAAATTTAAAATATGGAAAAATAACCAAATGCAGCAATATAAGACCATCGCTATAAAATATTGAAAAAAAATTACCTGTCTCATTTTAATGCAGTTATTTTCAAAAAAGAATTTCTCAAACCAAAATGCCTGATGAAATCACAAATGAAAATTCACAATTTGAATACAAATAACTTCCTCGATAGTGACGTAGACTCCAGCACAGATATGATTACTAATATGATTATTTTGGGAATGAAAACTTTTATCCCGAATAGGGTTAAAAGCATCAAGGCCAAGGAAAAGTCATGGTTTGATTCAAGCTGTAAAGAGGTTATCAGGGAAAAAGAAGTAAGGTTCCGGTGTTTTAGAGCCAACCCAACTGAGAAACACCGGAACAAACTTTAAAAAGCCAGGAAGGCCTGCAATGCCCATATTCGGCGGACCAAATTTTTACATGACCAGCGCTGCCGGAACTACTACCATGGGAGTATTTGTACTCCCTTTGCGTTCAGTGTACTCCCATACTCCGCTATACTCGAAAATACTTAGCGCCTGTTTCACAATATACAAGTAAAGTTCAAGTTAAGCTACTTGGAAGCTAAAGCTAACTAGCAGTTAAAATTCAAAATAGCGTTTCGAAATATCTGAGTAGACCTTACTAGTAGTTAAAGTGTCAAGTAACTTATAGGGAGGATGAAGTGCCCTATAAAGTAGTTAACTGGCAGTTAACAGAATTAAAAGTCTGAAAAAAAAAAACAAGATTTGTCTTTTTTTTCAATTACAATAGAATTAAATTTCTCAAAAGCAAGGATTCGTAAATAATTTTCATTTTTTCAAATAAAATGGATATTCTTCTCGACACGATGAGTTTGATGAGTTTTTTTTCGCGTTGTGGAGTCACCACGAGTCACCACCGCGTTTTCCGAGTTAGAACGCATTATCATGGAATCCTTGGACAACATAGAATTCCCAAATTAGAAATATTCGCAATATTTTCAGGTTTATTCAAAATAGTACATGGTTCGATCGATTACATTCCGCAATACGAAATATGATTCGATTGATAATCATCCTGTGTATTGATTGATTAAAGATCACTATCACAAGTCAAACAAAGAATTATAACTTTCAAAGGCTGGTATTTATTCATTGAACGCTATTAGGTCATTGCCGTAGATTAGTTCTGATATCCGAGCACCTTCAAAAGTTAATAGTGGTTCTGACCTCTATTGAGTTGAGAGCAAAATCTACAGGAAATTATCCGGAGTAATTTCCGAAACAACAACAAATATCCTTTTGATTTTTGTTTATTTTTTTTTTCCTAGCTTTGTCGTTGTCGTTGTTGGAATAACTGGCAATTAGTTACCCAAAACACAAATTTATTAGAAGGCTGCATGTGTAACGTAAAACTCATTAACAGGAGGATTTAACTGGCATCTAATTTAAGTGCTGGTTATCTAATCAGAACTTTACTTTTACATTGTGAAACAGACGCTTAGAAACTTAAAGAAACATTATATTATATTAACTACCGGGCTTACATATACCATACTATTATTTGAGCGAACACAACTAGTCTAGTGGTGTTAAATCGCACGAACAAGGCGGGAAATAGACTCCCATTTCTTGAGATAACTCGCCCATCAAACCTACTCTTCAATTGGGATTGTGAGGTGTGCTTTGTAGCTTATTGAAACTACTTGTGGCCAAAGTCCATATAAATTCAAATGCGAGCCAAAAATAATCGGTAATCATGATGCGATAACGCTGGCCATTCAGAACGCCATGGAACTGACTGATTTGGATCATTTGCTACGGTCGCCTGAAAGGCAGCCATATTTTCGGCACTTCAAAAGGCAACATTACAGAACGAATATCCTGACTGAAATACTTGGACTCGACTTGTTATTGCTGGATTAGAATAGTGTAAGCTGATAGTTGATAGTTGACATTCAATTATCTCTTCTTTTTTTCCTGAATTTCAAAAACTATCAAAAATCAGCTTACACGATTCTACCCCCGGTCTACTAGGTTGAGAAATACGAATGAAAATGTGGTCATCGACTCCGCATTTCGACAGAAAGCCGTTGGTGAATTTTCATGATGAAAATGGTTAGTGATTCATTAGTGAAAATATGCATTCACAAGTTAAATTCAAAGCTGTCAAAACTCGATTCTTTTTCTTCTACCTAATCAAAAAGTGTCCCTGTTAAAAAATGTTTGTTTGTGTACTCCCTTCAATAGCAAAATACTCCCTTCTAGAACTTGAAAATACTCCTCTGTGAAAATTTGAAATGGACAGCCCTGACATGACCAACAATGAAGGCAAAATATACCGCAATGTCCGAAAGGCAGTAAGAATTTTTGGTCATTTGTAAAAAATATGAAGAATTCTTCTTCTTCCTCGGTCCCTACGCTCGTTGACATGACACTCAGTTGTTAGCTCGCTTGCGAAAGCGAACCTTTTTGGCTAGCAGTTCGCCACCATCTCTTCGCTGCCAGAGAGTGTCATGACTCCTCCAGTTCTTGAGCGCGTCAATGATTCCATGGGACAAATCTTCTTCCGCACTCGTGCTGTGGCGAGAGTATTAAAGGATCTCAACATACATAAATCCGCTGGTCCGGATGGTATCCTCGGTATTATTCTGAAGAGGTGTTCTTCCACGCTGGCAAAACCCTTGCGTAGCTTTCTCATCTATCCTATTCTTCTGGGCTCATTCCGAGTAGTTGGAAAACAGCATTTGTAAAGCCTATTGCAAAAAAGGCGAATCTTCTTCTTTCCTCCAAATTATCGTCCGATTGCACTTACGTCCCTTCTTTCTAAGGTCATGGAAACGCTGATAAACTATCAGCTTAAGAAATATCTCGAAGACCGAAAGCTTCTTAATGACCGGCAGAACGGCTTTCGCAGCAACAGGTCCACTGGTGATTTGATGGTTTATCTCACCGAACAGTGGAACAAATCTTTACATCGTTTTGGAGAAAGTAAGATTGTTGCAGTTGATATTTCAAAGGCATTTGATAAAGTTTGGCATCTTCTTCGTTGGACTAGAAACTTTCTTTTGAACCGTTTAATACAAGTTGTATTGGACGGTTTCAAATCTGAAACCCACAATATACATGCTGGTGTCCCCCAGGGCTCCGTTTTGTCTCCGACCCTCTTTCTCATTTACATTAATGATCTCTTGTCTGTAACTTCTAATCCAATTCATTGTTTTGTCGACGATAGTACCCTTAGCTTCTCATATTCGTTTCCAGACTCACACCCCTCCCTTCGGATGTGGAATTGCAACAGCAAAATATGATAAGCTCATTAAACTCTGACTTAAGCAGCATTGTCCAATGGGGGAATCAAAAACCGTGTGATTAATGCTTCGAAACTCAATGCTGTCTTGTATCCTGAAGCGGATATACCCCCCCCTGCATGAGTGGAACTTCCATCAAAGAGACTGAACATCTCGAAATTCTCGGTATGTTCATCACTGACCACCTCTTGTGAATCGAGCACATACGCGATGTCGCCAAAAATGCCGCAAGATGTTTGGGTTTCTTAAGACGATGCAAGAAATTTTTCTCCCCGTCTGATCTGGCTGTTATCTATAAGACTTATATCCGTCCAAGGCTTGAGTACAATTCCCATCTTTGAGCTGGTGCTCCAGTAACTTACTTAAGCCTCTTTGATGGTATACAAAGAAGAGTCGTGAGAATGATCGGTGATAGAGAGATCACTGACTCATTCACCCCATAAGACCACCGTCTCGTAACGACAAACGTAGCGTGCCTCTCTCTATTCTATCGCTACTTCTACGTAATTGCTCTAGGAAATAGCCATTGCATTCCTCCCCTCAAACAATTCGCCCGTAATACGCGCGCTTCTAAGAATGTCCATCAGTTAACCTTCAAGTCCAACTTCGGACGTACTCTCAAGTATAGGGAATCAGTTTTTAGCCGTACTACGCGAATATGGAACTCTTTCCACACCCTGTCTTTCCCAGTCATTACAATGTTCAAGAAATTCAAAACCAATGTTACACCGACACTCCTTTCCAACCCTTCTCTTCTCCGTAATGCACTCACTGTGTCTCTGGCCATAAAAAGGGTATAAAAACCCCTTGAGTGGGTGCAAATATAAAAAAAAAAGTTGTTGAGAACACTAACCTATTCTAAAAGTCAAAATATAAAAAAAATTACCAAATGTAATAAAGAATTACCATATGTCCAAGTAAAAAAATAATGACAAGATTTGATCATAAAAAAATGACCAAACTGGCAACCGTGGTTGTGACTCGATAACAAATAGGAAAACAACCCTCACAAGAGAGCAGACAACAAAATTCACCTCAGAATGGTGAGAATAATATATTGCTCCCTTAATGACTAGTGAAATTTTCGAAAGATTTCGATTTTTTAAATCTCAGTCGTTGTTGGAAAGCAAACAACTTTTTTTTACCTATGAGGCTAGGGGTATACACTAATGATTTCTGTAGAAGCTCCTTGGACGAGGAGAAAGAGGAAACAGCCCAACATCTTCTACGCAGATACATGTCCGGCACTCTCCAATAGAGTGAATAACTATCTCGGTAATCCCTTCTTCGATAATACCAGTGATCTGGCAATGATCGACACAAGATGTCTGTCTTATTTCATTAAAAGTACAAAATGGTTTGTATAAGTTCATTACTCTCTCAATAGTAACTTTTTTAGTGGTATCACAATGGACCCTTGAGGTC
Source organism: Sphaerophoria rueppellii (assembly GCA_920937365.1). NCBI lineage: Eukaryota > Metazoa > Arthropoda > Insecta > Diptera > Syrphidae > Sphaerophoria > Sphaerophoria rueppellii. The sequence goes on from CAKKXW010000001.1 coordinate 87,929,491, forward strand.
TAAGTAAGTCAACAACATCTAACCTAACCTAACCTACCTAGGTAACGTTGCTTGAACTCGTTGCTTGACTTTTTTTAAACGCGATGCAATGAAAAGTATTTTCCGTGCTCACACTTGCCTTGCACAATATCTTCTTTGTTGAAGAAATCAGAATACAACACATCTCTTTGCCTAAGCATGTTTGAAGTTACTCGTAGGAGCTATTTCTCAACTGATACAGAGTATTGGTTAAAGTCATGACTCAGGCAAAGCTGGATCAGTTTGTGTGGGATCCCAAATTCAGACATCTCAATCCCATAAGTTCTCTTGGCGATGTTAAGATTGTAGGATTATCAAACAAAAACGTGGTCACAGCATCATCGCCCTTGTTTATCATCAACGACAACAACCAACATGATCTTTTGCTCATTTGCACACATTTTTCTATTTTTGTGAAATACAATTCACACCCAGTCAGCATAAGGCAGCCTGCACTAAGCTATGAAAGAGTACGTCATGAAGTAACAACTGTTCTGCGTGGTGAAATTGAACAGTCCGTCGTGGTGAAAGAGAGAAGAGTGTGGTAGAAAACAAACCAAATCGGGGGGAATAATATTCCATGTCAGTGGGTAGTGAGGCAGCAGCATGAAGGCAATAAATCCTGCTGTTTCGCATGCCACCAAGGGCCTTAATTGTAGCTGCATATCAATCAGAGCAATTGCCTGATGTTTCAGCGCTACCAGGGCCATTAATCCTACTGTTTCGGATGACACCAAGGACCGTCCTAGTACCTACACTTCGAATAGAGCCTCTGCCTGAGTTTTTAGTGCTGTGTACAAACGGTCATTAACACCTGCTGTTTCAGTGCTACCAGCGCGCCTCCCCTCCAGGGTCCGTATTACTTACTTATTTACTTATGGTGGCGCTACAGGGCAGGTCGGACCAGGGCCTTGCCCAACAAACGTCTCCAGCCAGCTCGGTCCTTAGCTGGCTGTCTCTAGTTTCGCATGTCAAGTTGGTTCAGGTCCTCTAACACATTTGTGCTCCACGTGAGTCGCGGTCTTCCTATTCTGCGACGTCCTTCGGAGTTGGATTCGCTCAACATTTCCCAACCATCTAAGTCGTTGGACCTTAACTTTTTTGGCTAGGTCAGTGTCGCCGTACAACTCGTATAGTTATTGGTTGAATCTTCGTCTCCATTCTCCATTAATGCAGACAGGACCAAAAATTACTCGAAGTAATTTTCTCTCAAAGCAGCCCAAAGCTTTTTCATCAGATGTTGTCATGGTCCATGTCTCTGCACCAAACATGAGGGCGAGAACCGGGATGATGAAAGTTTTGTAGAGCGTCACTTTAGTTGCTCGGGAAGGGCTTTACTACTCAATTGCGTTCTAAGTCCAAAGAAGCAGCGATTGTGAAGAATGATTCTTCGTTTGATTTCAGCGCTGGTGTTGTTGTCTGAGCTAATAGCGGATCCTAGGTAGACGAAGTCCTTAACTACCTCGAAGTTAAAATCTGTTTATGTTGACGTTTGCTCCAAGACGTCGATGTTGTTTGTCCTTTCATTAATTAACTTGGTCTTGCCCACTTTAACCGCTGACCCATCTTCCTGGCTTCCGTCTCAAGACTCAAAAATGCTCCACGGACATCAAGCTGTGTTCTTCCAATTATGTCAATGTCGTCTGCGTATACCTAGTAGCTGAACGGGCTTTTGAAAGATGTGTGCCTCTGGTATTGACGTTGGAACTATGCACAATCTTTCAAGAATGATGTTGAAAAATCGCTTGGTCTAAAACATTTTTTGATATCTTAAGCGTGCGTTAGGTTTTTTCCGACCATGGTGGAACAGCGGAAAGTTTTTCCATTGTCAGGTTGTTGACGAAGGGATTCAAACGTTCAAACAGCACGGCAGACGAAATCTTATAGGCGATGTTAAGAAGACTTATACCTCTGTAGTTGGTGCAGTTCAGGGGATCTCCTATTTTGAGGATCGAGCATACGATGCTGCGGTTCCATTCATCGGGCATGCTTTCCGTACCACAAAATTTAGCAGATGAGCTGGTGCATGTTCCTAACCAAATCATCTCCAGCTGCTTTGTACAGTTCGGTGGCTAGCCCGTCTGCTCCAGGGGTTTTGTTCGACTTAAGTTTAGATATCGTTATCTTCACTTCGTCAATTGTTGGGCTTCCGCACCCAAATTGAATACCATTCATATATACAGCTTTGAAAAGTGACCATTCCATATTCTCAGCACTGACTGCGGTTCCACTACGATGTTCCCATGGTGGTCAATACAGGTTTCAGTTCGGGGTGTATAAGTCATGGAGGTTTGTTTCACCTTTTCGTAGAACTTTCGAACCTCGTTCCTCGTTCCTGTTATGACAACGTGTCTTACTCCCTATATTTGATTTTTAGATCTTAGTCTTGACAGACTCAGTTTGCTCTATCCAGGAAGTCCTCCTTAAAAAAAAAAAAACTTTCAATTTCTGTTTTCTTTATTGAGAAGGTTTATGACCTACAGAAGAAAAAAAAATGGAAATAGTAAGTATACGCCACAGTATCCGCTCCAATTTCAAAATTGATCAAACTATTTTCTTTAACTACCTTACGCCTTTTTCTTTGCTCTAAAACATTGTTGCAACATTTAGGCAGGACAGAAATAAAATAATGTTTTTTGTTTTATGTTGGTGGTTACCCAAAATAATCTCAGCGTTGTTATATCTTGGATCTCGTCTTATTTCCAATTGTCATGGCATTTGCAACATTACTTACTTTAGATATATCCGTCTTCTATGTTTGCAAAATTACAAATCTCTAATAATTTATCTCACCACAAAGCGACACGTTGCATGTCTGACCTTCAAAAAAGCTTATCATGCAAGACTCCAAATATCTAACAAATGTGGTGAGATCTTTTTTCTCTTTTTGTTTTTCTTAATTTCATTGTAATCTTTCCTTCAAGCCAAATGGCTCGAAGCACAAACCTTGACCTAGTTACTGATATAATATTTGGGACACTACGAAATTCAAAATGCTCAAAAGCTTTTCCGTTCTCAACATTTGTGAATCATTTAGAGAAGTTAAAGTTTTGCGAAAATACAAAAACCTACGCACACAAAGACCTCTGTTAGTATATTTTGTTGTGCGTGCGTATGGATGAGATAATGAACCTAATCCACTTATGGAGAATGTGCGTGTAACTTTCGCAAACGCACAAAAATTTATTGAATAATTCATTGGCGACTATTGCTAATACCGCCGCCGCCGCCGGCGCAACAAAAGAGCTTACAGCACTCAAAATGTGGTTAGAACCGTAAGTCGTTTAAGCTCGAGTAACAGAGTTGCCACTTGCTTCATGTTCAAATACCCAGACCTCCAATATTAATAAGCTCCTTGGCTTTGCCCCAAGGTCAGCCCAACCACGAACGGCGGCTCGGCGATTATATCAGACAAACCATCATTCAAATATTTAAATATGTGCGATTGTACGTGCAGATGACGATGATTCCGACAATCACTACACACACTTTCAAACGATCCGGTATGAATCGTGTTGTTATACTCCCCTCAAAAATTTGAAATTTCAGTCGGAGAGCTTAGAGCCAAAAAAAAGTGAAAGTGAGGTACAAGCCAACGCGATTTTTGTATGCTTGCTTAAGCTTTGTTAGATTGATAGCCAAAACATTTGGCAAGAGCTTCAAGTTCGCGATGTACAGTGGACTTGTTGTTTCTAAAAATTGACTACAAAATTTTATGGCGACAAAAGCTTAAGTTCGAACTATGCTTTTTTGCATTTTTCGGTCAGCCACTCTGCCAATACCGTCCCAATGTACATCATAAGTAAGCGGAATTGAACAAAAAACGTATCTTTTAATTCCACAGATGTGTATCTAAATATATGTAAGAAAATATTGTTGCTGGCTTTTTGCAAAGTGGTAGGTCAAGATATTTTTGGATGCCATACCACGACTTGACTTAATTTCAATTTCACAGCAATGGAATGGTGGTTTGTGCAGCGCACCCGTCACCGACCGCCAACACCACCATGGATGGGTGTGCTATGATGTCTTTGCTTTTTGGAGTTGTCTCTATGAATTCGCGAATCACTAAATCAGATGCAGGTTCATAAAATTTGCCCTTCAATGATCTTGATTTGGAAGTTGTATCTTAATATTTTGTAGTTTTTTTCTTCTCTCTCACCAATTTTTTGTTTTGTATTTTTTGAATCGTGTTGGCCGAATTGCTACACCAAAATTCAGTTTCAATGGCCAAGGTTAAAATTATTGACTGATGGAAGTACCAGTTTGGAGGTCCAATTTTTTTTTTGTTTTGATTTTGTTTTTCTTAAAAAAGTATTATGTATTATTATTTTTATTATTTTCTATCGTGTTTTAATCAACAAAAAAGAAGGCAAAAATAATATGAAGGTTTTTGGTGGTAGAGTCACTGTAATGACTTTTATGTGATTTAAAGAGGAAAATATAGATTTTTGGGGCTTAATTCATTAGAGAGACATTCATGTGTAGCTTGTGGGCTTTTGAGTTTTTTTTTTCAGTGACGGTGGTAGCGGTGGGTCTTGATCTTTTGCAAATTGAATGTTGTTTTTTTGTCTAATTAGAAAACCTTCACTTAGTATAAGATAACTTTATTTGATAGTGATGTCAAGATATCAATTTACATTGTGTGACGAAACAAAATCCTAAGATAGTTAAATTAATTGGTTTCAAATTAAGTTTGCAATTTCTTCATTTTGTCTCTCATTATAAATTTAACTAATCTGATTTGTACAATTTGTAGGTAAAACTGGTTTGAATTGAATGGACTCCGCTTTTAATTAAATGACGACTTTATTATTACTTCAATTAATTGGTGAAAGAAAGCCACTGGTCTTAATTGTTTAATTTGTTATTTCGTCAGCTTAAATTTTTGTGTGTGTGAATATTTAAGTCACTGTCTCTCAACGCTGTAAGGAGTTATGATTACTAATACCTATAATTGCTTTGGAAATGAAAACTTATCGCGAACCGGGTAAAAAGTATCAAACACAAAGAAAATTCATGGCTTGATTCTAGCTGTAAAAAGGTTAAAAAAATTAAGTGTCCGGTGTCTTAAAGCCAACCGAGGATAACCGGAATTAGTTTAAGCAAGTCAGGAAGGCCTGTATGCCCATATTCGTCGGACCAAATTTGCCCATGAACAAAAATTAAGGCAAAAAATATTGAATGTCCACAACGCAGTAAAAAATGTTCATACATCTATTATATAAAAGAACAGCCTAATTTTGTGTTCGTTCGCTAACCGGGACACTGGTTGACCGATTTTCCTAATTTTTTCTCTAAATGCAAGAGGTTTTAGGGTAGAAGGTTTAGCAAAATAAAATGTATACTTTTCAAATCACAAATGGTTCAATTGTTAAAAAATTTAAAAATTTTGTATTTCGCACTACAAAAAAAAAAACTGATCAATATACGAACACTCAATTTAGTTTGAAAATTTTGTCAAATATATTTTTTTTTTTTCAATAAAAAAATCAAAAAAAATGTCAGTGAAGAAAAAAAATATTTGACAAATCATTAATTTTTCTTCGACAAAAAAAAATGTCAGTGAACCTAGGAAATTATATTTGAACTAGCTGACCCGGCAAACGTTGTTTTGATATATGAAATTTCTAGAGTATGAAAAGTATGTATATGTATACTTTATGTTATTTGTAACGTTTTGAATTTGATGGAATGTGTCATTAATAAAATTTAATCAACCACTAACGAACCAGTATTAGCTGAATGAAAAAACATGGTGTGCTCAAATTTAAGCCACAAAAGACATTATTTAGCTTTGAGTCAATAGTCATTGCAAATGCCAATCTGATGGGAATTGAATGCTTTGAAATTGAAATGTGCCAGTTGCTTACGAAAAAACCGTTTTGCGAATAAGCATTGCACAATTGAATTGGTTGCTCGACAACAATACTACGTTAAGGACAATAATAAAATTGCATTGGATTCAGAATATTTGCGCAAACTATTGAGCCGAAGTTAAACGATCAACAAAAGTACCTATGTGTATGACACCATTAGATATGCAAGGTGTGATCAGTCTGAGTGGTGGTATATTTTTGTGATGCACCCGGTGGAATGGGGAAATCATTTTTGTTATCATTAATTTTAGCATCAATATGATCTGAAATTAAAAAAAGAGTTGGCTCTTTCTTCTTCTGGAGTTGTGAGCACATTATTAGACATAAAACTGACATTACATTATTTCAAAAAAGTTGGCAATGGCCGAATATTTGTGTGGGATGAGAGCATAATGGCGCACAAAAATTTACTTGAAGCCTTTAACCGCAACTTGAAGAATTTGGAGCTCTGAATCTTTTTGTTGCTGAGGACAAACTTTGTCGATTATACCACGGTCAACTGCTGCAGACGAATGGAGTCGTTTTAAACTTCTATTTCAGGAAACTTACATTGGCCAATTATTGGACATTAAAGAGAGAGTGGCGCGACAGATCTTGAAGAGCCAAGGCCTAAGTGGCTTACTCTCATCAATAATTCTCTGGGTGCGTGTGAAGAATTTAGGGCACCTACAATTTAACGCCGATTCCGAACGGCAAAGTTGAGAAGCACTTTTTCATACTCTTGATACTCTTGGAAGTTTTGTCAGTTCTTCGCAAAAGGCAATGCCGAGAAAGATGAAATAAAAAACGTTCTGCTTAGCAGCCAACGCACCTAACCACTAAGCCACGGACACTATTGGACATTGGAAATGGAATAATTTCACTTGATTCTGAAGGCCGAATTTCACTTCCAAACAATTTTTATTGTAATGCAAATCCACGAATGAGTTGATTCAAGATGTCTTTCCAAGCATTGAAGCATTGAGTTGAAGTGCAATAATGGCTGGTACAGATTAAAGTCTTTCTAAAATCGATGCAACAATTTATTTTGAACTAGACAAATAAATGCATAATTTTTTGCCCACAAGTCGTTTGAGTGGTTTGACACAATTACAAATGAAAACGATGTAGTAAATTTTACAACGAGACGGAGTTTTTGAATTTTTTGCATTTATGCATTTATGTACCAGGACTGCCTCCACTTTTTTTAACTCTGATGGTATGAGCATTACTATGTTTCGGGACATCAATCAACTTAAACTTTACAGTACTACAAGACTAGCCGTGAAGAAGTCGTCTTTAGTTTCCTGTTCGACTTGAATTCCCTGAAAAATAAATAAGACGCAAGGTCAATCTTTAAAAATATGTGGTTTTGATTTAGAAATTTCTGTTTTTCCTCATGGTCAACTATACAGGGTATCCTGTAATTTGTCTGCCATATACTTTGGGATGTGATTCTTGGTCATATTCTTAGAAAATAATCCTTCTAAGACAAAGTTCCTTTTTCATCACTTTTTGACGATTAAAAAAAGGCTAACTTTGTATTTAAGTGGTGTTCAATTTTTCTTGCCGAGCAAAGTGTTGACTTTAAGTATATTTTTTTTTCAAATAATGCGTAAAGAACATAAAGTTTTCTTATTTTTACCTTATGAACAAAAAAATAGCAAATAAAATCTCATTGATAAACAAAACCACATTTTATAATACTTGGGAAAATCTAAAACAGGTTTAGAACATCGAATTTAGTTTTTTTTGTCAATATTTTTACTGCAGCAATTTATAATATCCCAATAATTGTTAGTTTTAAGAAAATTATAACATTGTGCAATCCTGAAGAGGGTTAAAAGCATACTTATGCCTATACCTGGCTTGCTGTCAAAATCCTAATTACCTTAGCTCTTCTCAGGGAAAAAAAAATGTATGTATAAAGAAATTGAAAAAACGAATAGATTATTCATCAGATTATAACAAATACAGGCATGATTTTTCTAAGAATATTGTTCTGCCTATCCATCGATTACCGTATTCTTCATCCTGCCAATCTATAATTTCCGAACCGTTGTGGGCCGAAGCCCTGCGAAGCGGGCATAGGTTTTGCTAGTTTGTAATAAATATGAAGAACTCTTCCTCTTGTTCGGTCCCTACGCTCGGTGACAATGACACTCAGTTGTTAGCTCTCTCGCGAAAGCTAGCTTTTTGCTAGGCATAGTTTGCCTCCAACTCTATTGCTGCCAGAGAGTGTCATGACTTCACAGTTCTTGAGTGCGTCAATGATTTCATGGGACACTCGTGCTGTGGCGAACCTAAAAGATCTCAACATACATAAGTCCGCTGGTCCGGATGGTATCCCCATCTATTCTTCTCTTCTGGGCTCGTTCCGAGCAGTTCTTCTTCCTCCTTTTAATCTACCGATTGCACTTCCATCCCTTCTTCTTAACTTGAACCTTCTGGCTAGGACCATGCCCTTGAACAACCTGTAAAGTTCACTGTTTTATCTTCTTAGCCATTTCCCCATCAATGCACGGGGCCAAAGATGACCCGAAGAACTTTCCTCTCGAACCAGCCTATCATCATCCGATTTTTCAAGGTCCATTCTCCTGTACCATACAGCAGGACTGGGATGATGATGGTGTTAATACAGTTTTACCTTACTTGCTCGAGAGAGGGCTTTTACACTCAATTGCTTTCTTAGGCCGAAAAAAACAGCGATTAGCAATGAGTTATTTTTCGTCTGATCTCGGTGCTGGATTGTTAATAGTGGAGCCTAGGTAGACAGACGCTCTAGTACCTCGAAGTTGTACGCTCTATTGTGTCTTCCTCAAAGACAGCATAAACTTCGTTTTTCCCTCATTTACCGCTAAAACCATTTTTTGGCCGCTTCTGTCTCAATTCTGATAAAAGCGCCCTTCCATCACGCTGTGTTTTTCCATTATATCAATATCATCGGCGTATACGAGGAAGTTGAAGTAGGTGCATTGCATTCAACTTTAAGTTTTGAAAGAAACTTGTAAACTAATGAAATTAGTTAATTTTGTTTTTACTTAGCAAGTTTTATAAACTTTTTTAATACTACGTTACTAGAGAAAATCTGCCAAGTAAAAAAATTAACTAATTTACACTTGTTTACAAATTTCTTTCAAAACTAATAGTTGATTCGATGTTAGTCCACCACGCCCCTCAGTTGAAAACATATATTTCATATATTATTTCTTCTATTGCACGTTGTACTTGTATTCATGATTCTACTGTACTCCAAAGTGCTCCATATAATTTATACTGATAATATAAAATTAGCGGCTACCACGCGCCCCTGACTGAAAATTTCCTTTGTATAAACTTCATGACCTATCACTTGCCAAAGGGGATTGCTCATTTTATAAGGGACATCCGGCCCGGAGTGTACACCAATGAGTTTGGTATCAAATTAAAGGTTGTTCTAAACCAGATACATCTTCAAAAATATTTTGTCGATAACTCATGGGAGATCTGAGATATTTGAGATTGAAGTTCGGAAAGTGCAAACATTAAAAATCAGCACTTTTTCGACATAAATGCTTATATCTTTGGATTTAAGAAAGCTAGAAAAATCACAGTGGTATTAAATTAAAGCTGTCAAACATATCTTTCAAGTGAAATAATAATTACATTTGTAAGATTTATATGTATTGAGATATTTTTAATTGAAGCCTTGAAAAACAGCAGTTTTTAGACAAACTTTTGTTCGATAATATCTTTTGAAATTCAATCACGACATTTATTTCTTTTAACACCGTTAAGTAGCCTAGTTCACAACCTTTATTTTCATATACAATTTATCGGGTTTACCTTAATAATTTTGATTATAACCAACAAATCTTTCAAAATATGCCTCGAACGAAAATATTATGAAGTTTCTCTTTTTTAGTTATTCTTATATATTTAGTTATGTAAGCATGCCTTTTTGAAAAGGTACTTACAACATTCTGAGCAGTACCATTAAATAGTTCCTGAAAGCTTAAATGAAGCTGAGTTGATTTTGATAACCTTCATCTCTAAAATGTTAAAAGAGTACCATATGAGTGGCATAAGCCTATCATTCTGGAGTTTTAACCACTTTGCAGCACTCACAGTATTATCTGGTCATGAATTATATTCTAGCAGATTTTTTTTATGGAAAACAGTTTAAATAGGAGACGAATTTATTTTACGATCATAAATGTTTGTTTTACGCGCTTAAATTATAATTATAATTACCATATTTTGTTTAGTTGTGCAACTTATCGATTGAAATAAGTACTTTCTTATTAAGAGGAGTATATCCGAAATTATGGCTCTTATAATAAACAAGGACCCAATCAACAATCTCCCAGCAGGTTTACACTTATCAATATTTTAAATTATTAGGTGGTAGGATTCAAGCATACGTTTAAGTCGGAAAGTATAATTTCTGTTTTGCCAACTAAGAACATTTTTTTTCGTGTAAATCTTAATTCTCTTCTATTTAAGTCTGTGCAAGAAATGTATATCTTTTAGGTCATCTGAATAGTTAAACAATTTTAATTAATTTATCGGTATTCTGACTAAGAAAAGAGATATAAAGACGTGTGAACTTATTGAAACAAAACTTTTTCCTTAAAAAACACTACGACGTCGCTTCCATTTTTCTTTTGTAACCTAAGAAATATAAGACTTTTGAAAATATTAAGGCAGGCAGGCAGCATCGTCATTTGTAGGGTCCTTAAAGACTTTGCATATCCTTATAAGTCATAACACATACTTAATTGGCTTTCAAAATTAGATTTTTAACTTGCAAGCGCTCTGGATGTGGATACATATTTTAAATAATCAAAACTATAAAAGATTTTGCTCATATTTCGAAGTGTTTTCAATCTTTTAGGAAAGATATTTTGTAAATAGTCTGGGAAGCTTGTTTTAATTTTTTAATGTCAGATTAATTTTATTAAGGATTAATGATTATTGAAAGATAATTTATTTTGCTTTCATCCTTCTAAAAGTATGCAAAAATGAATTTTACTCATAACACATGTGTTATGATTATGATGATAATCAACAGGCATAGAAGCGGCTATTCAATGTTACTGCAATTGCCTAGTAGGTCTAAGAACGGTTGGACGCTGCGCTCTTGTTTTGACTATAATATGGTTACTAAGTTGGGCAAGATATGAAAATAATTTAAGACTCCCTTCCCGATTCTTAAATAACCTTTTAATAACTAATGATTCATTAGAATTAGAATTATTTATTTTTCTTACAATTTTCCTTCCATTCTTAAAAAGAATTATTTATTTATTATTTTAATTTTTCCACCATTACTATGGGTAGATACTAATTATTTTTATATTTTATTTTAGTGTCATAAGATTATTTATGCATTTCGACAGCATATTTCTTATCTATTATTGTCCAAATGAAGAAATTGTTAATGAAATCTTTATAAATTGTATATGAAAATAAAGGTTGTAAACTAGGCTACTCAACGGTGTTAAAAGAAATAAATGTCGTCATTGAATTTCAAAAGATATTATCGAACAAAAGTTTGTCTAAAAACTGCTGTTTTTCAAGGCTTCAATTAAAAATATCTCAATACATATAAATCTTACAAATGTAATTATTATTTCACTTGAAAGATATGTTTGACAGCTTTAATTTAATACCACTGTGATTTTTCTAGCTTTCTTAAATCCAAAGATATAAGCATTTATGTCGAAAAAGTGCTGATTTTTAATGTTTGCACTTTCCGAACTTCAATCTCAAATATCTCAGATCTCCCATGAGTTATCGACAAAATATTTTTGAAGATGTATCCGGCTTAGAACAACCTTTAATTTGATACCAAACTCATGGTGTACACTCCGGGCCGAAAATGAGCATACCCCTTTCTAGAATCTACTGCCCTCCAAAGTGCTCCATATAATTTGAATTAATTATGTAAAAGTAGGCGGCGACCCCTTGATTGAAAAATTGCAAATTTTCGATTTTGTTCTTTGTATTGACCACATGACCTATCACTGTGCTAAATAATTTTTTTTTTTTTTTACACACTATCAGGATTGGTCGTATAGGCTTATAGCAAGCACCATCTTACGACCAATGGTTTGCCAACCAGGGACTGTGTTTATACCACTGGCTCATCACTTAGTGTGGTTGTTAGATGTTAGTAAGCACATAACGAAACTAAAACAAATAAATAAAATTTCAAGCGGCAACGGGAAGTGCTTCATAATCGGTGAGTGAGTGAATCAGTCAGTCAAGTCAGTTGCGGTTTTCGTGATTTTTGGAACATTATATCTTAGAAACTACTGATGCTAAATATCTGAAATTTACTGAGGTGCTTCTTCTTGACTAGCTTAACAAACAATATGAGTTTGAAATTTTGGCTTCTTTAGTATAGAAGTTAGAGGGGTGTGGATAATGCCCTGAGTTGTGTAAATAATGGGTGTAGTGCCAAAAGTTGCTAGAAAAACTTGGCTGGGCACTACCGGCCTTGATCACACGACAGTATGAATCGCCTTGTCTGAATCCTTTTTTGACGTCGAAAGATTGCCATTAGCTCGTTGCAAACCTTCATGGAGCAGCTTAAGTTCTCCATCGTCATTTTACACAAGCGAACGAGCTTGGCAGGCAAGCCAAAGCTAAACATAGCTTTATATACTTCGTCTCTGTAGATGCTGTGATACGCGGCCTTAAATTCGATGAAAATGTTTTGGGTATCGATATAAAGTTCATAGGTTTTGCCAGGATCTGATCTGCCGCAAAGTGAAAATTTGGTCGTTGGTTGACTTTCCTGGTCTGAACCCAAATTGATAAGGACCAATCAGATTGTTGACGAAAGGCTTGAGACGTTCACATATTACGGCAGAGAGGATATTGTAGGCGATAATAATTAGACTGATTCCTTTCTAGTTGGCACAGTTTAGAGGAACTCCCTTTGGATTGGGCATACGATGCTGAGGTTCCATTCATCGGGCATAACATTCCTCTGACCACATCTTACAGATGGTTTGGTGCATGCTCCTATCTAGATCGTCGCTTGCTGCTTTGAACAGCTTGGCAGCTAGATTGGGAATTTGCGGTTTTAACTTCTTCTAGGTCAGGTTCACGGAATTGATGGCTGTCATCGGTGTCCGATGAAAGGCCCCTGTCTGACGGCGGAGTTTTGTACGTCGTCACCGTTCTACAGTCTACAGAAGTGATCTTTCCAAATTCCAAGCATTCACTGCAATTATACTATCATGTTAACTTGTTTGTCTCTGCAGGGATCGGTTCTTGCTCGATGGCCAACTTTTTTACCTTCCGATAACACCGTCCGAACTTCGTTCCTAACTTTTATGCTCTCAACATTCTCGATTTGACGTTTCTCATGCACGCTCTTTTTTAATAAGGAGCCGTTGTTCCTTTCTACTAGCTCACGAGCAGCTCTTGTCCTTCTATGCCGCGCCGCTTTATATGCCTCCTGCTTAGGTGCATGGGTCTACTTGCATTCTTCGTCAAATCAGTTTCATTTTGGTGGCTGTGTGAAATCCAGCCCATTAGAGGTGGCATCTCTAACTGGTTTTTGGCAATGTTACCACTGTTCTTCGATACTTGATGTTGGCGGCATAGGACTTCTTAAGAGGTTACTTGACACTCGGTTGGAGAAGGATCTGGCGATCTCTTGAGATTGTAACCGTGCGACGTCGAATGTTCTTGCAGGATTTCCTTGTTTTGGCCGTGTGTTGGGATATTCGTTGCACTACCTTGCTAGTGTCCGTAACTTAGTGGTTAGATGCGTTGGCTGCTAAGCAGAACGTCGTGGGGTTGGGACCTACTCGTGCCCATAGTTCTTATTTCATCTTTCACGGGCACAGCCTCTTGCGAAGCACTAACAAAACTTCCATTAGTATAAATCTGTCATGAAATATTGCTTCTCAACTTTGCCGTTCGGAATCGGCGTTAAATTGTAGGTCTCCTCAATTCTTCACACGCACCCAGAGAATTGTTGATGAGAGTAGCCACTTATGCCTTGCCTCTTCAAGAGCTGTAGCGCCACTCTATTTATTTACCTTGGCTACGACGAGGTAGTGGAACATCTAGAATGCTGGAAAAGTGCGTTCCGTCGATCGCAATGTGATCAATCTGGTTGATAGGAGATCTCCATGTACCTTTATGGATGTTAAAATGTGGGAACCAGGTGCTTGCTACCGCATTTCGCCCCGCAGAAAAATCGATCAGCCTGAATCCGTTATAGGAAGTGTTGTCGTGCAGACTGTGCTTTCTGACTGTTCCACCCAAGATGTCCTCTTTCCCAGTTTGGCGTTAAGATCACCGAGGACAATTTTAATGTCATAACTAGGACATTGCTCGTACGTTTTGTCACGGAGCTCGTAGAACTCGTCTTGGTGTCGTCCGCATTTGAAGCTCAAGACTTTTTGCTTGAGTCTGCATCCCACGACGAATCCACATCCAAAGAGTCGCTGTTGTTGCTCTCGGTAACAAAATCACCATAGTAGATGTCGTAGTTTCTCATCCTCCTTTGCCCGGTCCATCCCATCGCTTTTCTTGGATAGCGGTAATGCCTGCTTTGTAGCAGTTGAGGGTCTCCGCTAATTGTTCGGCATTACGCGGTCTATTAAAGGACCTAACATTCCATGTGCATATCCGAAATTCGTTGTCCGTTAAACATTTGCCTTTGTCGTCATCAGTGTATCCGTCCGTTTCCGAGGCAAGTTTTTTACTTCGCAACTAAGTGCCTTTCTACGTTGTCGGGAAGTCATCCCTACGAACAAAGTACAACAGCCAACCTGGAGTATCAGGCATTTGATTTGACTCCAAGTGCAAGAGCCGGAAAAACCGCTCCTTTTACGGCCTGGGCTTCAAATAAGTCGAAGTAGCCCGCAAAGGTGTTCACCAAGTAGTTCGGCCTAACTGGCACTTAAGACGCCTCCGTTGATTCCACTCAATCCTTATGTTTCCTCGAATTATTTTTGCAAAATTAAGGATAATGCAGCTGCAGCTGCATGAAATCATTAAACTTCTTGCACTAGATTCAAATAGGAAATTATAAGAAAGAAAAAACAAACATGAGACTTTCTATCAGATGATTATTTTCTCCGTAAACTTCAAATGCAAAAAACTCATATTTGATGTTGTATTTCATGTCAAACTAAACATCAAAAGCAGAAAACAAATCGTTTTTCATTCCGTTTTATATATTCGAAGAAGATTAATCGAAAAGAATGCACCAACCGCTGCACCAATATAAAAAAAGGCTAAAAACCACGCAGACAGAATCTTGCAATAATTAAACTAATTTCTCTTAAAGCAAAATCCCATAGCGAAATTAATTAAAATTCCTTCTAACTTCTAACACAAAAACTTATATGCCTACATACAATCTCAAAAGCCACTATATCACTCAAACACACTCAACAAATACATAATATGTGTAGAATGCAATGAAGGTACTCAAAAAGTCTCTTTCAAGAGTGATGCATTAGTCCTACATTAAAAAACAACAGAAAAAAAGAAATATAATAGAAAAATAGCAACAGCAAAAGTAGAGAAAAGCAACAACAAAAAAATGAAATTCTAAAAAATGAGAAGAACACACAAAACTGCATCGTCAAAAAGCATTACCTATACAGATACCCCGAATACCAACAAACGGCAACAACGGCAACCATAGTTCGAGTAAACAGTAAAGCAAAATGTATCTATATGTACGGCAAGAAACTATTCAACCATACTACAATAGGCCCTTTAATGTAGGTACAATATCTAGATGTGCAGAGCCAGCAACCCAAAACAACCACCCCATTAAAGCGTCGTCGTCGACATCGTCGTCGTCTTCGTCGTCGTTAAAGGTACATATTCACATAAATAGACCAACCGGCAAAAATATCTATACACCAGGTTTAGCAACGCATCTATTAGTATGCCAATAGCCCTGGCTGTTACCTCCGCCTTCACCTCATCTCTACGCCTATGCCATGGCCAGGCCATTGCTGTTTTATTCTAAGACTTACCCGAGAATGCTTGAGGAGAATGAAAAACAAAAAGTATACCTACGTTGCCGGACAAAATGAACCTCCACTTCAACGAACAACACATTTTTTCGTTTTCGTCGCTAGGGCACAAGAAGCAGCAACCACAGACGCCCACCCGCCCCAGCCATCTTTGGTGCAATCGTCACTGTCGGACGATGACTACACGCTAAACACAACAACGACCGAAGTCTCAGGTTTAGGCTCAGGCTCGACGCTTCGCGTTAAAGAACACACTACAACACGACTATGACTACGTCGTCGTAGTCGTCGACAAACGCCAATGACCACATAAACGCCGGGAATATAGGACAACAAACTTTTGTGACACTCTATAGGGCAATGGATTCATCGGGATGATGTGAATGTGATGCCAAAGCAAACGAGAGAAAAAAGAAACCCCCAAAGAAATAATCGTTCATACAACTATAGCCAGAGCAAGAGTCACACAGGCAGAGACAGAGCCAAAGAGCCAACAACAAAACGCACTGACAATCTGGATGCACAAATTCGCAAGACGTTAAATGCCCATCCGACGAGAACTACAATGCTCACTATATGCACCGCACCAACATCTTCACCATCGCTCGTCGGCCGCGTCGCGTCGTCATCATTACCGCGACCGTCCGTCGAGAGCTGGCTCTTGTCAGTCTTCCCTGCACCCAAGCGTTCCACCAAGTCACCAAGATTTAAGTTGCCGCCATATCGCCATCGTCATCGCTCTGGTGTGCAGCCTCTCCTCTCCAACTGTAACTGCAATGAGCCAACTAATGAAAGCCCAAGTCCCAGATCTAACAAAAACAAAAAATCTTGCAGTTTGTAGTTCCCAGATATACAGAAAAATCGCTCTCTTTCTCTGCTCGTGTGGAGGTGGTAGGTGTTTTGCAAAGGGT
Organism: Sphaerophoria rueppellii; assembly: GCA_920937365.1. Taxonomy (NCBI): domain Eukaryota; kingdom Metazoa; phylum Arthropoda; class Insecta; order Diptera; family Syrphidae; genus Sphaerophoria; species Sphaerophoria rueppellii. The sequence continues at coordinate 87,946,282 of CAKKXW010000001.1, forward strand.
CGGGGACATCCCAACGTCACGTCACTACCCTCTCACCAACAACGAATGCATTTCTAAAGACTGCTGCACCAACAGGCCCATCAGGGCATCTGTGTACCCGATGTGCCTGTGCATGTGGGGTTGCTTTTCTCTTGGATGATAATAGACGTAGACAACATGGAGCACCGTCACCTTCATCGTTCAAGAGTGAAGTGCACCACAGCTGGGTTGCATTCATAGGAAAAAGTTTCTCTGTGGGGCATTTTGATTGATGGTTTTGTTGGTAGTGGTAGAGTGTTGGTTTATTTTTTTCTACTGCTGCTGGTGCTGCTTTTGCTGTTAATGGCTGAAGCTGATGCATAGTGAAGGCGGGTATGGGTATATTGCCAGCAACTTGTTTACAAATTTGAATGAGAATAAAATGAAATGTGGCGTTTGATCAACATCCGCAACATTCTTTTTTTAATGTTTGCTTCACATTTTTAACGATTTTCTTATACTTCTCATGAATTCCACGTTTCATATTGTTTAATTTAAATTGATCAGGTGAGATTGCGGAAGCTCAATAGCAAGAAAATGTTTTTAAAAAAATTGTATACAACAAGTTTTCCTCCTGACCGAATGAACGCGACAAGTTTTCAGCAAAACTTTGCAAAACAATTTACTACAATCACAGGACCAGGGCCTCATCCAACAAACGTCTCGAGCCAGCTCTGTCCCTAGGTAACTGTCTCCAGTTTCGCAAGCGAAGTTGGTTCATGTCCTCTACCACCTGCGTATTCCACCTGAATCGCGGTCTTCCTCTTCTGCGACGTCCTTCAGGGTTGGATTCGAAGACTTACCGAGCCGAAACATTGTTTTCTATTCGCTCCACATGTCCCAACCATATAAGTCGTTGAATCTTAACTTTTCTGGCTAGGTCAGTGTCGCTGAAATCTTCGTCTCCATTCTCCATTAATGCAGTTAGGACCAAAAATCACTCGAAGAATTTTTCTCTCAAGGCAGCCCAAAGTAGTTTCATCACATAATGTCATTGTCTCTGTCTCTGCACCATTCGTTAGGACCGGGATGATGAGGGTTTTGTAGAGTGTCACTTTAGTTGCTCGAGAGAGGACTTTACTATACAATTGCCTTCTAAGTCCAAAGAAGCAGCGATTGGCAAGAGGGATTCTTCGTTTGATTTCAGCGCTGGTGTTGTTGTCTGAGTTGATAGCGGATCCAGTGGACAAAGTCCTTAACTACCTCGAAGTTAAATCTGTTTATGTGGACGTTTGATCCAAGACGTCGATGTTGGTGGTCCTTTCTTGTTGACAGCATTAACTTGGTCTTGCCCTCGTTAACCACAAGCCCCATCTTCTTGGCCTCCATCTCAAGACTCACGAACGCTACACTGACATCACGCTGTGTTCTTCCAATTATGTCAACGTCGTCTGCGTATCCTAGTAGCTGGACGGACTTTTGAAAAATTGTGCCTCTGGTGTTGACGTTGATTTGCACAATCTTTTCAAGAATGATGTGAAGAAATCGCATGACAACGCATCGCCTTGTCTAAACCTTTTTTGACATCAAAAGCGTCCGTTAGGTTTTTTCCGACCATGATGGAACAGCGTGAGTTTTCCATTGTTATCTTACACAGACGGACGATTTTTTCTAGGATGCCAATACTAGACATTGCTCTATATAGATCGGCCTTGAAATCGATGAAAAGATGGTAGGTATGATTTGAAGTTCCTGGGTCTTCCAAGATCCACCGTACGGTGAATATTTGATTGATGGTGGACTTTCCGGGTCTGAAACCACACTGATAAGGACCTACCTTGTTGACGGAGGACTTCAAACGTTCACACAGCACGGCAGACTATATCTTGAAGAGGCGATGTTAAGGAGACTTATACCTCTGTAATTGGTGCAGTTCAGGGATCTCTTTTCTTGAGAATCGAGCATACGATGCTGAGGTTCCATTCGTCGGGCATGCTTTCCATTGACCAAATTTTGCAGATGAGCTGGTGCAGCTCCAGCTGCCTTGAACAGTTCGTCGGCGAGCCCGTCTGCTCCAGCGGCAGCGACTTAAATTTAGATAGCTATTTTCACTTCGTCAATGTCGAGTGGGTGGAATTGTTGACCTGCTGCACCCAAACTGAATGGTTCTGTATTGCTGGTAGAATTTTGCTCGTCATCGCCATTATACAGCTTGGAAAAGTGGTCTTACGATATCATCAGCCTGACTGTGGTTCCACTACGATGTTCCCATGATGGTCTCTACAGGCTTCGGTTCGGGGTGTATAAGCCCTGGTGATTTGTTTTACCTTTTTGTAAAACTTTCGAACCTCGTTCCTGTTGTGACATCCCCCTATCTCTTTAATCGCGCGCTTCTCATGTTCCCTTTCTTTCTATCTAAGAAGTTTATGTTCCTCTCTCCTTTTATGCTCATAGAGCTCACGAGCTGCGCGTGTCCTACTTTGCAGCGCCGCTTTGAGAGCCGCACTTCAGAGGCGGCGTCTCTGATATCTGCTTGGCAGTGTTGCAACTGGTTTTCTAAATTTTGTTCTGGCAGCAAAGGACTTCTGAGGAAATTTTCGCAGAACGTGAAAGGATCAGTTCTGCTTGTAGCGTGACGTCGAAATTTGTCCTAGTATTTTCACGTGTTGGCCTTGCTCGGGATATCCGCATTCGTACCTTGGCTACAACAAGGTAGTGAACCGAGTCGATGTTGGCACTTCGGAATGTTCGGACATCTTGCATGCTAGAGAAGCATCTCGTTTGGTACAAAGTACTTTCAAATAAAAGAACTACAATATTTTTTTTATAAACCGATAGAGCATTACAAACGTCAAGGCATAAAACCTGTTAACAGATAAATAACATTGTCATAAATACACTTATTTTATTTTGTGCCCTTAAGATGTTTACATTCTCCTTCAGTTACAAATCAATATGTTCCCCAGAATATAGGTTTCCAATTCCCCAGACCCAACTTGCGCAGCATTTCAACAAGAAGTCAACCAACCTCTGTAGGTGACTACTATAAATCCAATTCATCCTGCAGGTGAATGAATATCAAAACTAACATTACTCCATTCAAGAAACAAACAGAAAATCAATACCTAGAAAAAAAAAACACTGTTTTCCTCCCCCCGGAGTCGAGAAAAAAAAAACACTTTCGCTGTAACAAAAACAAAAAAAGCTTTGTTCGCAGTGACATCGTTGTGGGGTTCATTTTAAAGCCTCAGAACTCCAACACTCTTTTGCTTCTTCCACCATCCTGACGTGGTTAATGACACAACATGTCACACTTAAAGGTTCTGTTGTTAATATACATTCTTTTTTGTTGTTGTTTTGTTCATTCAGAGTTTTCTTGGCTCTTTCATCATTTTCAGTACATAGGTTCAGATCTAGACGTTGTTTTGTTGCTGTAGGGAAGGGAATTATGATTTCCCTAACAATATGCATTTCATTTGAATTTATCTAGAAGGGAGGTAGGTGTCTTGTAGAATTCTATTGTAATTGTTTGGTGTTTTTTTTCTTATTCACAGAACGTGTATCGTTCAAACAAAATAAAGAATCCTGCAACATATGTATGTCTGTTGAACCAGAGAACAGACAACATAAAGCCAATTGTAAATTGTCTTCTACTAGCAGCAAACACTCGTTGGTAGGTGGCAGTAGTACCTACTTAAATGAATTGCTTCGCTCTGATGGGGTTATCATAAGATTTTAGGTGTTTGTCACGATTTTTTGTGAATGAAATTTCTCATCTGCCATATCGTAGGGCCATGTTGCTTCCGCTGCGTTGTTTTTTTTTCTGTTTTCTTGTAGGGAAGGTGATTCTTGTGAACATGAATGCGATAAAAATGTCTAAATTGACTCTTAGAACGTCAACCTTTAGGGCAAATATTGTGCAGTGAATTTACATGAAAATAAAATTCATAATCATAATTATGTTTGGGGAAGGTGATTTGCTGGAAGCGTTTGTTCAGTTTGAATGTTTAAATACATTTAACAATTTTGTATCAAATGTGAACGGTGGTTTCAAGCTTACAAGGAATATTGGTACATTAAAAGTTTGGCCTCACTAGCAAATGCACATCACGAAACAGAAACCTGTTAAGTATAAGAAATCAGACGAAGAATTGATTACCTTCATTCTCCACGATTCTCATGCTATCGAGTCTCCAATATTTGTTTTTAAAATAAAGAAAGACTGGTCGTTGTGGGTTCGAAAAGTAGATACAGGACATTAAAGAGGACACAAGCGTCCACAGCAACCTCTGTCTATCAATTCCAAATCTCCACCTCCCCGTGGTGAACATCGGGTGCCCAGGACCTCAACCGAAGATTTGGTTCCAAGTTGGAACTTTCAACCCCAGTGAGAAGTTGTTGACCGCAGCAAAAAGATAGAGGGAGAGGAGTTATGCGTTCGTTCACTAAGGCATGCCTCCATTTGAACAGGCGGCAGCGGAAGGACTCCCAATCAATGGAATGGAATCAATGGTGGCGTCTACAGTTCTAGACAGAATGAAATATACTTAGGCCCTCCGCACACGAAGCAACTGTTTTGCAACTGTTTTGCGACTAGAATCGCAAATTAGTTGCTCAAGCAAGTTTGTACATATATGAAGCTCTATAGGAGGCCCCCACCAGAGTATATCTAATAATGAGTAGGGACACTCTCCACGTGGTTAATTTCCGGCGGCCAATGGTCTGTGTATGTATTAGTCCTTCCACTAGGAGAGAATAGTGCAAAAGTATTAGGTTTAGAAAAATTCGAAAGAAAGAAAGAGTTCACAACAAACAACACGAGCCCTAACACATTCGTTTTCTTGTGTACGATACATAAAATCCATAATGCTTTTTTAATGGAGCGGCCAATGGTCGTGTATGTATTAGTGTTCTGGCTTCTTTTCTCTGACAATCAGAAAAGGAGTAGAGTGACCACACTAGTCTATTTTAAGATCACTTTCAAGCAATAGTTTTTTTTTTACTTACAACGCCATATAAAGAATGCAAAACATAAATATTTCACTCTAGAATATATGTTAACTGAGTTATGAGCTGTTATGACTTCGTAAGATATATACTATTTAAACTTCAATTATCAACCCTTCTAACATGTTTTATATGAATGAACGTGGTCACACTAAATGAGGGTTGAAATGAAGAAGTTTTTTGCTGCTTTGTTTCATCTCCTTATTACTATAACACTTTATATCGCCGTCTATTTCTCGTGTACGTGAGACCTAACGGAACCAAAAATGTAAACAAAAATGAACCACGTGGAGAGTGTCCCTACTCATTCTTAGATATACTCTGGCCCCCACGCTCAACTGAAATGAAACCGGTTCGCAACCGGTTTGCAATCGGTTTCCAACTAGTCGCACGCAACTGATTTTGTAGGTCGAATTTGAGTTGCTTAAGCAACTTTTTTTGTTTTTGGAATTAAAATTATGATATCTATATATATAAAAGAACAGCCTAATTTTTGTGTTCGTTCGCTAACCGGGCACACTGATTGACCGATTTTCCTAATTTTTTCTCTAAATGCAAGAGGTTTTAGGGAGAAGGTTTAGCAACAATAAAATGTATACTTTTCAAATCACAATGGTTCAAATGTTTAAAATGCTAAAAAATTTTATATTTCGCACTCCAAAAAAAAAAAAGATCAATATACGAATACTCAATTTCGTCTGAGAATTGTGACAAATATTTTTATTCGATCGAAAAAAAAATGTCAGTGAAGATATGAAATTATATTTGAACTAGCTGACCCGGCAAACGTTGTTTTGATGTATGAAATTTCTAGAGTATGAAAATACATATGTATATCCTATTGTTTTTAATGAGTGCGTTTCTGGTATATGAGTATGTGAGAGATAGAGGCTTATTTATAATGTTGTGAACGTTGATGGAATAATGTCATTAATATAGTTTGATAACATGGTGTGCTCAATTCTAATCCACAAACAGACATTTTTTGACCTTGAGTCAATAGTTATTGTCATTGCAAGTGCCAATCTGCTAGAGAATTGAATGCTTCCCAATGCAACTGGCACATCTGTGTACAGAAACGTTTTGCGAATAAAGCATTGCCACAATTGAATTGGTTGCTCGAAGTTGTGCAGCGTAAGATGTTCTTGATCAAGCACTACTTCGTTAAAGACACTAATCAAATTGCATTGGATTACGAATATTTGCGCAAACTATTGAGATGAAGTAACATGATCAACAAAAGTATATATGTGTATTACACCATTATGCAAGATGTGGTCAATCAAAGTATTGGTTAATATTTTTGAGATGAACCCGTACCTTACGTTAAGCCTTTAATCCCACAACTTAAAAAATTTAGAGCCCTATATCTTGTGGCTGCTGAGGACAAACTTTGCCGATTATATTCCACGGTCAACTGCTGCAGACGAATTGAGTTGATTAAAACCATCTATTTTATGGAGGTATTTCAGGAAACTTACATTTGCCAAAAATGTTCGTGTGCAGTTACTGAACGATGTATCTGCAGCAGAATTTCCTAAGCAATTATTGGACATTGAAGTGGAATAATTTCACTTGATTCTAAAGGCCGAATTTCACTTCCAAACAATTTTTATTGTAATGCAAGTCCAAAGCAACAGTTGATTCAAGATGTCTTTCCAAGTGTAAAGAAAATTAAAAAAATCACGTTTAGTTGAGTTGAAGTGCAATATTAGCTGGTGCAGATAAAAGTCTTTCTAAAATCGATGCAAAAATTTATTTTGAACGAGATAAATTAGTGGACAATTTTTTGGTCACAAATAGTTTGACAGAATTACAAAAATGAAAACGATGTAGAAATTTTTACGACGAGAAGGAGTTTTTGAATTTTGTTGATTCATATTCAGGACTGCCACCACATTTTTTAACTCTGAAAGTATGAGCGTCAATTTCTATGTTTCGGAACATCAATCAACTTAAACGTTGCAGTAGTACAAGACAAGCCGTAAAAATGGCAAATGGGCTACCAGATATGTCATTTGATTCTAAACGTCGTCAGTTTCCTGTTCGACTTGCATTCCCTGTCAAAAATAAATAAGACGCAAGGTCAATTGTTAAAAATATGTGGTGTTGATTTAGAAATACCAGTTTTTTTCATGGTCAACTATACAGGGTATCCTGTAATTTGTCTGCCATCCTTTGGAATGTGATTCTTGGTCATATTCTGTAATTATCGTTTTTAAATAAAGTCTGATTTCTTACTTTTTGACGAATTAAAAAGAGGCTAACTTTGGTGTACCCTTCCCTGACTCATGTTAAGGTCAATTTTTAAATGGTATTCAATTTTTTCTTGCCCGAACAAAATTTTGACTTTAATTCAATTTTTTTCAAATAATGTGCAAGGAACACAAAATTTTCTTATTTTTACCTAATGAACAAAAAAATTATTAAATAAAATCTCATTGATAAGCGTATTTAAAACCCATACATTTTATTACACTTGAAAAAATCTAAAACAGGAAAGAAAACCGAATTTAGGGTTTTTTTTCAATATTTTTATTGTAGCTCTTCAAAATTTCCCAAGAATTGATAGTTTCAAGAAAATAGTTAAATTTGGGGTATGTTTAATGGGTACATGAACTAAAAACTTGATATAAAAGAATTGAAAAACTAATAAAATTCATCAGATTAGCAAGTACAGACACAATATTTCTAGGAATAATGTTCCATTTCTGCAAATCCATCGAATACCGTATTCTTCATCCAGCCAATCCCTAATTTCACGACAGTTGTTTGCCGAAGCCCTGCGAAGCGGGCAGGGAATTTGCTAGTTATATATAAAAATAAATGTGTTTGTTTGTTTGTCTGGTATGGACTTCTAAACGGCCCAACAGATATTTATGAATTTTGCATGTTGTATTTTTGGAATTTTTTTGGCACTGAAAAAACCATACGGAAGAGTTGGAAAACTGGAAATATGAAATATGATATGAATACATAGACGTGAGTTTGGATTCTTGCACGTTCTTTTTGTTTCAGAATCGCTTATCGAATAGAAAATAGAAAGTTCTTAATGGAAAACCCGCAAAACTCATAAGAGTTAAAGGTGTTTTGGTTTTCAAATGAAATATTGTTGATATCAGACCGCGAAATTTACCTTTAAGCGATTCAACGCGAGACGAGGTTCGCGGGGTCGGCTAATCTTCTATATATATAAAAATGAAATCCTGTTCGTGTATGACCGAATATCTTACAAACGGTTGGACGGATTTGGCTGATTTTGTTTAAAATTTTGTACGTGTTAGTCTGTAGATGGTTCTTAGGGAAACGTTTTTTTTAAATTATTGAAGATGCGTCCAGTGGTCTCTTCGTACAAGTTTTCTTTTTCTACAGTACTGATAATAAGTAGTTGATTAAATCCTTTTCATCAGTACTACTGTTTGACATGTTGTATAAAAATTTGTGAAAAAACAAAATTAAAACACACGTCCTACTCAAACAACTATAAACTGGTCACAAATCAGTCGTACTCGTGTGCGGAGAGAAGTCGCAAATCGATCGCAAACTAGTTGTAAAACAGTTGCTTGAGCAATTGATTTGCGACTCTAGTTGCAAAAAAGTTGCTTCGTGTGCGGAGGGCCTTAGTGCATCTAATTAAGAGGCATACAAAGCGCTGGCTGCAGAGAAGGACACGAGCAGCTCGTGAGCTGTACGAGCAGAAAAGGAGAGAAATGCATAAATTACTCAGAAAAAAAAGGGAGCATGAGGAGAGCGCGATCGAGGTGAAAGAGTGATGTCACAACAGGAACGAGATTCGAAAGTCTTACGACAATGTGAAACGAACCTCCAAGGCTTATACCCCCCGAACTGAAGCCTGTAGAGACCATCATGGGAACATAGTAGTGGAACCGCAGTATAATGTATAATAAAGCGATGACGAGCACAACTCCGCCAGCAATACAGAACCATTCAATTTGGGTGCAGAAGGCCAACAATTCCACCCACCCGACATTGACGAGGTGAGAATAGCTTTTTAAATTTAAGTCGAACAAAACCACTGGAGCAGACGACGGCCTAGCCGCCGAACTGTTCAAAGCAGCTGGAGATGATTTGGTTAGGAACATGCACCAGCTCATCTGCAAAATTTGGTTGGAGGAAAGCATGCCCGACGAATGGATCCTCAAAAAAGGAGATCCCCTGAACTGCACCAATTACAGAGGTATAAGACTCCTTAACATCGCTTTCAAGATCTTGTCTGCCGAGCTGTGTTTTTTTTTTATATTTAGCACACACTCTGCCCTTATTATGCCAGAGACACAGTGAGTGCTTTACGAAAGAGGAAAGGGCTTGGAGAGGAGGTGCCGGTGAACATTGGTCTTAAATTCCTGAACATTGCATATGATTTGGAGTGTGAAAGGGAGTTCCACATTCACGTAGTACGGCTAAAGAACGATTCTCTATACTTGAGGGTACGACCGAAGTTGGGCTTAAGGGTGAACTGATGGGCATTCCTGGAGGCGCGGGTATTACGGTTGAATATCTTTAGGGGAGGAATGCAACTTTCTATTTCACTAGACCAAATACCGTTGAAATAACGGTAGAATAGGGTGAGACATGAGACATTACTGCGATGTTTGAGAGATGTAAATGACTCACGATGATATGATCACCAATCATCTTGAATGCTCTTTTTTGGATACTGCCCAGAAGAACTAAGTATGTCACAGGAGCACCAGTCCAGGCATGGGAGTTATACTCAAGCTTTGGACGTATTAGGTTTTGTAAATGATAGCCAGATCAGACGGCGAGAAACATTTTTTGCACGTGTGAACGTCTGAAACCTTTCGTCAACAACCTGATATGTCCTGATCAGTGTGGCTTCAGACCCGGAAAGTCCACCATCGACCAAATATTCACCCTACGGCAGATCTTGGAGAAGACCCAGGAACTTCAAATCGATACCTAACTTTTCATCGATTTCAAGGCCGCGTATGACAGCGTCTATAGAGACCAACTCTATAGAGCAATGTCTAGTTTAGGCATCCCAGAAAAACATGTCCGTCTGTGTATGATGACAATAGAAAACTCACGCTGTTCCATCATGATCGGAAAAAGCCTAACGGACGCTTTTGATGTCAAAAAAGGTTTTAGACAAGGCGAAGCGTTGTCATGCTATTTCTTCAACATTATTCTTGAAAAGATTGTGCAAAGCTCCAACGTCAAACACGACATTGACATTATTGGAAGAAAACAGTGTGATGTCAGTGTAGCGTTTGTGAGTCTTCAGACGGAGGCCAGGAAGATGGGTCTAGTGGTTAACGAGGGCAAGACCAAGTTAATGCTGTTGACTACCAACATCGACGTCTTGGAGCAAACGACAACATAGACAGATTTAACTTTGAAGTATAGTTAAGGACTTTGTCTACCTGGGATCCGCTTTCAACTCAAACAAAAACACCACCGCTGGAATCAAACTAAGAATCACTCTTGCCAATCGCTGCTTCTTCGGACTTAGAAGGCAATTGATCAGTAAAGTCCTCTCCCGAGCAACTAAAGTGACACTCTACAAAACCCTCATCTACCTGGTCCTAATGTATGCTGTAGAGACATGGACCATGACAACATTTGATGAAAACGCTTTGGGCTGCTTTGAGAGAAAAATGTTTCGAATGATTTTTGGTCCTGTTTGCACTAATGGAGAATGGAGACGAAGATTACTAAGAACGGTAAGAGCTGTACAGCGACACTGACCTAGCCAGAAAAGTTAAGGTCCAACGACTTAGATGGTTGGGTCATGTTGAGTGAATGGAAAATAATGCTCCGATGCGTAGAGTCTTCAAATCCAACCCGGGTGGACGTCGCATAAGAAGAAGACCGCGACTCAGATGGAGCACACAGGTGGTAGAGGACCTGAACCAACTTGGCGTGTGAAACTGGAGACAGCTTGCTAGGGACCGAGCTGGCTGTAGAAGTTTGTTGGGTGAGGCTCTGGCGAAATGGACTGTAGTAAGTAAGTTAGTAAGTAAGTATGCTGAAGTTTGTTCCAAAACGCCAATCTTGTGTATACTTCCTTGTTAATCAACGCATTAACTTGGTCTTGCCCCGAATAACAGTAAAGTCCACCTTCTTGGTATCCGTGTCAAGGCTCACAATCGCTCTGCCGAAATCACGCTACGTTTTATTAATGAAGTCAATATCGTCAGCGTATCCTAATGGTTACTGGAAATAGCTCATCTGAGTCATTCCAAACCTAATCAAATTTCAGTCAGTGAGTTTCACTGTCATCATATGACTTTTTCAAAGTAGTTCTGCAACCGATAGTGCGTACGACAGGGATCATCATGAAAATCAATATCTTTAGTGAATTCATCACAACTTTGGCTAACCACACAGGACAGAAAATATGTTGTTGATATAGTTCTGGAGACTCAAAACTCGACGAAAACATTGGCTATATTCATTGAGTTTTCGTCCATTAAGATATGAGCATAGAGGTGTGTATAGAGGTCACATTGAGCGGAACCAGTGTGTTAGGTGGAGGTTCTTTGATCGGTGGCTTATGTTAATCCTAGATGTTCTTTTCCAAGACTAAGCAAACTGATAACAATTCAGAGTGGTATTAAACACGAAAAACTTTTCTGTTTGCAAAGAAATTGTTAAAAGTTCTAAGGAACTGCTCATCACTTAAAAATTTGGCAGATTTGTGTTCCTAACAAACAAAACCATTATTGAAAACAAGAAAGATGAGAAATAATTACACTCGTCAATCAACCTTCCTGCAATCCACGAAATTAGAAGAAATAATGATGTTAACACAAAAGCAACAAAAAACCATTGCGCAAGTGAGGTAATTTTGGTGTAATGACCGGCAGCTATACTCCAGAGTCCAGAGAGACATCATCGAATGCATTTGTTAGAATAATCGGTAAACTTTCAGTACGAATCAAAGAGACAAAAGAGAAAAACGATTAAAGTCCCGATTACATCATAGTTCGCGAGGATCGCCCAAGTAAAAAAAAAAAAACCAGCAACAAACTCATATAAACACCAAATAATGTTGATATAAGACCATAAATCTGTGATCGGCTGGCGCAAGTTCGATACGACTCCGAGCAGTCAAGCTAACTCGCCATCCAAAAAGATAGCATTGCCATTGCCTCTGATGATGCATCTGGACTTCGAATCAGATAAAAATGTAAAAAATAATAATAATAAAAATAATAACAACAACACAGACGATGGAGCTGCAATCGACACGGCGGCGCTCGGTGGCGGACGACCAGTTGCCTTGCGATTAATATATTTAGAGTTCAACGTCTTGAGCGAAAGAAGAGGGAACCACAGTCACAATGACAAGACACGTTTGTTGACGTCGTCGTCGTTGTTGGTGCTCGGTTGTTGCTGTGTTGTGGTGTGCATTTGTATGCACTGAACACTGAACATATGGAATTCCATGATCGCTTGTTGTTGTTGTTGCAGCTACTCGTACAACCGAGCTTGATAGTGATGGTTTTTTTTTATTCTGAGAGCCAATACGAATTGAATTACGTAACATTGGCAATCCGTTCGTTTGTCAGGTTCAGCATGAGAGGCAGTGACGGTGCGACGACGGCGGCATGGCGGCGCGGCGGTGGCAATGGCAACATATTATTACACTGAAGAAAGTGAGTTCTTTTTTTTTTGGTGAGAGAAGAAAGTGCAAACTTGATAGTTGATACTTCTCGTTTTATGATTTTGGTTTCTTCAAGTTTCAACGCTGGGTTTTGCTTGTAACAAGTAAATGAACAAACACAAACGGGTATCATTAGGAATGACCTTCGAGCAATTTGGGGGTATAGCCTTCAAAAAAAATTAATTTTCGATCGTACTAGTGTCTGCCCCGCTTGTGTGATTGTAATTATAAGAGCGTAAAAATGCGTGCGTGCGAGCGTTCAAAGGTGAACACCTTTTTAAGGTGTGGAAACTTTCAGAAGTTTTTTCTCTGATTGGTATGCTTGGGATGTTGTTTTATGTTTTGTAATAATTTATGTATGCTTTATGTTGAAAAGTCGCCTTAAGTTTGAATAACCTTTAATGAATCCTTTCTTGTTATCAATTCAGATCATACAGACCTCGGTGCGCAAACAATGCCCATTGGCAGTTCTAAGAACTTGGGTCACCTAGGCGTATACTTACTATTTTTTCTAAGGGAGACGGAAAGTGGGTATACCTACCGAAGACCGATAGGACTATTATGAGATCTTCCTCTTTTGGGAAGATGTTGCTATCAAAAAATATTTGAAGTTGAGGTTTTCAATTCAAATTCTCCAGCCAGATCGGTCTCTAGCTACCTCACTCCAGTTTCGAACGCCGAGTTGGTTGAGGTCGTCTTCAACTTGCGCGCCACCTGAGCCTTGGTCTTCCTCTACTGCGCCTTCCCGATGGGGTGGATTCAAAGACTTTACTGGCCGGTATATTAGTGTTCATCCTCTCCACGTGACTAAGCCATCTGAGTCTTTTTACTTTCACTCTTTTAGCTAGGTCATTGTCGCTGTACAGTCTGTACAGTTCGTCGTTAAATCTTCTCCTCCATCCACCGTTTATGCACGCAGGACCATAGAACTTCCGTAGAACTTTTCTCTTGAATCGGCCTAGGGCTCTCTCATCCGTTTTTGACAGGCTCCATGCTTCTGCACCATATAGCAAGACGGGGATGATGAGGGTCTTATAGAGCGTCACCTTAGTTGTTCAGATAGGCTTTACTACTCAATTGCTTTCTTAGCCCGAAGAAACAGCGATTAGCAAGAGTTATTCTTCGACTAATCTCGGCGCTGATGTCTTGTCCGCGTTTATAGCGGAGCCAAGGAAATTATAAACGTCTATCGTGACGTTTTGTCCAAGTCGTCGTCGGTGTTGGGTGTCCTTTCTTGATGACAGTATATGCTTTGTTTTGCCCTCATTGACCGCTTAACCCATTTTCAGCCTCTGTCTGTATACTCGCAAAAGCACTGTTGACATCACGTTGCGTTCTCCAAATGATTTCAATGTCATCAGCGTACGCGAGTAGTTTCACAGACTTCTGGAAGATAGTGCCTCTAGTGTTGACGCGGGAGTTCTGCACTATTCGTTCCAATATGATGTAAAAGAAGTCGCATGAGAGTGCATCACCTTGTCTAAAGACTTTTTTGACATCGAAAGCTTCGGTGAGGTCGTTACCGACTTTAATGGAGCAGCGCGAGTGCATTGTCATCCTGCTCAGAAGAATGAGTTGTGTAGGGATGCCAAAACTGGACATGCCGTTATGTGAATATTTGATCGATTGTGGACTTTCCTGGTCTAAGGTCACACTGATATCGACCTATTACTTTGTTGACAGAAAAGGTCTTAAAGGCGATGTTTAGGAGGTTGATGCCTCTGTAGTTGGTGGAGTTTAGACGGTCTCCTTTCTTCAGAATCGGGTAAACAATGCTGAGGTTCCATTCATCTGGCATGCTCTCTTCCGACCATATTCTACAGATGAGGTGGTGCATGCTCCTTACCAAGTCATCACCGGCTGCTTTGAAGAGTTCGGCAGTGATGCCATCAGCTCCCGCGGCTTTGTTTTTAAGCTTAGGTATTGCTATCTTCACTTCTTCAAGGTCGGGTAGACGGCTTGCGTCGTCTTCATTGAATGGTTCACTCTGCCTGACTGCGGAATTCGATTCGTCATCGCCGTTGTACAGTCTGCAGTAGTGGTCCTTCCATATCCTCAGCACTGACTGTTACTCTACAACGATATTGCCCTGTAGGTCTGTACAAGCTTCAGTTTGTTTTCGGTAAGACAATGGATTCATGCTGATCAATTTGGTGCTGATGTAGTACCAAACACGTGGTTTCCACATCTTAACATCCATGAAAGAACATGGGAATCTCCCGATCAATCAGCCGTCAACCAGATTGATCACATTGCGATCGACAGAAGGCACTTGTTCAGCATTCAAATTCAAAATTCAAAATTCGTCGTAGCCAAGGTAGTTCTACGAATATTGCGAAAACGACCAAAACAAGGAAATACTGAAAGAAAATTTGACATCATCGGACTGCTACAATCGCAAAAGATAGCCAGAACCTTTTCCGATTGAGTGTCAAGTAACTTTTTAAGTAGTCCTATGCCACCAACATCAAGTATCGAGAAAAAATGGCATCATTGCCAGAAAGCAGTCAGAGATGACGCCTCTGCTGTGATAGGTTTGACTCACTCACCAAAACAAAACTTCTGGTTTGAAGAGAGTAGGCAGGCGCATGCAGCCAAGCACGAGGCATACATAGTGGAGCTGCATAGACGAACAAGAGCTGCTCGTGAGCGCTACGAGTAAAAGATGATAGAGGAACGCTGGCTACTCAGGAGAAAAAAGAGAGAGCACGAGCAGCGTCAGATCGAGTTTGTTCATAGAGCCAACAGCATGAATGAAGTTCGGAGGTTTAACCGGAAGGTAAAACAGCTGGCTGAAGACCATCGAGCAAGAACGCCTACAAGGATAAGAAGGGGAACATCATAGTAGAAAGACGACTTCTGTAGACTTTATTACTGCGAAAACGAATAGAATCCTGCCGTCGAGCAGGAGCCATTTATTGGACACGATAATGGCCAACAATTCCATAAGCCCGATAAAAACAGCAATACCACGGCTGAAATGCAACAAAGCCGCTGGAGCAGATGGTCAAGCTGCCGAGGTGTTCAAAACACAGGCGACGATCTAGATATGAGCATGAACCAAATCCTCTAAAACATGGTCGGGAGAATGCATGCCCTATGAATGGAACATCAGCATTTTTCGCCCAATCCTGAAGAAGGGACATGCTCTAAACCGCGCCAACTACGTTCAGAGGAATCAGCAATCCCTAGCAAGCTCGTTTGCTTTTTCAAAATGACAATATAGAACTCACGCTTCTCCATCAAGGTTGGCAACGAGCTTTCGGAATATTTCGATGTTATAAAAGGATTTAGACAAAACGACGCCATTTTTTTAACATCGTGTTTAAGAAGATAACGAAAAACCATACCGTCAACACCAGAGGCACTGTCTGAAGTCTGCTCAACAAAGCGTGATGTCAAAGGCTCCTTTGTCAGAATTAAGACATAAGTGGCAAAAATGGCCTTAGCTATATGCTGTCTTCGAGGAATTACACCCAATACCTACGGCTTGGACAGACTGTCGCCATAGACGCATAGAGCTTTGAGGTATAAAAGGAATTTTTCTACTTAGGCTCTGGTATTAAGATAGGCAATAACACCAGCTCCCAGATCAGTCAAAGGATATGTCTTGTCTTTGGGGGTAAGAAAGCAATCGATCAACTAAGGTAACTCCCTCATAAACATGGACCTTGACAATATGCGATGAATGTGCTGTTTCGATAGGAAAGTGCTTCATCTTTATCCCCGTTTGCATTGATGAGGGATGGAGAAGAAGATTTAACAGCGAACTTTACAGGTTGTACAACGACACGAACCTAACCAGAAGGGTCAATGTTTAGAGACTCAGATAGCTCGATCATTGAGAGCGGATAGACACCAATGCTCCGGGTCGGAAAGTCATCGCCAAAGTAAAAAAAAAGTAGAGGAAGACCGCGACTCAGGTGGAAGAGGACACTAGGAGCGCAAAACTGCAGACAGTTAGCTAGGGACAAAGCTGGCTGGCGAAGGCTATTGGTTAAGGCCCAAATTCACAACGGACTGTAGCGTCACCTTTAGTAAGTTAGTAAGTGGAAAAGACCAGCCCTAGTCGTTAGAATACCAAAAATTATGATAGCGAGAGCAACAACCTTGCCTCTTTTCTTTGTCTCAGTTCAGTGTTTTGCGCGCTCGTTGTGCGACACCTAGCGACGAAACTTTGAAACCTTAACATAAAGGGAATAACACACTGGAATTGCGTTCATCAATAATTTCATACACAGAGCATAAAAATGAAGATAGCAGTGCCTGCGTGAAGTTCACCGAGCAAACTAAGGCCTCTGTAACGACACTTTTGCCTTTGACATAACCTAAAATACATTTGACTAATTATTTTACCTACTCCTTGTTTCGATCTTAGACATAGTAAACATATTTGCATCATACTTTCTAATGCAAATCTCCTCAATTCGTTTCTTTCAAAAAATAAAAATAAAAAAACAAGAAACAATTGATATCGAAGTCGAAGAGAGTGTAACAATGAATTTCAAAACAAGATGCAATATCATTTGAAAGTCCAAGTTACAAGCCCCAAGTGCACATCACTTTTTACGCATTCGTATATCGCCTAAAGGCAACGTCATTGCAAGCGCAACATCGGCCGACGGCCACTGCTATTGTCATTTTTATTTTGCTCTCATTTTTGTTCGATTCCTTGCGAACAACAACAAAAATTGAATCACACAAAAAGAGAGCATCAACAGAGATTTCTGTGATGCAAAACAATATTTGAAATTGAAAATCTGCAGAAAAGACAACAAAAACAACAATAAAGAAACAAAATACGGCGAACAGCAAACAAAAGTAAAATAACAGATAAACCGATGAGCAATTGCATTGCACAGAGTAATAAGTAAAAAGCAACTACTACAAGAACAACAACAAGAAACAGCAACAAAAGTAACAAATCGACTTTAGGCGGTTTGCCTGACTTGTTCACGTACAACGATGGTACGAAGGGTACAAGCCCCAGAGTGGAGTGCAGTGCGGGCGCAGTCGAGCCGGCCCAAGACAACAGAAAATTTAAAAACGACCAAAGAGAAAGAGATGCATTACATCGGCCATTGGCCAGTTAGGAGGTGAACGAACGCGATGCCCTACACACACCATCGAACACGTGACACAAG
This sequence comes from Sphaerophoria rueppellii, assembly GCA_920937365.1. Lineage (NCBI taxonomy): Eukaryota > Metazoa > Arthropoda > Insecta > Diptera > Syrphidae > Sphaerophoria > Sphaerophoria rueppellii. The sequence goes on from CAKKXW010000001.1 coordinate 87,964,042, forward strand.
GCACTGCGCTGCGCTCGAGCGCTAGGCTCGTTTAGTTTATGCCTTGCTCGATGTTGATGTTGCAGAGTTGCACAGATACACATGCACCAGCTATTGCCAACCTCCCTCCCACTTACAATCTTACTCTCTAGTGGATGATTAAATTTCGCGTCAGTCACAAAGAAAGCAGCAGAAGTAACAGCAACCACAGGCTGGTGGCGATTCGCGATTTACGAAAATCAAAAAGAATCAAGATACAAGAAGAAAGCTTACACACGTCGCTAAGATGATGAACGTCATTGCAGGACCAGCGTATCGCTTCGAACTTCGCCTTGATTCAGGCGATTCGCTCGGCTCTCTATGCGTCCAACAGTCTATTTGGGGCCCTCCCTGTCAAATGGGCACGTTAAACAGATTGATGGTGGGGTAGAGCAGTATTATTTGGTGTTTGAATTTCGGATCAACATAATAGAGTTACATCTTCGCTTTGTTGCAACATGTGGAGGCCGCAGAAAATAACTTCTGCTTGGCTCGTATGACGCACTGGCACTTTTCACTATGACCGCTAAGCAGCACAGTGGGACAAAATATGGCACAGACTAAGTATAGATTTTTGGACTGGCAACATTTCGCAAAAATTTAGTTCATTGATGTAACAGATGACAAAATGATTTGTTGATCGATATCGATAACATAATGATGGGAAGTATCGATACCAAGAGTTATGTCAGTTTAAAAAAAAAAATGACATTTCTAAGTTTGTCTGTTTGGACGCCACCATATTTTATTGGTCTGACGAATATATTTGTTACAGATATTCTTACTTTCCTCAAAATAGGTTCTGTCTCCTCCTTTCAATAAAGATTAACAATTTTGAAGGAAACCAGTGAACAATAGGTACATCTGTCAGATTAAAAAAAAAAGATCGGCGCCACAGCTCTTGAAGAGCCAAGGCCTAAGTGGCTTACTCTCATCAACAATTCTCTGAGTGCGTATGAAGAATTGAGGGGACCTACAATTTAACGCCGATTCCGAACTGTAGTTGAGAAGCACTTTTTCATGACAGATTGATACTCTTGAAAGTTTTGTCAGTTCTTCGCAAGAGCCAGTGCCCGTGAAAGATGAAATAAAAACTATGGGCACGAGTAGGACTCGAACCCACGACGTTTTGCTTAGCAACCAATGTACTAACCACTAAGCCACGGGCACTACATCTGTCAGATTAGGTCTGAGCAATATGGCGCAATAAGATCCACCGAGTTGTCAGAAATATTTTTGACATATCCCAGAGTTCTCCAGGGCATGATTCATCTAACTGATCTATTCATTGTTTCAGTATAGACCAGTTTTAAAATGACAGTTTAGGTGGTTAAGGGTCGGAAAGAGAAAATAAGTTAACAAAAAAAAGTTGACCCCACTGTCCATCGTTTTCGCTTCCCCTCTTCAAGCGTAATAATCTTTGATTTTATTTCCCGGTACTTAGGTTTGCCATAAATCAGACCCGTATAGAACAGAGGAGATCAGAATATCGAATCGAATAAATCGATGCATGTATGTGGCCTTTTCTAGGTAATCTACACGAGGTGGCGCTGTTTCTAATGGAAGATGGGAAATAATCAGCCTGAAAATGACCATTTGATAGAAACTGGCAGCAACAACATCAAGAATTTCCTTTGGGCAAGGGCACGGCCGTCAATTGTGTATATATGGTTGCAGGGAGGAGAGATAACACGTTCGTTCTGGATGGTATGAGCGGACAGATGAATTAGAAAAGATGCACATTTTTCATCGTTGGATCCACTTGAAGCATCAGCCATTCGGTTTCGTAGAGTGATCTTTGGCATGCGCGCTAAAGAAATTCTGATGTTGCATTGGCGTTTCTATAATCATAACGCTCTTCATCTGGTGCTCTGATGGTGATGTGATGTGCAGTGATTTTGCGTATGTGCAATGTGTGTACCTACTTGATGGCTTTTATTATGGAAAATAGGGAAAAACCAGCCCGCTGTCCATCGCATAATCTTTATGGAAGACGACTACGATGATGATGAACAAAAATGCTACTACTTGTTGATAGATTTTTCTTTCCCTTTGAATAGAGTTTGAATTAACTTCCTGGGTCTCTTGAATTCAATTACAAAAGGAAAATCTGAGCACAAAAGCGTAGCTCTGGTATTTCTATTTTTCTATTACAGCTGCTTAAAGGGACTGTTCAGTGTTCAATGAACTTTTACATTATGGACTTGCTTTTTATAGAGCTATTGAGTAGGATTTGTGCTAATCTACTTATTTCTCTGGACTAATTTAACTTGTTTTCTTTCCAACTCATGGAAAAGCAAGATGATGCCTGTCAAAATTGACAGTATAAACAGTATTTTTTTCTTTGTTTTTGTTGTTGCAACTTATTTTGACAGCTAGCAGTTCGAAATTCGACGTCAAACGGCTACAATCGCAAATGATTGCTAGATCCTTTTCCGAAACGAACGAAACTCCTGGTTTGACAATGAGTGCCGGCGAGCACATGCAGTTATAATCATGAGGCATACAAAGCGGCCCGACGTTGCAAAGAAGGACACGAGCAGCTCGTGAGCTCTACGAGCAGAAAAGGAGAGAAATGCATAAACTACTCAGAAAAAAAAGGGAGCATGAGAATCGAACGAGATTCAAAAAATCTACAAAAAGGTGAAACAAACCTTCAGGGCTTATAAACCCTGAACCGAAGCCTGTAGAGACCATCATGGGAACATAGTAGTGGAACCACAGTCAGTGCTGAGGATATGGAAAGACCACTTTTCCAAGCTGTTTAATAGTGATGACAAGCGAAACTCCACCAACAATACAGAACCATTCAATTTAGGTGCAGCAGGCCAACAATTCCACCCACCCGTCAAAGACGAAGTGAATATAGCGATATCTTAACTTAAGTCGAACAAAGCCGCTGGAGCAGACGGTCCAGCCTCCGAGCTGTACAAAGCATCTGGAGATGATTTGCTTAGGAGTATGCACCAGCTCATCTGCAAAATTTGGTCGGTGGAAAGCATGCCCGACGAATGGAAATCAGAATCGTATGTCCGATCCTCAAGAAAGGAGAACTGCACCAACTACAGAGGTATAAGTCTTGTCTGCCGTGCTGTGTGAACGTTGGAAGCCATTCGTTAACAACCTGATAGATCCTTATCAGTATGGCTTCAGGCCCGGAAAGTTCACCATCGATCAAATACTTACCCTACGGCAGATCTTGGAGAAGACCAAGGAACTTCAAATCGATACCTACCCCCCTTTCATCGATTTCAAGGCAAGACCAAAGTTAAGGATCCACTATTAGCTCAGACAACAACACCAGCACTGAAATCAAACGAAGAATCACTCTATCACTATCGCTGCTTCTTTGGACTTAGAAGGCAATTGAGTAGTAAAATCCTCTCCTACTCTACAAAACCCTCATCATCCCGGTCCTCATGTTTATGGTGCAGAGACATGGACCATGACAACATCTGATGGAAACGCTTTGGGCTGCTTTGAGTGAAAAATTCTTCGAGCGATTTTTGTTCCTGTCTGCATTATTAGAGAATGGAGACGAAGATGCAACCAAGAATTGTACGAGCTGTACAGCGACACTGACCTAGCCAGAAAAGTTAAGGTCCAACGACTTAGATGGTTGGGTCATGTTAAGCGAATTGAAAATAATGTTCGGCTAGTAAAGTCTTCGAATCCAACCCAGAAGGAGGTCGCAGAAGAGGAAGACCGCGACTCAGGTAGAGCACACAGGTGGTAGAGGAACTGAACAAACTTGGCGTGCGAAACTGGAGACAGCTAGCAAGGGACCGAGCTGTCTGGAGAAGTTTGTCGGATGAGGCACTGGTCCAACCTGGACTGTAGCGCCACCATAAGTAAGTAAGTGACTACTTACGCATTTTAGTTAAAAGCAGAGATAGCCATTTTTTTTACAGAAGTTGGGATTGAGAAAAAATGGTTTTCTCTGTTTCTTACAAGATGGCGACAGACAAAACCGCCATCTTGATAATTCCTGTCAAACGAACGCACAAAGGTTAAGGCCATGTCATCTTGTTTCACGAAAATTCCTTTAAAAAAACCACGGAATGTCAATTCAACGAAAAAAAAAACGCCGGAAGAACAATTACTTGACTGACAGCGAAAACTACACATTTTCTGGTACACCAATCTTTAAACGTCACTTATTTTTCTTCTCATCCCATTCCATATTTTATATTAAATAATTGTAACCAATATCCCTTACGTTCATAATATCTAACAACCTTCCCTATTTCTTAGAACTTTACTTCGTTCAAACACAAAATTCTAGCTCTTTTTCTGTTCGTTTTTAGTTTCTAACTTTTAACACGCTTGCAATATACATCTGCCTTTAACCATATACACAAAACTTTAACATGTTTAACATTAAGGGTTCCCTGGTGACTCCTCTATTCTTTTTACTTTTGTTTTTTTTTCTCTATTTTTGTTGTATATATTCATGTTTAGGCACAGTATGTTGCTTTAAAAAAAAATCGGTGCTGCATATAGGCCCCCATGGGTCGTGTATTTCTTGTACCTAATATACCACTTTCCAACCTAATGCATCTCTCGTTCCATCAACTGCAAGGAAACACACTAAACATAAAACAAATTGAAGCTATGCATTTTCTGTACATCTATCTAAATAAATGCAGAAATATGCAAGCAGAGCTATAACTTAAAACTACCATCCATAAGTATCTATAGAGTAGCAACATTGCAGCAGGCATTGAATAGTTTTTCTAATGCCAAGGAACTCGTTGTCGAATGAAACGAAAGTAAATTAGATGCACACATGCACGACATCTATTGCTGAACGTGTATTATATTGATACAATTTGCTATGCCTTCTCGCTATACTCGTTTTGAAAGTGAAGTTGTGTGCAATATAAGCTTGTGTAAGTTTGTGAAGTTTTTCTTATACTCTTGCACAATGCACATAGCCAAGCGAAGTGTAAGTAGTTTTTTTTACGTACAGAAATAATAAAGTGAATCAGCTATTCAGTTTCTTTAATCAAAGTTAATTAAATGCGTATTTTTTCTTAATATTCGTTTGCTTACAAATTAAATAACTTTTTCTACTTTATAACAAATTGATCAACCGGAAAAGTTGTTTCTGATTTTTTTTTTAATTCAAACTTAACCGCCAAAAATGCGACAATAACTTTGAAGTCAGTGCCATCTGTGTGCAGATAGTGTACAAAGAAGTGTTGCCAGCATTGACATATACTAGACAAAGACTTGCAGTGGCCAACTTCACGATGGTTCCAGTTGGAACTGACAAAATAATAGCCCTTGACATTGTATTTCTATCCTTTGTATATATATTGAGGGGTACTATCAAGATTGGTTTTCTGCTTGGTTTGACAGATCTTCTGTCAAACCAAGCAGAGAACACACATTACAAACATGTGTAAAAAAAAAGGTTTTCTCGGCTTGGAACCAGTTGGCGCTTCAGTCGAATTCGATTTCGATTATACCTGTTAAATGTATATACAAAGTTTCTATCTACCTAATACCTGCGACCTGGCAATCGATTGTGGTGCCATCTTGAGAGCTGGCACAGTGCTAATTTTGTACATAAGTTTTCTATAGGAAAACGCCATTCTTTATACTACTACCTGAGTCCATATACAATGGCCCTTGAATTTGAAATGGGACTGTGGGAAATAACTTGTTCGATTTGTTGTTGTTGTTAATGTCATATTTCCAAGGGCTAAGACCTTCATTCTATATAAAATTTGAAAAACAAATGACTTCAAAGATGGAAGCCCATCAAATGGAGTCCGTCATCGTGAAGTTTGTATAAATGCTACTAGTTGTTCCATATATTTGCAAGAAGATAGCAATTTGTTTACATACATAAAATAATATAAGTTGTTATTGAGAATAACGAGACGAGAGCGGAACGGACCACGTTCAAATTATCAAGTAAGGCCCTGTGCGAATTGCGTTAAAAAGTGGGTTAAACTTGAAGTGTATTTGAATTTTGACACTTCGCGTTGAATAAAATGTGTTAAAATTAGTAGTCGTGGTTAAATTTAATCAGAATTTTTAACGCATTTCATCCAATTCGCACACGGTGTTAATTTTCAAATATATGAAGTTATATGAAGAAATGCACAATAAGGCGAGAACGCATCGCCATAATTCGGACAAATGAAAAAGTATCACTGAACGCCAGCGCATCGTGAGATAATCAAGTTAGCCAAGACAGCCATTTCAACCAGGTAACTATACAGAACTGTAAAAATGTACGTCTAGATTCATAGCAATGATTGAGTGCATTCCGAAACCTAGTGACTACGTAGTCAACTCGTGTTGATTGGTTGATTAGTTGTTTTCAACCAATCAGAACGAGTTGACCTAGTTGTCACTAGGTTTCGGAATGCGCTCATTGTGTACTACAAATAGTCTTATGTCGAGGACACTGATCAGTTATAACAAGATATGGAAACCTTCCTACGTTTTACCCTCTAAATACCTCAAAACTTATTTTTGTTTTTTTTTCATACACACATACTCTTGCAGCAAACTTGCTTTATTATGTAGGCAATTGTATCATTATTACAATAAAACGCATACTCTTATAGCTGACCTGCTCCATTTAGTTTGTTTTACACGCATACTCTCACAGCTAACCTGCTCCCTTAGCTTGTAGGAAAAAGCCATTTTGACAGCAAGCCATCCCATCTTGTTATAACTGATCAGTGGTCAAGGACATGGCAGCAGCGATTTATGGTGGATTTACACGTATCTGCATTTTTAGTTCTGCAAAAAAGAGAGATGCAAAATACAAAAATCATTCTCATTCGATAGAGAGGCAAAATCAAAATGCAGACATCTTGTCAAGATCAAGATTATAGGAAATAATAGAAATCAAGATCAAGATTATGGTTAAGACAAACATGTTCATCTTTTTTATAGCATGTTTATCTGCATTTGGGGTTCCTATAACTGAGTTCAGGTAAACAGCGAATCTCCCTTTCTCACCTGAACGCTAAAAAAGCAACAAAGTCTATAATTGTCAATTTTTCCGCTCGTTTGATTATATGTGCGATTGCGAAAAGAAATAAACTCAATAAATTATTGATGAACTTCATTTCGTATAGATACTGCAACCAGAAATTAATGGAGGAATTGATAAATAAATGTGTTACCAAAAAATGGCTTCTCTTCATATGTTACTGAGCTATAAAAAAATATGGCAATTAAAAAAAGCAGGCATATAGTGTACTCTTTCACTCTTTTGTATAACGACGTATATCTCACCCGCCTTACTTTTCTTGACTTTTACAGATCAAGATGATGCAGATACGTGTAAATCCACCATTAGAGTTCCGCTCTCGGCTCGTGACGTGTGACGCCGCCGTATTGTAAATGGGCCATATTCATATCTCGGCCTTATCCAGACGGCGACTGTCAAAAATGACATCTTGAAAGTACCCAAAAAATAAATATAGGTACAAAGTACAAAATCGAAAGCTTTCATTTTATGTTTTTTTTCTCACCTAACCTCAGTTCTGATTGAATGGTGAAGGTTGAGGTTGTTGTAATTTACTTAAAAATGTATAGCTTTGTTCCTGTCCTGGGGTGTTTGTCATTGCCCTGAATGGAGCAAAATCAAAATCTGAAAAATTTTCTGGGTTTGGTTGCACTTCGAACGCATTGGTAGTGCTCTGTTTGTTTTTTTTTTTTTTTTGCAGAGGCTACAATTCACATTATTGGCTTCTAATTGTGTAAAATTTCGGCTAATCGAGTAATTTAGCGCATATAGTCAACTCGTAGTAACTAGGTTTCGGAATGCGCTCATTGAGAATCTTATGGGATTTTACATTGAGCCAAGAAATTGATTCTTCACGGATCTGTGGCAATTTTTGCCTTTGTATATGTATATTTCATATACAAAGAGTTTTGCTCCCTTAAATGAATAACATTGGAAAAAGTATTGAATTTTTTACTTGAAGAATTGATTTCCCTGAAAACTCTTTTTGAAGACAGATTTACACATATTCTCATACGAATTTTAACACATACAAAGAGATATTTGTAAATATTCAAAACGAATGGATTTGTTTAAAAAATTATTTTGCCGAAAATAAATTTACGAATTGTGCATACATTCAAGTTATTAAACATTTTAAATTAAAGAATATTCAATCATAAATCTGTTTTGATAGCTTTCACCTACACATTCAAAAAAGAGATTGCTACTTTTGGCTTAACAAATTACATTGAACCCAAAAAACATTGAATTTTAGTAGCGATTTGTGGTGGTTAAATGTAAAATCCCATTATTTAGCCGATGTTCATTTAAACAAATGAATACAATACAAACTAAGGTCGTGTGGGAATTGGATGAGTTGTGGTTAAAAATGGATGAATTTTTAACCAGTACTGTCATATTTTAACCTGCTCCGCAGGGAGTCTAATTTTGAACACATTTTATTCAATGCAAAGTGTCAAGATAGAACCAAACATCAAGTTGTAACCACTTTAAAATTTAAAACAATTCTCACATGGCCTCACTATCGAGGTCCAAGACTAGAACCGCTGCTGACCCTATCCATCCAATTAGTAGGGTTTGTTATTTAAAATGTATGTACTTTGTGATGTTTACACCGGCTGATAGATCTAAGTCGTATATTGTTGTATGACAGCTGATTATAAACCAAATTTAAGACAGAATAATCATACAACAATTTCAGTGTTATGGGATTTTTTATTCAACCACCGGTTATAGCTGTTTAAAATCAACTCTTTTTGGGTTCAATGTAGTTTGTAAAAGCAAAAGTAACAATATCGTTTTTGAGTGTGTGCGTATCAAAACAAATTTATGATTTAACATTAAAAATATGTTTATTATCTTTTATTTAAACATAATTCGTTAACTTCTTATAGCCAAGATAATATTTTAAACTAATAGCCTTTTCACACCAGACGCAAAACAGAGTTCTCCGCTGTCAGTTTTCAAAAACTCGAAATCTTTTCAAACCTAAATTTTTTTTTTTTTTTTTATAATGAGCACACACTTTTTTTTATGTCCTTTTTATGCCATAGACACAGTGAGTACTTTAGGAAAGAAGGAAGGGGCTAGAGAGGAGGTGCCGGTGTACATTGGTTTTAAATTCCTGAACATTGCAATGATCGGGAAAAACAGAGTGTGGAAGAGAGTTCCACATTCGCGTAGTACGGCTAAAGAACGATTCTCTATACTTGAGCGTACGACAGAAGTTGGGCTCGAGTGTAAACTGATGGGCATTCCTGGAAGCGCGGGTATTACGGTTGAATTGTTTCAGGGGTGGAATGCAACTGGCTATTTCTCTAGAGCATTTACCGTAGAAGTAACGATAAAACAGAGAGAGAGAGACGAAACGTTACGACGGTGGTCTAAAGTGGTGAACGCATCAGTGATCTCTCTATCACCAATCATTCTTACAGCTCTTTTTAGAATCCCATCCAAGAGGCTTAAGTAAGTAGCTGAAGCACCAGCCCATAGATGTGAATTGTACTCAAGTTTTGGACGGATATGATAGCCAGATCAGACGGGGAGAAACATTTCTTGCACCGTCTTAAGAAACCCAAACGTCTTGCGGCATTTTTGGCGACATCGCGTATGTGCTCGGACCACAAGAGGTGGTCAGTGATGCACATACCGAGAATCTCGAGATGTTCGGTCTCATTGACGCAAGTGCCCTCTCATGGACAGTGGCAGGGGGGTATATCTCGCTTCAACGATACCAGACAGCATTGAGTTTTCGAAGCATTAAACTCTACACGGTTCTTAATTCCCCATTGGATAATGCTGTTTAAGTCCGAGTTTAATGAGCTTATCATATTTTGCCGTTGCAGTTCCACATCCGAAGAGGAGGGATGTGAATCTGGAAACGAATATGAGAAGCTAAGGGTACTATCGTCAGCGAAACAATTTATTGGATTAGAAGTAACAGACAAGAGATCATTAATAAAAATGATAAATAGGGTTGGAGACAAAACGGAGCCCTGGGGCACACCAGCATTTATATTGTGGGTTTCAGACTTGAATCCGTCCAAAACAACTTTTATTGACAGAAAGTTTCTAATCCAACGAAGTAGGGATTCATCGATTCCGAAGGCACGCATTTTCGATAAAAGAGCAAGATGCCAGAGTTTATCAAATGCCTTTGAAATATCAAGTGCAACAATCTTACTTTCTCCAAAACGATGTAAAGATTTGTTCCACTGTTCGGTGAGATAAACCATCAAATCACCAGTGGACCTGTTGCTGCGAAAGCCGTACTGCCGGTCATTAAGAAGCTTTCGGTCTTCGAGATATTTCTTGAGCTGATAATTTATCAGCGTTTCCATGACCTTAGAAAGAAGGGACGTAAGTGCAATCGGACGATAATTAGAGGGAGAAGAAGATTCGCCTTTTTTTGGAATAGGCTGGACAAATGCTGTTTTCCAACTGCTCGGAACGAGCCCAGAAGAATAGGATAGATGGAAAAGCTTACGCAAGGGTTTTGCCAGCGTGGAAGAACACCTCTTCAGAATAATAACGGGGATACCATCCGGACCAGCGGATTTATGTATGTTGAGATCCTTTAATACTCTCGCCACAGCACGAGTGCCGAAGAAGATTTGTCTCAGGTTTTTGTTTGACATTATAAATTTTTGATGTCAAGTTAGGGATGCCAGGTTTTCTCCTTAAAGAAGATTGACACCTTTTCCCACATGCTTTCGCTGTTTGTTTCCTGTTGGAAGTTTGTTTCCCGTTAGTGTAAGATATTAAAAAATGAAAAACACTGTATGAAAATATTTTCCTCATTGCTATTTTAAAAGGAAAAATTATTTGTTTGCTGCTTTTTTCTAATTTTATCAGTAAAAAAACTGTCAATTTTATTTAAATGTTAATGATTTTCGCTTGATTAATAAACATGTTTATACTTACATGTTAGTGCAACAGTTAATTCAAAGTTTTGTTTTTTATTACGTCGGTCCTGAAAAATTGGGTCATTTGTATGTTTTTATATTTTCATATGGTAACCTTACATCAACTGACACGTTTTGTTGTAAGCAATTCTACAAGCAGATTGTCAATCTCTTTTTGCTATTGGAAAGAGGCAGAAATATATACGATCGTAATGAAATACAGACTTCTGAATGCTTTCATTTTTTTTTTTGGTTTTGACTGGTTTTCACAAAAACTTGTTGTTTTGCAAAACAGGACTGTCAACAATTTTGTATGGGAAAACACGTGATTTCTTTCAAGTTTTTGAAAAGTTTTGCAAAACCTCGTTTTTCGTCTGATGTGAAAAGGCTATAAAGAGCTGAACAGAATGCAGTCGCCAGTCGCCCGGCGACTAATCTGACAGCTGTCAAAAATTCGCCTTCCAAATCGCTGAAGAAATTTGTGAACACAATGCAGTCGCGCGACGAGCTATCAAATATGCCCATGATAACAAAACAAAACATTATTAAGTCTGCTATTACACGATGCCTCACGGCTCACGGCTCACATGAGTGCGAAAAAGAAAGCAGATGTGAGAAAATGAGATGCAAAAAAAACGTTTCATTTTTTTCATATTCGTTTTATGCTGTTCTTTTTCATTCGATTTTCTTGTTGCTAGGATAAACACATCGGATTTGTTTGAAAATCAGAGAGGAGTTTCAGACAAATTCAAATTCAAGCCAACGAGAAGGAGCATTCAAAACAAAACAAACAATAATTCTCAAATTTGAGACATGGGGCACGAGTCAACGTGTAATAGCGCTTGCCTCAGCGAATAAAAATTTATAAGGAAATTCAAAAGTGAGACGTGAGTCGTGAGTCAACGTGTAATAGAGGACTAAGTATTTTTTTCTTCATTTTTTTATTCATTCAAATTAAAAGAATATATTTTGTGTTTGGTGCATGAGCATGCAATAAATTTGCGTATCGGATATATTCGATAATAATTCGTCACTTCTAATTAATTCCATGAAAACTCCTGTATTTTCTTATCCACACAAAAAATTAATATCAGTAAAAATTCCTTGAGTTGATCAACAAATTGCTTTAAGAATACAAGGAAACAACACGATATATTAAAAAAAAAAAAAAAAAAAAACAAACGTCAAACTCGTCGCGCGACTAAGTTGAAAAAAGTTCAACTTTTGGGCGACTAGTTCGGCGACGAACGACGCATTGTGTTGCTAATGGGCGACTGCCATACAAATTTCTCATTTTTGACAGCTGTCAGATTAGTCGCCGGGCGACTGGCGATGCATTCTGTTCAGCTCTTAATCCTGCATTGTCCAAAATGTCAATGTCAAACTCGTAGTATGTGTGAAAATTGTGTGTGAATCTATGTAGATCCGTTTCCAAAAAGAGATTTGAGAGAAATCGTTTTTCAATGCCGGACCGTGAAGAACCAATTCCTTGGCTAAATGTAAGACCCCATCAATTCGCTCAACTGCAGGTGAAAATAATATAATCGAGCTGATTGCTGATCACACTACAATAATGAACTGAATAAAATGCATCCTTCGTCGCCCGATGCCAAAAATGACAGTACTGAAATTTGTATGGATTCGTAAGAAAAGTTGGACGCTTTTCATTGACATTGACATTTCCATACACTGAACACTCAGAATCAGTGCTCTGAAAGGAAAAAGTAACACAAATTTGATGCTCTGACACATTAAACTAAAAAAGAAACACAACAGTTCAGTAAAAAAGAAAAACGCCTTATGTCATTCTTTTCGCCGGGCGACAAGCGTTTCATTCTCTTCAGCTCTTAAAACTATCAAATCTATCTATTTCTCCAAAGTACCTGATTTCGCATCATTGAACGAATCTACTGAAATGAACACGCCTAATCGATTGCTGGCTTGCTGCACACAATTTTCACATCGCCATTTTCTATTTAGCGCCACTGAAGTGAAGAAGTGAAAGTTTCTGGCTGCGTGTTATATTACTGAAAAATTATAGTGAACAAATTATTTAAAAAATACAATAAAAAAAAACATTATTTATCTTCCCCAAGTTTAAATGTAAGTATAAAATGTTGGTTAAATTATGTCCTATTTACGCATTCGATGCGATTTTCGTCCGTGTGTCCTTGAGCTGAAAAGATGCTCCACTACCCTGAAAAAGAAAGTTAATCCACTCAATTTGTTTAATATTCATATTTCTAGGTAAACTTTCAAGAGTTTTTGTATTTATTCTTGTTATTTGCAATATAAATTCTTAATTTTCGAAGCCACACCCGACATTTCTCTTGCAAAGAAATCGCCATAATCGCCGCCATCTTGAATTTGTCCATCTATCTAGTTTTATGCATTTGTTCCCTTGTACTTTCGAATAGAAATTATTCGCGTATTCATTTTGCATTCATCTCCATCTTCTTTGTTAGATTTTATGTAACCAAAAAAAAACTATGTTTCAGAAGAAAAAAGCCATAATTGATTCTACAAATATGCCACGCTATAGGGAATGGGACTTGGCGTGCAAAGTCTATGTGGGCAACTTGGGCTCGTCGGCGTCCAAGTATGAAATTGAAAATGCCTTCAGCAAATACGGACCCTTGAGGAACGTGTGGGTCGCGAGGAATCCACCAGGTTTTGCTTTCGTTGAATTTGAAGACAGGCGTGATGCCGAGGACGCAACCCGCGGTTTAGACGGAACGTAAGTTGAATAAAGAGAAACTTAATGCGTTGTGAGCAAGTAAAATCAATATCGATTTTTGTTTTTTTTTTCTAGACGATGCTGTGGAACAAGAATTCGTGTTGAAATGTCGTCCGGCCGTTCTAGGCGGGACGATCGCAGACGTGGAGGTGGCGGTAGCGCTGGGGGTGGTGGCAGTGGCGGTGCCGGAGGTGGTGGCCGCGGAGGCCGATACAGGTATGATTCGTTTATATTTTTATCTTATCCATTTGTTTCTTCTTATGTTAAACAAACCAGTTTTGTATTTTTATTTTGGGTAATGTAGCCAACTCTGAAGTATTTAATGTATTTGTATCTTGAGTTTAGAGAAGTAATTAGTTCGGTTAAAACAGAAAGCTCAGCATAGACAATCTCTTGAGTTTCAGACAGTTGAAAAATGGCAAACTTGCAATTCACTGCGCAGAACAAAATGCTGATTTACTGCGCATATGAAGATGTACGCCACTAGCGTTGGCCAGTTTGCAAATAGAAGAATGGCAATTACTAGCCTTGAGTGTCAGACAAAAGAATAATTTCAACCCTTCTTTAAAGGATCTCAGCCTGAGATACTGCAGCCCTCCATCGTGAACAGTCCCTCACATGCACTCTCAAGTCGCTGAAACCAAGCGCTCTGGCATCCGCAGTCACTTGGTCCTTGTACCGTAGGTTCGGTCTTCGTTGTCGTCTCGAACATGGGAGCTGGGATGAGAAGACTTTCTTGGCTGGAGCGTTGTTGTCCATTCGCTCGATGTGGCCGAGCCAATGTAGTCGTCTTTTCTTGGCCTTCTGGACTACATCCACATCTTGGTACAGCTAGATCTGTTCTCGATTGAACCTTCTTCTCCATTCGCCATCGTCGTATACGGGACCGGAAATCCGTCGGAGTTTTTCTTTCCAAAGCGCGCAGTATCAGTTCCGCTTTTTTACTTACCGTCAGACACTCGGTGCCGTAGAGTAGGACTAGTAAAATCAAAGTTTTGCATAGCACACACTAAGTCTTTCACGTGAGGAGTTTTGAACAAAGATGTTTTGCCAAACCGAAGTAGCAGCGGTTCGCTAGGGTAATTCTTCTTCGGATATCCACTAAGGTGTCGTTTGTGGGATTGATGCTTGTTCCTTAACTACCTCGAAATGATGCTACCAACAGTGACGTTTTGTCCTAGGCGGTGGACAGCTGTTGCTTTATTTGTTGATAGCATGTACTTTGTCCTCATTCACTACAGGACCAACGAGTTTTGCCAGTTCTTCAATCGCTATGAAGGCCTCAAGCACAGCTTTCTTGGACCGACCGATGATGTCTATGTCGTCCGCATAGCCTAGGAGCTGGGTGGACTTGTTGATGATAGTGTTTTCCGTGCTCACACCTGCTTTGACTATCTGCTCTAGGACTATATTGAAGAAGTCACATGACAAATTCTTTCCAAAGTAAGATAAATTAACTGCGAGTCTCATTTGTGTCAATTCATTAAAAATGTCTGTCTAGGGCTCTTAAAATGGGCTTATATGGCAGCTAAGGAGGGCGCCTATTGCCTTTAAGTTCCTTGTGCTAAAAAACTGCTATTCGTGTAAAAGTAACTAACAATTATTTTGATCAGAGTTGGCTACTGCTTTATTTAACTAGAAGTAATGTAAATAAACACCGAAGCATTGTATTGTATCTAAAGAACGAGAATCCTTCGCATATGTATGTAAAACCGCTTTTACTCTCGCAAGTAGTCGTATAACATTTTTATGTTTTTGTCATTTTGATAGCCAAAATGACAATGTCTGTGTATCGTGTGTGAGTGCTTGTACAGGCACTTGTATGTTAGTTTTGATTTTGATTTGTATTCTTTGATAAACAAAAAAAAAAAAAAGTAAAATTAAAACGCCGCATCTGATAATCATTTACAGGGCAAAATCTACTAGTACTACTACTTCTACTACTACTACTACTACTTCCTCCTCCTACTACTACAACATCTTCACGAATAACTGCTCCTACTCCAACAGCAACTCCAACTACTACAGTTATCACAACAAGACATCTAATGCCATCAACAACAACACTTCCAATACCACCAAAACCACCACAACCACCTCAAAAGTCATCAATAATTCTTCTTCTTCTGCTAGTTTCAGCAACAAATTGTATCTACTTCTCCTTGGCTGCTGGGGTTTTAAAATATTTTCAACGGGAATGATGAATATTTACAAAAAATCATTCCCGACAACATTCAATATTGAACGCATGTTTCCCCCATGAATACAAAGAACAAACCAATATCGAGATTGAAATCTCATTGAACACAACAGAATGAATGTGAACCAAGTTCTTTCGCCAGTTCATCGGAGGAAACGTCGAAAAGGTTATGCGCTACTACATTAATGGCGACAAAACTGAGAATCCCACATCCTTACAAAGTCTCCCCAAGAAATCAATCATTTGTAAAAATGTCATCGTTCTCTACAACCGAGTCGACTGCAAGAATTTTTGTCCGCGGTGGATAGATAGAAATGTCTCCATCAAACCACCATGCAAGTACCAGCGATCAATCATCGTCGTCTCGGCTTCAACAAAAATTGTACGCGGTTGATCGGCTTTTGGGGCTAGTCCAACAACACATCTCCTACCACAAGCACCACCACCACCTCCTTTTGATTTTTGTATTTTTCCAACGAGGCTGCTGGACCTTCATCTTAATTCAACTTCATCCACATCATCACCAAAAAAAAAAAAAATCAACACTCATCTATCAGCCCAACAGTTAAATCACCAAATTACAACAGCCACGCCCGCGGCACCGTCGTCGTCTCTACTAGTTTCTCTTCAAAGAAGGACTACTCGTCCAGCTCTTCACTCGTCTTGGTGCGGTCTTCGGTCTTCTATTCTGAGCAACTTATGTACGTACAAAATAGTCCCTTCGGTTCATCTCAACACTGAAACCTCTAGCACGCATTTCATCATCAAATTGATGCGCCATCGTTGAGCAAGTACCAACTAGTTTTAACGTCCGTCATCCATCATCCTCCACCTTCCTTCTTCAGCTAAAATTCAAAATAGCTAATCCAACATTGAAATTGTTTGTGCACCGTCGCGTCGCGGTCGCGACAACCGCTACCGTTCAACACGCAACATTCTTTCAAGCCTCCTCATCGATTGATCGCCGCCGCGTGTCTTCCTTCATCATCGTCTCGTCAGTTGTTTCACACTCGAATCAGTTTCGGCAAATAGCTTCGCAAATCGATCAGAAACAAGACCAAAATTCAACCACCACACACCTGCATCATAATTTTAGTGGTTTGTTGTTTATTTTTTACTACATTTTTATCTTCTTTTTTTTGTCGATTTTATTTTATAAAAATATTAACCAACCATCCAAAGGAAAAAAAAGATAGAATTTGCTGATTCTCTTTATCTCTACTTTATTTGCGTTCAGTTGGAATTGTTTTAAATTAATTGTTTGCTGTTCTTCACGATAAATTACAGATCCCGCTCCCCAAGACGCTCCAGAAGTCGTTCGAGGAGTTTTTCACGTGACAGACGCAGCCGATCGGATTCTCGCGAGCGACGCTAAAAAAAAACCAAGTGGAAACCGATTCTTTTTGCAAACATAAAATATAACATTGTGTACTCTTAATAATACAATAATTATTAAACAAATATCATTTATAATTTTAAAAAACATTCTAAACAAACACTCTGATCAAATGTATACCACACGTTCCCAAATTGTGTTTTTGGATGGAATATTGTACAAAAGAAATGAAAATACCCACGTTATTGATTTCTTGCGAGAAAGAAAGTTTAAAAATCATAAAAATTTAATAATTTTACATTAAGATCTTTTTTTTTTTTAGTTGTGCTATCTCTTTTAGAATAAAAAACAAAAGCAAATTGTGTAATTCTCTTGTAATGTTTAAGTAAGTTTAAAAGAAAAAAATAAAAAAAACATGAAATGACTAATTATTGTGTTCTTTCTTTTGCTTTTCTAAAGATTTCGTTGGGATTTCGAGCCCTTACCGCCAAATTATCGAAAGCCACACTTCGAAATGCATTTTTCTAGCTTTGTAAGCGCAATAAGCCGCTGGAGCATATGGACGACGATCTAGATAGGAGCATGCACCAAATCATCTTTGAGATATCGTCGGAAGAATGCATGTCCGATAAATGAAACCTCGGCATTGTTTACTTACTTATGGAGTTCAGACCAGGGCCTCACCCAACAAACTTCAGCCAGTTCGGTCCCTAGCTAGTTGAGGGGCACTTGCATCAATCAGACCGAACATCTCAAGATTCTCGGTATGTG
Organism: Sphaerophoria rueppellii; assembly: GCA_920937365.1. Taxonomy (NCBI): domain Eukaryota; kingdom Metazoa; phylum Arthropoda; class Insecta; order Diptera; family Syrphidae; genus Sphaerophoria; species Sphaerophoria rueppellii. The sequence continues at coordinate 87,982,009 of CAKKXW010000001.1, forward strand.
CATCACTGACCACCTCTTGTTGACCGAGCACATACGCGATATCGCCAAAAATGCCGCTAGATGTTTGGGTTTCTTAAGAAGGTGCAAGAAATTTGCCTCTCCGTCTGATCTGGCTATTATCTTTAAAACTTATATCCGTCCAAAGCTTGAGTACAATAAACATCTCTGGGCTGGTGCTTCAGCTACTTACTTAAGCCTCTTGGATGGAATACTAAAAAGAACTGTTAGAATGATTGGTGATAGAGAGATCACAGACGCATTCACTCCTTTAGACCACCGTGCGTCGTAACGTAGCGTGTCTCTCCTTGTTCTATCGCTACTTTTACGGTAATTGCTCTAGTGAAATAGCCAGTTACATTCCTCCCTTCAAACAATTCGCTCGTAATACCCGCGCTTCTAGGAATGCCCATCAGTTTACCCTCGAGCCCAACTTCGGACGTACTCTCAAGTATAGAGAATCATTTTTTAACCGTACTACACGAATGTGGAACTCTCTTCCACACTCTGTCTGATGCAAAAAAAGCTGTCTCCAGTTTCGCACGCCAAGTTGGTTCAGGTCCTCTACCACCTGTGTGCTCCACCTGAGTCGCGGTCTTCCTCTTCTGCGACGTTCTTCTGGGTTGGATTCGAAGACTCTTCCATTCGGAGCATTATTTTCCATTCGCTCAACATGACTCAACCATCTAAGTCGTTGTACCTTAACTTCTCTGGCTAGGCCAGTGTCGCTGAACAGCTCGTACAGTTCTTGGTTGAATCTTCGTCTCCATTCTCCATTAACGCTGACAGGATCAAAAATGACTCGAAGAATATTTCTCTCAAAACAGCCCAACGTATTTTCATCAGATGTTGTCATGGCCCATGTCTCTGCACCATACATGAGGACCAGGATGATGAGGGTTTTGTAGAGCGTCACTAACTACCTCGTTCACACAGCACGGCAGACAAGATCTTTTAAGCGATATTAAGGAGACTTATACCTCTGTAGTTGGTGAAGTTCGAGGGATCTCCTTTCTTGAGGATCCGACATACGATGCTGAGGTTTCATTCGTCGGACATGCTTTTCTTCGACCAAATTTTGAAGATGACCTGGTGCATGCTCTTAGCCAAATCATCTCCAGCTGCTTTTCACAGTTCGGCGGCTAGCCCGTCTGCTCCAGCGGCTTTGTTCGACTTAAGTTTAGATATTGCTATCTTCACTGTTGGCTGCTGCACCCAAATTGAATGGTTCTGTATTGCTGGCGGAGTTTTGGTCGTCATCGCCATTATACAGCTTGGAAAGGTGGTCTGTACAAACTTACTTTCTTACTTATTCGGCTCACAATCCATGAAGAATCTCAGCCTGAGATATTGCAGCCTTCCATCGTGAACGGTCCCTCGCATGTACTCTCCAGTCGCCGATACCAAGCGCTCTGGCATCCGCATTCACTTGGTCCTTGTGCCGTAGATTCGGTCTTCCTTGTCGTCTCGAACCTGGTTGCTGGGATGAGAATATTTTCTTGGTTGGAGCGTTGTTGTCCATTCGCTCGATGTGGCCGAGCCAATGTTGTTGCCTTTTCTTGGCCTTCTGGATTACATTCACATCTTGGTACAGTTCGTACAGTTCTGCGTTTGAACCTACTACTCCATTCGCTATCGTCGCGTACGGGACCAGAAATCCGTCGAAGAATTTTTTTTTTAAAGTGCCCAGTATCAAATCTCCTTTTTTACTTAACCACAGCTCTTCTGGTCTTGAATCGACCGATGATGTCTGTGTCGTCCGCATAGCCTAGGAGCTGGGTGATTTTGTGAAGATAGTGCTTTCCGTGCTCACACCTGCCTTGTGCACTATCTACTCCAGAACTATGTTGAAGAAATCAATACAGCGCATCTCCTTGTCTAAACCCTGTGCATGTTTGAAACAACTCAAATGAGCTGTTACCCATTTGCACACTGCACTGCGTATTGTTTAGCGTCATGCTGCACAGCTGGATCAGTTTTTTCGGGATCCCGAATTCAGACATAAACATCATAAGCTCTTGGCGGTGGATGCTATCATACGCGGCTGCAAAGTCGATGAAAAGATGGTGGGTTTCGACTTGAAGTTCGTTGGTCTTTTCCAGGATCTGCCTCAGTGTGAATATTTGGTCTATCGTTGTTCTGCCTGGCCTAAAGCTACACTGCTTAAAAACATCACCAATTCCCCGTGCTTCGGTGACTAGATTTCCTTCACTGTTTCGAAGAGCCTGTATCCCGGTTCTGATACCAGAAGCTAATTGCTTCGACCTTTTAAAGAAACACCGGGTGTTGTTCTTGGCCCGAGATTCTTCTTTGATCTTTGAGCTGAGAAATTGCGGTTGCTTCTGCCTTCCTTCGCAGGGTCCTTTTCTCATTTCACTATTTTGTTCGATACTCTTCTTTTGCTGCTCTTTTTTTCCGTTGCAGCATCTACAAACGTGCATTTTCCTTCTTTCTTTTCAATAACGCGCACTCATCATCATACCACTGGTTCTTTTTTGGGGGTGGCTGATAACATATGGTGGCCTCGGCTACATTTGCTCCTCGGAAAGTGCGCACGTTCAATATCTTGGCGTGGCACATGGTCGATTTCATTGGTGCTCGACCATTTGGAGATCGCCTGGTTGCTTTGTAGATCCTTCGTCTTGGAAACCTAGTGTTACTTATCACCATATTACGAGCTGCAGCAGAGTCGATTAGTCGAAAGCCTTATCTGTTGTAACTTCGTGGAGGCTGTGCTTTTCAACTAATCCGCCAAAGATGTCTTCCCTGCCAATTTTTGCATTGAAATCTACCAGCACGATTTTGACGTCGTACTCAGGATGTCGTAAAAATCCTCCTTGCTTGACTCCTCGGCTTCATGTAATAAATGTCGCAAATTATTCTTTTCATTGTCCCTGATCCTATCCACCGTATTTCCTGGATCGCAGTAATCAGCCTTATTACCGTACCCGATCGGACAAAAATTCTCTCCGATTCGTACAATTTCTACGATTTTCTACCACCGTGTACCGTCGGACAGTTCAATCGTAGACATCTACGAAAAAATTTTAAATCTGCGTTGGAATTTCAAATGGAGAAGGACGTTTCGCAATTTCATGCGATGCATCGCGATGTGTTACTTACTATTTGCGTCCGATTGTCTCCGACACAAAAAAGTGTCGGAAATTTGAAATTTGTACAATTTGCAGCGTATTTTAAGTTAAAAAAAAAAAAAATAAAATGGATTCGAATGCGGCAAAAGAATTTGTAATATTGATACAATTGCCTACATAATAAAAAGCAAGTTTGTTGCAAGGGTGTGTGTATGAAAAAAATAAGTTTTGAGGTTTTTGGAGGGTGAAACGTACGTAGGTTTCCAATTTTGCTGTAACTGATCAGTGCACAAAACGTCAAAGAAGTGCGTGGGTACGCGTCACTAATTTATGTACGAATCGGGTACGGTGAAGGAAATAAAACTTCCGATCGGACATAAGGCTGAATATCTGCCTTATACTACTCGAGGACAGTTTCAAGTTTTTGAGTTGCACTAAGAGTGAAGAGTGTTCTTAAATTCCAGGTACAAATTCACAATTCGTAGTCTGTTGTCGTACCGGGTCTGATAACCATAAGAGGGGGGTGATTTTCCGAGGGTCTGCCTATAACTCTCATAAACTTCATGTTTTTTTTTTACTGTGGGGGCGTTGCTAGCCCCTCGCACTAACCTCCAGATTGGTAGTGCCGTTGTTTAAGTGCTTCTGTTCTTTGTTTTGCGCTCGCACTTACAAGTTTCGCATGTTACATCTAGTGATATAACCAGGTCCCGTTGGTTACCACTTTTAGGTAAAGTAAGCACTTAGTGTGTAGGAAAAGAAACAGCATATGCCCCCAGATTCTACAACACCCAACAACCAAGTAGGTCAATCGCATATATTCAACCCAAACACAATCTAAAGAAGCACTTGAATTAGCCAAGTGAAGGAGTGCCTCCAAAATCGCCAATCGCCTGCAAGAGTACATTGACCATAAGAATATTCAAAATACACATAAGATTGTTATTCCAAATATCATTCAAAATTTATAACTAAGGCCCTCACATGAAGCAACTAAAAAATTAAAATACTCTTAAATAACTAGTTAAGTATTTTGTGTGGACGGACCCTCCTCGTTCATGGGAACATCATCACCAGGGGAATATAGCCCAAGCGCCGACCTTTCGGGCTGTGTTGGTATAACTCTATCGTTGGTATCATCATCATCATCATCATGGCTATCGGAATCATCACTTTCATCATTCGCTAAAGAATTTATTTGAGAAAGTTAGTGAATGGTGAATCTTTAATGTAAACAAATAAAACGTTACCATCCTCATCGTCAGTCTCCGGTCCAGGTATAGACTGTACCTTACCCAAAGGATGAAGATCAGCAGCAGCATTTGAAATTGAATTTATCTATCGAACTAAGGAATGTTAATTCTGGAACTTACTTGGTGCTGAGGAATTTCATTCTTACCCATTTATGTTGGTCTCGTTCGTATTGAAGTATTTCGGCCTCTTCGTTAACAGGAGCATCTAATTCAAACCAAATGTGATTTGCAATTGGTGGCCGCAATGACGGGAAAAATGGAAACATTGATAATACTATTTGTTTTTGGAGTTATGAAATTTTAAAACAAATACTCGTGAAGTCTTATCTTTTATTTATATTCAAAATATTTGCAAATGAAACTAGCAAAATTGCGAACAAAACACCACTGCGTCACTGACATGTATCATGAATTGTCAAATAGTTTTCAGAACAGTCGTTTTGACATATCAAATTTTAGTAAATACTGTACTGGCAGCATTACCAGATTTAAATTTCAGTGATGGTGTTTTATTTAGCAATTGGAGACATTTCTAGATTCTGAAGAGTCCCAAGACTGTTTTGATGCTGGAAATCACTAAACAACCATGTACGTGCCACAATAGTTGAATGCATTTACAGCCGTATTTATTTACAAAAAAAACTCTTCACTCAGACAGAATAGAGCTATACTTTTGATGTTAAACCTACAAACGGAAAGTTCTTATTGATAACCTTTTCGGAACGTTGCACATTTATCCGCTAAATTTTATCAGGATCAATGTTTCGTAACTTATCACTCGCAAAAATCAATTAAAGGTTATTAGACGAAAGAAATTTCAAGTCAACACAACTTTGACAATTGATAATTAATTTTACCACCCGAAACGAATCAAACAGAAACTGGAATATCGATAGGTGTGTTCAGTGACACTCTGCACTCTTTGGAACAGCTTGGAACAGAAAAGTACAGCTTTTTGGTGTTCATTGACACATTTGCTGTTCCAAACTGTTCTGACATTTCTCATGAAGCTGTGCTGTCTTTTTTCTCGCTGAACAAAGCTGATAACTGCAGGTGTACTCTTTCAACTTCGATAACTTTGAAAGCTGAAGTCCACTTGCCCTTGAGATGGTGAAAATGATAACGCCGGCGCCCAAAGAATCCGTCAAATCGTCAGTGTCAACGTAACCTTGCTGTTAACATATTTGTGGGAGGGAACACTCCCATAGATTAAAATTTCAGTGATAGTGTTTTATTTAGCAATTCGGCAGTGTGCATATAATAGGTTCGTTCGCGTATCCTCCTAAAACAGTCAAATTTTACGAAAAATTACGAAAATTAACCAAATCCTGTTCGCGTACTCAAACATTTGGTAGTTTTTCGTAAAAGAGAGCTCTGACGAGGGAGTAAAATATTTCCCCAACCTACGAATTTTAGTCTCAATTTTTCATACAAAAAAAATTGACAGTTAAAATGTGGGCAAAATTTGTTGTTTTCCAGTTCGCTTACTTTTTTGTACTTTTGTTTTTCTGTGAGAGAATTTTACCCCCACTCCTTAAATTGTCTCGTCCTACGAATTTTAGTGCAGGAAGTACGCGAACGGACCTAATATGCTAGATTCCCAATTGGAGACATTTCTAGATTCTGAAGAGTCCCAAGACTGTTTTGATGCTGGAAATCACTAAACAGTACACAACCATGTACCTGCCATAATAGTTGAATACATTCACAGCCGTATTTATTTAAAAAACTCTTCATTCAGACAGAATAGAGCTATGCTTTTGATGTTAAACCTTCAAAAGGAAAGTTCTTATTGGTAACCTTTTCGGAACGTTGCACATTTATCCGCTAAATTCTATCAGAATCAATGTTTCGCAACTTATCACTCGCAAAAATCAATTAAAGGTTATTAGGCGAAGAAATTTCAAGGGTAGGGGTGTTCAGTGACACTCTGCACTCTTTGGAACAGCTTGGAACAGAAAAGTACAGCTTTTTGGTGTTCATTGCCACATTTGCTGTTCCAAACTGTTCTGACATTTCTCATGAAGCTGTGCTGTCTTTGTTCTCGCTGAACAAAGCTGATAACTGCAGGTGTACTCTTTCAACTTCGATAACTTTGAAAGCTGAAGCACAAAATTCACTTTCTCTTGAGATGGTGAAAATGAATGAAAATGGCGCCCAAAGAATCCGTCAATCCGTCAGCGTCAACGTAACGTTGCTGTCAACATATTTGCGGGAGGGACCCTCCCAGGGACCCTCCCATAGAAAACTTTGAATACTTTGTTGCAGACAAAATTTTGTCAAAATAATTTTTTTGTACAAAATGTTGATCATCCATTGCTTATCCATGTTGCAGCGGGGACACATTTAATTGACTGCTCGTCAATTTCAGTTGTTAACGGATCAATTTATACAAAAAGTCAAAAAGTAAATAGATTTCTTAAGGAAGGTGGAAAAGGGTTGGAAAGTAGGTGCCGGTGTACATAGGTCTTGAGTTCCTGAACATTGTAATAATTTGGAAAGACAGAGTGTGGAATGGAATTCCACATTCGCGTAGTAGGGCTAAAGAAGGATTCTCTATACTTGAAAGTAAGTCCAAAGTTGGGCTTAATGGTAAACTTATGGGCATTCCTAGAAGCGCGACCATTACTGGCGAATTGTTTGAGGGGAGGAATGTAACTGGCTATTTCTCTAGAGCACTTACCGTATAAGCAACGATAGAACAGAGAGAGACATGAAACGTTACGACCGTGACCCAACGACCATTCAAGAGGCTTAAGTATGTAGCTGGAGCACCAGCCCAGATATGAGAATTGCACTAAAGCTTCTTTGGACGTACAACATATATAAGTCTTATAGATAATAGCCAGATCAGACAGGGAGAAGAATTTCTTGCACCGTCTTAAGAAATCCAAATATCTTGCGGCATTTTTGCCGACATCGTATATGTGCTCGTTCCACAAACCACAAAAAGTGGTCAGTGATGCCCATACCGAGAATCTCGAGATGTTCGGTCTCATTGATGCAAGTGCCACTCATGGGGGGTATATCTCGCTTCAACGATACCAGCAGCATTGAGTTTTCGAAGCATTAAACTCTACACGGTTTTTAATTCCCCATTGTACAATGCTGTTTGAATCAGAGTTTATTGAGCTTATCATACTTTGCCGTTGCAGTTCCACATCTGAAGAGGAGGGAAGTGAATAAGAAAAGCTTAAGGTACAATAGTTAACGAACAAATTTCTTATATTAGAATTTACACACAAGAGATCATCAAGAAAAATGAAAAAGATGGTCGGAGACAAAACGGAACCCTCGGGCACACCAGCAATTATATTGTGGATTTCAGACTTGAATCCGTCCAATACAATTTGTACTGAATGGTTCGAAAAGTTCCTAATGTGGCTTTTCTTACAACCACGAAGAATTGCTACTAAAATTCAATGTTTTTTGGCATGTAAGAAATGTGCGAGAACGAATCAATCCCTTTTTTGAATGTCTGTGTTGTCTGGTCAGCTGTAAAATCGTTTTATGCATGATTATCACAACAACAGAAAATTCAGCTGTAGTATATGTGTAAAATCCGTGTACAAGTATGTGTAAATCCGTCTCCAAAAAGAGATTCAAAAGAAATCAATCCTTCGAGAAATAAATTCAATTTCTTTGAGAAAGAAATGCGTTTAAGGGAAAAAAATTGCCACTTTTACGTCACGGATCAATTCTTGGGTTGTAAGAAAAGCCACATAATCCAACGTAGAAGGGATTGATCGCTACCGTAGAGAAAGATGCCAGACATTACCAAATGCTTTTGAAATATCAAGTGATACAATCTTACTTTCTCCAAAAGAATTGTTCCACTGTTCGGTGAGATAAACCATCAGATGACCGGTGGACCTGCTGCTGCGGAAGCCGTATTGCCGTTCATTAAGAAGCTTTGGGTCTTCGAGATATTTCTTGAGCTGATAATTTATCAGCGTTTCTATATGACTTTAGTACAATCGGACGATAATTGGAAGGAAAAGAAAATTCACCTTTTTTTGGAATTGGCTGGACAAATGAAGTTTTCCAATTGTTTGGAACGAGCCCAGAAAGGATAGATGGAAAAGCTTACGCAAGGGTTTTGCCAGTGTCTAAGAAAACCTCTTCAGAATAATAGCGTGGATACCATCCGGACCAGCGGATTTATGTATGTTGAGATCCTTAAGGATTCTCGCCACAGCACGAATGCGGAAGAAGATTTGTCCCATGGAATCGTTGACGCGCTCAAGAATAGGCGGCGTCATGACCCTCTGTGGCAGCGAAGAGTTGGCGGCGAATTGCCAAGCAAAAGGTAAGCTTTCGCGAGAGAGCTAACAACTGGAGTGTCATTGTCAACGAGCATTGGGACCGAAGAAGAAGCAAAATTCTTCGTGTTTTTACAAATGACCAAAAATTCTTACTGCCTTTGGGACATTGAAGTATTTTTCGCCTTGATTTTTGGTCATTTAAAAATTTGGTCCGTCGAATATGGGCATTGCTGGTCTTCCTGGCTTGTTAAAACTTACTCCGGTTTTCTTCAGTTGGATTGGCTCCGAAACACCGGAAACCTACCTACTAGCTAAAATCATCACACCACCATTCTTCTTTGGGTTTGATACTTTAAGTTTTAATCCTATTCGGGATAAAACGCAACGAAGTCAGTTACGGAAGAGTTGGCCCACTTTTTACTTTGTTGAACGCGTTTGAGATTGACAATTGAGTTTATTCGCTATCTTTTTGTGTGTTCCCTTATTTTTCCTTTCTTGATACAAAAGCTACTGTTACCAATCACCACAAGAAAATTCAGCTAGCACAAATTAGTTGGCTTTTGTTAGATTTATCGCTTTCAAAATCCGGCAGATTATTTCATAAATTAAAAAAAAACCTCACCTACTTACAACGGACTTAATTAGAGATTAATTTACACTTTTATTTTATTCAATTTCTTACATAAAAACATTAAACTATAAAATAAATACAAAATAAATAAAATTGCTTAAAACAAAAACTTATTACACATAATGGTAGTAAAATAAATGAATATACATTTTTTGTTTGTCTTTTCAATGGAATGTTTAATGGAATAGTTTGAAAAATATTTTCTATAGGACTAGTTTTAAGTATACAGCGATGGTAACTTTAAAAATAAAAATACTTTTGATTCGTTTCAAATTTTAAATGCTTGATATTTTATATTTTGTTTAACAATTTTTGAACTTTTTAATGGAAATTTGAAAGTCGTACTTCTTGCAAGTGCTTTGGAGAAATTTAAAGATTTTTGTCTATGGAATGTTTAACATATCGTCACAGATTAAGTGTTGATATAAGTTTTTATGATGAATTCTTTTTTGTGTTTTTTTTTTTTTTTTTTTAGAGAGAAAAAGTGGTAACATTTTTTTTTTAAATGAATGTTGGCTGTTGCATTTAGTACTGTAAATATCTGGCATTCCTTTTGCGCCCCATTGTGCATATTTTGAAAGGACATGGATGCATATCTGGAAGAAAATTGAAATCAGTTAACAATTTATACATTTTTAAGTTTAATATCAAAGTCAAATTAAAAAAAAAAAAAAAAATGTGGCAAAATTGTTTAAATGATAAAAATATTTAATTTGACGAAAATAAAATTTAAAAATTAAATAAACAAATTTTGTGTACTCACAATAGTTTTTCCCAGCTGAATTAATTTAAAATAGGCACCAAAGAAAATCGAAAATGAAATTGAAAGAAAAAAATATTAGAAATCATGAAATTTAACAGAAATGTAAAAACAAATGTAAGAAAAACACGAAAGTATGAGAAAACCGCCCTTCACAAAATAGAAAGTAGTGTTGCCTTAGCAAGCGACTGATCAAGAGTTCTGACCGCCCGCCCTAGACTAATTATGAGGACGCGTCCCCGCTAGGTGTGTTAAGTTTTTTAGAATCTAAAAATTGAATTTATGTTACGTTTTTGGGTTTTAAACAGACAAGAAGTAAATATTTTGCTCTTTAGATACCGTAAATTGTATTTATGGCCAACAACAAAAACATCGGGAAAACATCGATTTATCGAAGATAGAACCGATGTTTTTTTTTAACATCGATGTTGTTATAAGAACATCGATGTTTTTTTTTAACGATGTTGCATCCCTATATATAGGCCAGTTCTACCTGAAATTATCTCACTGACATTGCATATGGAATCAGCTAGTATAATTAACAATGGTGTTTTCGATATTTTGTGCTACATCAAACCCAAAAAAAAAAAAATTCCTATACTAAACTTATGTAAAAAAAAACAGTACTGTGCTAGGTTCTCAAGATGGCACCACAATCGATTGCCAGGTCGCACAATGCTCACTGAGATCTCAATGTCACTGTGACAGAGGCAAAATCATTTGGTTGAACATAATTCTCAGTTTTCATTGAGATAAAATGGTTACTCTACCATTTTATCTCAATGATAACCCCAATAAAAAAATAGAGTGGCGCGACAGCTCTTGCAGAGCCAAGGCCTAAGTGGCTTACTCTCATCAACAATTCTCTAGGTGCGTGTGAACAATTGAGGGGACCTACAATTTTACGCCGATTCCGAACGGCAAAGTTGAGAAGCACTTTTTCATGACAGATGATACTTTTGGAAGTTTTGTCAGTTCTTCGCAAGAGGCAGTGTCCGTGAAAGATGAAATAAAAACTTTGGGCCCGAGTAGGATTCGAACCCACGACGTTCTGCTTAGCAGCCAACGCACCTAACTACTAAGCTACGGACATTACCCCAATATCACGGCTAAAATCCAACAAAGCCGCTGGAGCAGATGGTCCATCTGCTGAGATGTTCCAAGCAGCAGGCGACGGGCTAGATAGGAGCATGCACCAAATAATTTGTAAGATATGGTCACAGGAATGCATGCCCGATGAACGTGGAACATCAGCATTGTTTGCCCGCTCGATACCCACCACATTTTCATTTCATCGATTTTAAGGCCGCGTATGACAGCATCTACAGACATGAACTGTATAAGGCTGTGTCTAGTTTTGGCATCCCTGCCAAGCTCGTTCGCTTGTGCAAAATGACGATGGAGGACTCGCGCTGCTCCATCAAGGTTGGCAACGAGCTTACGAAATCTTTCGACGTCAAAAAAGGATTCAGACAAGGCGATACACTGTCGTGCGATTTCTTTAATATCGTTCTTGAGAAGATAGTGTAGAACTCCACCGTCAACACCAGAGGCACTATCTTCCAGAAATCTGTTCAACTCCTCGCGTCAACTCGCGATGTCAATGGCGCCTTTGTTAGAATTGAGACAGAAACGGCAAAAAATGGGATAAGCGGTAAATGAGGGAAAAACGAATTATATGCTGTCTTCGAGGAAGAACATACAACACCGACGGCTCGGACAGCACGTCACAATGAACACATACAACTTCGAGGTAGTAGAGGAGTTTGTCTACCTAGGATCCGCTATAAACACGGGCAATAACACCAGCGCCGAGTTTAGACGAAGAATAACTCTTGCTAATCGCTGTTTCTTTGGGCTAAGAAATCAATTGAGTGGAAAAGCCCTCTCTCGAGGAACTAAGGTAAAATTGTACAACACCCTAATCATCCCAGTCCCACTGTATGGTGCAGAAGCATGGACAAAATTGGATGAATGTGCTTTAGGCTGTTTCGAGAGGAAAGTTCTTCGGGTCATCTTTGGCCCCGTGTGCATTGAAATGGAATGACGGAGAAAATATAATAGCAAACTTTACGGGTTGTACAACGAAGTGGACCAGAAAGGTCAAGGTCCAGTGACACAGATTGCTCGATCATTAAGAGCGGATGGACACCAATGCTCCGGCCCGGAAAGCCTTCGACACTATTCCCGAGGAACGTAGCAGGAGAAGAAAACCGCGACTTAGGTGGAGCACTCAAGTGGAAGAGGACCTCAACCAACTTGGAGTGCATAACTGGGACAGCTAGCTAGGGACCGAGCTGGCGTGAAGAGACTGTTGATTGAGGCCCAAGTCTACAACGGACTGTAGCGCCACCTTAAGTAAGTAAGTAAGTTGCCTTAAGCTACACCGAGCTCTACAAAGAGCAAACAGAATTTTGATGGAATGGCTAAAATTTACTTCCTTCATTTTTGTTTGAAGCGGTTTTGTCGTCATGCAAATATACATTTTTCTTTAACTTACAAATAACGTTCTTCTTCTCAGCATGATCCTTCTTATTTTTGACTTTAGGATTTTTCTTCTGTAATGGCAACGGAGTCGGTATACGTTCTGGAAGTTCATCATCCAAATTCGTTCCAATTTCGTCATCGCCATAATTAGGACGAAAGATGTCTCTCAAATTTTGACGTTTTGCCAAAAATGCTGGATTACTCACAGGATACCTCTTCTAAAAAACAAAAATAAATATTTAAATTTAATTTAATTTTCGCTGTTAAAAAGAAAATGCTTACAATTTCACTGTAAACATCATCGTCCATTGTTTCCGTTTCGTCCATGATGTATTGTGGGATATCTATTTCGGGATAATAAAGTCTGTTTTCCGGTCTTGCTTTAATTCCGCGACTCAACATAACTGTCAAGAAAATGCAGAATGCAAAATTATTTGCTGATGGGAATGCCATTGTTATGGTTGTTCTGTAAAAGAAAAATAAGTCTCATGTTAATGCTACTGCATTGTAGACAGAAATTTAATTGACACGTGGGTTTCGATTTGATTTCTGATAATGCAAACAACACCGTGGTGTCTTGTGGCACAAAATAAAATATCCTACAGGTTGTTGTGTAATTTTTGGCTGAGTTACGTATGCAACATCAAGTTCAATAAAGTAAATACAAAAATTATTAACTTTAAGGCGTAAGCGAGTATTTTTAATTCGGCATACGTCAAGGAACTAGGTTTAATTTACTATTGAATGCATTGATTGATAAGGAACGTACTATTGAATTTGCTTTCAACCTTTGAGACGAGATTATGACCTTTTGGGCAAATAAAATGTATCAGTCACACACAAGTCATTGTGTTTATTGTCAACACGTACTTTCACACTGTTTATAAATATTTACATCATTTGATGCAAAACTGTTAAAAAAATTCCAGAGTAATGTAGTGCCAACAATGCATTTTATTATTTTTATTTTTTTTTACATCAGAAAGTGCAAAATAGAATGAAAATTCTTCTATTTATTTTCAGACTGGTGATAGCGGAAGGGTCGCTATAGCCCCATCGAGGAGTATCATCATGATCCGCCTTTATATGATGAGGCATAAGGCTGTAAAAACTGAGTCAGATCAATGATCCTCGCGAACTTTCTCCAGATGAGTCCTGAAACCAAAGCGTGTTCCATATTCCTATACCCCTTCTCAATTATGTTTTCCCATCCTTCAAAGGTATTGCGTATAAGCTGGCCGATAGACCAACTCCCCTCTGTCCAAAGCTCCTAACTCCTACACAACAGAACGACCTTAAAGTTGTCCATATAGTTTCCTTCCATCTCTCTGTATTCCCGCTAACCGCCGTCAACAGGTGCTATTCCTATTCCTTCCTGTCATAATGATGTTAACATTCTCCTGACTCCTCATCCTTAATTTGGACTGGATCTAAGGTGTTAAACGACCAGTGTCGATGTTAAGCCTGGCTGAGGGACCAATTCAAAAATAGCGCAGTCTCTAACGGAGTATCCGGATACCTGGCGATTTCCGGATGAATCAGCCTTGTCTGTGTAATGTGAATCTCTGTACAGATGGTCCTCCCTTTCTTCGCAACTCTTGAGATCGACTTAATCAATTACTTAACCGGTTCACAATCCATTAAGGATCTCGGCCTGAGATACGTCAGCCTTCTATCGGGAACGGACCCTCGCATTCACTCTCCAGTCGCCGAAACCAAGCGTTCTGGCTTCCGCAGTTACTTTTACCGTAGGTACGGTCTTCCTTGTCGTCTCGAACCTGGGGGCTGCGATACGAAAACTTTTTTGGTTGGAGCCAATGTAGTCGTCTTACCTTCTTCTCCATTCGCCATCGCATATGGTACCGAAAATCCGTGGAAGAAATTTTCTTTCGAAAGTGCACAGTATCAATTCCCCTTTTTTACTTATCGTCCAGCACTCGGAGCCGTAGAGTAGGACTGGTAAAATCAACGTTTTGTATAGCAGACACTTTATCTTGAGAGTGAGGAGTTTTGAACCCAGTTGTTTTGCCAAACTAAAGTAGCAGCGGTTCGGTAGGGTAATTCTTCTTCGGATATCCACACGTTTGTGGGATTGATGTTTGTTCCAAGGTAGGTGAACTCTTTAACTACCTCGAAATTGTTGCTCCCAACAGTGACGTTTTGCCCCAGGCGGTGGACAGATGTTGCTTTGTTTGTTGATAGCATGTACTTTGTTTTGTCCTCATTCACTTCAAGACCAACGTGTTTCGCTGTGAAGGCTTCAAGCACAGCTCTCTTAGATCGACCGATAATGTCAATGTCTTCCGCATAACCTAGGACCTAGGTGGATTTGTTGAAGATAGTGTTTTCCGTGCTCACACCTGCCTTGCGCACTATCTGCTCCTTGACAATGTTGAAGAAATCACATGACAGCACATCTCCTTGTCTAAACCCTGTGCATATTTGAAACAACTCAGATGAGCTGGTACCCATTCGCACACTGCACTGCGTATTGTTAAGCGTCATGCAGCACAGCTGGGTTTCTTTTGGATCCCGAATTCAGAGGTCGCCATCATAAGCTCTTGGCTTGGCGGTGAAAGCTATCATAAACAGCTTTGAAGTCGATGAAAAGACGGTGGGTTGCGACTTAAAATTCGTTGGTCTTTTTCAAGATCTGCCTCAGTGTGAATACTTGGTCTATCGTTGTTCTGCCTGGCCTAAAGCCACACTGGTACGTGTCGATTATTGTGTTGCAGAACGGCTTAAGACGCTCACACAGTACGTTGGATAGGATTTTGTATGCAACATTAAGCAGGGATATGCCGCGATAGTTTTTGTATGACATAGAATCGCCTTTTTTGATCGCATGTGGTGCAGACCAGTCAGTCATGCATTCTTCCTCCCACACTTTGGTGATGACCTGGTGCATGCGGTTTATCAAAACACCTCCTCCATATTTAAAGAGTTCCTCAGGTATGCCATCCGACCCGGCGGAATTGTTATTTTTTAGCTTTTGGATGGCTATTTCTACCTCTTCTGTGCTGGGAGTGGAACAGCGACTGGGTTCCAGTCTGTTCGTGGGATCAAAGATGATGAAAAAAAAAAACAAAAATTGAGACCGATAATATTTCAAAACCGGGCGACAGCTAGGTTCCAGAGCCATAAAAAGTGGTTGTGGGTACTCATGGCCCCTCTTCTTTTGCACGTTGCAGTGAAGGTATTTCTACCTCAATCCAATTGTAGCGGGTTGTGAATAAATGCCCCATCACTACCACAGGCAGTAAACCTCTCTAGAGGCTGGTAGGAAACCGCTTGAATAAGCTAAAGGCGTCCTCGCCCTATTTCGCGAGGTCCTTACAGGATTACAACATCAGTAGTACAATAAAGTTAGAAAAAAACATTCAAATTTAGCACTTTGGTCCATGTAAACTGTTTATTCTGTTGTTTTATGACCATGAATCACATTTGATTCAAAAAACTATCAAACATTTGTAAACCTTCACCGTCAGTCTTCAGCCAAAATGTCAATCTTTTTAATCTCAAGTGGAGTATAATGTTCGGTCAAATTGGCATAGATTTGATTTAACAAGAAATGTCAAAATTACTGTTTACTTATGGATTCGACTTCCTCAAGAAAACAAAATTATTTACTATGTGTGTCAAAATAGCTATGCACATTTTAAGCAACGAAAACAATGTGTTTTATAAAGAAGCACTCCATTGGCACGATATAAAATGCAAGCTGAAAATACCAGTCACGTTGTATAATTCCTTACTTTATTACGCATCGTCCATTTTCCAAGAGTTAACCTTACCTTTTTTTTCTTAACAACTGCATTGTTAAAAACTTTGTCAACTCAAAAAGTTTCAACTTTCATAACAGTGGAAGGTTTCATCAAACACTTCCATTCGTTCAAGTAACACATTCGTCACATTTCAACCTAAGGGAGGATTTCCAATGAAAAAAAAATAAAATAAGCTGCGTATCAAAAATTTGAAGAAAACAAATGTTGTAGTAATTAACATTTTTGACAAACAATAATTATATTCATTCATAATTAGTGATTAATACTCTAAAGAGTTCATGGTAGTTTTATGGGTCGTTTGTTGCTCATAAATGAGATAACTTTTTGAACTTCTTCGATAGTTTTATGATCGCCCCATCGGCAATCGGCGATAAGTGTGACGAGAGTCAATAAATCGACTTGAAATGCAATTTTTCCTTTCATTTGATTTGCATCAAAGGATGGAAGGAAAGATATCGTTTGTGGCGGTGTGCTTTTGTTTTTCGTAGGGGCAGGGTAGACGTATACTTAATTTATAATCATACTAAATTTTTGGAGGCTCGGCTTGTTGATTGGCTTTGTTTATTTTAAAGCAGCACTTGGAGATATGGGAGATAATTAGCGTGCCTCAATTTTCATGTTTTTATTTTAATTTTTAAAGGCGATTTGGTTTGACGTCTTTGACAATGTTTTTTGTTATTGGTTTTATATTCAGATTTATGTTACAGATTGTGTGGAAAAAATATGAGGCGATGTTGCTAAATTAGGACAATCAGTGATATTTTACGTCTTTAAAAATTTATGAACTGATAGATAATTTATGTGAAGCAATTAACGCAGTTTCGGGGTTATTCACCGAAATTTTGAAGATTTGGTGGTTTCAAGGTCTTAAAAAAAAAGTTGAGCTTAATGCGTAAAAGATAATCTGGCATGATTTTGTTGAGACGCAATTTATTTTGTTATTGATAGTTAATTGAATTCTAGATTTGACAGATGAACTTTTTGATAATTTTACATGAAAACTTAAATGGAATGCTCTTGAGCGTTGCTTGCCATAACCTGAAGATAGGAGGCATTCAGAACTACAGCAACTACATCCTTATCATCGTCTTATTGACCTTTTTAATTGTAACTTATATGTAGCTGCCCGTGGGTTAGTGGTTAGGTGCGTTGGCTGTTAAGCAGAACGTCGTGGGTTCGAGTCCTACTCGTGGCCATAAAGTTCTTATTTCATCTTTCACGGGCACTGCCTCTTGCGAAGAACTGACAAAACTTCCAAGAGTATCAATCTGTCATGAAAAAGTGCTTCTTAACTTTGCCGTTCGGAATCGGCGTTAAATTGTAGGTCCCCTCAATTCTTCACACGCATACTAGAGAATTGTTGATTAGAGTAAGCCACTTAGGCCTTGTCTCTTCATGCGCTGTCGCGCCACTCAATTTATTTAATTGTAACTTATGAATGTCTTAAGCAGGGTATACACACGTCAAATTGCCATCCAGCATTGAGAGTATGTTAGTGAAAAAATTCACACGTATACGTGGTGTGTATGATTGACGAAAAATCAAAATGCTGGATATGTGTATAGTCGTGATTGAGTGATTGATCCAGCATTGCGGAAAAAGAAGAAAAAAAGAAGACAAAAAAAAGTATATGTATTCATATTTTAAATTTTTATTTTTATTTTTATTTTTTTTTTCGGTACTTCTCTCTTCCTCAGCAGCAGAAAAAAACTGACTGATTGAAGTCCCATGCTGGACGTGTGTATATGCAACGTCAATCAGAATTTACTAACACACTCTCCCATGCAGGATGGGAATTTGACGTGTGTATACCCTGCTTTAGACCGTTCCAGTTGGTTGTTATGAGATTGCCAGAAAGCATCAGTTGTCCCCCAGGAAATGTGTCAAATACAATTTCTGACCATTCCAGCAATCATACAAATCAAAGATGGAAACATAAAAAGTAGAAGATTTCCCCCGTTCTTGATGGCTGAATCACAAACACGCTTTAACGCAGAACTGACATAAACGGAACGGTGGCGTGACCGGAACCGTAGGTATACGTAACGAATCAACAAAATTTATATATATTGTGCTCTGTTTTGTCAATTTTCGAACGGTTATGCTTACGAACGTAAACTGTGTTACCCTTCGTTTTTTACGGACCAAAATTTGACAGATCCTGGAAAAAACCAATGAACTCCAAATCGATACCCACTACCTTTTTATCGATTTTAAGGCCGCTTATGACACCATCAACAGAACCAAACTGTGTAAAGCTTTATCTAGTTTTGGCATCCCTGCCAAGCTCGTTCACTTGTGCAAAATGACGATGGATAACTCACGCTGATCCATCAAGGTTGGCAACGAGCTTACGGATCTTTCGATGTCAAAAAAGGATTCAGTCAAGGCGATGCACTCTCGTGCGATTTCTTTAACATCGTTCTTGAAAAGATAGTGCAGAACTCCACCGTCAACACCAGAGGCACTATCTTCCAAAAATCTTTTCAACTCCTCGCGTACGCCGATGATACTGATATAATGGGAAGAACACAGCGTTATGTCAATGGCGCCTTTGTAAGAATTGAGACAGAAGCGGCAAAAATGGTTTCAGTGGTAAATGAGGGAATAAAGAAGTCTATGCTGTCTTCGAGGAAGAACATCAAAACCGACGGCTCGGACAGAACGACACAATAGACACATACAACTTCGAGGTAGTAGAGTAGTTTTTCTACCTAAGGCTCCGCTATAAACAATCGCTGTTTTTTTTTTTAGTCTAAGAAAGCAATTGAGTGGAAAAGCCCTTTCTCGAGCAAATAAGGTAAAATTGTACAATACCTTCATCATCCCAGTCCAGAAGCATATACCTTGACAAAACCGGATGAAAGTGCCTTAGGCTGTTTCGAGAGGAAAGTTCTTCGGGTCATTTTTGGCCCCATGTGCATTGAAGGGGAATGGCGAAGAACTTATAACAGTGAATTTTACGGGTTGTACAACGACATGGACCTAGCCAGAAGGGTCAAGATCCATCAGAGACTCAGATTGCTCGGTCATTTAGAGGAGGAGAGGAAGACCACGACTCAGGTGGCGCACTCAATTGGAATAGGACCTCAATCAATGGGTTGGAAAGGAGGTGTCGGTGTACATTGATCTTGAATTCCAGAACTACATTCGAGTTCTACATTCGCGTAGTACGGCTGAAGAACGATTCTCTACACTTAAGAAGACATCCAAATTGGCTCGAGGGTAAACTGAATGGCATTCATAGAAGACTGAGAAATACGGGAAAATTGTTAAGTGGGAGGAATGCAACTGTCTTACCGGATCCCTGTTGAAGATCTTTTCATTGAATCGATGTTTTGGTATTTAAACAGTTGGTAGGATCTCGGCTTTTATGCATATGTTGGTTTTAAAACAAAAAAATGATCAAGCTAGTGTCGGAAAAAGTAGACTTGGTGCTAACTTTTTAGGCAAACATCTGAAGTTCTGTCTTTCACTGTGAACACCAGCTTCAAAATATAGTCCGTCATAAGAGCACGGGTTTTGAAATCATGCAATCCTTCAATTTTTGAAAATTGTGAAGACAAAAAAATCTACCATCACGTCGAAACCAAAAGACTTGAAAAAGTCATAATTTGGACTTGGTAGTCCTGTTTAACTAAGTGAGCTCAATATATACTCTCATAATCTTTTTTTTTAAAGCTCCTGACCTTTGCCAATCAAATTTTACTTAAATCCTTAAATATCCTTAATTTTGTTTTTCTCGTGCTTTCAAATCGAGTTTACCTTTACGTATTCACAGTATAATTATGCTCCAAAATAAATGTTCACTAATGAGGACGTTCTGTCTGGCCGGTAGTCTAGTTTATCCAAAATGCGTCATTTATCAGGTCTATCCTCACTTCTTCGTAGAAAAGTGTTCCACTTAAACTGACCTCCTCAACTCTATGCCAATTTCATTAAACTAGGAGCAATCAACTTAATTGCGTTAATTTTGTTGTCTCTCGGTAAACAAGCGGGAAAATCCCTTTTCGAATGATACCAAAACTTTCCAAATGACTTTTAAATTAATATTTTTTGTTTTCACTTCATTAAACAATAATAAATTTATTTAACAAAATAGCCACACACACACTATAGGTGACAAGAAGTTATCAAATTCGCAATAAATTAAACTTCTCTTCACCAAGGGCAGTGTTCCAATTCGCATTCGCGAATAGGGAACCAAAAATCTACCCGCAATATTATTTGTTTATAAAATAATCACTTTAACGGAAAATTTTAAAAAAATTCCAATACCTACCTAAGGATGACAAACTGGATTCACAAATATCTTTAAAATGCCGGCGGCAAAGTGGAAATATTTTCTATTTTCGAAAGTCTCACTAAAACACTTCACTGTTATATTCTGTTCTTGTTAACCGTTAAGAGTCACAGATTTGAATGAAATCACCGCAACTTTGCAACAGGGCTTTTATATGCAACAGGTTTTATAGACAGTGGCACTCGCCGAATTTGAAAATGAATGAATTCAGGGATTTCAACAAATTTGTGTGTAGGAGAACTTTTGATGAGTTTATCGATGCACAGGCGCGTGAAGACTTTCTTCGTTTGTTATCATAAAGTATTCAAAAGCAATGAAATTTGAATTGGTGGAGTATTTGTAACGGAAATCTTTGGGGATTTTATTGATAACTTATGAAAACTTTGTTGGGGGTAAAATATATTTTAATTGATATCGCGTCAACTGATTCGCAATAACTGTACAAATAGTTTGCGATGATAGTCCCATTTATAGGAATTGCGGGTTGCTGGACCGCACTGTATTCGAGAGAGAACTCGGACAGTGTTTTGATTTTGAATGATGATACCTTAAGTGTGTACGTACCTCTTTCTTGAAGCCTCGACTGATAACGATAAGACGTTGTACAACATCCCAACAACGATGCTGATTCAATTTCATCGCGTGTGTAATCTTTTTTTTTGTGTTTTGTTTCATTCACTAGAAAGATGTTGCTGTATACATTTGAGACTTTGAAGGCAGATTAAGGGTTTGAGATTTGGAGCACATTTTAATTATTTAATTGGAATTCCCTGTGGAGGTGCAGATTCTCAAATGGTTTGTTTGAATTGTGGGAATTTTTGAGTGAATCCTTTGGTAAGCAGAACTTTTGATGTTGAATTTCAATGAGTTTACATATTTCTATTCGGAATTCATAAGATCGTATAGTGAAAACCTACATTTATCAATAATCCTGCAAGGTTTCAAATAAATAATACAACAATTTACATAGGCTAAATCTTAATGACGTGGCAATGCTGTCTCCCGATTGGTACTATTTATGCAAGTTAAAGAAAAACAAACAATTAAAAATTTATATTTTGATAATAAATATGCAAATAGCGTAGTACAATCTGCAAATATACAAAAATAAAATTAATCACTATATTTGTTGTTCTAAAATGATTTGATGTATTAGAAGCGAGCATTTTTTTTATTCTTTGTCGATAATTTAGTGCTGTTCACAAAAAAGTAAGCAGTTTTCGAGCCTTGTTCAGTTGAGACCGCAGTCATCCTTGACGAAGATATGTCGATATGTTCTATGTGGATGAAAAAATGCTTGCTGTTCATATGTTAGTTACGTCGGAAATGATTGAATGTCAAAGCGGACCCAAAACACTCAGATAATAAAAAAGTTGTGTGTAAAATCGATTAGGTTATGTTAGGTTAGGTTATATGGACTGACAGTTGATTTTGTTTCCGTTACGCTTAGATCAATATTGATCGTTTTTGTGATACATCGAATATTGTTACTTTCTGGAAAAATTCTACCTATGAATTCTATGGTTGGTCCAGCCATTTGGAGGAATTGACGAAGTTCCAGTTCCCCGGGAGTTCAGATAGGTAGTTTTTCTAATTCAAAGAAGTTGCCTAAAAATGTTCCATCTTTCGTTGGTTTTTTGAATAACACTGTTTCCAATGTTTTGTTATAATTTGCATTGTTAGATTCTGATGTTATAGTCTATGTACTTTCACACCACCGACCGACACACCATCCAGCAGAGTCTTACATTATGCTGCAAGCCAAGAACCCTTAGCTCTTCGCGGCAGCAAGAAACAAGATTTGACTTGATTTGAGAGGCAGGGATCGTTTGACTAAAAATAAAAAATAAAAAGAGTGGCGAGACAGCTCATGAAGAGCCAAGGCCTAAGTGGCTTACCTATTCTCATCAACAATTCTCTAGGTGCGTGTGATGAATTGAGGGGACCCAAATTTAACGATGATTCCGAACGGATGATACTCTTGGAAGTTTTGTCAGTTCTTCGCAAGAGGCAGTGCCCGTTAAAGATGAAATAAAATAAAATGGGCACGAGTAGGACTCGAACCCAACGTTGTGCTTAGCAGCCAACGCACCTAACCACTAAGATACGAACACTACCCTATCTATTAATTTATTTATTAATATATTATGACAAGCTGACTTCGTACTGCCTCAAATAAAAGATCTAGACTTTTGTACCCCGCTACCTTATCACTACCCGCTACTCCATTATCCCTATACCCCCTACCCTTCCAATATTTACTCGCTACCCAGCTATCCGCGATTTTTAAATGCTACCCGCTACCCTGTTATCCAGTTCTACGTTACCACTCTACCCGCTACCGACTGCCCGTTACCCACATCCCGCAATCTGCTACACGCTATAGGCTACACTGCTCCCCACTATCCTGTTTCAGTGCTACCACGCTACCCGCTAAACCACTATCCGCTACCCTGGCCATATCTCATGAACAACTTTTGGTAAAAAATACTTAAAACCCATCTACACCACTACCCGAACAAATGCATTTTTCAATTCTGCACCATTAAAAAAAATAGCAAGAAAAAGGTGTTCAAAAAATAAAAACAAATTTGTTGGGGTGACCCACCCTTAACACTGAGTGCTAATTAACCTATTCTCATACCTACTGAATATAGATATGAATCATCATAATCGGTTAAGCCGTTTCGGAGGCGTATAAACACTAAAACTGTGACATAAGAATTTTATATATATATGAGATTTATTTTATTTCTATTAAATTTTGGTGAATATGTAATATAATAACGGCGTGGTTGCCGTCTGCCAGATTGAACGTTTCGTAATTAAAAAAAAAAAGCGTGTGGTATCGCCATCGTGGATACCTGAAGATGGTAAAAGTCGGCTCATTACTGTTGGGTACACTATTTTCCCAATCTTATTTATAGGGGGAAGCTAGTAATAAAGGTGTTATTGAAGTCTAAATAAGGGGTCTTGTAATATGTACAGACGTTGTTGCTAACGTATTTTGTAACGGCCATGACGTTTTGACTAGCTCTCCAGATGTTGGTTTGACTAAGTCGAAGAGCGCTGTTCGTTGCCAATTCTTGTACAAATAAATCTTCGGGGGTTAGGTTAAGAATAATTCTAGACTCGCAGTTTTACTTTAGTAAAGGTTCTTAAGCTCGTGGATTTCTTCAGAACCCATGCATTCTGCGTAGCAAGCCAACGCACATACTACTATGTATTCGTTCAACTTGCTTCGGGTTCAAGTTCTCTCCCCTGATCTAACTATACTTACTTACTTACTGAGGATGGCTGCTGGCGCCTAAAGGCAGCTATTATCCATTGTGGATTTGGGCCTCAACTAACAAGTTTCTCCAGCCAGCTCTATATCCCAAGGCAGGTACCCTACAGTTAGACATGGCCTAATACAGCTCGTTTCTGTAGATACTGTGAACGCGGCCTTGAAATCGATGAACAGGTGATGAGTATCGATTTGATGTTCCTGGGATTTTTCCAAGATCTGCCGTAATGTGAATTTTTGGTCACTTCCCTGGTCTAAAGCCATACTGATAAAGACCTATCAGATTGTTGACGAAAGGTTTAGACGTGTACATATTACAGGAGAGGGAATCCGAAGTTATAGTAGTTCAGAGGGTCTCCTTTTTTCAGGATCGGGCATACAATTCTGAGACTCTATTCTGAGCGCATGCTTTCTTTTGATCATATTCGGCAGATGAGTTGGTGCAAACTCCCAACCAGGTCATCTTCTGCTGCTTTGAATAGCTCGGCAGTAAGGTAGTCAGATTCAGCAGTTTTATTGGACCTTAGCTTGGTTATGCAGATAAACCTTTAACTCTTGAGCAGTTAGAAACCAACATTCGACAAGTTGTGTGTCAAAAAGTGATCGAAATTTACCTTAAAAGAATCGATGCTTGCAAAAACTCTTTGTATGTGTTTTATTTACGTTATTACCATTCTAATGACGAAAGAGAAGCAAGACCAGTCAATGAAGACCCAGTCCCAGCCCCCAGGACAGAATACGCAGTGCAGTGTGCAAATGGGTAAGAGCCCATCCGAGTTGTTTCAAACATGCTCAGGGTTTAGACATAGTTCTGGAGCAGATAGTGCGCAAGGCAGGTGTGAGCATGGAAAACACTATCTTCAACAAATTCACAAAGCGTATAGGCTAAGCGGACGACATTGACATCATCGGTCAATCCAAGAGAGCTGTGCTTGAGGCCTTGAGGGTCTTGAACTGAATGAGGACAAAACAAAGTGCATGCTTTCAACAAACAAAGCAACATCTGTCCAACGCCTATGACAAAATGTCACTGTTGGTAGCAGCAATTTCGAGGTTTAGAGGAGTTCACTTACCTTGGAACAAACATAAATCCCATACATGACAATTTAGTGGATATCCGAAGAAGAATTGCCCTAGCGAGCCGCTGCTGGACGATAAGTAAAAAAGGGGAATTGATACTGGGCAATTTCGAAAGAAAAATTCTTCGACGGATTTTCGGTCCCGTATGCGACGATGACGAATGGAGAAGAAGGTTCAACCGAGAACTGTATGAGCTGTACCAACATGTTGATGTAGTCCAGAAGGCCAAGAAAAGACGACTACATTGGCTCGGCCACATAGAGCAAATGGACTACAACGCTCCAGCCAAGAATATCTCCTCTTCGAAGCCCCCAGGTTCGAGACGACAAGGAAGACCGAACCTACGGTAAAAGGACCAAGTGACTGCGGATGCCAGAGCGCTTGTTTTCGGCGAATGGAGAGTGCATGCGAGGGACCGTTCACGATGGAAGGCTGGCAGTATCTCAGGCTGAGATCCTTCATGGATTGTGAGCCGGATAAGTAAGTAAGTTTATTTACGTTAACTTTTGAAACCGCAAAATGGATAGCCCGCTATTTATTTCAGGCTAAAAAAAAAAAAAACATAAATAGATGCACAGTAATATGTTTTTGCCAGCGAGATTACCGCATCTGAATGCTGAGTATTTAACTTGCCAAATTTTCTGATTTTCAATTAAATAATCTAAGTTCAGGAAGTCTTTAAGTAATAACCTTAAAACACTTTCATTCTACAGTAACTTATACAAAAAATTAATCAAATACCGTCTTGAAGCGTTGAGCGTTTGTAGCTAGAAACACGAATTTCAAACGTGGGAGTACTCGTAAATTTGAAAATCGGAAACATGCTGACAAAATTGCTATCGCACTGATCGTTGTTTTACTTAGACTAGACTAGACATAATTCTTTCTTTAAGTCAAATGGTTATCATCAGGATGATACTGAGAATCCCATAAAGATTTACCTACCCAAAGTTTACTCTCAGATCTGATGAATTAAATTTAAACATTTATAAGTTCAATAATAGAATTAGTTTATGCAAGTTCCTACTAGAAATTACTTTGAACTAGTATTTCCGTCACACATTTTGGCACGTGCCACTCGAGCTGGGTGCCATATGTGTTTGTTTTCATGATTCATTAAATGTTTAAGGTTCATTCACCTACTTACTATTCTAAAATGTCATGTAAATGAACTTGCAAAAATTCAAAACCTAGAAAAAGCAATTTGAGAGTGACCTTCAAATGTCTTATCAGCAGACACTAATGAATGATTACCCAACGCCGCCGTCACTGACGCCTTCAGAAGTAATTTATATAACTGAAATGATCCTATTTCTAGACTTTTAGTAGGACGGAACTTCCTACATAACTTTGTTATATATTTGACCCAAATGACAGACAACGATTTCATCATTACCAGTTTATACTCGTTCAAATTACAAATGTCTTATCAGCGAACATGCCAAATTTTGACAGCTCTATTTAACGTTAAGAGATAAAACACTGCTATAGACATCATACTCATCCGCCATCTCATCAGTCATTTTCTTATCATCGATATGGTGTTTTAATTTTAATGCCTAAAGCGGGGTTTTCAATAATTGCCATTGGAACAAATCCCCTGATTAGCGAATAATGAGTTTGCCAGCGATACAAATGAATTTGACAAAATATACCCGTATCAGTTGAAAATCATTTGAAATCTTGCATCATCTTGTCATTTTGTATTAACGGTTACTATTGCTAGTTAAATGAGTGCTGAAAATTAATGTGATGCCAAATGTCAAAACTTTATGGTTGTCAAAATCTTTTTTAAGAACTTGATAACACAGGCAAATTGAAATTATGATCAACCATTAATTTCATCAAAGCAATATAAAGTAAAAAAAGTACAGTTTGTTCTAGTCCATTGATTAATAGATTGATCATTTTTAAAACGCAAATAAAAACGCTATAAAAAATGACAGAGGGCAAATAGAATTATCGCTATTGAGCATATCTGTAACAAGGAGAATGCCACCATTTTGAATTAATGATCTTTGGACATTTTTGAATGCATAATTTTATGCACTGTCATGTGTCAGACAGATTAAATATGATATTGATCACTAAAATATGACCTTTAGATCACCTTGCTTGCATTTATGTTATGTTTGATACATTTGTACGTCAAAAATGACATTTTCCTTACTCTCAGAAATTTTAAAAATCTGTAATAAAATGCCGGGATTCATTAGGAATTTTAAAGGGCATGGCCATGGCTTTACCGATGTCTTGTGACTTTTTATCGAGTTTAACTGCACATCGTTAGATACGCTTGGTCTTTGTCTGCGTTACGATGGTCTATGTATACTCTCGAGTTTGCTTTGAATGATATTTCTCCCTCGAAAAGTAAATGAATTTCGTTTGTTGACTTTTTTCTACAGTTGTTGAGATGTCAGATAAGCATATTTGAACTAGAGCTTGCGTTTGGAGTCACATTACGTAATATAACGTTTTCTTCTACGAAACGTGAGGTCGTAGCTTCATTGTAATAGCATCCTATGGCTGAATTCGTAATCGTCTAGTGAAGCCAAAGCTAAAACGTGTTTGTTTTTCAGCCATTAACGCGTTAGGTCTTTGCGATGTTAGAATTTTTTTATACTGTCAACTGTCTAGATACTAGAAATAAACTATTTAGCTGTTTCCAGTTTCCCACGCCAGGTTGGTTAAGGTCGGTCCTCTACCACCTATGTGCTCCACCTGAGTGCAGCGGTCTTAAACTTCTGCGACGTGGTTCCGGGTTGGATTCGAAGACTCTACGAGCCAGAGCATTATTTTCTATTCGCTCTACATGTCCCAACCATCTTATTCGTTATGCCTTTACGTTTCTGGCTCTATCATTGTCACCGAACAGCTAGTACAATTCTTGGTGGAATCTTCATCTCCATTCTCCATTCATGCAGACAGGACCAAAAATCACTCGAAGAATTTGTCTCTCAAAGCAACTCAAAGCGTTTTCATCGGATGTTGTCATGGTCCCAGTCTCTTCACCATACATTAGGACCGGGATGTTAAGGATTTCGTAGAGCGTCACTTAAGTTGCTCGGGAGAGTACTTTACTACTCAATTGCCTTCTAAGTCCAAAGGAGCAGCGATTGGCAAGAGTGATTCTTCGTTTGATTTCAGCGCTGGTGTTGTTGTCTGAGTAAATAGCGGATCCTTGGTAGACGAAGTCCTTAACTACCTCGAAGTTAAATCTGTCTATGTTGACGTTTTCTCCAAGACGTCGATGTTGGTTGTCCTTTCTTGTCGACAGCATTAACTTGGTCTTGCCCACGTTTACCACTAGACCCATCTTTTTGGCCTCCGTCTCAAGGCTCACAAACACTCCACTGACATCACGCTGTGTTCTTCCAACTATGTCAATGTCGTCTGCGTATGATCTTGAAGAAATCGCATGACAACGCATCGCCTTGTCGAAAACCTTTTTTGACATCAAAAGCATCTGTGAGGTTTTTTTCCGACCATGATGGAACAGCTTGAGTTTTCCATTATCATCTTTCACAGACGAACGAGTTTTTCTTGGATGCAGATACTAGACATTGCTCTATATAGTTGGTCTCTATAGACACTGTCATACGTGGCCTTGAAATCGAAACCCCCTTAGGTATCTATTTGAAGTTCCTGGGTCTTCTCCAAGATCCGCCGTAGGGTGAATATTTGATCGATGGTGGTCTTTCCGGGTCTGAAGCCACACTGATAAGGACCTATCAGTTTGTTGACGAAGGGCTGCACACGTTCACACAGCACGGCAGACAATAACTTGTAGGTGATGTTAAGGAGACTTATACCCCTGAGAATCGGGCATACGATGCTGAGGATCCATTCGTCGGCCATGCTTTCCTTCGACCAAATTTTGCAGATGAGCTGGTACTTGCTCCTAACCAAATCATCTCCTACAGCTTTGAATAGTTAGGCGGCTAGGCCGCGGTTTTGTTCGACTTAAATTTAGTTATCTTCACTTTGTCAATGTCGGGTGGGTGGAATTGTTGGCCTTCTGCACCCAAATTGAATAGTTCTGTATTGCTGGCGGAGTTTTGCTTGTCATCGCCATAATACAGCTTGAATCCACTGACTGTTCCCATGATGGTCTCTACAGGCTTCAGTTCGGGGTGAAGCCCTGGAGGTTTTTTCACCTTTTTGTAAATTTTTCGAACCTCGTTCCTGTTGTGACATCCCTCGATCTCCTCTTTTATGCTCCTCTCTCCTCTTCTGTTCGTAGAGCTCACGAGCTTCTCGTGTCCGTCTTTGCAGCCACCGCTTTGTATTAGCTACATGTGCTCGCCGGTACTCATCGTCAAGCCAGGGGTTTCGTTGTAGTGGCCGTGTAAACCCTAGCAGTTCAGAGGTGACAACTCTGATGGCTGCTTAGCAGTGCTGCCACTGGTTCTCTTCATGCTGTGCTGGCCGCAAAGGATCTAGTAATCTCTTGCGATTGCATCCGTTTGATGTCAAATTTCCTCCTAGAATTTTCGCATGTGGGCCTTGATCGAGATGTCCGCATTCGCACATTGGCTACAAGAAGTTAGTGGTCCGAATCGATGTTGGCACTTCGGAATGTGCTGACATCCTAGAAAAGTGCTAGAGAAGTGTCATGCGTCGATCGCAATGTGATCAATCAGGTTGACGGTTGATTTATCAGGAGATTTCCATGTCCCCTTGTGGATATCGAGATGTGGGAATCACGTACTTGCTACCATGACGTTTCGCCCCGCAGCGAAGTCGATTAGACAAGAGGCTGCCAACTGTTGACTTTAAAATATTGAAGTATTTTGGAAAAAAATAATTAGGGCTCAATCTCAATTGTTACTTGTTTGTTAGACACATGAAAAGAAAGACGAGCCTCCAACATCCAAGGATTGTGATAAATATGAAATTCCTATGTATTTTATAGTAGGAGTGCAGAAAATGTCTGTAATATTGTAACAAACACAAATTAACAATTCACTGCTTAACGTTCTAAACCGAGTCTGATAAGACTATAGTCTCAATAAAATCAATTCAAAACTACATTCCGATTTGCGTCGAAGACATTTCCGTTTCGCTACAGCTTTATAGGTCAAGTGTGTGTTCAATAAATTGATCAATGTTAAAGCAAAATCGTATTAATTGATATTCCATCTGTCAAATCTAGATCGATGCAATTCGAACCGATTGAAAAAATGATCTCTTATGAGATCTTCAATTAAATGCAATGCGCAAATAGCCCAACTGCCTTGTCATACTGGGGGGTAACTTCATTGAATTGAATTGCAGACAGTTTGACAACTTTGAAATTGCCTGCAAACACGAGAAAAATGTTGATGCAATGTTTACTCGAATGACGACAGTTCTGATAAATGCCAAGGGAAAACGCACGTCTTGTGTGGTGTGCACATTTAAATTTAAGCCAATCACGATTAATTGATTTCTGATGTAATTGCATTTAATAAAATCGCAATACGAGAAAATGTTGATTGATATACTTTATGGCTCGATTCACAAAGCTATATGGATTGTGGCAGTGGCTGTGGCAGATGTTGTCAAAACGAATCAGACACAGTGGCAATATTCTTTGTGTAATGAGGAGC
>CAKKXW010000001.1:88022715-88047310 GCA_920937365.1 Sphaerophoria rueppellii
CCGTGTCGCCATAAGAAGGGAGGAAGGAGTAGTTCTCAATGCAATTGGTTGTGTGATGAAATTTTAATTGGGAACATTTTGGCTTTGATGACTTAATCAATACTGTTTTTCCAAATGCGCATTATGTTCTTTCAAAGACTTATTTTTGAATTCATTTTTATTATTAGAACTTGTGGTTGATTTTGTTTATGCGAAGAAGCAATAATTCTTGAATCACTCTACGTGCAATAATATATTAATTTTTTTGTTTATATTTGTGGGGGTGCTTTTGTGCTTTTCATTACACGTTTTGCTTTTTTTTTTAATTCTTAAGTGTTTCTTTCAGACTTGAACACAGAAAGGTGTTAAAGTGGCTTTATTAACCTTGGGGAGTAGGAACCCCCAACGGCATTGACACCTAATCGTTTATGTTAATAGAAAGAAGGATTCGTTAGACAACAGAAATGTTTAAACAATTTTAATATCTTTTTAGCAACTTGCCGCCAACACAAATAAGCGACATGAAACTGAACAGAGTACAAAAAGTATGCAATTGCAGGGTTACCGAAATGCAGTTTTAAATGAGCAGAGCTATTTTTGACTTGATCCCTTCAAATATTTCTATTCACGGGGAATAAAGAGAATAAACCAAAACTTGCTTTGATCGTCAAATATGTCGGATTTTTATGATGAAGCTAAAAGTAAGAAGGTTGCGGTACAGTCCGTTGCGAACTTGGGCTTCAATCAACAGTCTCGGGAAGCCAGCTCACTAGATTGTCTCCAGTTTTGCATTCCAAGTTGTTTGAGATCCTCATCCACTTGAGTTCCCCACCTGAGTCGCGTTTTTCCTCTACTTCTTCGTCCCTCGGGAATGGTTTCGAAGGCTTTATATGACTCTAAGGCTCTGAGTAGCTAGACCTTGACCCTTGTGGCAGTCCGTGTTATTGTGCAACCCGTAAAACTCACTGTCCATTCTCCATCAATGTACATGAGGGCATAGATAACCCGAAGAACTTCCCTCTCGTACCAGCCTACGTCACTTTCATCCGATTTTTTTTAGTGTCCATGCTTCTGCACCATACAGCAGGACTGGGATGATGAGGGTGTTGTATAGTTTTACCTTAGTTGCTCAATAGAGGGTTTTTCCACTCATTTTCTTTCTTAGCCAAAAGAAACAGCGATTAGCAAGAGTTATTCTTCTTGTTTTTCCCTCAATTACCGCTAAAACCGTTTTTGCCGCTTCTGTCTCAATTCTCACAAAGGCACCATTGACATCAAGCTGTATTCTTCCCATTATATCAATATAATCGGCGTACGCGAGAAGTTGCACAGATTTTTGGAAGGTAGTACGCCTGGAACTCGTCGTTGGTATAATCCTTTTTTCTTCTGTGGGGGCATGCGCGCATGCTCATATTAATGTTGCCGAATGTAGCCTTGATTCGGATCGTCATTTGTTGAATATGGACTCGAATTGTTTCTGGTGATCTGCCTGGATTTTCTTCATTAAACTCCAAAATGCATTACTCAGAAATTACTGTGGTTTGTCCTCATTCTAATAAAGGCCAACGAAATTCCTAAGTCTGCTGCGTATTGTGTAATTTCATGGGTACATCATAATCATCGTTGGCTTGGCCAATGAAGTTTCTCCTTTTATCTGCGCTTCATCCGGGTCCGATCCGGGCATCCTTATTGTTAGTCGACGCCATCCAGTTCTATATGCTTTGGGCGTCCTGGTCTTCGCCATCTATTCAGCGCAAATTAGGTTTGCCGCGCTTTACATGAAATGTACCGCAAAGGGCTTTCCGGGCCAATTCCTATTAGCTCATACGGCAGCCCACCAGAGTCTACAAGCTTAATTTGAATCATCAAACCTGCTTCGCGGTATAGATAAAGCTCGTGACCATATCGTCTCCGGAATCATCTTAGCTCTACTATTCTCCTGAAGACTTAGAGTTCAGAGTGCTTTTGGCTAAGCAAAAACTAAGTCCGTACTCTTAAGACTATCGTCTTACACAGCAGCAGTTTCGAAATAATGGTAAGGATTTTGGATTAAGGGAGCCTTGAAAGACTAATATGAGATATGTTGGCTTTGAGCAGCCGCTTGCGTAGTTCTTTCATATTTCATATTGTTAATGCCTGGTACCTGTGGCATAGTGGTATGTGCTCTAGTTACTGTGTAGAACGCGTGGGTTCGAATCCTGCTCGTGCCCATAAAGTTTTTATTTAAGCTTTCACGGGTACAGCCTCTTGCGAACAATTGACAAAACTTCCAAGAGTATCAATCTGTCATGAAAAAAGTGCTTCTCAACTTTGCCGTTCGGAATGGCCGTTAAATTGTAAGTCCCCCCATACGCACTCAGAGAATTGTTGATGAGTGCAAGCTCCTTAGGCCTTAGCTCTACAAGAGCTGTCACGCCACTCTATTTGTATACTGTTAACGCCTGCTACTATTCACCTAAGTTAATTGAAGGATTGCACGATTATGGGTTTGTTCAATGCGCGCTCTGGGTCGCTCTGTGGTGCTCTGATTTCGCACTGA
Organism: Sphaerophoria rueppellii; assembly: GCA_920937365.1. Taxonomy (NCBI): domain Eukaryota; kingdom Metazoa; phylum Arthropoda; class Insecta; order Diptera; family Syrphidae; genus Sphaerophoria; species Sphaerophoria rueppellii. Next base: position 88,025,234 of record CAKKXW010000001.1, read on the forward strand.
CCTGTTCGATGTCGCTTTTTTTCGCTCCGGTGCGTTTCCACCGTTTTCGATGTGTAATCAGTGCCCGCACAGGAGTAAAGTCTTTTTCGGGGCTAGAATTTCGAAGCTGTTCGAATCAGCAAAGAAAACAGAGCGCTATTAGCGCGTTCGATGTGAAACCAAGCCCAGAGAAATTTTTCAGTTTTTTGACAGCTCCGTTCACAGTATGACAAGCACCGGAGCGTCCCGGGGCTGGTTACGTCGAGCATACCTTAGAATTCGTGCTCCTCCAACTTAATAATTGTTTTTTTTTTGCTTTTGCCCACGTATTCAGCAGACGGGTCTACCATGTACTTAGTTTTTCTGTCTATTATATGCAGCCTCAGGTTTTTTGCCAACTGCTCGATCGAAGAAAAATAATTTGATAGAACACAATTTTCGGTTACGGTGACTGTACAAATTGTTACTGCTGTCAATAACGCCGAATGGTTGACTTAAGCATCTCAGATACCTAAAGGCTTTTCATTACTGTGTCCATGTTGTCGAATCAAATCGTTAAATTAAAGCATTATTATTTTTAAAAATCATCAATCCTTCCTCTCAAATAAAAATGTATTAAAAATATTTTAACTAATTCAACTTATAAGAAATACAAAAAAGAAACGTAAAAGAACATTCACAGAATAGAAAATGAAAACAAAAAATATCCTAGAACAAAACTTCAAAACTGCTAAATCAGAAGCAAAAACCTAGTCACTTTGCGAATTCATACACTAAACTAATTCAAATCAACATTATTTATAAATAAATCAGAAAAAGAAGAAAAAAGTTAAAAAAACTATCTTAGAGAAACAGGTTAAGAACAATATAGACTAAGACACATAAAACTTAACAAAACATAATCCCAACAAAAATATATACAAGATACAGAGATGAAGTAGGATAGGTTAGATGAGTAATTATTAAAAAAACAAGAAAAAAAGTTATTAACATTATACTCGTTTATTAAATAATTATGAGTGCAATTTATATATATAAATGTCTTAATAGAAGAAGTCTGTGAGTTTGTTGTACAATTATTTTTGTTTTTTGTTTAAGTACAATTTTTGATTCAATTGAATTTCTTTAAACTATATGATAAAAGAAAGAAAATATTTTTATCTTTTTGTGAGAATTCCAATTGTTTAATAGATTGAGAGTAGCTAATAATAATCCTATGCAATTGCAAAATAAAGTAAAACTCATATGAATGAAATTATTCAAGGAATTCAAATCAAATAATAAATGTTATCCAAAAAAAAATTAAACAATAAATATTTTAATTCAATAAATAAAAAAAACGTTTGTTTTCATCTTACTTTAAAAAATTCACTTGCATACTTTTAGGGGAACCAAACAACGCTTAATCCACAAATTTGTTGCTCTGTTTTTACTGAATGACATATTTGAACCATCTATTTCGGTGTCTTCAAAAATGAGCCAATTCCTCTTCAAGTGTCCTGCGCTAGTATTGGAGGATACAAGCGGCCTCAAAATCGTCTTTCTATAAAGTCCTACTCTCACATCCACGTGGTGATCACCGGGTATCTAGTACCTCAGCTCGAGATAGAGTGCCAAGCCATATAGTGTGTTGTTGGTTAGGGTGGCATCTATCGAAAGCGGGGTGAGTGTTTTCCACTGAGGCACTAATTATTTTTTCAGGCGGCAATGGAAGAATTCCCCAGATTCAACGATGACGTCTACAGTTAAGGACTTCTTCGAGATATTCGGAGCTCTCCAGGTTAGCGGTCTTTTGCGTGATTTCCTAATTAAGTTTAGAAATAAGAACAACGATATTCGGATCTGCACGTTGAATCATAGGTCCCTTAACAGACCACGTGCAGCTAAGCAGCTAGCGGAGGCCATATACCGTTATAAAGCAGATGTAAACACCATCTAGGTATCTACTACGGCGACTGCAAAGTAAACCTTATATGCGCTCACGCCCCTATAGAAGAGAAAGATGACGACACCAAAGACAAGTTCTACGAGCTCCTTGATAAGACATACGAGCAATGCCTTAGCTTCGAAGTTAAAATAGTCTAAGGAGGTTTTAACGCCTAGCTAGTAAGATAGGACAGGACATCATTGGTGGATCAGTGGGAAAATACAGCCAGCAAGAGAAAACCTCCGATAACTGTTGATCAGTTTGATCATATTACAATTGACACAATACACTACAGTCTGAATGGAGTATTTCTGCCTCTGATGTGCTTGGTTTCACACGGCCACCAAAATGCAGGCAGGATCATGCAGCCAAGAAAGAATCATATAAAGCAGCGCTCTACATTTGGACAGGTGAAAAGCGATTGAACGAGGATGTTGAGAGACTAAAAAGCACGAATGAAGTTCGAAAGCTTTACGAAGAGGTGAAACCAATGACTCAAGGTTACGGAAAACGAACAGAAGCCTTTTAAGACCAACAGGTAAATATCGTAATAGAGTCACATAGTCACCTAGTCTACGGCGGCGTCGCGGCGGCGGAAAGTGCTGGATTAAGTAAGTAAAAAAGGATATTGGGCACTTTCGCCGGATTTTCGGTCCTGTAAACCACGTAGGCCAATGCTGGGGATTTGGAAATATCAGTTTTAAACACTGTTTAACGGCGACGACGAACAAACACCGCATTCAGACAAGAGCCTTTCATCGGACACGATGATAGCCAACAATTCCGTGAACCCGACTAAGAAGAAGTAAAAACGGCAATATCACGGCTGAAATCCGACGAAGTCCCTGGAGCAGATGGTCTAGCTGCCGAGCTGTTCAAAACAGAAGGCGATGAGCTAGATAGGAGCATGTCCAAATCAACTGTAAGATATGGCCAGAAGAATGCATGCCTGATGATGCCCAAACCTGAAAAAGGAGATCCTCTGAACTGCACCAACTACAGAGGAATCAGTCTACTTCACATCACCTACAAGATCCTCTCTGCCGGAATATGTGAACGTATGAAGCCTTTCGTCAACAATTCTTAGTCCTTATCAATGTGGCTCCAGGCCAGGAAAGTCAACATCGACCAAATGTTTACGTTGCGGAAGATCTTGGAGAAGATCTGCGTTGGCTGCTAAGCAGAACGTCGTGGGTTCGAGTCCTACTCGTGCCCATAGTTTTTATTTCATCTTTCACATGTCAATGCTGAGGATGTAGAAAGACCACTTCTGTAGACTGTATAAGGTGAAGACGAGTTAAGTTCCGCTTAGGCAGAGTGAAGACGACGCAACGCAGCCAAAATTTTTCTCAACTCGACCATGAAGAAGTGAAGATATCGATATGATGGTATCTTTGCAAAATTCTTCAAAACGGCCGGCGATGACTTGGAAATATCACGCACCAACTCAGCAGAAAATGGTAGAAAGAGAGCACGCGCAGTGAATGGAACCTCAGCATTGTTTGCTCGATCCTGAAGAAAGGAGACGCTGTAAACTGGATCAAGTTTTAAGATCTTTTCTGAAGTACTATGTGAACGTATGAAGCCTTTTGTCAACAAACTGATAGGCCCATATCAGTGTGGTCTTACACTAGGAAAGCATCATATCATCGATCAAATATTCATACTGCAACAGATCCTGGAATAAGCCCATGAGCTCCAAAATGAAACCTGATATTTTTCCTACGATTTTAAGGCCGCATATGACGCATATGACCAAGCTAATTTGTCTGAGCAGGATGACAATAGAGAACTTACGCTGCTTCATCGGACCTTCATAACGACCTCACCGACACCTTCGATGTCAAAAAAGGCTTTAGATAAGGTGATACATTGTCATGTGACTTCTTTTATCATACTGGAAAGAATACCGTAGAACTCCCGCGTCAATACTAGAAGCACTCTCTTCCAAACGTTTGCACAACATGATCGCGTACGCACGATATTGATATTATTGAGAGAGCACAGTGTGATGGCAATAGTGCATTTGTGCGTATACAGACAGAGGCAAAGGCAAAAGAAAATTGGTAAAGCGGTCAATGAGGGCAAAAAAAGCATATGCTCTCATCAAGAAAGGACACCCAATACCGACGTCTCGAGGTGCAAGACTCACATGGCTTGGTCATGTAAAGAGGATGAATATCAATATTTCGTTTCATAAAATTTTAGAATCCACTTCAGAGGGAGAGGCAGTGGAGGAAGACCAAAGCTTGTCACATGACTACCCGATGAGATAATTTTATTGGAAATATGCAGAAACTCATCTGCATAGTTTTTTGAGAAGAAACCATGTCCCATGAATCAAACCTCAGTATCATATGTATGATCCTCAAATAAGAAGATCCCCTGAACTGCACCTACTACAGAGGCAATTGTCTCCTTAGCATTGCCTACACTGCTGCAGGATCTTATCTATAATACTTTGTGAACGCTTGAAGGTGTTCCAGGAAGGTTCATCATCAATCAGTTACCTATATTTCAATACATATCTAGCACCTTTAAAAGACCGCGAGAGAGACCAGCTGTATGAAGTAATGTCAAGTTTGGGCTTATTAGAAAATCCCCTTACTTCTTTAGACTAAAGTGGCACTCTTTATCTTCAATATTCCGATCTTCATGGTGCAAGGTCTTAAAACTTCACAACATCTGATAAAAACTCTTTAGTTTGCTTTGAGTTAAGAGTTTCCTTGAATTTTGGTCCCGTTTGCTAAACTGACATTGGAGATGAAAAATTATTCAGGAACGGCTCTGAATCTACACTCTACAGCAAAATAAATCTTTCCTTCAAAGACTTAACGAATGGGTCCTCTAAGGCGAATGGACAATAGAGCTGTTCGCTTATGCGCTGCCATATGACTTCTTCAACATAGTCCTGGAGCAGATAGTGCGCAAGGCAAATGTGAGCACTATCTTCAACAAATCCAGCAAGTTCCTTGGCTACGCGCGCAACATCGACACTCTACCGGCTCCAAATCATAAATCCCACCAACGATACCATTCTGGAGATCCGACGAAGAATTACCCTAGCGAATCGCTGCTTTTTCAGTTTGTCCGGACAACAACTGGGTTCAAATTCCACACTCGAAAGGCAAAGTGCCTACTATACAAAACATTGATTTTACCAGTCTACGTTACCTAGTCACCTAGTCTACGACGACGTCGCGGCGGCGGAAAGTACTGGATTAAGTAAGTAAAAAAGGATACTGGGCACTTTCGCCGGATTTTCGATCCTGTAAACCACGTAGGCCAATGCTGGGGATTTGGAAATACCACTTCTTAACACTGTTTAACGGCGACGACGAACAAACACCGCATTTAGACAGGAGCCTTTCCCGACATAGAAGAAGTAAAAACGGCAATATCACGGCTGAATCCGACGAAGTTGCTGGAGCAGATGGTCTAGCTGCCAAGCTGTTCAAAACAGAAGGCGATGAGCTAGATAGGAGCATGTCCAAATCATCTGTAAGATATGGCCAGAAGAATGCATGCCTGATGATGCCCAAACCGGAAAAAAGGAGATCCTCTGAACTGCACCAACTACAGAGAAAACAGTCTACTTCACATCACCTACAAGATCCTCTCTGTCGGAATATATGAAGTCTTTCGTCAACAATTCTTAGTCCTTATCAATGTGGCTCCAGGCCAGGAAAGTCAACCATCGACCAAATTTTTACGTTGCGGCAGATCTTGGAAAAGATCTGCGTTGGCTGCTATGCAGAACGTCGTGGGTTCGAGTCCTACTCGTGCCCATAGTTTTTATTTCATCTTTCACAGACACTGCCTCTTGTGAAGAACTGACAGAACTTCCAAGAGTATCATCTGTCATGAAGAAGTGCTTCTCAACTTTGCAAACTCAACTAAATTGTAGGTCCCCTTAATTCTTCACACACACCTAGATAATTGTTGATGAAAAAAAGCCCCCTAGGCCTTGCCTCTTCAAGAGCTGTAGCGGCAATTAATTTTTTTTTTTTAATGACAGCGTCTACAGAGACGAATTGTATAAAGTTATTTCTAGTTTTGGCATCCCTGCTAAGCTCGTTCGCTTGTGCAAAATGACGATGGAGAACTCACGCTGCTCCATCAACGAGCTTACAGAATCTTTCGACGTTAACAAAGGATTCAGACAAGGCAATGCACTGTCTTGCGATTTATTTAACATCGTTCTTCAGAAGAAGCGTATGTCAATGATATTGGTATAATGGGAAGAACACATCAGCGTGATGTCAATAGCGCCTATGTGAGAATTGAGACAGAAGCGACAAAAATGGGTTTAGCGGTAAATGAGGGAAAAACGAAGTATATGCTGTCTTCGAGTAAGAACACCCAACATCGATGGCTCGGACAAAACGTCACAATAGACGCATACAACTTCGAGGTAGTAGAGGAGTCTGTCTAAATATTAACACAGACAATAACACCATCGCCAGCTCCAGAGCAGACGAAGAATAACTCTTGCGATTCAGTGTTTCTTTGGGCTAAGAAAGAAATTGATTGGTAGAGCCCTCTCTCGAGCAACTAAGGTAAAACTGTATTACGCGCCCATCATCCCAGTCCTGCTGTATAGTGCAGAAGCATCGACATTGACAAAATCGGATGAAAGTGCGTTAGGCTGTTTCGAGAGGAAAGTTCTTTGAGTCATCTTTGTCACTGCGTGCATTGTAGGAATGGCGAAGAAGTTATACAACGACATGGACCTAGCCAGAAGGGCTTAGAGCGGATAGACACTAATGCTACGGCCCGGAAAGCCTTCGACACTGTTCCCGAGGGACATAGGAGGAGAGGAAAACTGCAACTCAGGTGGCGCACTCAAGTGGAAGAGGACGTCAATCAACTTGGAGTGCAAAACTGGAGACAACTAGCTAGGGACCGAGCTGGTGGAGATTGTTGAGTGAGGCCCCAGTCCACAACGGACTGTTGCGCCAAATTAAGGTAGTAAGTATACGACGTAGGCGAATGGAGAAAAACGTTCAACCGTAAACTGTACGAGATGTGTATGTAGTCTAGAAAGCTAAGAAAAGGTGAATACATAGCGAATGGGCGACACCGCTCCAGCCAAGAAAGTCTTCTCTTCGCAGCCTCTATGTGCGAGACTACAAGGAAGATCGAAGACCAAGCAACTGCGGATGGCAGGGTGCTTGATTTTGACGACTGAAGAATGCATACGAGCTAGCGTGCCCGATTGAAAACTGCTGTGTCCTACATGGAGCCGGTAAGGTAAGCAAGCTATTAGTTTCCTTAAAAAATAAAAAAAAAACGTCTTAATGTTTCCTCTATTTGTTTTCGAACATGTGCTTTATTTCGTCATTTTTTTTATAATTTTTGTTTCGATTTTTTGTTATTCAATAATTTATGTATTACTGAATATTACTTGTTTCCTTTGTATTAATTAATTTCTTGTTTGCTTTTATTATTTTTAATTTTATTATTTGTTTGTATGAAGAACTATTGCCACGATATTGTTTTTATCATACAAATAAAATTAATGATCTATAATAATCATGTATCTCGAAACAATTTTGCTTAGGCTATAATTTGTTTATAATAATAATTTATATTTGTTGTTGTTGTATTTTTTTTTCATTTTCATGGTTTGTATTTCAATTAAATATATGCATGTTGTTTGTCGAGTTATTTGTTTAAAAATAAATTATATTTAAAAATTAATAGCATTAAAGAAGCGATAGTTTATTTGTTTTTTATATAAATAATTTAAAATTTATTTAAATCGCATATTTTTTTGTATATCTATGATATACTTTTGAGAATGAATGAAAATAATAATGAAAATAAATTAATATCTCGTTTTCCTATATGTATAATATTGTTATTTGAAAATAAAAATTTTATTTGTAATTTTTTGATAATTTACATAGTTTATTACGTTACGTATGTTTAAAAATTATATGCGCTCTAATATCTTGCTGATTTTAGTTTATTATTTTTATGTTATTTTTTTTTTGTTATTTTTATTTTTTATAAGTATAAAATTTCCGCAAAAATATAAAATGAGTATATATATATATTTGTTTTTATTTTGTTATTATTTATTTATATTAATTTTATATATAAATAAATATTGGGCGTGTAGTATGAAAGCATCGTCATATTACACAGTAAAAAATATTATTATTATAATTATTATTATTTATATACTATATAGAATAAAGATGTACACAGTATTATCATTTTTAACTTCCGTTTCTGTTTCCACCATGTTGTTTATAATGAGTATTTTTTTTTTATTCTCTTTTACGACACCATCTGTCTTATTTATCCATCGTATCGTGTCATTCCGTTTGCATTTGAATATTTGTTTGTTAATCGCTCGCATGAGACTCTGCTATCTCCGTTTCCGGTTGGTTTCATATTATTGTGTATAAATGTTTTAATTACTAGATAAATTTATTAATTTACTATGATCGTCCAACTGCCATATCGTGTTCCATTCCCTTTGTTATTAATATCTTTTTTTTTTAAGCTCAAACACATTAACTATAGTAAACCTAACTGCCGTAACATCTGCGAGTTTGCCTTATCGAGGATCATCAATCGCCATCGGGACCTTCTGAGAAATGGCCGCGAACATCGAGTGCCGACGCCAATTGGAATATTATGTGCGATAACGATGGATGTTCAAGTAGTTCATTTGTTGGTAATGGTGGTTCACAACGCGGTCTCATGTGACGGCCGCAAAAGCCACGATGCAGCCGCAACACAACATCACAGAAGACGAATCGCAACATAAGTGTGCGCAGGAAATCGTCCCCGAAGAATTGGACATATGATGAATCTGGAAAAAAGTTAATATGTATTTAATTATTAAAGTTAATAATTGTGTAGAACACTATATATTTGGGACTTTGTGAAATAAAACGTTTGCGTTAGACATTATGTTGAATTTAAACACGTTTTTAAATACTTCCTCACACAAAACATTCATCTTATTGGAAAAGAGAAGCTATAGTTCTGATCCAAGAACCTTGGATTGTGAAATACTATACGTGCAAAGTACAGTTAATCCAACATTCTCTATAAGTCTTAATATATTTTTACTTCCTTATTTCAGTGATAAGGACGCTACCTACACAGCAAAGATGGAGATAGCCAAAATAACTGGCTGGTGTCAGCATACTTGGGCCAAGACCATCAAGACCCACTTCGCGGCGAGGCCAATCGCTAAATCGACAAGACTTAACAAAATTAATCTCATTATCGGGTGTCACTCAAATGCTCACCATACTTCGTGGGGTAGTAGCGATATTCATGACAGAGGTGAGTCTCTTTTTCTTAAAAAACTAATTTAGTAGTAGGTTAGTAACATAGGTAATGAAGCAACTTTCGTTCTCCGCCCATAAATACATCCAGTTCACTGTTATCGATAATTTCGGAACTATCAGACAACAAATTGGTCAACATATAGGACAACTCTAAAAGGTCTGATTGAACCAGAACTTTTTGAGCCTCGCTCATGTGTTCATGAACTCGACTACAAAATCTATGAGCTCACAGCGGCACTTAATAAAGCTATGGAAACTGCCTGCCGCCCCCTTACTACCTTGATAGCAAGAAAGAAATCATATTGGTTGGCAGCTGAACTAGATAGGTACTATAAAAAAAAAGGGAAGAAACTATTTAACCTTGAGAATTGAAAGAATTGAAAAAAAAACCAGGAGATCTTTTTGGAGTTCATTTTGTAGCTGAATAGGTGAATCCTTGGATGCATCAAGTTTAAGGAAGTTTCTCACAACGAACCCAACCATGTCCAGCTGTCTTAAGTACTCAGGTAGGACTAACTATTGCAAAGGAGCACTAAGTCTGCTACTGGACACACACTTTCCATTAAGCTCAGAATCAACGGTGGCTTCTTCAGTTCCAGTTACGTCGAACTTCTTATTGAAGCCAAGCCGTAAAAAGAGCGAGAGAAAAAGAACGACACCAAAGACGAGTTCTACGAGTTCCTCGAAAAAACACATGAGCAATGTCTTAGCTATGACAATAAAATTGTCCTCGGCAGTATGCAGACAGGTCCATACAGCCAAGCAGGAGCTCTACGAGCAAAAGAGGAGAGAGGAACGTCGGCCTTTCAGGAGAATAAATGGAGGAGCATGAGAAGCGTCACATCGAGGAATGAAGTTCAGAGGTTTTATCGGAAGGTAAAAAACTGGCTTAAGGTCATCGAGCAAGAACCGATGTCTGTAGAGATAAACAAGGGACAATAATAACTGGGCTGTATAACGGCGATGACGAACAAAATCCCGCCGTCAGGCCTTTGATCAGACACGATAATAGCCAACAATTCCGTTAACCCGACCTAGAAGAAGTGTAACCGACAAAATCACGGCTGAAATCTAACAAAGCCGCTGGAGCAGATGTTCTAGCTGCCGAACTTTTCAAAGCAGCAGGTGACGATCTAGATAGGAGCATGCACCAAATCACCTGTAAGATATGGTTTGAAGAATGCATGCGCGATGAATGGAACCTCAGCATTATTTGCCCGATCCTGAAATGGTCAGATCATCTTAACTGGGACAACTACAGAGGAATCAGCCTACTTTAAATATCGCTTACAAGATCCTCTCTGCTATAATTTGTGAACGTCTGAAGCTCTTCGTATACAATCTGATTGGTCCTTATCATTGTGACTTCAGACCAGGAAAGTCAACAATCGACCAAATTTTTACTCCAAATTGATATCCACCACCTTTTCATCGATTTAAAGGCCGCGTATGACAGCATCTACAGAGACGAACTGTATAAAGCTATGTCTAGTTTCAGCATCCCTGCCAAGCTTGTTTGCTTGTGCAAAATTACGATTAAGAACTCTCGCTGCGCCATCAAGATTGGCAACGAGCTAGCGGATGTCAAAAAAGGATTCAGACAAGGATATTAGACCACCGTCAGCACCAGATGCACTATCTTCCAAAAGTCTGTTCAACTTCTTGCGTACGCCGATGATATTGACATAATGGGAAGATCACAGTAACACAGCTTTATGGCAATGGTGCCTTTGTGAGAATTGAGACAGAAGCGGCAAAAACGGGTTTAGCGGTCAATGAGGGAATAACAAAGTATATGCTGTCTTGGAGGAAAGACACTCAACAACGATGGCTCGGACAGAACGTCACAATAGACGCAAACAAAATCGGTGTAGTAGAGGAGTTTGCCTACCTAGGCTCCGCTATTAACACGGTCATTAACACTAGCGCCAAGATCAGAATAACTCTTGTTAACCAATGTTTCTTTAGGCTAAATAAGCTATTGATTGGAAAAGCCCTCTCTCGAGCAACTAAGGTAAGACTGTACAACACCCTCATCATCTCAGTCCTGCTATTTGGTGCAGAAGCACCAAAAAATTGAAAAATATCGTATGAATGTGCCTTTGGGTGTTTCGAGAGGAAAGTTCTTCGGGACATCTTTGGCTCCGTGTGCATTGAAAGGGAATGGCGAATAAGATGCACCAGCGAACTTAACGGGTTGTACAATGACAAGGGTCCAGGTTCAGAGACTCATATGGCTCGGTCATTGAGAGCGGATGGACAGCAATGCTAAGGCCCGGAAAGCCTTTGACACTATTCCCGAGGGGCGTAGAAGAAGAGGACGACCGCGACTTAGGTAGCGCCCACAAGTGGAAGAGGACCTCAATCAACTTGGAGTGCAAAACTGGAGACAGCTAGATAGGCACACAACTGGCTGGCTGAGGCTGTTTATTGGGGCCCAAGTCCACAACGGACTGGATCGCCACCTTAAATAAGTAAGTACATTCAATTCAATTGAATTACTTTAAAAATAAAAAAATGTTACGTATACACCACAGTGTACCACACATATAAAGTGATTCATATTGACGATTATGTGCTTTCATGACCTTATAAGCAATAATCAACTATATAACGAATAAAAAATATATGAGAAAATATTTTTAAAAGCTAAAAATAGTTATTAAGCTTACCTATATAACCTATTCCTTGTTCTATTTCATCTATGCGACATCGAGTGACCAGTCGTGATGCCTCTGTTATAAAACGATCTACATAAGTCTGACATCTCTCCCAATGATGAATGGGAACATCGCCCACATTACAAACGTAACATAGAGCAGTCAATGGGGAATGCAGGAACAACGTAAATAGGGATCCATGATGTTGAACATCAGCTGCATCAACAAAAACATGTAGATCATCTTCAAAATCAAAGAAAACCTAAACAAACTTACTTTGAAAAGCTGGTGGTACATCCTGTGGTGACATAAGAATAACCAATGGCTGTCCAAAGTATCGGGGTATATGTTGAAAAACGAACGAATTATCCGAATCGATAATTATGAAAAGTGGCCGCCTTGTAAACGGATACAAATCGCCTGGATATAGACAATGGTTTTCCTTGTAGGATTTCCCTCTACATGCGATTCCACTTTCGATGCCATCACGTTTGACGCTCGTTGCAAGACCACCCAATTCATAACCATCTGCCAATGAAAGTTAGATGTCAGAATACTTGGAAGAGAATTATGTAAAATGTTGAAATTACAATCCTCCGGATGCTTTGTTGTGGAGAAACAACCATCGGCTGACATGTATAAAAGGAGCGCGCCTCCCGGAGGTAATTCCTTAAATCCGCTAGCTAAGAACACCAGAAGTTGACTAATCGAAGGCTTGTATAGTAAATACTTATGAGGATTGTCTCGGTAGTGACGACCGTTCTCTAAATAGCCCTTAGAGCCTGGAACACCGTATGGTGGTATACGACTGGCTGCGGGACTAGCATCGTGCCCATGCATCCCATGAGGACCACCCATTGGATGCGTTGACGACTCCGTTGGCTCACGTTCGAGCGTTTGAAGCATGCTGCAAAAGTAAAACAAAAAAACATTCTTTATAGAAGAACATATCGAAAGAAAGACAAAGCTTACCGAAACATATCCATTGTAAGCTCAGAGAACTTAGCCTGCTCACATGCCGAGCCAACAATCAGGATCTCCTGAAGGCTCAATGTCATGTGCGGCGAACGTTCGCATGGCGGAGTCGTTAGCGGCGACAACCTAGAACCGGAACCACTGATCATCAATTGGTGAAGTTGGGCTATTCTACTTTTTGGCAACAAAGGCCCGTGCTTTCACAGAAGACATAATGATTTATGTTTTATGCTATGTGTTGTATGTGTGATACGATACGATACGATACGAACCATATCGATACGACAAAAAACATGAGCGGATTTGTGGGTTATGTTTCACAAGTGCAGTATGAACATGAAGTGAATGTGGATGCAACACGGACGTGCATTCTTTTGCGTTGGTATAGTGTGTCAGGGGTGTCAGTATCAGTTTGTATTGAAAATTAGTGTCAGGTGTCCTTAACTAAAAATTCTAACAGTTTCTAAATCAAGGGATAACTTCGTATAACTCCTAACTGTTGTTGTTCATCAAAAAACTCTTTAGTCTGTTCATCAGTAGAAAGCACGGGCGTGTTATCCATTTATGAATGACGAACTGTTCACATTCTCACCTGTGCGATAAAATGATAGGATTAGAATCCGCATGAAGAACAGCAACAGCTGCTTCAGCTTTGATAAAGCCTTTGATCTCTTCTAGTACTAATGACCATTCCAAATGGTCTTCGGGCTCGTAACTTGATTTTTTGAAAGTAAATTGAATGTTTTGACTAATTTGATTGATTTTTGAAGAACTTACGTTGTTGTGTACTCCTGTATTTGTTTCTCCAGTTCAGTGACGAGCTCACGCACCAATTTCATTTTTTTCAACAGCAGACAAACGACAATGAAACGCGCATAGTAACGCAACTTTTTCACCATCAAATCCGGTCGATCTTCTTTGATTGCTCGTGAGTAATAAGCTCGACCCCGTATTGCTGCATAGAACTGGTACGCTTCGTTCAGGTAGTTTGTTTCGCTAGTTCGAAGGCTAGAATAGCATTAAAAAGCGTCAATTGTTAGTTAGATTTGTAATAGACCAATTTATATGAAATGAATATTTTTCTAACGATTATAATTTTTTTCAACAACAAAAAATTATTTAAGCTGCCTATTGCATGCCACCCTGCGCCTTTTAAATTGATTGTATAGTCTGTTATTTGATGAGAACTTTAAGTAGTCCTCTGTCCTTCTGTCATCTGTTGGCACCTACAGTCTTGACTTCTAGCGATTGACGAGCTGTGTTTTATTCCCACTGAGGCACTACTCGGCGGAGGAATTACCAGGATGGAGTCAACGGTGGCGTCTACAGTTCCAGTTAGGTTGAACTACTCAGTGAAAACCTTATGTTGGCTACTTCGACATATTTGGAGTTCAGGCCGATAAGGAGCGGTTTATCCGGCTCTTTGCCCTTGGGATTAAAATAAGGACCTGGCCCTCCAGGTTGGGGGCCGTGCTTTGGAGTGACTTCCTTATCACATAAAGAAAAATTAGTTGCGAAGCAACAAAAAGCCTCGGATACGGACGGATTTACTGCAAACGAAATAAAGACAACGAGATTCGGATCTGTACGTGAAATGTTAGGTCCCTTAACAGACCACGTGCACCGTTATAAGAGGTATATATAACCGCCATCCAGGAAATGCGATGGGATGGCCGGGCAAAAGGAGGATGAAAAACTGCTGGATTTACTACGGCGACTGCTACAGAGAACAACAACAGCGTCTGTTTGGATGTGGTTTTATCGTTGGAGGCAGGCTTGACATCATGTCCTAAGCTTCAGAGCCGTCAACGAGCGCCTGACGACAACCCGCATAAAACCTAAATTCGGCTACATAAGCCTTCTATGCGCTCACGCCCCCACAGAAGAGAAAGATGACGACACCAAAGACAAGTTCTACGAGCTCCTCGACAAGACATATGAGCAATGCAGTAGCTTCGACGTTAAGATCGTCTTAAGTTATTTTAACGCCAAACTATGAAGAGAGGACATCTTTGGTGGAACCGTCGGAAAACATAGCCTGCACGACAAAACATCCGATAACGGATTCAGGCTTATCGATTTTGCAGAGTCGTGAAACATAGTAGTAGCAAGTACGCGTTTACCACATCTCAACATACACAAGGATACCTGCAAGTCTCCAGATCAATCAACTGTCAACCAGATTGATCATCAATCATTCTTGATGTCCGAACCTTCCGAGGGGCCAACAGCGACTCGGACCACTACCTCGTTGTAGCCAAGGTTGTGCTACGGGTATATCGACCAAAGCCGGAAACAGGAAGCGCTAGCAGAAAGTATGACGTCGGACGGCTACAATCGCAAGAGATAGCCAGATCCTTTTCTGATCGAGTGTCAAGTAACCTAATAAGAAGTCCGCTGCAGCCAGCGTCGAGCATTGAGAACCATTGGCAGAATTGCCAGGAGCCATCAGGGATGCTGCCTATGATGTGCTGGGTTTCACGCGACCACCATAACGAAACCCCTAGTTTGATCATTCATCATCAAACTAGGGGTTTCGTTATGACAGGCAGCCAAGCAAGAAGTATATAAAGCAACGCTGAACAGGAGGACGATCAGCTTGGGAGCTCTACGAGCAGAAGAAGAGAGACATGCAAGGAAGCGTTACATGCTTTCATATATGAGCTCTACAAAAATACCGAATTGAACGCAACATGAATAGGTTAGCTTTAGAATTTTAAATAAATATAATTCATGCCTTCATTAAAAAGCATATCAGCAGGCAAATTTAAACAAATCTTAGGAAAAATTAACATTCGCAATCCTATAATTCACAGTCAGTGTTCGCAGAAAAATTCATATGAGATTCAGTGCCTTTGTAGCAAAAATACCACTAGTCTACTACCACTATCTTTCTCTGCAACTCTTAGATGTCATTTTAACTTTTGGGATGAAACTAGTGTTTTTGTTTGTTTCCATTTCATTACTGAAACTTGCCCCCTCCCCACCAGTGGTAAGGGGTTTAAATATTGAAGGAAATTGTCCTGAGTTCCACCAGGGGCCTTAAATATCCCGATCCCACGCAAAAAACTGGTCTAATAAATCACACTTCACCAATAACCGATAGAGATATCAGAGAACCGGATATCCGACAAGCGGAAGTCAGAATTGAATTTCAAACACCGGAAGTATTACCACCGAATATGCGTTCACCACAAATTCGCTCAAACCACTATATTCCAAATTTGAAGTCAATCGAACAAGTGGTTAATTTAATGACGTAGGTGTGTTTACAGAAAGACAGATAGACGAACGGAATTGCCAGACCCACTTTTTTTCGACTTTTCTATTATCGTATTGTCATAGTTGATCAACATATTTTTTACGAATACAATACATGCTTGCTTTAAATAAGACTGTCTATGTACATATAAGTCGCAAGTAAAAATTCATGATCCCAGCTGTTTTATTCCCTGATCTGACCTGGATATGATCAAAAGGTGGTGTGTTTTTTGGCGAATCTATCCTTAGTGAAGTAGGATTTCCCAAAAATACCACATTTGTTAGTTCAAATGTCAAAAATCGGTTCAATTTTCTGACTTTAGTTAAATTTTGGATTTTTAACGGCGTTTTTCATAAGAACTTAATTTGCGTTTTTCTTTTATAAATGTTGTCGCCTGCGTTTTTAATTTTGTCGCTTTTTCTGTTTCGCATTAGTTTTGTTTTGGATAGAACATGGAATCCGAAAAAGTTCAGCAAACGGTAAAATGTGTTAATTCTCTGGGAAAAACGAAAAATACTAAACAGCAAATAATGTATAGTACTCCACAAAGATGCCTTCGAAATTATAATATTATTTGTGAAAGAAGCTTATTTATATAAATAGAGTGACGCGAGAGCTCATGAAGAGCCAAGGCCTAGGTGGCATACTCTCACGATTCCGAACGGCAAAGTTGAGAAGCACTTTTTTCATGACTGGTTGAAACTCTCGGAAGTTTTGTCAGTTTTCCGCAAGAGGCAGTGCCCGTTAAAGATGAAATAAAAACTTTATGGCCACGAGTAGTTTAAGTAGCACGCACGAAAAAACGCTATTAAAAACTAGGGGGAAAAACGAAGTCGATTAACGACTTCCTTCTTTCTCTATTCAGTCAGTTCAGTCGTACTAACTAGATCGACGAAGCTGTTCATGAGATATGGCCAGGGTAGCGGGTAGTGGCTTAGGGAGCAGCGCAGATACAGGATAGCTGGTAGCAGTGCAGTGTAGCATGAGGGGTAGCAGATTGCGGTTAGTGGATAGCGGGCAAAGGGTACCGGGTAGAGTGGTAAAGTTGTAGCTAGTAACGGGATAGCGGGTAGCGGGAGGAAATTGCGGACAGCTGGGTTGTGACGAAAGACTACCGGAGTAGGGGGTTGTTGGATAATTTGGTAGCGGGTAGTGGCTGTTTAGTGGGGTACAAAAGAATAAGTCTTATGTTTGAGGCAGTATGAAGTTTGGCGGGTCAGCTAGTATCAAATAAAAACGTACGATAACAGAAAAAAGTTTCTTTAACTAGAGGGTAACATTGTGCAGAAATGTTTGAAAAAAATAAAATTGAAAAAGCCGTTAAAAAATACATAACAAAGTTTTTCAAGAACGGTAGCAGCTGTTTTTAAGAAAACTCAGTCTTGCGATTCGTTTCCATTAAAAAAAAAAATTGTGAGGTTATTCTTGTGCATTTTTTCCTGTTTTAAAGCTAATTTCTATTTCACATTCGAAACATATCTAACTTTTCTTTTTTTAATGTCACAATTATTATAAATTGTGCTTTCATTTATGTTAAATTACAAGTTATTCTTTTATCTTATACTAGCTGACCCGACAGACTTCGTACTGCCTCAGTCGATATAAAGAAGACCTAGTCTTTTGTAGCTCACTCAATACCACCCGCTAGTCTCTCCCCGCTTCTCCACTACCGTCTACCCGCTATCGCGTTATACCCAATTACCATGTTACCCGCTACCCCACTACACGCTACCCCGCTAATCACTACCTAATACTTACACACGCTACCCGCTTAACCGGAAATCGCTTCTTACTACCCGCTACCCCCTACACGCTATCCCGTTATACACAGCTACCCTGCTACCCGCTACCCCACTTCCCGTTACTCTATACTTCTGAACGCTACCCGCTACACCAGTAATTGCTCGCCACTACCCACTATTTTGCTACTGACAACCCCGCATGACAAAATAAAAAAAATAATAATAAAAATCTTGGCAAAAAAATTTAAGTTTTTAATTAATAAATAAAAAATAAGGGTTCATCATAGAGGGATGAACATTTAGGGTTGTATGTATTTTAGTATTAAGGTGGACCACCCTTTACATTTAGGGGGATGAAAAATAGATGTTAGCCGATTTTCAGACCTACTCAATATGCTCACAAAATTTCATGAGAATCGGGCAAGCCGTTTCGGAGGAGTACAGGAACGAACATTGTGACACGAGAATTTTATATATAAGATGGAAGAAGTATAACTTGACTTAAATTACCTTCATTTAACATACCGATTATTATGTCCGTCCGAATAAAAAAACAAGGAGTTTTTTTTCCAGAATAGAAACGGGATCCTTTTTTCTAAACAAGCAGCTTAGGCAACCTTATCTACAAGATTTTAATAGCGATTAAATTTTACTTCGTAATTTTTCACCACAGTGTTCCCTGTTTCGCTCACAATCCTTCTTCTGGCTTAGGATCAAAGCTCTAACCTTTCTAATTATCTTCTTTTTTTTTCATCTCCACTCTGTCACTAAAAACATCTACTTTACGCTTTGGGTCTTCAAACATGTTACCGTTCTCAAGGACACTTAAAGTCTTTTACCCTTAGAAAACTTAGCAAAACAATAGAAGGGAAGTTTACATACAACAACAAAAAACACAAAAAACTCCTTCAAAGTGGTTGTTTAAAGTCTACAAGTATCTCTTCAAATCTTTACAAAAAAAAAAAAACTCCTATTAGAGATGTGACGTGGGGCGTAGTTTGGTGGGTGGCTTGTTAAAAAGATTTAATTTGTTTTACATTTTTTTTTTCAGCAGTTTTGCATTGCCCTCTTTAGACGGGAAAAAAAATATTCACAAAAAGCGTCCCTACATTCATACTTACTAATAATGATAGTAAAGTTGACCAATTTTACTAGCAATTTCACCTATTTGCCAACGCTTCAAACCATACTTAGAATCGAGGACCATTCGGTGTTGTTGTTGGAATTTCCATAATTTCGTATAAACATCGAATGTTCGTCCAAAATATGCCTGCCACTGTCGATGGCCATATTGTGGGAGATCTCTATAAACACCAGGAAGAATTTCATTCATAAAAAAAAAAAATTAAAACGTTATTCATTCAAATTTCCAAACTTACCTAAGTCCATTAAATAATTGCTTGGATTTCTCAAGCAAATGACAAAACTCCAAGACTAACTTCCTATCCTGTTCCTCTGTGGATTCCATTTTCACCATTCCGTTTTATTGTTATCTACAAATCTAAAAATAAATAGAAAACTCTTTTAGATACAAATCTACAACTTTATGTGCGACTGCGAGAGGCTAAGCTAAAAGATGTGTCATCTCTCATCTGAGCCCCAGAAATATCTCAGCTTAGCAAACTATGCCAATTGATCGAATGACTAATAATAAAAAAAAAAGAAACAATCAAGAGGAAAAGTAAAATGAAACCAGGAGAGACAAAAAAAAAACCAACAACCTTACACTCTTTGGCAGTTTTGTACTTTTTAAATAGCTATGGAAGATTAGAACTATGCCAAACTACGAACATTATATAGATACAGTCTACCGCTGTTTTATTAATTAAGCACTACAAATTGCTGGCACAATTCGGTGACGTAGGCTCTTTCAATAGCTTATGGGGTTGTACAAAAATGGGAGGAGGCACGGATGACACATTATGTGGCTCCAAAGAAAACGCCGCTATATGGTTTAATAGTTGTTATAATAGGAAACAATGAAAATGATATTTTGCTATCCAGCAAGCCAACAATAAACAACAACAACACCAACAACAGCAGCGTTCGACGACGACACCGAATGCTTCCAAAAAGGTTTTAACTTGTGTAATTTTTTTTTTATTGAATTTGGCTACGCTGGGGATGTGCGCATTGCCGGCATCTAGCAAGAAGCTTCTTTGCTCTGTCATGATGGTCACACAATCGAAAGTGTGTACTTAAAATCATCCCACGTTTGTTATTGCCCTCATATTGTTCCCTATGCACAGCCTTGCCAATTTTTGTTTGTCTTTCACAAAGAATCCTTTGTTCAAGGATTTAACTTAACATTAGGAAGAAGAAAAATTAATTGAGATAGTTTATTGAACACCCTGCAGTGGATGTTGTCTTCTTTTTGTGTGTGTTAATGTTCAGGAAGTAGTTTAAGGTTGATTTTTGAACACGCAAGCTTTTTTACACGCACACGGTCATCATGCACACTTTGGCATCAATTTTGAAATTTGAAAAGGCCTAAAATTGATTTTTGTGCTCAATCCAGGTCGAACTTCAATTCTTGAATAAAATATGTTCAAGTACCAGAAGAACGATACCTACACACAGTTGATTTGGAAAAATGCCTATTTTGTTCTGTCGAGATTTATAGCATTCACTTGATGTAATTTGTAGGGTAAGCCTTGACGTGGCGGAGCGGCTTACGGTAATTACTAATATGAAGCTTAGAGGTATGTGATCGTGAAACTTGTTTTCGCAGAAGGGCCTCCCATGGTCGACAGGTTGAAGCGGAGTTGGCTGTTGATACTAATTAACCCACAACGAAGGAGTGTTCCCACCAAGGCACTCCCATCGAGGGACGGCAGCGAATGAATTTCTTTTTTGGCATCAGCGTTGGCGTCTTCAGTTGCAGTTAGGCCGAACTACTTGGTGAACACCTCTACTTCGACTTATTTGAAGCCCAGGCCGTAAAAGGAGCGGTTTTTCCGGCTCTTGCACTTGGAGTCACATCAAGTGGCTGGTACTCCAGGTTGGGTGTTGTACGTCGGGGTGACTTCCCGACTACGTAGAAAAGAGTTTAGTTGCGAAGCAACAATAGGCCTCGGAAACGGACGGATACACTGATGACGATCCAATTAAATTTATAAGGGACAACGAATATCGGATATGCACGTGGAATGTTAGGTCCCTTAATAGACAGCGTGCCGAACACTTAGCGGAGACCCTCAACTGCTACAAAACAGACATTACCGCTATCCAGGATGGACCGGGCAAAAGGAGGATGAGAAACTGTGACATTTACTATGGCGATTGTTACTGAGAGCAACAACAGCGACTCTTTGAATGCGGATTCGTAGTGGGAAGTAGACTCGAGCAAAAAGTCTTGAGCTTCGAATGAGTAAGCGAACGCATCACGACAATGCGAATCAAAGCTAAATTCGGCAACATTAGCCTAATTTGCGCCCATGCATCCACAGAAGAGAAAAAGGACTACACCAAAGACGAGTTCTACGAGCTCGGTGACAAAACGTACGAGCAATGTCCTAGCTATGACATTTAAATCGTCCTCGGCGATTTTAACGCAAAGCTGGGAAAAGAGGACACCTTTGGTGGAACAGTCGGAAAGCACAGCCTGCACGACAACACTTCCGACAACGGATTCAGGCTAATCGATTTTGCTGCGGGGCGAAATGTTGTGGTAGCAAGTGCCTGGCTCCCATATCTCAACATCCATAAAAGTACATGGAGATCTCTTAATCAATCAACCATCTACCAGATTGATTACATTGAGATCGACGGAAGGCACTTGTCCAGCATTCTCGATGTTCGATCTTTCCGAGGAGCCAACCTCGACTCGGACCACTATCTCGTCGTAGGCAAAGAAGTGCTACGAATATCCCGACAACGGCCAAAATAAGGAAATGCTGCAAGAAAATTCGACGTTGGACGGCTAAAATTGCAAGAGATTGCCAGATCCTTCTCTGTCCTATGCCACAAAAATCAAGTATCGAAGACCAGTGGCAACATTGCCAGCAACAGCCCTATAAGCATCGTGAAGAAACGGATGCTGCTCTATCACCAGGCTCAGCTCCAACCGAGGAGCCTTTCTAGCTTGTAGCTCTTACGACCTGTTCACGGAAGGCAGCTAGAGTTACATTAGTTAGACCATCTACCAACTAACTAATTCTCTAGAGGTACATGAAAATACCTACAACTCTATACCCTCGGTCCGTGAACGATGGTG
>CAKKXW010000001.1:88050308-88066039 GCA_920937365.1 Sphaerophoria rueppellii
CTTACGACCTGTTCACGGAAGGCAGCTAAATTTACACTAGTTAGACCAAATGTTAACTAGTGTAACTAACTAACTGGTCCTCTAGAGATACAAGAAAATATCTACAACTCTACACCCTTGGTATCAATCAATGTGATCAATTGTAAACCAGATTGATCACATTTAAATCGACGGAAGGCACTTGTCCAGCATTCTCGATGTTTGAACTTTCCGAGGAGCCAACATCGACTCGGACCACTATCTCGTCTCAGCCGTATCAAATATCTCGACAACGGCCAAAATAAGGAAATACTGCAAGAAAATTCGACGTCGGACTGCTATGCAAGAGATCGCCAAATAATTAAATTCTCTGATCGAGTGTCAAGTAAGAGATGCCACCTCTAATGTGTAAGGTTTCACACAGCCACCAAATGAAACCCCTGTTTTGACGAAGAATGCAGGCAGGCCCATGCAGCAAAGCAGGAGGCATACAAAGCGGCGCTACGAGCAAAAGAGGAAAGAGGAACGCCGCCGCTATGTGCGGTCCTATGTACACCACCGGTTTCTCAGGGGAAAAAGAGGGAGCATGAGAATCATCAGATTGACAAACATCATAGTAGAATCGCAGTCTATGCTGGGGATATGGAAAAAACACTTTTTTAGACTTAATACGACGACGACGAACAAAATCACGACGTCAGGTAGGAGCTTTTCATCGGACACAATAACAGCCAACAATTCCGTGAACCCGAACTAGAAGAAGTGAAAACGGCAATGTCAAGGCTGAACTCCAACAAAGCCGCTGGAGCAGATGGTCTAGCTGCCGAGCTGTTCAAAGCAGCAGGTGATGATTAAGATAGGAGCTTGCACCAAATCAGCTGTAAGAGGTGATTGGAAGAATGCATGCCCGATGAATGGAATCTCAGCGTTGTTTGTCCGATCCAGAAAAAGGGAGATCCTCTAAACTGCTCCAACTTCAGAGGAATCAGCCTACTTAACATCGCCTACAAGATCCTCTCTGCCGTAATATATGAACGTCTGAAGCCCTTCGTCAACAATATGATTGGTTGAAGTATTGAACTTCAGGCCAGGAAGATCCAAATTTTCACGTTGTGGCAGATTCTGGAAAAATCCGATGAACTCCAAATCGATACCCACCACCTTATTCATCGATTTTAAGGCCGCGTATGACAGCATCTACAGAGACGAACTGTATAAAGCTATACCTAGTTCTGGCATCCCTGTCAAGCTCGTTCGCTTGTGCAAAATGACGATGGAGAGCTCATGCTGCGCCATCAAGGTTGGCAACGAGCTTACGGAATTTTTCGATGTGGAAAAAGGATTCAGACAAGGCAATGCACTGTCAAACGATTTCATTAACATTGTGCTTGAGAGGAGAGTGGAAAACTCTACCATCAACACCAGAAGCACCATCTTCCAAAAGTCTGTTCAACTTCTCGCGAACGCCGCCGATGATATTGATATAATGGGAAGAACACAACCTGATGTCAATGGCGTCTTTATGAGAATTGAGACAGAAGCGGGAAAAATGGGTTTAGCGGTAAATGAACGAAAAACAAATTATATGCTGTCTTGCAGGAAGGACACCCATTACCGACACCTATTACTCGGACAGAACGTTTCAATATACGCATACAACTTCGAGGTACAATCGCTGTTTCTTTGGCCTAAAAATGCAATTGATTGGAAAATCCCTCTGTGGAGCAACTAAGGTAAAACTGTACAACACACTCATCATCCTAGTCCTGCTGTATGGTGCAGAAGCATGGACCTTGACAAAATCGGATGAATGTGCCTTAGACTGTTTCGAGAGGAAAGTGCTTCGGGTCATCTCTGGCCCGTGTGCATTGATGGGGAATGGAGAAAAAGATACAACAGCGAACTTTATGGGTTGTACAACAACGTGGACCTAGCCGGAGGGTCAAGGTCCAGAGACTCAGATGGCTCGGTCATTTAGAGCGCATGGATACCATAGCTCCGGCCCGGAAAGCCTTCACAGCCATTCCCGATGGACGAAGAAATACATTAAGACTGTGACTCAGGTGGTGCACCCAAATCGAAGAGGATCGCAATCCACTTGGAGTGCAAAACTGCAGACCGCTAGCTGGAGCCTATAGGCGAGCTGGCTGGCGGAGACTATTGATTGAGTCCCAAGCTCACGACCTAAAGTAAGTCTTCATTATAGGTACTGGGTGAACCGATTTGCAAAAGGTTGAATTACAAGTCGGAAGACTGTATGGAATCATAGAATGAATTTGTAAGAACAAGTAGACAGATGGTGACTATAAAATGGAATTGATGTAAGTATCTGGCAGTATCTTCCTTTAGTTGAGGCCGATTGTCACTTCTTTTCAGATACAAAATGCCTTTCTAAAGTCTACGAACAGAACAAAGTAGTTCATTTTCGAAAACAAAACCTCAACAAACATTATCCCGCTTTTCTTTATGAGCCACCGTGCTTTAACATTCGAATTGGATTATCCGGCTGCATAACTAAGAGTAGGTACACTGTTCGCTCCAAATATTTTAGTTTAGTTAATTAACGCAAGAGTTGTAGGTACACATTGAAGCTAGACTGAACGCACTCCTATTATTTTCCAAAAGCTGTTCTGTCATCATGTACTTAAGTACAAAGGTACATACAAAAGTATAAATGTGCGTGCATGCATTGTACGCCTACGCTTGTTTACAAATAATTTAATGCACAAATTCTTCTGCGGCCTTATTCACATCACATATACCACTCTATGTACCAAGCTCGTACGCTTATTGCATAGTACACAGCAAGAAACCTAACCAGTAGATAGTTAAAAAGGATTAGCTTGCATCCTCCATAGATTCGTATAAATGTGTATATTTACTGTTTGAGAAAGAGTTCAGCCACCCCTTAGTATGGATGGTGCTTTAGTAAATTTAACATGAAGAAGCGCACTCATTCGCAAGCGCACTGAATGGACTCACTTTAACACTGAACCAGAGCGGTTACATTTTTTTTTTCTTCGGTTTTATTTTTGTCTACTCCTGTGATGCTGCTGCTGTTGTTGTTGTTGTTGTTTTCGGTGTTGTTGTACTTTTTTTCGTACATCGTAAAAGTGCATATTGCAATAGAATTTATACTATATTGGTGTGGGGTGTGTCATGCGATATATAAATGTATTTCCACCATTCTGAACATACATAGGAGCCCTCTCCCCGAATCCTTTTAAATGGGAGCTTATCACTCAGAAGTCACAATCGTCATCCGTTGTTTTGTCACTAGATAGAGGCACTCCTCATGGGAGATATGCAAACAACAATTCCACTTGCTACACGGTAGGATCTTCATGATTTAATACACCCGGAAATGAGTAACAACAACTCATTAGCACAGCCCCTGTCGTTGCATTTTAACAACTTATTCCCGCATATCCTTTCTTTTTTTTTTTGTTGTGTGTTCGTCTTTTTTTTTGTGTTTGCACAAGTTGCAACTCAACCCAGAAAGGTGTAAGCCGTAGACAAACATAAGGATCTTATCTTTTGCCAAACGGAAAAAAGGTGCGAATTTTAAACAAAACGGGAAGAAAATAAATGAAATGTTTTTGTCGTTTAAATCCTCACTGGGAGGAGTGTGAGGTTAGAAAAATACAAATTTATTTTTATACGTCAAAAACGGATATTATCCTCCACCTACCTAACATGAACACATTCTGTCTCATAAGACAGAGAGACACTATAACATTACTGGCGAATTGGTGTAGAGATTTTCGACGAAGGGCATTTTCCTTCCTTAACTTTTTTTTATTTATTTTTCTTTGGTTTTTTTAAACTTTCTTTTGTTTTGTGTTTCTTTTTTTTTTCTATGAAATAGATTTTTTGAAAATTGCAGTTACACCCGATTTTTGGAGATATTTCATGACAGGAAATTGATTTTTCATTTTGATGTCAAGCAAAAATGACAAATGACTTTACACTGCCGTTACATTCATTGGGTATTCGTTATTTTTATAATTTTCATTCGGTAGTTGCAGCTTCATTAGAAAAACGGTAAATTATAAATAATTATGACTTTCCAAACCCTCCGACAGCGACGACCGACCGACGGCGAAGAGGAAGACGAACACGAAAACGAAAACGGTTTTACTCTATATTGATTGACACGGATACGGATGCAGTATGGTGTGTAGTTAGTATTTTTTTTCCTTTTTCACATAAAAAATATGGCGATTTGCATTATTACGACGAGTACGAGTACGAGTACGAGTATTTATTATTATTGAACACAGTTTGGAGTTATAATTTGTTTGTTTTTGACAAAAATGACGAATGAGATATGCTAGCGATGGTAACGTTGATTATGATGATGATTTGAGTTTTATTGATATTTTACGAGTACGAGAGTATTTTCGGTGTGGTTAAGATTACTGACTATTAAAATTTGCTATACAATTAGCTGATGATGGAATTGTTGGAATTTTCGGTGGTGCTGGTGATGGTGATGATGGCAAAAGGACACCATCGCCGCGCCACATGGATTTCTGATATTTGATTTTTAATAATTGTGAGTCGGGGTATGGTATGTTGGATGTGCAGTTTATAAATTCTCCGAGTGACTGGTCTTTGACGTGGACGAAGACGACGAGAACGTGAACGACGACGTTAAGTCTTCGTCGTTGATGATAAATTGACAATTCCTTGGATAGGGGAGGATATTGAGTTGGTTGTGACTGTGGCAGTTTTGGGCATGCTCGACGAGAAATTCAACGAATATTCTTCTATATTCTATAATGTATGTAACTTTTTTTTTTAACTCATGTGGGTTGACTTGACACACGTTTTTCGTTTCTCTCACACTCTTTGTCTCTTTCCTTTGAGATTCTTTCTTTTTTTTATGGCTTTAACAAAAGGCGACCGGTATTAATATGAGATTGATATGAAAATTTAATTGAATTGTAATATTGCTGGTAGGTAAATGTAAATTGTATTTTCGATTAGGGTTACAACTTTTTAATGAATTTTTAATTCGTGGATAAGGTAATGGGGTTTCAGAAGGGACTTAACACACACTGAAGGACTTTTTTTCTTGTTAATTTGAATGAAACTTTCTAACAGAGAAGAAATTTCCGATTGTACTGACGAGGGTTGTGTTAAAAGGCTTCCACACACGTCGCGGTCGTGTCGTCAATGAGAATGAACCCACTGAAATTTAAACTTGACGAAGGGTTGAAGTATTGATTTTTTTTTCTTAAGGGTAGTTGTTGGAAATTGACGACAGGTGGAGTGGATGTTAGTTGAGGGTGCGATATGGATAAGTTATAGGGTGACTCAATGTTGTCGTATGAATCGTTTAAAATTGAGGAAAAAGTATTCTTTGTGCTGCGACCGGAATTTATAGTTCATCAAGTAAAGGTATCACAGCTGACTAGTTTCACCATTCAAACGAAACGTTCACTTTACGTTTGTGCCTCTCCAAAAGCCATAAACTTTTGGTTAAATTTGTGAGCTTTCGGTTTTTTTTTTGGAAATACTTCAGTGAAACAAATGATTTTGGAATGAAAATGAGACAGGTCAAGTGTCGAGATGTTTTTCTTCTGTGAAGACCTTACTAGTCGGATAACTATTTTCTATTTAATTCGTTCTATTAATTTCTATATTAAAGGTTCGTTTCCGTTTCCCATCAATGCCAAATAGGTCTAAAATAAACACAAGGAATTTGCAACTGAAAGCATTTTCGTCAGATCTTGTCATGGTCCATGTCTCTAAGGATCAGGATGATGAGTGTCTTTTAGAGTGAAACTTAAGTTTCTCGAGATAAGACCTTACTTCTCAATGGGATTCAAATGTTCACAAGTTAAAATAATGTCAGATGTTGTAAGCGATGATTAGCAGACATGGGATCAACTTTTTTAAGGATCGGTCATACAATAATCAAATACCACTTGAAAGACTTGATTTCTTCTGCCTGAATCTTAGAGATGAGCTATTGCAGACTCCTGACCATCATCATCTACTGTTTTGTAAGGGATTTAAGGCTTCACTTCTTCAATGTCAAATTGTTTATCTTATGTCTAAGACTTGTCATTTAGCAAATTTATTTAAAGTTTTAATAAAAACACAACAAAATCATAAAAAAGTAAAAAGTAAGAAAAGGACCAAGTTCTCTTATAAACGAATATCACTGCGTAATATTACCAGAAGTAATGAGTCCTAAGAGAACTTACTTACTTAAGGTGTGCTACAGTCCGTTGTGGAGTTGGGCCTCAATCAACAGTCTCCGCCAGTCTCCAGTTTTGCACTCCAAGTTGATTGAGCTCCTCTTCCATCTTCGGGTTAGATCCGTGTCATTAAACAACCTGAAAAGTTCACTGTTGTATTTTCTTCTATATTCAACATCAATGCACACGGGGTCAAATATGACCCATGCTTCTGCATCATAAAGCAGGACTGAGATGATGAGTGTGTTATTCAGTTTTACCTTACTTGCTCGAGAGAGAGCTTTTCCACTCAATTGCCATCTTAACCCGTTTTCCCTCATTTACTGCTAAATACATTTTTGACGCTTCTGTCTCAATTCTCACAAAGGTGCCATTGACACAACGCTGTGTTCTTCCCATTATATCAATGTCATCGGGCTACGCAAAAAGTTGAACAGACTTTTGAAAGATAGTGCCTCTGGTGAGAAATCGCACGATAGTGAATCGTCTTCTCTGAATCCTTTTTTGACATGGAAAGATTCCGTCAGCTCGTTGCCAACATTGATGGGGCATCAGGGATGCCAAAACTAGACATAGCTTTACACAGTTCGTCTCTGTAGATGCTGTGATGCGTGGCCTTAAAATCGATGAAAAAATGTTGGGTATCGATTTGGAGTTCAGAGGTTTTTTCAAGGACCTACCGCAAAGTGAAAAAATGGTCGATGGTTGACTTTTCTGGTGTAAAGCCACATTCATAAAACCAATGTAGACGAAAGGTTCAGACGTACACATATGACGGCAGAGAGGATGTTGTAGGCGATGTTAAGTAGGCTGATTTCTCTGTAGTTGGTGCAGTATAGAGAATCTCTGAGGTTCCATTCATCGGTCATATATTCTTCCACAAAATCTTACAGATGTCTAGATCGTCGACTGCAGCTTTGAACAGCTCGTCAGCTAGACCATTTGCTCCAGAGGCTTTGTTGGATTTTAGCCGTGATATTGCCGTTTTTACTTCTTCTAGATGAGGTTCACGGAATTGTTGGCTATCATCGTGTTCGATGAAAGGCTCCTGGCTGGATGCCGGGGTTTTGTTCGTCATCACTGTATACAGTCTATAGAAGTGGCAATTCTACGATGATGTTTCCTTGCATGATGATGACCTTGAGCGAATTTCGTTGCTGTATTTCCCAGTTTGAGGCACTACTTTGGCTACTACAACATTTCGCCCCGCAGCAAAAATTGATCGTGATTCCGTTGTCGGAAGTGGTGTCGTGCAGGCTGTGCTTTCCGACTGTTCCACAAAATATGTCCTCTTTTCACAGCTTTGTATTAAAATCGCCGAGAACAGTTTTAATATCATTGCTAGTACATTGCTCATATGTTTTTTTGAGGAGCGCGTAGAACTCGTCTTTGGTGTTGTCCTTTTTCTCTGCTGTGGTGGCATGCGCGCATATTAGGCTAATATTGTTGCCAAATTTAGCCTTGATTCGGATTGTCGTGATGTGTTCGTTTATAAATTTGAAGCTTGAGACTTTTTGCCTGAGTCTGCTTCCCACGACTCTGCTTTCGTTTTTCATCCTCCTTTTGCCCGGTCCATCACATCACATTCCCTATATAGCGGTAATGTCTACTTTGAAGCAGTTGAGGGTCTCCAATAAATTGCCCGGCAGAACGCGGTCTATTAAGGGACCTAACATTCCATGTGCATATCCGAAATTAGTTGTCTTTAAAACATTTGCTTGCGTCGTATCAGTGTATCGTTCCGTTTTCGGGTCCTGTTGTTGCTTTTCTATGTAGTCGGGAAGTCACCTCGACATATATACAACCCCCAACCTGGGGTACCAGGCACTTGATGTGACTCCAAGTGCAATATCCGTACAAAATTTGAACAATATGATTGTTCTCTAATAAAAGCAGCCTTCATATATACAAATTGTTGTAAGCTTTACCTCGTCTCTGAATGAAATTCTAATGTTTTTAATTCTGATTCCTTAACCCTAGCCTTTCTCACTTTCAACATTCTGCGATCGTTATTAGAAGGTGGGTGGAAACTGCGTCCTTTAATGTAACTACAACATTTCTTGGATAGTGTTGTGTCTATTTTTAATTCCATTTAAATGAAACGCTGACAGAATTCTAAATTTCAAGATCTTTCGACCCCTCGAAAAGCTGTTTTGTCTCATTTTTCTATTTATTCAATTGAAACCCCCAACAAGTATTCCAAATTTCAATGCCAAAGACCATTTAAAGAGAGCGGAAATCACGCCCCCCAAACTAACAAATTCAAACATTCAATTGTTTTCCTTTTTATGCACCCGAAAAACTAACAAAAAAAAAATAAATAGAATGGCGCGACAGCTCTTGAAGAGCCAAGGCCTAAGTGGCTTACTCTTATCAAAAATTCTCTGGGAGCGTGTGAAGAATTGAGGGGACCTACAATTTAACGCCGATTCCAAACGGCAAAGCTGAGAAGCACCTTTTCATGACAGATGATACTCTTGGAAGTTTTGTCAGTTCTTCGCAAGAGGCAGTGCCCGTGAAAGATGAAATAAAAACTATGGGTACGAGTAGGATTCGAACCCACGACGACGTTCTGCTTAACAGCCAATGCACCTAACCACTAAGCTACGGACACTACCGAAAAACTAACACTGGATACAAAATTCTGCTGTTAGAAATGGTTCATAATTTTGATGATCGATAAGTGAGTGAGTGACTCAATTCCGATTTTTGAAATTTGTACTGTTCAATATCTCACGAAGTAGTGATGGGGCGTTGTCTCAAATGAATTTAATACGTGGTACCTACTTTCAAACAATTTATTGGACAATATTGTGTCTTCACATGTCAATTGTGTAGAAAACTGTGCCTCTCACCTAAACGGGAGCAGTTAGATCCCTCATATACCTTATCCAATCTGATTGCTGCGTCTTAAATTTGTTCCCAAAAGTTTTATGGTTTTTAATATCAAAATAAGAGGACTAAGACCAAAATGCTCGACACAGAATAAAAACACAAAAAATACTACCTCCAACAAGTAAAGTTCATTGCTCTAGTCAGAATAACAAAGATTAAAGATTTATCAAAAGCCACCAACCTGATTGAACTATCAAGTGGAATAAGTTCAAGGAACAATATATATTCTCAAAAACGAAAAGACATAATCCCACCCATATACCACCCACACAGAATAAGACATACACACATAGATATAAGTATTTTAGCTGAAGAAATACCTCTTTGAAGCTGTACTATCTCTCCTGGTTCTTTGCCACATTACTTCAGCGCTCAAACAACAAGCGAAAAAATAAATAGCTTACCAGTGAGCCATCCATAGTTATTGTGAGTTCTTATTATTGTTATTATTATTATTCATGCTTTATTCACTCTTAAAAGTATACAATTTTGTTTTTGTTTGTTTTGTTTTTTGTTTTTTTTTTTTTTACATTTTTACATTTTTATTCAATAAGTTTGATGAGTATAAGCCTCCCCCTTCGTCTTCCACAATTGTCGGTCTAAAGCTTCTCTCCAATAGTTTGGGCAAAAATTTTGTATTTCGTCTCTCCACCTTTTGAGTTGTCTTCCAACATTTCTTTTCTTGTTTCGCGGGGTCCACTCTGTTGTTATTTTGGTCCATCGATCATCTGAGGTTCGGAATATGTGTCCAGCCCAATCCCATTTAAGTCTTCTTGTTCTTTGAAGAACATCTTCAAATTTCGTTTGGTTTTTTATGTTTTCGTGGTTAATCCGTTGGGATAACCTCACTTTAAGAATCGATCTTTCCATCGCTCTTTGGCAGGATTGGAGCTTATTTTCGAGGGCTCTCGTAGATTGCCATGTTTGGCAACCATATGTCAAGACTGGAAGGACCGTCGAGTCGAAAATACATTTTCTTGTTTGGGTTGAGATATTAAGATCCAGCAGATTCTTCACATTCCAAAATTGTCTCCAAGCGCTTGCTATTTTATGGTTTACATTTTTAACGTCCTTATCGATGAATGATATAGTTTGACCCAAATAATTGTAGTCTTCTACGTAGTCTAAAGCGATATCATCAATTTTTATTATGGAATGGGTGCCATTTGACATTATTTTGGTTTTTTGTCGATTAGTGGATAAACCGACTTTTTTGCATTCTATACAAAGCTCGTTTAGCATAGTTTGTAATTCATGTTTTAACGTGGCGATTAAAACAATATCATCTGCAAATCTAAGATTTGAAAGAAATCTACCGTTTATATTCAATCCCTTGTTTTCCCATTCCAAGTTACGAAAAATCTCTTCCAGTCGCGGAAAAAAGTGCTGGTGAAAGTGGATCACCTTGCCGTACTCCACGTGTCGTCTGAAATATTGGTCCAGTACTTTCCGTTTTAATGCCATGTACTTTCCTTATACATGTTTTGAAGAATACGAACAATTTTCGGTTCCACACCTTGTTTAATTAGCGCTTGCCAGATAAATACCTGCTCAACTGTATCGAACGCTTTGGCGAAATCAATAAATGCAATATATAGCGTTATATTATATTCCTAGCTCTTTTCTATGATTTGGCTCATTGTTTGAAGATGGTCCATTGTTGAGAATCCAGATCTGAACCCAGCTTGCTCAAAAGGTTGATTGAATTCTAGGCTTGTTTTCATTCTATTGAAAGGGCATTTCGCAAATACTTTATAAACGATAGATATTATACTAATGGGTCTATAGTTGTTTATGGCGCCAGTCTTGCCTTTTTTGTGGATGAGGATTATTTCGGATTTCTTCCATTGTTCTGGGATTTCCTCGGTGACCAAAACCTGATTGAAAATATCTTTCAACCAGTTGGCCAATGAATATTTTGCGTATTTTAAATACTCTGCAGCAATTCCATCACTTCCATTGCATTTCTCGTTTTTTAAGCTTTGAATCGCATTCTCGACTTTGCTTTTAAGTAAAATTGGAAACTGTTGCTATTCTTGCCAATCAGTGCTTGTGTCAGCATTTAAAAGTGAATGAGAGTCAGAACTGTTTAGTTGGGTTTTGTATAAATTGCTGTAGAAGTTTGTTGCTATGTTGTTGATATCTTTTCTGTTATGAGTCTTGCTAGCATTTTTGGATAAGGCAACGATCCATTCTTTATTAGTTTTTAATGAAGCATTTGCTTTTTTAATTGATTTTGTTTTTTCAAATATATTTTGTAAATAGTTGTCGTTAAAAGTTTGGATGTCTTCCTTGTGATTTTTTCTTAATTTTTTTTTGTGAGTTCTACGAAACTACAAATTCTAATTCTACTGATACTTTTTTTATGAGTGCGCCCTATGTTTTTGGAAACCTTTCTTATGACAAAACGAGGTGCAAGTAAGAAGGAGGAAGAGATTTTGAAGTGAGGTGCCCCGAACATTGATGTTGAATTCCTGAGTATTGCAATGGTTAAGACAACCTCAATTTTATGAACAGTTTCACAATTGACAGTTGCGGCGAAAGACGTAAGCTCTATATTTGACAGTTCGACTGAATGTCGGTACTATAGCGGATCAATAAATCTTGTAAGAACCACCAATCACCTTGAATTTTCTGTTTCGAATAGGTACTGTCCAAGATGCTTAAGGATGAAACTCGAGCACCAGCCAGATGGGACGTAGACATGTATGCGTGTAAAGTGTAAAAGACGAAAGCCAAATCAGTCTTAAAAATGTATTTTTGGCGACAAGTGTGATCGTACCACCAGGGATTGTTGATGAGACACAGAAAACAAAACGACGTCTACAGTAACGCGACTTTAAACGCACTGCACAGACAGAAAAGCGGACTACTAACAAGACTTAAAAACTTGTACAGACGATTTACAGATTAACTTCTGACAGAGCAAATTGATCTGATATGCTCAACGGCAGAAAGTTTGTTGTCAAAAGTGGCAATGTAACTTCTACCACCACCTTTGAAATTAAATTCGAGCTAGCGATCAATTCGCCGATCCTCTTCAGCATTTACACCAGCGATCTGATTGCATACAGAACGGCTCGAAACGTTGAAGTTATAAGAATTCTCTTGCAGCTTGACTTCGAAAAGATTCAGCGATACTGCGAAGTCTGGAAACTGAAAATAAATGTCCAAAAGTCGGAGACAATTTTGTTCCGGACTCCGTTGGCTAATGCTTCGCGAGATACGTTTAAGAATTGGCACAAGATAGTCATTGTTGATCCTCACGGACAGTCATTGACGAACAAAAGTGTAGTGGGGTACCTCGGTATCTGGTTGGACCAGTATTTGTATTTCGACAAACATAATAGATGCTGTTATGACTAGTGTCAGAGGAGCATTTGTGGCTGTTTTACAACAGTCGGCTTGACCCCAGAGTGAAGGTAATTTGCTACATGGCCCTCATACGGCCATAAATGGAGAAGTTTCGTGTGTTCGAGAGGCAGTGTCTCGGTTTGTATCGGACACCGGAATCTTCTTATCTGCATTATTATTCAAACGAAGTTCTGTACAACGGGGCTCGAATCAATAGAACTGACAATTTCGTGATAAAACTTTTTCGGGGCCACATTGATAGGGTGAAGCAGGAGAACCAGTTTTGGTGGCTAGTTACACATTTTTGTCTAGCATGTAAGTAGATTTAAGCTGAATCGAATAAAAAATGAATTTTGAAAAAAAAAACAGAATTTCAGAGTATGTTCAGCTTCGTTGATGCAGCTTTTGGAAAGTGACAAAGTGACGTTAACGACAAAAGACAGCAAAGTGTTTTAGGCGCATTAAGTTCTTCACACCTTATTAGTCTCAAAAATTCATGTTGCCTTCAAGATTAATATCTGAAGTGCAAAATTGTAAATCTCCAGGTTGGTAAAACTAAGAATATAGTAGAGTATACGGAACCCTGGGGCACTCCAACGCTTATTTTGATGATATCATACATTAACCGGTCAAAAACGACTTGTATTGAAAGGTCTAATCCAAAGAAGAATGGGTTATTCGAGGCCGAGTGCACCAAAGTCTCAAATGCTTATCGAACTTATCTGAGATACTTTCTCCAAATTGATTTATGGATTTAAAGGATTTATTACACAGTTCGCCATTCGGTCGGATCAGATCACCCGGGGACCTATTGCTGTGAAAGCCGCACTGTTTGCCATTGTTAATGTAAGTTTTGTATCCGATTTATTGACAAAACGATTCGAAATTCGAAAACAAGTTGGTATCTACTTACTACACTTCTTAGAAACTCAAACTTTCTTATTTCAAGGCAATAAAAACCTTCACTTTCCAACTGCAGGTTCTTGTCTTGGGTACTTACTTCCGATTTTGATTTCTTAAAACATCAACAATTATAACAATTTATTAAGACTTGATTTTTTGCATTTTTTTATTTCGATTAAATTTTATTTAAATTTGTATAAATTTACAAAAAAGAGAAAAACAACACAGACTTCTAACGAAGCATTCCACAACTACTAGGTATGTATATTTTAGCATTTAAAGTACATGGTCTAGCATCGATACATTTTTTTGTTATTGTTTTGTTTATTTCCCCCCAATAACATCGACCTTGTATGCATCTATTTTCTATTTATAAATTTAAATAATAAAAAATGTATATTTTGGATAGATATCGTTCATACAAAATTCTATTATTAGTTTCTCCACTTTCCACCTTACACGAGATCGGTGTATTTTTCTTATGTTTAGAAGAAGAATATCAAACTACCTGATTCAGCATTTTTTTATTTGGGAATGTGTTTGTTTTTTGTTTTTTTATTGAATTACAAATTTTGAACACCAATATATTACAAAAGACATAAGATATGAGATTTGTCTTTTTCGCATTTGAAATAAACTGCCAGTCACTAGGATGGATGAGGCCACATATTTTTCAACCGATTTTCGCTTTTGGAATTTGTTTAACCCGGAAAATTTTACTACGTGGGAGCAGGACACATATTTTCTTAAAATAAAGTCATAAAATTATAGGGTTAGATAATTAGAAAAGACCGTTGGAATTTCCATACATTAATAAATGAGCTACTTGAAGAGGATATAAAAAAGTGCGTCACTAGGATGAGGCCATTGCGAATATTTCGTTGGAGTTCACATCAGCAGCGATTTTTTTCAAAATTTTGGTTGCAATATTTAAGAACGCTTTATAAATAATAGTAGGAGAGCCACTGAAGGCCGACCTTCACCGAACTGTTAACCGGCTGAAATTTTTTTTTATGAAATTTAGTTTGAAAACATAAATGAATATGATAGCTTGCCTAACGAAAAGTGTGCCAGGCTATATTAAATTTAACTTTATTTTAATCAATTACTAACTCCTCCTTCACCCATACATTAAAATAAAACGTTGTGCCACATAGCCATATGTGTAAGTGGGCTTGAGACAAGAAAAAAATTGTATGGGAGAGGGGGGCCTATTCACCCCGTTTAGCCAGGAGGGGTAGTTTTCTCAAAAAATGGCTAATTTTTTTTTTTTAATATTAAAATTCAACGGCTTCATCTACAACAACGTGTTATACCTTTCTGCAAAGCCAAAAACTTAGGCTTTCATTTTGTATTTAAATTTAATTGTTTTAAATAATATTTTTAGAAAAAATAATTTTCAAACTCAAAATTTTGCAAAAAAAAATTTGTTAAACTTTAGTTAATTGTTTTCAAAATTTTATGTGATTAAGTACTTATTTTGCATTCTCGACAATGGCAAGGTATTTTTCAATCCGGTTTACTGTGTTCGACTAAAAATTAAAAACAGCATTGAATGTTGAAAACAAAATTAGTACTTAATAACATAAAATTTTGAAAAAATTAGTTCGAAATTTAAGACATTTTGTTTTTTAACTTTAAGTTTGAAAATTAATTTTTCTAAAAATATTATTTAAAACAATTAAATTTAAATACAAATTCAAAGCCTAAGTTTTTGGGTTTGCAGAAAGGTATAACACGTTGTTGTAGATGAAGCCGTTAATTTTTAATTTTTTTTTTTTAATAAGCCAATTTTTCAGAAAACTGCCCCTCCTAGCTAAACGGGGGGAATAGGCCCCCCTCTCCCATACAATTTTTTTCCCTTCAGTGGCTCTTAGACCATAACTCTTTTTATTTAAACTCAGTCACGAATGGGTTCCAAAAAGACGTTGACAGTGGTAGAAAGAGGACAAATCGATGCTTTGAAGGAAATGGTACTCTCAAGCCGAGAAATAGCAAGAAAGCTGAACAGAAGTAAGACAGTTGTAAACAACTATCTTGCTGATCCTCAAAACTATAGAAAAAAAAAAAAAAACAAAAAAAAAAAACAAAAGTTCGCTGTACAAGACAACGTTTCAAGTAAGCGTCGAGGAACACATGGTCGAAATCTTGTCCAAACAAAAACTCAAATGAAGAGACCTATCATAGTAGAAAAATTAATAGGAAGCCTGACAGCTTTATGACCGACTATGAGGCGAAAGCCAACTCACCTTAATCTTCGTTATGCGTCCTAATTAACGAAAAGAACCCTACAACAACGAACCCGACACTCAGAAAAAACAAAAAAAAAAAACAAAAAAAAAAAAAACAGAAAAAACAAAAAAAAAAAACAAAAAAAAAAAAAAAAAA
>CAKKXW010000001.1:88073250-88085992 GCA_920937365.1 Sphaerophoria rueppellii
GGAAGACACGCTGCGCGACTGGGCGTATTTTCTAATGATTTCTGCAGAAGCTGCATGGACGAGGAGGAGGAGGAAACGGTTTTTCACCTGCTCTGTACCTGTCCTGCTCTGGCTCATAAACGTATGATTCACTTAGGAGAATACTTCTACAATGACCTAAACGATCTCGTAAATATTAATATAATTAATCTTCTACGTTTCGTAAGGAACTCTAATTGGTTTCAATGAGCTTTCGAAGAAAAGCCTTTCTAGATTCATGTGGTATCACAATGGGCCTTTGATTGGCCTAAGTGTGTCTTTTTAACATCCATGACAGCCACTTTAACCTAACCTAACCTAGACTAGCTGGGGAGCAGGTTAAAATATGACAGTAGTGGTTAAAAATTCATCCATTTTTAACCACAATTCATCGAATTCGGACACGGCCTTAGGCCGTGTGCAAATTGGATGAACTGTGGTTAAAAATGGATGAATGGATGAATTTTTAACCACTACTGTCATATTTAACCTGCTCCGCAGCTAGTCTAATTTTTAACACATTTTGTTCAATGCAAAATATCAAAATTTAACCAAAAGTCAAGTTTTAACCACTTTTTAACCCAATTCGCACACGGTCTAAAAGCACTATTCACATGAGCACGAACAACGACCCACGAATGAACGAAAATTCGTCGATTTTGACATTTCTTTCATATGAGAGTTTTTAACTAATCGCTAATGAACAATCAAAACACAAAGCAAGGGTTTTTGAGTTTATACGCGCGTAAACATTTCGTTCGTTGTGTGTGTGGATGGTGTGGAACGCGAATAGTGTTTCACAGTTAGTATCAACTAGAATTCTTTTCCCGACGAATAAATTTGTTTTCTCAAATTTATTAACATTTGAGATTAAAAAGAAAATGTATGCATCATAAATCAAACATAAACTATATTCTATCGTTTTGTTGAGAATTTGTAAGGAAATACGGCTTCAAACGTACTTAAAATCACTTTTCTTCATTTATTCGTCGTTCGTTGGTCGTCTTCATGTGAATAGTGCTTAACTGAGAAAAAATAGGTTTGTTCGATGTAACCAGCACGGGGCGCTCCGGTGCTTGACATACTGTGAACGGAACTGTCAAAAAACTGAACAATTTCTCTAGGTTTGGTTTCACATCGATCGCGCTAAAAGC
The DNA here is from genome assembly GCA_920937365.1 of Sphaerophoria rueppellii. NCBI lineage: Eukaryota > Metazoa > Arthropoda > Insecta > Diptera > Syrphidae > Sphaerophoria > Sphaerophoria rueppellii. The sequence goes on from CAKKXW010000001.1 coordinate 88,074,423, forward strand.
GCTCTGTTCTTTTTTCTGTTTGTTGTATAGCAACACCTGATTTGAACAGTTCCGAAATTCTAGCCCCGAAAAAATTTTGGGCGATTCAGAACACACCCGGTGCGAGCACTGAATACACATCAAACACGGTGGAAATGCACCGGGGCGAAAAAAGAGCGACATCGACTGCTCAGTGAGAAATTAGAACGCCACAGAGCGACCCAGAGCGAACATCGAAAAAACCTAAAATCAAAATTCGGTGTTCAAAATGTTCTCTCCATGAATTAGAATGTACCAAACTATCTGTGTTCCACTAACTAAATTAAACTTTTTGTTTTAACATTTTGAAATATTTAAACTAGATTTTATAAACGATTCTATTTTGCATAAAATATTAAAATAACTAAATTAATTAATAGTAAAGCTTCTGCTTACAAATATTCAATAAACAATAAAAACCCTTCCAAAAGCTCTTACAACCGCGTCATTTCTGAAATTGTATGAACCTGTGGTTCGCCATTTTCATTCGATGTTGATGTTGCGGCATTGGCTAACGGTCTTGGCAAATTCGAATAATACCCTAAACGGCAATTATTGTGGTGGGAATACTTGGCGTTATGATACTGAAGCGACCCAGCTGCCGAGGCGAGTGAAGTCGGTATGATGATCTGCTGGGTTTGAGTTGTCTTGCCGCAATCACAGATTGTGACATCAGACCCACCAGCGCTGCCACCGCCACATGGAACAGGACCTATAAGTTCTTCCGTCGACTTGGTCGTTGTGATGGTCGTTGTAGTGGTTGTGAGTTCTTCGACAAACTGCTGTGGCGGAGGAGCATAGTTTTCAACATCAGTGTAGGTGGAATAGCGACCGTAGGGATTCTTGCGCGGAATCGAATGCCTTTGCTGGGCTATTTGAAGCTTGATGGGTGGCTTGGGACCCACACTATCCAGATAGCCATATCCAAAGCCATAGCCACCGATGGATTTTGTGGTAAGATTGTCCCAGGATTTCGGTTTGCTCGTGCATTGTGATGCTGGATAGATTTGAGAGGGCTGAATCTGCGTGGCGGTGATGTGATACCTCTGTTGATAAATGCCATGAGGCTGTTGGGCCGGCAGAGTACCACCGTGTTGAATTGGTTGTTGGGGCTGGTGCTGGTGACCAGCTTGGTGGTATGATTGACGGGACTTTGTCGAAGGCTGGCGACTTGCACCGCCTTCACTTTGGGGGTCCCAATAGAGTGTATCAGTGCTGAGTGAGGTGGTATATGATGCTGAACTGTCAGCTGGGGCGAATTCGCTCGAGGTGCACGAGTGCAGGCTGCAATGACTAGCTAGTCCCGCAGTTAGGTCGTAATACCGCGAACGGACCTTACCCGCCGTATCACAACCGTGTCCCGAATGCTGATATTGGTGATGGTATTGATGCTGCTGTTGCTGCTGCTGCTGTTGTTGTTGCTGTTGTTGTTGCTGCTGCTGATGCTGATGCTGATGTGGAACTGATTGCTGTGATGGTTGAGTGGTTTGCTGAGTTATTGTATGATGATGATGCTGATGGCGAGTCGATGTTGCTGGCGAGACATGTGACTGTGATTTCGGTCGTGGTGGTCTTTCTTTAGATTCTTTTTCACGGTGCTTGTGTTTGTGATGATGTTCTTTATGGTGGCGTGTTCGCCGGCGAGTTGGCACGCAGTGCGTGTCACAGCACGGACTTGCCAAGTCATAGGCGTCTAAGCTAACATTGTCACCGTTTTTATCGACTGATGACTTCCGCCCAAAATGACCCACACAGGGATTGCACGAGTGCCCGTGACAGTGACGACTTTTGTGGGGCTTGACGGCCTCTTTCTCTGGCAGTGGCTGGGCCTTGGCTTGGTTTTGTAGCAGTTTTTCCTGCACATGGGGATGTTGGTGCTTCTCACATGTTCGAGGTGGTGGGACTGGTGGGCTAGGTCGGGGTTGTTGTTGCGACTGTTGTTGAACTGAATGTTGAGATGATTGTTGTTGTGTTTGCACATGCTGTGACTGCTGCGGTTGACTCTGAGTCACGTAAATACCGGCATTTTCCGCCGACTCAGCTCGGGTCAAAAAGAAATGCTGGTCGCTGGGACTTCGCACCGGTCCACTCATGCTGATAAAGTACTCCCCGCTACTACTCGATGTTGATGGCTTAAGAACATATCGATATGTTGGATCTAAGTATTGATAGGTTAACATGAACTGAGCTGGTGGTGGTATGATGGTTGGTGTTTGATGGCGCCCAACATTGACCACATCTTCTGTGGACAAAGTTGGCCGATAGAATGGCGGCTGGCTATCGCTTGCTGTTGGTGATACTCCATTGTCGCCATCGGTCGGTGAAGTTGTGGCTTTCTTTCTAGCTGGTAGACTGTGCGTTTTCCATTTGCCTTCGAGAAGTTCCCGCTCTCGCAAGCAAATTCTCTCTAATTCGTTCATTTTGCTTTGGAGAATATTCTGCAATTGCATGTAGCGCATGTGAAGATTAACCTGTTTTCAAATATTTTTAGTCAGCTTAAAAGTCAAGTCGAAAAATTTAAAATTCAAAAGAAATACTCACCTTTCGCACACAGTCTTCGAACAGAACAACCATTCGCATCCTTGTATCACAATTCTTTATAAAGGCCACGAGTGTTTTGTGATCAGCCTTCTCCATGTCCTTTCCGTTTATTGATAATATAACATCGCCCTCCCGCATCCCGGCTTTATAAGCCGGACCATCATATTCCACATAATCAACATAAGTTATCATCTCGACCTCTTGTTCCTTTTTATAATGGATGCCATAGCTCTGCAGGGTAAAACCAAAGCTCGAGTTCTTCTTTTCGACAATTATTGTTCGCCTGCGACGGTCTTCCTCGGGCTTAGTTATGGCTATTCGATCCGATTTAAACCTCTCATGTATATGGGCCATCTACAAGTAATAGGACACAACAAGAAAAAAAAATAATCATTAATGTTGCAATAGTTGTTGCAAGCTTAAAAACTGTTATGGCATGAGTTGAACATTTGTATTTTTGTCGTGCACACGAAGATGCATTTGAACCATATAAATTATTCAGTATGCAATTTAACTTCCTGTAAATATAGAGTTCGGGTTGAGAGAGAGGAAAGGATATGTATATTGTCGTATGTGGACCAAGGAATACCTCGAGGTGGTTTGATGTGATATAGAAGACGAGGATTTCACTTTGTTTGTTGATTCAGATGTTTTGAGAGTTGCCAGCAAGTTGTTTTTTTTTTCTTGTTTCAGAGTCCGAATGGAGGACACACATGCTCTGCACAATGTAAATGAAAAGACTGAATGAACAATAGAAAACCGGGGGTAAATGGTAAGTGATAGGGGCTATTAAGTTTCTAACCTTAAATAAATAGCCCATAATGGTTGCTTTTGTATTGACCATAAATAGATGCCCATCTATATTTTGCAATGGAATCGATGAGGAAATGAACTTTTATGCTGTGAAAGGCTCACGTTGTCGTTATGTTTTGTTACATGTGTCTTTAAAGTGAAGGGTTGTTGGCATTAAATATGAATAATACCTACATTGAGTCATCAACTTTTTGTTATGGTGCTTTTTGGGCATTAAATTTGTTGTTTTATTGGATTTGGTTATTTATTTGCTTTGTTTACAATTTTTTCACGAATGCTGATTTCGAGCAATACAAATATGTATTTATTTTTTTCAATGACAAAACAAATTTTAGATGCTTTTATGCATGCAAATCTAAAACATTAAAGTTCCTAAGCGGCTGGACAGATTTTGATAAAAACATTTTTTTTTTTTTAATTAACGCGAAGTCATTTTTTCATTACCCTTTATATTGCAAAAGCACAGTGCGAAAGGGAAAGGATAGAGGGTGGAAAGGATATGTCGGTGAACATTGGTTTTGAATACATTGAATATTGCAATGACTAGGGAAGACAGAGTATGGAAGAGAAATCCTAATTCGCGTGGTGTGACTGAAAAACGATTCTCTGTACATGACAGAACGTCCGAAGTTGGGCTCAAGGGTGAACTGATGGGCATTCCTGGAGGCGCGGGTATTACGGTTGAATATCTTAAGGGGAGGAACTTTCTCAAAACGATGTAAACATTTGTTCCACTGCTCGGTGAGATAAGCCATCGAATCTCAAGTGGACCTGCTGCTGCGAAAGCCGTACTACCGGTCATTAAGAAGCTTTCGGTTTTCGAGATATTTCTTGAGCTGATAATTTATCAGCGTTTCCATGATCTTAGAAAGAAGGAACGTAAGTGCAATCGGTCGATAAATTGGAGGGAGAAGAAGATTTTCCCCTTTTTTGGGATTGGCTGGACAAATGCTGTTTTCAAACTGCTCGAAATGAGCCAAGAGGAATAGGATAGATGGAAAAGCTTACGCAAAGATTTTGCCAGCGTGGAAGAACACCTTTTCAGAATAATAGCGGGGATACCATCCGGACCAGCGGATTTATGTATGTTGAGATCCTTTAGGACTCTCGCCACAGCACGACTGCGGATGAAGATTTGTCCCATGGAATCATTGACGCGCTCAAGAACTGGAAGAGTCATGATACTCTCTGGCAGCGAAGAGTTGGCGGCGAACTGCTAGCAAAAAGCGAGCTAATGGAGTGTCATTGTCAACGAGCGTAGGGACCGAGTAAGAAGAATTCTTCATATTTCTTACAAATGACCAAAAATTCTTACTACCTTTGGGACATTGCAGTATTTTTTGCCTTAATTTTTGGAAATGTAAAAATTTGGTCCGCCGAATATGGCCATTGCAGGCCTTCCTGGCTTGTTTAAACTTGTTCCGGTTTTCCTGAGTTCGGTTGGCTCTAAAACACCGGAACCTTACTTCTTTTTCCCTGATAACCTCTTTACAGCTTGAGTCAAACCATGACTTTTCCTTGGGTTTGATGCTTTTAAACCTATTCGGGATAAACATTTTCATTCCCATACTAATCATATTAGTAATCATTATCTGCGCTGGAGTTGACGTCACAATCGAGGAAACATACTGACCAGTTAAGGATACGGAAAAAAATGTTGAGACCGTTCCAGTTGGCTTTCTGGTATTGCCATACGGTTCTCTTCGGAGCTCTTTCTGTAACTGGATTAACTTGACACGAGAAATTTGCAGATATAATACTGTGGTCTGATCAACCTAGAGACGTTAATACACTGATAATGTATTTATCAGCGTCAGACGTAAGAAACAAGTCAATAGTATTTTCCGCTTGGCCATTAATGTCCGATATTCGAGTGGGCTCTGTGACAAGCTGAGTAAGGTGGTTAAACTCAGCACAGATCTCAGCACACATTCCTTGTCTGGTCCGAATGGATAAGCCACGAAGAATTGTGTTCATTGAAATCGCCCGTAATAACGATTTCAGTGTGAGAATACAGGTATACAATTCTTTGAATGGAGTCAGACAGAGCATCAAATTCACGACAAGTTGAAGCTCTGTTCAGGTTTGGGCTTCGATAGAGATAACAGGTGTGCTTATTGATGGAGAACTAAAACACATAAAATTAAAAAAAAAAAAAAAAAAAAATATGTAGTTGGAGCAACGCCTGTGTGTTCAAGAAGATTCGAGAATGGTTGATATTTATAATTAAGTGGACCTGAAAGGCGTTATTTTTTGGAAAGTTCTCAAAGAAAAGCTAAAAAAATGCAACGATCCTCCTAAAGATAGGGCGTAGGGGGCCAAATAAGGCCCTGTTCCTAATTAACGAACAAGTAACGGGACTTTTTATGTTTTGCCCATGTCTGGATCTGCAATTGAAAACAAGTAATGGGCCTTATTTGGCATACGCAAATTTTGTTATCTTAAACACCCTCTTCGAGTTCGCTTTGAATGACATTTCTCCCTCCATTATCATCAGCAATCCAAAAACAAATTTGTTTGTTGACTTTTTTGTAAGGCACTTCCGCTATCAGGCAAAGCAGATGTTCAGAAAATCAGCATATTTGATTGAACCCGAGCTTCCGTTTGGAGTCACATTACGTAACATAACGTTATTTCCTTAATGATTGTCAAACAAAACGTGAGTTCGAAGTTTCATTGTGATAGCATCTTTGTGTATATTTTTGGGGAGTATTATCAAGATTGGTTTTCTGCTTGGTTTGACAGAAGATCTGTCACACAATAAAAACTTATGTAAAAAACTGGTTATCTCTGTTTGTAACCAGCTGGCACTTCAGTCGAATTTCATTTCGATTATACCTGTTAAATTTATATACAAAGGATAGCATTAATTGAATTCCTATGGCTGAATTCGCAAACGTCAGGCGAAGCCAAAGCTAAGACGTGTTTGTGTTTAGCCCATAATGCGTTTCAATCAGAATTATAACAAAACCCACCCAAAAAAGAGCTATTAATTGAACAGAAGCCGATATAAAAAATGCATTGCAGGCTGTGGAACGGGGTTTGACACAGCGTGAATCTTAAAGCGCTTCAACATTATACGTAGCTAAAAAGAAACGGAACTTCTTCCAAAGCTTCGTCAGAAAAAGAGACTGAGATGGGTTGGCGTGCAAATAACTCCAAAGATGCTGCGATACTAAGGTACAGTTTTCTGCAGATTGGATGGACAACATTTCCAAAAGCTTTTGTTCGAAAGAAGTGGCTACGGTATTTTTTTTTTTTTTGAGAAGTCACTCAAAATTATTCATACGCAAGGCACAAAAACTGTACATGCACATTGTCAATGTCCAGGGACGAACGGGGAAGGGTTTCGGGAGTAAAAAACACTTTTGTTGGATTTGGTTTTGGTTTGAGTTCAGCCTAAGAATGATCGGATTGACATCGACAACGGCAACTAGGAAATTAAGACATACAAACTAATACATGCATAATGTGTTTGAAAATAAAGTTTTAGCATGAAGTCAAAGTCAAACTGTTTTGTCAATCGTGAAAGCAAGTCATTTTTGAGCAGCATCCAATACCTTAATTTTTAAGTTTTGTTAAAGTTAATAGTAAGAAATATCCAAACAAAAACATTCTGTAAAAAACTACCCAAGTCTCGATGGAGCTGCTTCTTTAATTAAATCCAGGCAAAGTCGTGCCAAATCTTCGATTTCTTTGTTATTGTAGTTAATGTTGTGTGACTTGGCCGATTAGCATTGGAGTTCACCTCAGAGGAGATTTGCGGGTGTTTTCGGAAAGGGACGAAGAAAGTCGGGACTCTACGTAATATACCTGTATATCCTCTATAGGCTGAACTATAATAGATACTTTTGCTCACGGAAGCACGCTTACGTGAACCACCGAATACACACGAACCCTATGAGCAAACTATAATGTACTTGAGCTCCGTTCGTTAACTTTTCTTTCAAATTTTGATAGTGCGGTTTCATTCGCTTATTGCTTAAGTGAATTTGACAATTTAAAGAAGAGAAGGCCAAACCTATTTTTTTCGTACAGTTTTTTTGACATTAGCTTAAGTTCACCTCAGCAATTATAAATGGGCTTTTAGAAAGCTGAGCAACATAGGCTATATTTTATTACTAGCTGACCCAGCAAAGCGGCAAAATGGGTTTAGCGGTAAATGAGGAGAACGAAGTATGTATATGCTGTCTTCGAGGAAGACAGCTCTGACAGAACGTCACAATAGACGCATACAACTTCGAGGTAGTAGAGGAGTTTGTCTACTTAGGTTCCTTTATAAATACGGACAATTACACCAGCGCCGAGATCAGACGAAGAATAACTCGTGCTAATCGCTATTTCTATGGTCTAAGAAAGCAATTGAGTGGAAAAGCCCTTTCTCGAGCAACTAAGGTAAAACTGTACAACACACTCATCATCCCAGTCCTGCCGTATGATGCGGAAGCATGGACCCTGACAAAATCGGATGAAAGTTCCTTAGGCTGTTTCGAGAGGAAAGTTCTTTGGGTCATCTTTGGCCCCGTGTACATTGAAGGGGAATGGCGAAGAAGATACAACAGCGAACCTTACGGTTTGTACAACGACATGGACCTAGCTAGAAGGGTAAAGGTCCAGAGACTCAGATGGCTCGGTCATTTAGAGCGAATGGACACCAATGCGACTCAGGTGGCGCACTCAAGTGGAAGAGGACCTCAATCAACTTGAAGTGCAAAACTGGAGACAGCTAGCTAGGGACCGAGCTAGCTGGCGGAGACTGTTGATTGAGGCCCAAGTCCACAACGGACTGTAGCGCCACCTTAAGTTAGTAAGTAAGTAAAAGACAATCACTCGAAATTGCACTATCCGATGCCTTTTCCGGAATTGCGTCAACTCTTTTAAGAGACGGGAAAACTGCACACTCAACCCTTAAGTTGCCACTAAAAGTGTCTGTGGAGCGATTTTTTATGTTCCCTGCACCAAATTGTAGCTCATTTCTCTTAACTATTTCTTTTCTTATTCGAATGAAGCTATCATTCAATCATTAAATTCTTTGCAGGCACTTAAATATATTAATTGAAATGTTATAGCAAACCACCACGTTTCTTCAAATTATCACAAAAAAACCACACCAAAATGTTTGCGGTTGCGAACAAACAAATCAAAACCTTGTTTTCCATGCCAACAACATGTCAAATGCACAAACAAAAGTGATTCACCTGTGTGCGTAGAAAACCCATAACAGTACCTTTAGCAACGAGCAACCTCTTTGACCATTGTCATGGTCAAACGGTTTGCCATTGAAACCACTTTCATTATAATGTAATAACGCAACTCAACTTCCATTTCCATTTCATTATATAAGTCCAAATAAAGCGGAAGTAATCGCGTGTGTTCTTCCGATTGATGTGACCCATAAGCATTAAATAATTATTACAAAATGTAAGGTACTCAGTACAACACCACAATTTTTCTATGGCGCTAGAATGTTCTTTCGTTATAATGTAACACACAACAGAACAGGGCTTCCGGTGACAAGATTATTATTAAAGTGCACCACACTAGGTACAAATGTTTTGTTCCAAAAAGTTTATTATTATTTTCATTTGCATTGTCAAAGCTTAACGAAAAAAAAGTTTCAATTTACCTACAAGAGTCAACATTGTGTAACTGTTAGTGCGGAGACTTTTATTTTCGATTTCAGGAGCGGACTTTGTTGTTTTTTGCTCAGTAGATAAGATGTAAGCTGTGAGTTTTGGATGGTAAAATTAGAAGTGGTTAAAAATTAATTAAATAGATGTTGTCTTGTTAGTAAGAATCCGCGAAATGCCGAACCAAATTATTGTTTTTTTTTTTTTACTAACTTGCTAAGCTCTTCCAAATCAAAGCTAATAACCCTAATTTGACATTTTTATGATTAAGTGTTGTTTTTTGTTTCCAAAACAATAAAATATTATATCTGTTGCGACATAACGTCACGTTGATTATCAGACTGAAACTCAGTTACGAGGTCGATATGCGTTGGACTGCTTTTGACAAGACAATAAACTCGTTGAAGCTCAATGATCAGCCAGTATGTGCACAAATGAAGCCCTATTTTAACCGTTCAAGTTTAGCTCTTTCAGACATACCGTAGTATCTCATGCCCCTCAACAGTCAAAATCTGCCTGACAATATACCAAAATCTCTATCAAGGCTGAAACAAAAACATGCTTTAGATTATGCTTCGCATGAAGTTTACGAGTTCAGCTGATTCAGCTGATTCAGCTGTGAGTTCAGCAATTCATAGGAGGGATGATGATGTGATGGTGGGAGAGCTGTCTATCAAAGCAAACTCAAAGCGTGTGCATCGTAACGCAGGCGAAGCTGAAGCGTCTTTTTGATTCAGCCTTGAAACTTCGGCCTCACGTTTCGTACGTTATGTTACGTTATATGACTCCAACGGTGCACTCGCTTCGAATTTGACTTGAATGACATTTCTCCCTCCATCATTATCATCATTCCTCCAAAAATAAATGAATTTCACTTGCTGTTCTTACAGCTGTTGAGCTATCAGATAAAAAGCAAATGCTCAGCATATTTGAACTAAAGAAGAGCTTCCGTAAGGAGTCACATTATGTTACATTACGTACGAAACGTGAGGTTAAAACTTGTTTGAAAGAGCATGTGCTGAAATCCTATGGCTTGACTCGTAAACGTCAGGCGAAGCCAAAACTTAAAGCTTAAGGGTTTGTGTGTGTTTCAGCCAAAAGTGTCAAATTATGACAGATGAATAAAAAAAAATTGCACAATGAAAGCAACTTCGCTTCTTTTTCAACAGCTGATTGTGAAATGTCAAACATTTTTCAACTAACTTTGAAGTCAAAAGTTTACACCTTTGTATATATATTGGAGGGTATTATCAAGATTGGATTTCTGCTTGGTTTGACAGAAGATCTGTCAAATCAGAGAACATACAATACAAACTTATGTAAAAAAAAAATGGTTTTCTCGACTTGGAACCAGTTGGCGCTTCAGTCGAATTCCATTTCGATTATACCTGCTAATTTTATACAAAAAGGTTTACACTACGTTGGAGGGGAAGTTTTACTTATTTCTTAGGTGGTATGCGAATTACGTTAAAATATGTATTAAAACTTGACGTTTGGAAAAATTTTGACACTTCTTCTAAGTGAATTGTGTTACAATTACAATAGGCCAGTTCCACCTAACAACCTCTCACTGAGATCTCAGAGATCTCTGAGATTTTTTAGGTGAAACAGAAAATCTCAGCTGAGAACTGAGATTTTTTTCTGAGATCTCTGAGATGAAATTATTTTGGATTCGATTACTCACTCAGCTATTTTGACGTGACTGACATATGCACAACAACACTTTTGTTAGGTGACCATTTTATCTCAATGAAAGCTGAGAATTATGTTCCATCAAATGATTTTGCCTCAGTCAAAGTGACATTGAGATCTCAGTGAGATGTTGTTAGGTGGAACTGGCCTAGTTACACTAGCTGCGGAGCAGTCTAAAATATGACAGAAGTGGTTAAATTAATATTTTAACGCAAACCGCATACGGTGTTAGTTGTAGGCATTCAAGACGTCAAATTTGGCTGACGTAGAGAGGTTAGATAGGACATTTCTGTAATCGTTTGAAAAACTCATTAAAGCAACTGCAAGATTTAACAAAATATTAAAACTTAAATGCTGTCAAGACTGCACAAAAAATGTTTCTATTTGTAACTGACAGAAGGATGTATGTCGGGTCAGCTAGTAGAATCATGGGACTCACCACAATAGCGTCTCCATGCGATTAGAGGAAATTGCGGTGTGCTTAATCGACCTTCTGAAACCATTATTGCCTCTGACCACTCACAAATTTAAGTTCCAGTTGACTCGGTTAATTGGCGGCCTGAATCGTTTAAATGTTCACTCTTTCTGTTTGTGATTTAGTGGAGTAGTGTACTTAAAATCGCAAGTACCTACTCAACATTAAGAGCCTTTTGGACTATCATAGATTTTGATTTGAATTCACCTAATCTCTATTTAACTCTTTACTTCTTTAAAGTTCTTAAGGCCTTTTTACAACTAAAGTACAGCCGTGTCTCCAATTGCACTTAATTAATTTCATTTCCTTCCTTTCCTTACAGTGGTTTTTGTTCTCGAGTGACGTACATGGATTTTATAATTATTCACACATGACATGCCACCCATTCCACTTGCGGCAAA
>CAKKXW010000001.1:88104336-88117405 GCA_920937365.1 Sphaerophoria rueppellii
TGTGATGGTGGGAGAACTGTCATTCAAAGCAAACTCAAGCGGAAAACACAAAGCTGCTTTGCTGTTAGCGTTGAGTGACATATAAAGTTCAAGCATAGGAATTGCTAACAACTTATCACAAAGCAGCTTTGTTGCTCGACCTTTAATTTGACATACTGTGAGAACCCCGTAACATAAACGTAACGTAGCAAAAGCTGTAGCAAAAGTAGAAATGTTTTCTACTTTTTGATATGTATTTGCTCACCGACACGTTTTCTTGTTTGTATGTATGAGTATTTTATTTCAATTTTACTTTTTTTTCGCTTCCGCTGTCGGTTTTGTTTTCAAAAAACAAAAATTAATCAGCCCTATCGAGGTATTTTTCGGACGAAATTCCGTCCGATTTCGTACGTTTCGGACAAGTTTTGCTTCGAGGTATTCTTCCGACTTACAATTCAGAATTTTTTCCGATATGAAGTAACGCAGTACGATGAGGAACAATATGGTGCGATGACTAGCTTTATTTGATATTTTTATTTCCGATTTGTCCGCAGAAAATTGTTTGCGGAATTTTTTGTTTTTAATTGTGTTTAAAGCTGGTTGCCATATTTTTGTCTGATGACAATTAGCTCGAATAAAAATTTAAGCTCCGCCCATATTTGCGTTGCGGAAAATTGTCCGCTCCGAAAAATACCTCGATTGGGCTGAATAATTTTTTGAGAAAAAATATTTGAAGAAAATAAAATAAATTTTGTAAAATGACAGATATCAGTCAAAGTTCAATCCAAAGTATTGAAGCGTAACGGAGTCAGCGCTAACAGGAAAGTAGCTTTGTGTTTTCCGCTTCAAAGCGTGTGCATCGTAACGCAGGCGAAGCTGAAGCGCATTTTTGATTCAGCCTTGAAACTTCGGCCTCACGTTTCGTACGTTATGTTACGTTATATGACTCCAACGGTGCACTAGCTTCGAATTTGACTTGAATGACATTTCTCCCTCCATCATCATCATCCCTCCAAAAATAAATGAATTTGGCTTGTTGTTCTTGCAGCTGTTGAGCTATCAGATAAAAAGCAAATGTTCAGCATATTTGAACTAAAGAAGAGCTTCCGTATGGAGCCACATTATGTAACATTGCGTACGAAACGTGATGTTAAAACTTGTTTGAAAAAGCATGTGCTGAAATCCTATGGCTTGACTCGTAAACGTCAGGCGAAGCCAAAACTTAAAGCTTAAGGGTTTGTGTGTGTTTCAGCCAAAACTGTCAAATTATGACAGATGTAAAAATATGAATAAAAAAAATTGCACAATGAAAGCAACTTCGTTCTTTTTTCAACAGCTGATTGTGAAATGTCAAACATTTTTCAACTAACTTTGAAGTCAAAAGTTTACACCTTTGTATATATATTGGAGGGTATTCTCAAGATTGGATTTCTGCTTGGTTTGACAGATCTTCTGTCAAACCAAGCAGAGAACACACAATCCAAACTTATGTAAAAAAAAAATGGTTATCTCGGCTTGGAACCAGTTGGCGCTTCAGTCGAATTCCATTTCGATTATACCTGTTAATCTTATATACAAAGGTTTACACTACGTTGGAGGGGAAGTTTTACTTATTTCTTAGGTTGTATGCGAATTACGTTAAAATACTTATGTATTAAAACTTGACGTTTGGTAAAATTTTGACACTTCTTCTTAGTGAATTGTGTTACAATAGGCCAGTTCCACCTAACAACCTCTCACTGAGATCTCAGACATCTCTGAGATTTTTTAGGTGGAACAGAAAATCTCAGCTGAGAACTGAGATTTTTTTCTGAGATCTCTGAGATGAAATTATTTTGGATTCTATATTTCTATTTCTCACTCAGCTATTTTGACGTGACTGACATATGTACAACAACGCTTTTGTGAGGTAACCATTTTATCTCAATGAGAACTGAGAATTATGTTCCATCAAATGATTTTGCCTCAGTCAAAGTGACATTAAGATCTCAGTGAGATGTTGTTAGGTGGAACTGGCCTAGTTACACTAGCTGCGGAGCAGTCTAAAATATGACAGAAGTGGTTAAATTAAACCAATATTTTAACGCAAACCACATACGGTGTTTATTGTAGGCATTCAAGACGTCAAATTTGGCTGACGTAGAGAGGTTAGATAGGACATTTTTGTAATCGTTTGAAAAACTCATTAAGGCAACTGCAAGGTTTAACAAAATATTAAAACTTAAATGCTGTCAAGACTTCACAAAAAATGTTTCTAGTTGTAACTGACAGAAGGATGTATATCGGGTCAGCTAGTAGAATCATGGGACTCACCACAATAGCGTCTCCATGCGATTAGAGGAAATTGCGGTGTGCATAATCGACCTTCTGAAACCATTATTGCCTATGACCACTCACAAATTTAAGTTCCAGTTGACGCGGTTAATTGGCGGCCTGAATCGTTTAAATGTTCACTCTTTCTGTTTGTGATTTAGTGGAGTAGTGTACTTAAAATCGCAAGTACCTACTCAACATTAAGAGTCTTTTGGACTATCATAGATTTTGATTTGTATTCATCTAATCTCTATTTAACTCTTTACTTCTTTAAAGTTCTTAAGGCCTTTTTACAACTAAAGTACAGCCGTGTTTCCAATTGCACTTAATTAATTTCATTTCCTTCCTTTCCTTACAGTGGTTTTTGTTCTCGAGTGACGTACATGGATTTTATAATTATTCACACATGACATGCCACCCATTCCACTTGCGGCAAAACCTAATCACGGCTTTAAAATCGAAGACGAAGTTCATATCGCTATCCATCACAACCTCTTTCCAACGTCTAGTCTTACACATATTATAGTAATAAAGTGGATAAATGAACTTACCTGTGAATCATCAAAATCATCATCACTAGTGTCCATGCTTTTTTGCTTGCGTATCCTTCCCAGACTACCAGTTCCATTTAAATATCCTCGCTTGCCGTCTCCGGCACATGTGGCGATGCCACCCCCACATCCTCCATCACTTCTCGCCTTATACAGAGCGGATGAGCTGCTGCAACTGGTTATTGGAATTGGGTTGGTACACCCACCACCACCACCACCACCAGCAACACCACCTCCTTCTGTAGTCATGTCTCACGATAAGCATCCACCAGGCGGCGCACTCCAACAAAAACAGCACCTCACAGAAGAGACGAAAAGTCGAAGAGCGACGATGGACGAGGACGAGGACGAGGACGAGGACAAAAATTAAATATTATACTTTGGTTTCTCTCTTTTCTTGTGAATATATTGATTTATCCAGGAGGAGTAAAATTTCATGGAGGACTTAACGTCATTCTATAAACTGCCGATGATAGCTTAAAACTTTTAAGAAGGTCTGGCCGAGCTCAAGGGTGATACACTTTTCTTTGACAAAAGTGCTAAATTCTACTATAGATCAAAGAACAAACACAGAACAAAGGCACTTGACTTGGAGGCTATATCAATTTTTTTTCTTCTTATTTTCTTAATAGACTACTAATTTTCATAAGTCCTTTTTACAATGGAGGCACAAAGGACAATGGATATCACCTCGAAAGATTATTTTATTTTTTCTTAAATTAAAAAACTTTTTTCACACACACAACAGACACAACAGTGAACATCCTCCTTGTTTAATTGATTTGCTGTGTTTCCAGGAGTTCCGGCCCGGCTCTCATATCCACTATTACCATTTGTCTACTATTAATGAGAATATACGGAACCGTTTTTCATCCACGAGACGATTTGCGGGTCGCGACCATATAGACTAAACTTTTAAATTCCACTCTGAGTGTTATTCGCCCCCAGCAGAAGCACCAGATTCATGTTGTGTCGTTGCCGTGTTCTGTTCGGAAGAGGTAGGTACATACATGCGGTATCCCACTCAATGCACTGACTGACTGTTAGAAGGTATGGCACATGGTATGGAGTAATCAGCTTTTTCCAGACATGCGTTCTGGGGCAAATGTGAGAGTCAGGAAAAAAATGTCTATTGTTTCTTTTTTCAATCAAAAGCGAATAACGTTGTTTTTTTTCGGTTAAAGTTTAATAGATTAAGTAACAAATTTTTAGACGAAATGTCAATTATTTTTATTGCACAATAATTTGTTTTTAATTCACAAAGCCGAACAGGTGTGCAGGTGCACTTTAAGCAGAGGGAATATTGCACCTAACCGTACATCGAAACCACCCGCATGCAATCAGTGACACTTCAGAATCAATACTGAAACTAAATGAAACCGAAGAGAGCACGCACGTTATTTTTTCGTCTTGTTGTGTCGGTGGTCCGGCTTTTATTTTTGACACAAAAAGCTTCACAGGTGTTGTAAGTATTCTGTTGATGGACTTTTACGGTACGATCAAGAATTTTAAATACATTTATGTTTGCCTTCCATTTAAAGTCAAAACAGAAGGAATACAAACTGAGAAAGACAACAGCCAAGATTTTTATTGAAGATTGCTTGGAAACCCGTCGACTAAATTAAATGATATTTTATCCTTAAGAAAATTCTTTTATCTGTTATAATATTACCAACTGCCTGACTTAACATTTACTAAGCTTCAGCAACATTTGCCCGTCCGGTCTCATCAGTAATTCAAAGAAAGACGTATTTTTTTAAATTCACATCTTAAGGTACAAGGGAACATCATAGTAGAATCGCAGTCAATGCTGGGGATTTGGAAGAACCACTTTTGTAGAGTGTATATCGGCGACGACGAACAAAACACCGCCCCCAGACAGGAGCCTTTCATCGGACAAGATGATAGCTAACAATTCCGTGAAACCAACCTAGAAGAACTGAAAACCGCAATATCACGGCTGAAATCCAACAAAGCCGCTGGAGCAGATGGTCTAGCTGCTGAGCTGTTCAAAGCAGCAGGCGCCGAGCTAGATAGGAGTACCCACCAAATCATCTGTAAGATATGGTCAGAGGAATGCATGTCCGATGAATGGAACCTCAGCATTATTTGCCCGATCCTGAAAAAGGGAGGTCCTCTAAACTGCGCCAACCACAGAGGAATCAGTCTGCCCTACAAGATCCTCTCTGCCGTAATATGTGACCGTCTGAAGCCTTTAGTCAACAGTCTGTGAAGGATGAAATAAAAAATTATGGGCCCCGGTATGGACTCGAACCCACGACGTTCTGCTTAGCAGCCAACACACTTAACCACTAAGCCACGGACACTACTGGTTAGTCGAAAATATCGCTGCCGTTCAGGTAAGCAAATCAGTCAATTCACGGCGTTCTCAATTATTGAGTGATAACTGATTAATATTTTTGGTCAGATTCCGAAAATATCGACTTTGACGACATGTAGTTTCAACAGCAACAAGCCACACAGGCACAGCACACCTGAAATTTTATTTATTGAAGAATAAGTTCGCTGATCGTGTGTTCTCAAAAAATGAACCAGTCGATTGTCGCCACTCCGTGCGCTTTAACGTTTCTAGACTAATTTAATTGTTGCTAAGTTAAGTCATTAATTTATGCCAACAAGCCGACGAGGAGACGCACGTAGGAATAGCTCAGAGCCATCATTCAGTGAAAATTAGGTCCAATAAATCTATCGCTTCAAACATGTCTGCGGAGGCCAAATGAACGAAATCGAATTCCATGCATAATTTTTCTCATTTTTCTTAAAACCGATGCATAATTTTTTTTTTGAAAAATCTTTAATGGGTTCAAGTCCTTATTGGAAAACACGTTACATAAAAAAGTACGTATTCGCCATAGTGACCAAAAGGGACAACAATACAGAGCAGCATATTAAATTTTAGTTTAAATTAAAGTATAAGCTCTACCTTACAAGTTTTGTGTGCATTTTTAAAGGGAAGATAAAAGAATTCATGCCAAAATTTTCTAGCCATAGAGCCCATAGAGGATCATAATATTTATCTTCAAATTCCCTTAAGTAAAAAATGGATAATGGATAATGGCATGACAAGTCACTTTTTGTACCTTCGTGTCTATGTGCCTATTGAATAAATAGTCATGTGTACACAACACGTGTGGAATATGAAAATTTAAATATTGGGTAGTTAACTTCTTGGTGTCAAGTTGGTATAGCGCTGGCCTTAATAAGTGTCAAACTTAACCGTGATCTGTTCACTGTTTGCCATTTACGATAATGGATCGCTTAAAAGGCGTTGGAACAAAAGACTATTAGCACCGATTTTTCGGCTGTAAGGTGGTGAAAGAAACGTCAAAATCAAAATATTGTTGTTGTCTTACATAGGAGCTCAGAGAGAGGAGAGGAACTACTTAATAGCTTCTTTCTCACAATTTGAGGAACAAGTTTTAGGCTAGCTTCCGTGCTCTATTATATTATTTCCGTTCTTTTACTGGAATGGGGATGAAATTTTGTGATTCTCCCAAATAGTAAAAGAACACTTGACAGCCTAAATCTCCCAAATGCACAGAATTATGTCAAACGTCAACAAAATTCAATGTACTTCTTATGGTTTGACAGAACCATTGAATAAGAAGTACAGGAAGAGGTCTTATGAAAAAGAATTGAAGCATTTTTCTAAGTAGTATGAGTTTCACAAACACAAACGCATTACAACAGGGCTGTTCAGTTGAATGGTTAATCTCAGGGGCACCAAGTGAAAACTGATTGAATCTAAATTTCATCGATTATGCTTCAACTTTTTTTTCAATCTCAATTCTTTTTTTAGGATGCATGACGTTTTCACACTAAATTTGCATGTGCACGGTTTTTAATGTTTAATTTTTTTATTTCCCAGTACATTTTCTTGATTTTTAATCCGTAATTCATCATGTTTATTACGCCTATTGTAATACAACCAACAAATAAAAACGTTTCGAAACACGATGGAAGAACTATTCAAAGCAACCGTGCACTCAACGGGAACTCAACGAATTGCAGCGCCTTACCATCACGAACAGAAATAATACACCCCTGAACACCCGACTGACAACACAGTCAAAGTTTGACAGCGCAGACCCCAAAAATTGACAGCACAAGTCCCAAAAATTGACATCATCAGACGTTTTTGTTGCTTCACTCACGTACACTGTACATGTAGCTAGCTTCTTATTCAATGGACAGAACTTACAAAAACTGCCACAAAAAATGTTTGTGGCTAAAATCAAAAGTGACAAGAACTTACCAAAACCGGGAGTAAAAGAACAGACCTATTATCTCTATGTTCAGAAAACCTACAAATAATGGAAGAGGTGTCATTAAATACAGAAAAAAATCGACTCTGTGGTCGAATGGTGTTAGTGGTCCCTATTTCTTCGAAGATGCCAATGGGCGTCAATAAGAGTAAATTCGTACCGCTTGGTTGAACGATAATAGGCTTTTTTTGGTCGGCTATGGAAGGTAATGACTTGGACGATATATGGTTCCAACAAGAAGGGACACAAAGCCACACAACACGACCAATTATACTTTTATTGCGTGAGAAGTTTCTTGGTCATGTTATTTCACTTTTTGACTTTGTCAATTGGCCTCTAGGATCATACGAGTTGATATCGTTAGATTTTGTACTGTGGGGCTACGCAAAACACCGTTTTTACCCGAACTCTAAATAATAGAGTGGCGTGGCAGCTCTTGAAGAGCCAATGCCTAAGTGGCTTGAACCTTGAACTCATCAACAATTCTCTGAGTGCGCGTATATAATTGAGGGGACCAACAATTTAACTGTCGGCGCTTCCGAACGGCAAAGTTGAGAAGCACTTTTTCCATGACAGATGATGCTCTTGGAAGTGTTATCAGTTCTTCACAAGAGGCTAGATACCGCGAAAGAATGGTATAGAAACTTTATGGGCACGAGCAGGATTCGAACTCATGCGTTTTGCGGAGCAGTCAATGCACATACCACTACACCGCGGGAACTGCATGGGTAGCCTTAGGTTTGGTTAGGAGGTAAAGGTAGTTTTCATCCCTAATTCTGGTAAACCTAGCCATACGGAGGCTGATTGATATGCACATCCGAAGCACCCTGAAACCGGACTGTATATTGGAATCTCAACATGCCTACATTAAAGGATAAAAGTGTTGAAACAGCATTGCACAGTGTTGTCAGCGTCATAGAAAAATCACTGAATGACAAGGACACCTTTGCAACGTTCTTGGATATTGAGGAAGCCTTCAATAACGTGAAGAACGGAACAGTGCAGCAAGTCTTGAACGACCACAAAGTCGAAAAGGCAGTAATACAGTGGATATGTGTATGCTCAGAAAGAGACAAATTAACTCTGAGCTAGCGGAGGAAAGGGTGAGAGTAAACACATCCAGGGGCACCTCTCAGGGTGGAGTTCTCTCACCGCTACTCTGGTTTCTTGTCATGAACGGCATACTCTCTAAATTGAAATCAAGTGGAGTAAGGATAATAGCCTCGCATTACTAGCGACTGGCAAGTTCCTACCCACTTGCCGCTTCAGTTAACAAACCGAATATGCCCTCTCGTTGGTAAGCAAATAGACTAGGAACTGTGGGCTGAAAGTCAATCCATCTAAAACAGAACTAGTGCTATCTGCTAACAAACGCAAAATACCTGATTTTAATATACCTACAATTGAAGGCTGCCCTCTTAAAATCCCTGATCACGCAAAGTATCTCGGTGTCATCTTAGATAAAAAACTAAACTGGGATTTGAATACCAAAGATAGATTCAAAAAGGCATCGATTGCCTTTTACGCCTGCAATAGAATTTTTGGGAAAACCTGGGGACGAAACCCTAAAATTATGAAATGGATGTATTCGGCAATAATTAGACAAATACTAACCTATGGTAATTTGGTTTGGTGGAAAGCTTTAGAAAAGAGAACCTGACAACTATGACAAAAGTTCAAAGACTTGCGTACACTGGCATTAGGGGGGCAATGAGATCCACTCCAACTGCGGGACTGGAAGTTATACTCAATCGAATTCCCCTAGACCTCTTTGTTCAAGAATCTGCGGCCAAGAGTGCTCTGAGACTTAGTCAAACTAAAGTCTGGAAAAACAGTTTCATAGGACATTCCCAGATCCTTCATAAAGTTATGGGTCATAGTACTACAACAGGCTATAAAATACCCGAACTTGATTTTCATAAACCATTCCAGGGATGGCACCGAAGCAGAGAGGAATGGATAGATAACATACCATACTCCAGTGAGTCGTCAATAGCTATGTATACTGATGGCTCTAAGATAGAAACAGGTGTAGGAGCAGGCTTCTATTCTGAATCTCTCAAGTTAACTGCCTCGCTTAGGCTTCCAGACTACAGTAGCGTCTTCCAAGCGGAGGTCCTGGCAGTGACAACAACTGGTAAAAAGGTATCAATGATGGCGATACCACGAGCTGATATCTTTTACATTGATAGCTAAGCGGCAATAAAAGCGATTACTGCAAGTGAAGTAAAATCAAAGCTTGTTTCATGCTGCCGCAAAGAGCTTAAGTCTTGGCGCACAGCACAACATTAGACTCTGCTGGGTCCCAGGCCACAGCGATATACTAGGCAACGAGAAAGCCGATAAATAAGCAATATTAGGGGCAATGCTTGACGTAAACCAAGCTCAGTTAAGTTAGCACCCCTACCTGTTATGTATTTAAAACAGGAAATCTCAAAAAGAATAACTATCAAGGCCGATGAAAGGTGAAACCTTCTTGACACCTGCGGCACTACAAGAAAGATCTGGCCCTGTTTTAACAAACAAATAACGGAAAGAATTTTGCAGCTACACAAGGAATCACCGGACATAACCTGTTAGGTTATCATATGAAAAAGATGAAAATCAGTTCAGATGATCTATGCAGAGGATGCGGTGACGAGGAGGTACATGAAGACACTTCACACTTTCTGTGTCACTGTCCCGCACTCACACCAAAGGAAGAAATTGCTCGGCAACTATTTCTTCGGGGATAGTACACCAGGTACTAACATTCTGAACTTCGTCAAAGCCTCTAAATGGCTTGACTAACTGAACACATAGGTTTTTTTTATTAGCTTGAGTAGCAATATTCACGGGTATCACAATGGATCTGTATTGATCTAAGTGTGACGGTAACGACATCAACTGTCAGCCCCTTAACCTAACATAACCTAACTTAATGGCAAAGTCAAAACTTTATAATGAAATAAAATGTTCATTGAAAATGTATCGTTGTGTTTGTTTTATTTAGCTTTACTTTCGAAACCGAAAAATAAATGACCCCTTATTAAAAGATCATCTTCATTTTTGGTCCTTAGCAAGTTTTGTTTTAACAAAAAATTTCAGGAGCCTGAACTGCGCTTACAATTCTATGCGAACGTTATGTCCCGTCTTGACATAACATTACGTCACCGGCATTTTGACATTTCTGTTAGCATCAAACAAAATTCATGTGTTTCTAGTGTTTTTTTCTAAATACGAATAAAGGACATTTATTTTCTTAATAATACTACATATATTCTAATTTATTTAAAATATTCTTTAAACAATATCGAGTATGTCAACTGCCGCACCAACCGCAAACGCATCGACTCTACTTCCTCTAGGTAAATATAAAAAACCCGCTCAATTTTCCATAAACTTAACCAACTTCATTCCCATTAGAATTGGTGGACAAATGCATTGGCTCTCGAATTCACATAATCATGAAGAACGACAAAGAAATGGTTGGAACACTATTGGGATTCGATGATTTTGTGAATATGATGCTGGAAGATGTCACCGAATATGAAAACACACCCGAAGGTCGAAGAATAACTAAGCTGGATCAAATTCTGCTAAACGGAAACAACATCACAATGGTAAGTTCTGCTAATTTGTTTTTGGATATAAATCTTATAATTGTCAATTTTGAAGCTGGTGCCTGGAGGAGATATTCCCGAATAGTTTGAAACACCGATTTAGATGGATGACATTCTAAACTTTAAACAATAAAATGTACAAATTCCATAATAAAGAGTTGGAACTTTTTATTTAGACATAATTCCCTTCTTTTCAGAAATCCAAAGACGATAATTTACTGTTTTACATATTTTATTACGAAAAGTGTTTAGACTCCTTTACAATTTGATTGTTGTCGTCTCGGAGGTTATGGCATTGTACAAAAATGTGTTATCAACGGGAATATACTGCTTGGTAATGAGCTTGATCACTTCTTGGGCTGCACAACCACCTGAAAATTACCAAAGTTAAATCGGTCAAACCTTTTCCTCTAAATCAAAATCTTTACCGATAAATGCCGAAACTGTATGAACTTCCGCTCCTCCATAGCTGCAGATCTCATGAATCAAGTCATCGCTAATCTGACTGTGAACGCCCCATTCCGTCAGCATTTTGTTTGCAATCCCCTTCAGCTTTGACGTATCATTTTCCACGTACAATTCACCAGGAATGTTTCCATATTCGGTTTGATAGCGTTCGTAGGCAAGGAAGCCCACATAATATTCAGCTAAGGTTCCTTGCGTCTCGAAGTTGTCCACTTGATCATGAAAAAAGAAAGAACTCAAAATTGGAAGTTCCAGGAAGTCTTCATAAGCATATTACCGATGTTAACGATCTTGCTGGACTTGTCGTACTCATCGGCTAGCCTCGTGCCACGTAAAACTGCCAGACCAGAGGATTCACGACAAAACAAGCGAACAGCCTTGTCTGTGATTGTTTCCGGCGGCAAACCCAATTCTTTCAAGTAATGCTGACATTTCCTAAAGATATTGTCAGCATCTTGCAGGGCCTGCTGGCGAAAGATGTTCTGGAGATTTATGTAAGATTCGGTGTTGGCAGTCATGTCGGGCAGGACACCAGGCAAAGGGAGGTAATTGTTGTTTTCGTTGAGAACAAAGTCCTTCAGAGCTTTGGCCATTATCCAGAATGGGGAACTCTGACAAGTGAATTGTAGCAAAGAATTTATATATAAAATTGTGACTTACTTGTTTATTGAGATTTTCGCATGCCTCATCATCAAGGATCGCTTTGATTGTTGGTGAAACCAAGCCAGCACCGAAGGCAGTATTCACAGCTTTTATTGCTTCCTCGAAGTTTTCCTCATCATTTGACATACCTAATCCGGAAATTAAAGATGAAAGAGTTATAAATACACTTAAGTGAAAGCGAACCATTCTGAATAAGTTCCTTGAAAGTAGTCTTTTCTTTGTATGTCTTTGGTATGCGGCCGTCGTTGGCGTTCTTCCAATCGTTTAGGAATTTATTTAACACAATCAACCATGGAACTTTCGGAGTGATGGCCGTAGACTGCAAGAAAGGTTAAGGGCTTACTATTGAAAAACATCTAAAAAGGAATTCATACCTCCAAATGAGCTTTCAGCGTTGGAAAGGGATTCTCCAGCCTTAGATCGTAAATCCTGTCATCCGGATGTGCTTCGATCACACAATGCTCTTTCACCTGCAATCGAATGGACCCAAAAAATCCCAACGATCGACAATAGACAAATGGAATCTTCGAATCCCACAACCTATTCGAAAGACGCAGCAATGTTTTCTCGTTTAGATTCGATGCAATCACAACATCGAAAGAGTTGAAAAACTCCGGACGATTACTAAGTATGAATTCAATACTCTCATCGACATAATCACCATTAGCATCGGCATTGAGTTCTTGTAAGAATTGCATACACTGGGATGCTTTCGATTGACCCTCGCTGGTTTGTTCTAAAAAGAAACTTAAATCAAAAGAAACAAACATTTTCTATAGTTCCGTTAAGAAATCATTGACTTTACTTTGTTCCAATGTCTTCTTCGGTCACAACAGAACCATCGACAATTGTAAATCCACCGATTCCAGGTAGAACAAGACTTTTCAAGACTTCACATCCAACTGCGTTTGCATTGACCAAGCAGACTGTTGCACTTTCGAGTAAATTCTGGCCGTTTTCGCCCCAAAGTCTTGTGATGAAAATGTAAATAGATTTTGGAAGACATTGTGTCTGTTTTTAATTACCTTATTTGACGGTCGTATTTTTTACTTTTATCGGATAATTCCGGTGATTTAAGAGGACGTGGTTTTAGTGGCCTTAATAGGCTATTTTCATTTTTTATGCTGGCAGTTTATTCCATTAATTTTTGTCTGTGTTACAGAAGGTTTTAGATAAATGTAAAAGTAGTGTTCTGAAACCCCGCTTTTGC
>CAKKXW010000001.1:88128517-88138604 GCA_920937365.1 Sphaerophoria rueppellii
GAGCTCCTTTGCTACGCCGTTGTAGCGACCGAATTAAGAACAACATTTAAGGTGTCCAAGCCCGTCAGAATGATTACGTTATAGTACGCGACGTTTTAACCCTAACTTCAGAAGCGATAGGAGTTGCAAAATATGGCAAAATTGAAAAATTCCCTTACCAAGTGATGCTGATTGGCAAGCAGTTTTGGAAAAAGCGCGTTCTATGTGGTGGAACCTTGTTGGACAACCAATGGGTACTGACAGCAGCTCATTGTACATCTGGTGTTAGTCATTTTGATGTCCATTTGGGTGCGAAGTTTTTCGATTCAAACGAAGAAACCGGACGAGTGATAATGAGGACCGATCAATTCATTGTTCATGAAGACTTCAATCCCAATTTTGCAGCGCATGATATTGCATTAGTAAGACTGCCCGAACCTGTGGAATTTACAACAAGAATTAAGCCAGCGATGTTGCCGCATCGTTTCCTCGAGGAGACCTTCGAAGGGATGAAAGTCATAGCAAGTGGATGGGGGTCTCTAGGGGAAGGAGCAAATTCCGGAGCCATGCAATACACTGAACTGGCAGTTATTTCAAATCGAGAGTGTATTTTCGAATATAACAAAAATATCATTACCGACAAAGTGATTTGTGCCAAGGGACTGGATCAAGAGACTGTGTGTACGGGTGATTCTGGAGGTCCACTTGTTTTGAAGGGATCACAAATAATAGTTGGAGTGACTAGTTTTGGACCTGCCGATGGCTGTGAAACAAATGTTCCTGGCGGATTTACAAGGGTCACGAAATATTTACCATGGATCCAGGAAAAAATGAGTTCTTCAGCAAAGGGAAAATCGAGTGCGAGAAATAACATTTTGTAGATGTCGAATACATCTCCAAGCCCATTTCGACTGATGCCTGTGTTAAGATTTTCGATTGATTTAAATCTAAAAAAAATGTGATGTTTTATAATTTCTTTACAAGGAATTAATTGGTTTAGTGTATTTTATTTATTATTTAATATTAAGCTCATTATATAGTTTTTTATGCAATCAACATTAATTAAAAGAAAAATGTTTGCATATTTTCATTCTCATGCTAGTCAAACATAAACAAACATTTTTATAAGGTGACATTTTTCAAATAAAACCGTCAAATTTGTATTCAAAGAACAATACAACATTATCGTTTTTTTATTTAAATGGCTTCTGCAGATTTGGATTTGCATTTTTTTAAAAGTGGCAATGAGACATAACGACAAAGAATTTGACAAATTTGTTGATGATTTGTGAAGGCTTGTGAATGTGAGTTATTGGTGGCAATTTTTTAACAGATTTAAAGAGGGCGATGATGGAGCAGTTACTTGAAATTAATTGCATTGTTACCGATCGCGATCTCTAACGAAATAAGTTGAATTTGTAAACGTTTCTATTGCTTTGATTTGAATGAAATAAGAAGTTGTGTATGCGATTAACTATATTTATGGCGTTTTTATCGTAATCGGTACACAGAACTGTCCCATTCCAGATACCAAAAGAACATGCAAACAAATATGTTTGCTTCTAATGTTTGAATGTCTATGTATCTGTGAAACCTCATATACAGAATTGCAGATGACATGACATTGTTTTTATTTTCTTTGTTTGTAAAAATGGCGGCGAGTACGTATGTACAAGTGTGTGCATGTTTGTGTGATTTTGTTTTTTGTCGTTTTCCATTGGCCGTCCAGAAGCATTCGGAAGAGTCCAGAAGTCTTCTGAAACCATTCCATTGGACGGACTTTGACAGACAGAATGCATCTGAGAAGAGTAGATCTCTTCTGTTTTGAAAACAGAAGCGTCCGAAGAATGACACATACACCATAACCCGTTCCATTGGAGGTAGAAGAAGAAACGTCAAAAAAAGGCCAATGGAAAACGATATTTGATTCCGACTTCAAATTCGGAATCGTTTTTCTGTTCTATTCAGGACAAGAACTGTCATCTTGTGCCAAGTGAACGAATTCAGAATCGTGCGGAACAGTTCCGGACGACAAAAAAAACTCTGTTAATGTTTTGTTTCCACAACAAAAAATATGTCAAGGCCTTTTTCCTTGATCTATTTTGCTGCTTTTTGCTTGTCTTTCTCATTCTGTTTTCAATGGAAGCCATCCATTCACACAAACACCACTGTTGGACACAAGCGCCCTTAAATGCACTGTCATGCGTTTTTTTTTTTTTTTTACGGAACCAGACGCTTAAAGAGCTGAACAGAATGCATCGCCAGCCGCCCGGCGACTAAAATGACAGCTATACTTCGTCCAAAACAAATCTGCAGTACAGGCCTTATGGGAGAGCTTTTTTTTTTTGTATTTGTAAACAATTTATTTGTTGATCCAAGTCAAGGAATTTTTACTGATATTAATTTTTTGTGTGGTTGAGAAAATACAGGAGTTTTCATGGAATTATGGAATTAATTAGAAGTGACGAATTATTATTGAATATATCCGATACGCAAATTCTTCATCTTATTTACCTTTTAATTTGAATGAATAAAAAAATGAAGAAAAATATGTTTGATAATGTTGTGTTCTGTTTTCATGGGCATATTTGATAGCCCGTCGCGCGACTATTGTGTTCACAAATTTCTCAGCGATTTTGAAGGCGAATTTTTGACAGCTGTCACTTTCGTCACCGGCCGACTGGCGACTGCATTCTGTGCAGCTTTTAATCAATCAGGTCCTGTCCAACGGATGCACTTAACGTCATCCTAGACCTTCTTCCGATTAACCTCTTTATTAAATATCAGGTGTTTTGCAGTATCTTGAGACTCAAAGAATAGGCTGCTGGAAAACTACATCCTACGGGCCCTGCAACCAAACAAACCTGATACCATCACACATCCTATCCACAAACACTGATTACTGCACCCCTACCCTATAAACACCTCAAAGAAGTTTAGAGTATTTTTCCCTACAAGAATCGACTGGGAGGAAGGCGATATGTGACGAAAGACTTCGACACAACTATCTTCACAGATGGTTCCAAGATGAAATGCGGTGTTGTTGCAGGTGTCTTCTGCGAATCTCTTAAGATTTCAAAATCCTATAGACTTCTCGATTTTGCCATTGTATTCCAGGTAGAATTGTTCGCATACGGGAAACTTATATAGCCCTTAAAGATATCCGACAGAACCAAAATGTAGCTATACTAACAGACACTCAGGCAGCTATTAAAGCAATTAATTCAGCTTTGTCATCCTCTAAACTGGTCCAGCAATGCAAAGAGACCCTCAAGGAACTCGATTTTAGCGTCACTCTAGTCTGGATACCCAGGCCATAGGGGCTATGAGGGAAATGAGAAGGCAGATGAGTAAGCTGGGCAAGAATCAGCCCTTCACAACTCATTGGCAGTGAGAGTATATGCTCCTCTTGGAATTGTGAAGCGCTTTATCCTGACAAAATACACATCAGAAGCTAATTATAGGTGGAATAGTTTAACGAGTTGCGTTATATCTAAGAAAATTTGACCCGCCTATAACAAACCAAATCAATCAATTTAATTTCCAAACCAAGGCATGACATAGCCAGGATTGTTGCTACTTGCACAGGGCATTGGCCCAAAAGAGAAAATGCGGCAAAATTTGGTATACCACATAACTTTTTCTGCCGTAGCTGAGAGAACCAGGACGAAAAAGAAACGGTCCCACACTTTCTCTGGCTAGGAAAAGAACACTCTACTTAGGTACAAATTTCTTTAACGGTATTGAGGAACTCTCAGAATAATTCAAGACCAAAGATTTGATTTCATACCTCAATAACACAAAGTGGCTTTGGTGCCCCAGCCCCCTTATCTCTCCCTCACTAAATGGTACTATGAGATAATAGGCCGTAGGGTAGGAGAATAATACAACACACATAAGAATCACACGAAGTATGGTATCAAAACGGCGCACTCAGCGCTAATTGTGTCCAGCCATTTCTATATCTACCTATAACCTATCACGAAAACGTGCTTCTCAACTCAAACGTTCGCAGTCGGTATAAAATTGTAGGTCCCCTCTTTTGCTTATGTGCACTGAAGGAATTGTTGGAGATTATAAACCACCTAGGCCTTGTTTCTTCAAAGCTGTCTTGTCACCTTATTAGATAAAAACAAATCTTACGGTCTCAGAAATGTTTCATATATTATTGAAATAAGTGGACAAACCCATTTCTGGCTAAAGTCTGATTAGTTAAAATATTTCATGAATCTTGACGCCAATTTATGAAACATGGATTTCCATTGTCCTTTTCTTTGTGAGAGAAAATAACATATAATGGGCATACAAGCTCAATAATTCGTCTATTTCTGCCACACTTTCTGAAATACTTTTTAGTGTCCAACACTTCAATAAAACTTGAAGAATGTTTGATTTACATTCACTAAATTTTTTGTTCTACGTGAATTAAAAATTCGTAAAAATAATGCATTATTTTAATACAAAAACTATGAAAAAATGTTACACATACGCCACAGGGTCCGCCATCTAACGTTTTGTTTTCAACTAGTACTTATTTCGTGAATGGTAACACTTAGCTCATGTCTGATTCGATAGATAATTAGTTTTATCCTTCCGCTGAACGAATATGGTTGTGTATACGCTTGAACAACGCTGGGAAATATTGCGACATTACTTTGAAAATCATGGTAATGTTGCATAATGTGTGCGACAATTGCGTACGGATTTTGGAAGAAGAGAAGCACCGTCAGCTCTGTATGTTCGTTATCTTGGGAAAGAAACTGACATGCTCATCGATAAACCAAAGTCTGGAAAGCCAATAAACCATGCGTACCCGTACACCCGAGAATATTGCTGCTGTGGCAGTAAGTGTGCTTGAAGCGTCATCAACATCAATTCCTCGTCGTTCTAAACAATTGAACATTTTGGAGCCATCATTGAGACGAATTTTGCATAAAGACCTTGGTATGACGCCATACAAAGTCCAATTGGTTCAGGAGTTGAAGCCAACTGACCATCTAATGCGTTTTCTCTTCACTAAGTGGGGCCTGCGATCGACTTAGAGAAGATGCCGATTTTTCCAAAAAAAATCATCTTTTCAGATGAAGTTCATTTTGATCTTAGCGGGTATGTAAACAAGCAAAATTATCGCATTTGTGGCACAGAAAACTCGCACGCATACATTGAAAAGTTACTGTTTGGTGCGGGTTTTGGTCCAGAGGCATAATAGGGCCATTTTTCTACGAAAATGAAGAAGGAGTGGTCGTTACAGTCAATTGCGATCGTTATCGGGCCATGTTGAACGAATTTTTGTTCACAAAAATTCAAGAGGAGGATATTGGCAACATTTGATTTCAACAAGACGGTGCTAGGTGCCACAAAGCCGAAGCTATACTCGATGTTTTGCGCCCTGTTTTTGAAGATCGCATTAACAGCCGCAGAACTGATATATCGTTTGGCCATCTCGGAGCTGCGATTTGACATCGTTGGACTATTATTTGTGGGGCGCCGTAAAAGATGAGTGTTACACCGACAAGCCAAAGACAATTGACGCTTTAAATGACAATATTCGAGAAGCCATTGGTGAAATCAGCTGCACACAATCGATTTTGTGCTTAAAAATTGGACCGATCGTGTAGGCTACTGCATTGCCAGCCGAGGCAGCCATTTGAATGAAATTATTTTCCATTATTAACAGGAAGGGTTGTATTTTCAAATACAAAAAGAAATTCGAGGAAATATTCAGTAGTTTTTTCCTATAGCATTTAAAACAAAAAAAAAAGTTATTTGGCGGACCCTTTAGATGGGGACGAACTAGGCAATCATAAAGAGCAAGGGTGACGTAAGGATAAATAATTTTTTTTAACCAACACTTAATGATCCCCAGCATAGGATAAGCTTTGTTAACGATGTTGATAATAGGCCAATTCCTTCTAAAAATAACTCACGGAGATCTCAATATCACTTTGACTAAGGCAAAATCACGCAAACAATTATTTTGACACAATTTTGACATTTTAATTTTAAATTTGCTTGCAGATTTGCAATTTTGTGGTTAATTTTCACACCGTCTATGAGACGGATCCATCCGGCAAATACGTTGAATCTGACTGATTGACAGGATTCTGTTGATCACCGCCTTAACTCTTCACATGTATTAAATTAAAAATTATCAAGATGGCATTGCTTTTTTTCTTGTCAAATTATCGGCTGGTTTTCGTTTCGGAACGTTTTCGGAAACGTAACACGTAAACGTTAAATCTATCTCAACGCATTTAGTTAGTACAAGCAAAAAGGTAAAAATAAAGATGCATTTAGCGTAATAGAAACAATACTGAAAAATTGTAAAGAATTGAGGTAAACAAGCTGTCAAATTCTATCAGGACCTCACTTGAGTTTGAACATTGGATGTAACATTGTTCCAACATCTAGGAGATTGTTTAAGGCCATAAATGGACTTATATAATCTGCAAAAATCTCCATCCTTCATTGAAACTCCTTCAGGAACGGCCAATTTCAACTCTTCTCTTAATGTTCCATGCAAAAATGCGGTTTTCACATCAAGTTCGCGAAAGAGAAACTTGTTTCGTAAGGCAACAGCTTACACAGTTCGAATAGTGGTTAATTTCGCAACGGGTGAATAAGTCTCTTCATAATCTATCCCAGCTTTTTGCTTAAGCCCTCTAACTACTAGACGAGCTTTGTACCTTGTGGGTTCACCATATTCATTTTCTTGAATTTGGAATATCCATTTGGGCTTCAAGGTCTTTGCATGTTTCGGTTTTGTAACCATTTCCCAAACATCATTTTCTCTCATAGAGTTTAGCTCTTCTTCAATAGCCTTGAACCATTTTGGAGCAACGGAACGGCTTTGGATTTCATCATATGAAATAGGTACACCTGTCGAAAATTCATCAGCAACAGTTGTTCTATAACACATGTAAAAACCATGAAACTTACTTGGAAGTCGGCGCTCCCGTTCACTGCGCCTTGTAGTTATCTCATTATGAAGATTACCACTATCAGTTTGCGAAGGGAGCGCAGCTGCATCATCCCAAACATCGGTTTCCTCATTTTCTTCTTCAACTCTTTGATGTTTATCGTTTTCAGCTTCATTAACATCGCAATCAGTATCTTCATTCATATCGCAACCAGTATCTTGGATATTTTCAACACCAACGAGTACTTCAGATACTTCTTCCCCTTCTTGCTCGTGGGTGTCGAATATCGTTATTTTCTTTTCTTTTTGGTCATCTTTTTGAACTTGATTGAATGGAAAAACATTTTCACCAAACTTCACGTCACGGGCAGTGAAAAATTTCTTATTTTGGAGGTCCCAAAGCTTGTATCCATTTGGTACGTATCCAATCATGATTGATTTCCGGCTCTTGGAATCCAGTTTCTTTCTTTGTAGAATTCGAATCCATGCATAAGCCTTGCATCCAAATACTCGGAACTTTTCAAAATCTGGTTTCGAACCATACCACAACTCTGCATCAGGTGTCTTCTTACAATTTAACGACTTAGTTGGTGTTCTGTTTATAAGGTATGTTGCAGTAAGTGCTGCCTCACCCCACATTCGTTTCGCCATGTTGGATTCCAATAACATATAGTTCTTATTTTTTCAGCAATAGTTCTGTTCAACCTTTCTAATACTCCGTTTTACTGAGGTGAGTAAGAGATGGTAGGTTCAACTTGAATCCCTATCTTCTTATACCACAAGTTTTGTTCTCTCGAGCAATATTCTCTCCCTTGGTCAATGGTACTTCAAAGACGTCAGATTTTCGTTTGATAACATAAACCATAGCGAAATGTGTATAGTCATCAATGAAAGATACAAAATATCTGGATCCATCCCAACTAGCTTCATCAATGGGTCCACACTCCATTCTTTCTAACACTCGTGTTGCTCTGTTACGTATGCCATTGAAGGAGTCACGACTCTGTTTTCCCTCTACACAAATATCACAGAAACCAAGGCCATCAACGAAAGTCGTTTACGATTCTGGTTACATCGTTGGAAATTGGACATCAATACCAAGACTTGTCAATCTTCGCACGGGAAGTAAGTTGTCCCTTAATTCCGGTAAATACAGAACATCATTCATTGGCAGGTCAATTTCCTTGTTGCTTCTTCCATCAATAATTTCAGCTGATTCTCTCAGTTCTTTCTCTTCAGAAAAACACCATTTCACATTCATCAGATGGTTAATTGTCCCAGAATCTAGCTTAAATTTTATTTTGGAGCTTGACTCTTTGAAACTGTTACAGTTATTTCGATCCGACATCAGACATACCCGTTTTGAATTCTTATTGGTTTTTTGACTATGTCCTGATTCAGATTTTCGGCAATCTCTCGCCAAGTGCCCTTGCTTGTTGCATATGAAACATTTGCCTTGAAATTTAAAAGGTTTCTAAATAAAATTTCTTTCCAGCAAATGCTGATCTTACGTGATCATAGGTTTGTTCGATGTGCGCTCTGGGTCGCTCTGTGGCGCTCTGATTTCGCACTGAGCTGTTCGATGTCGCTCTTTTTTTGCCCCAGTGCATTTCCACCGTGTTCGATGTGTATTCAGTGCTCGCACCGGGAGCGCTCTTAATCGCCCCAAGTTCGAATCAGCTGTTGCTATACAACAAAGAGAAAAAAGCAGAACATTACCAACGCGTTCGATGTGAAACCAAACCCAGAGAAATTGTTCAGTTTTTTGACAGCTCCGTTCAAAGTATGACAAGCACCGGAGCGCCCTGGGGCTGGTTACATCGAACAAACCTCATCTTCATCATCTCTGTCATTCAACTTTGTTTCTTCTAAGAGCAGTCTGTCTTTGGTAGTTTGAAACGTTAAGTCACTCCCACTATAGTTTTGTGAGGCAGTGGCCAACGGATAAAATTTTCCAGGCACAGTAAGAAAAAACTGAGCTAGTGCTTTGCGATTGAATCACCATCTTTCATCTTGAGCTTCAACAATTGATTCCTGAGCAAAACCTGATTCAATACAGACTTTGTTGCAAAAGACGATTGGAGGCTTTTCCACATCTCTTAAGCTGTAATCTTCTCCCTCATCATTTGCTTCAACGACATTGATCAAAACATCTCCCAGATAAAGCGAGTCCAGATGGGTCTTGACCTTAAACTGCCAATCATCAAATCCGCTTCCATGAAACTGTGGAATTCCATAAACCGACTCTTTAGTTTCGCCCATAACCTATTAGAGCTTATTGGTTTATTTAAATAATAACAATGGTGATAATTGATAAACAATTTAATAGCAAACAGGTCTTGCTTCTAGATGTTGAAATTAGGAATGAGAAAATTTCTGACACAAAATTTTCTCAATAATAAAATAATAAAAAAACGATTCCTTATGTTTTTCAGTACGTAATAAATGCAGTTTGTTAATAATAAATTATTGTTTACTGTGTATCAATTAGTTAGCGGTTGCATCCATCAATTACAACGTTTTATTAACAGACAAATTCAATTTCATATTCGAAAAACAATTTGATTGTATCATCAAAAACAAAACAACCACTCCTCTACAATCGAGTTTATTCAAAATAAAAGTTAATGCACCCTAAAACTTGTAAATAATAACACATTAATCTTAAGATAATCAGGTTTCTTATTTCTAATTTTGTTTTGTTTAATTATATTTACCTGCTAAAAACTGAATAACAAAATAAGAAATTTATATTTTTTTCTTAAATTTTACGATCCACTTTCGAATAAAATGGCATAAATTAGAAAATTGTCAAATACTGCGCATATATTTAAAATTAATTAATAACAACAATTAAAACAAAATCTTCATAAAATTAATTGCAAATTGCATACAATTTGCGTCATAAACTTATGACTCGTAGCAAAAAAAATTTACCAAAACTTCAAGTTCCGTGAGTCTTTTTTTCATTAATTAACAATTTATTGGAATTCCCTAAAAGCAAAACGTTAATTAAAATACTTCTAAAACAAAATTAACAACAATAATTAATTAAAATTTATATACGCGTCATAAACTGTTAAAAGATTAAATACGGTAAAATAAGCTTTCACCTAGCATTTTAAATTCTTTTTTTATATTTAAAGAATAAAACAATAAGTCAAAAATCGTCCATTTATATTAATTTGT
>CAKKXW010000001.1:88185313-88201130 GCA_920937365.1 Sphaerophoria rueppellii
GACGCGTATAACTTCGAGGTAGTAGAGGAGTTTGTCTACCTAGGCTCCGCTATAAACACGGGCAATAACACCAGCGCCGAGATCAGACGAAGAATAACTCTTGCTAATCGCTGTTTCTTTGGGCTTAGAAAGCAATTGAGTGGAAAAGCCCTCTCTCGAGCAACTAAGGTAAAACTGTACAACACACTCATCATCCCAGTCCTGCTGTATGGTGCAGAAGCATGGACCCTGACTAAATCGGATGAAAGTGCCTTAGGCTGTTTCGAGAGGAAAGTTCTCCGGGTTATCTTTGGCCCCGTGTGCATTGAAGGGGAATGGCGAAGAAGATACAACAGCGAACTTTACGGGTTGTACAACGACATGGACCTAGCCAGAAGGGTCAAGGTCCAGAGACTCAGATGGCTCGGTCATTTAGAGCGAGACGTAGGAGGAGAGGAAGACCGCGACTCAGGTGGCGCATTCAAGTGGAAGAGGACCTCAATCAACTCGGAGTGCAAGACTGGAGACGACTAGCTAAGGATCGAGCTAGCTGGCGGAGCCTGTTGATTGAGGCCCAAGTCCACAACGGACATGTAGCGCCACCTTAAGTAAGTAAGTAAGGATATTTGATATTTGGGCATAAGCCTCCACAGAAGCATCTAGTTAATTTCTAGATTCATATAAAGAACAAACTGGGATAACATGTATTTTATACCGTCATCAAATGATCATAATAAATTTTTAACCGACATTATCGCTAACCTTTTCAATAATCACTTTCCCTTAAAAACTAGAATTCTTAAGGCAAGCAATAAACCATGGCTTACACAAATTATAAGACTCTTAATGCAACAACGTGATGAAGCCTTCAAAAAATGGAAATTTTACGGTTTGAATAAGTTGGGTTGTATGTATTGCTCAATTCGTAATAAGGTTGTTGCAGAAATCCGTATTCTTAAATATCAAGATCTTTCTTTTAAGCTCCATGTATCTTAAAGTGGTGTTGCGTTGTGGAATAATCTTTAGAACATTGGCATTAGTAACTCCCAGAATGATCCCAGTTAAGGATATCGATGGGAACATCCTCAATAAAAGATTTGTTTTCATCCCTACGGGACAGATCCAACCGACTGGCATTGACAGTTTGCCTTCATTTACCGACGAGCGCCTTCGTGAGTAACTAGTTCTGATGTTGTCAAAAGTTTCCTTTCCATAAAATCAAAAGCTATCGGGTTAAATGATACTTGTTCTTCCTTTTTGTTTATGATTCTCCAAATATTGCTACCATTTATCACATTCGCTTTTAATACCATTCTTATGACTGGTGTGTACCCCGACTATTGGAAGGCAGCAAAATCATCCCAAAAACTGCTAAAGGTGATGAATTCAGGCTAATATCCATTTTGCCATTTTTGTCTTTGGTCTTTGAAAGGGTACTATAGAAACAAATAAACCGTTGTATCACTTTGAACTCATGGCTTACTAAAAAAAAAAAAAAATACGGTTTTCGTAAGAAACACATTTGTTTTACAGCGCTTCTGAAAGTCACTGATGACTTAAGGCAAGCATTGTATAATACTGAGCTTTTGATACAGTCAACCACGTCAAATTGTGTAGAAAGCTTTTTGAAAACTTCAATTTTTCATCTGGTGCAACCAAATTAATCTCTTCTTACTTGTCTAACCGAAAGCAGGCAGTACTAGTAGGTGATAGCCTTCTACCAAAATTTACTGGTGTCCTTCAGGGCTCTATTCTTGGACCCCTTTTGTTTTCCTTGTATGTAAACGAACTTCCATCTTTAAATTCCAACTGTTCCTCTCATATGTACGTCAGATGACGTACTTCAGTTGTCCTATTCGCCTAATTGAACCTGGAGCTATTTGTGTCAATGAAGACTATCAGATAGTTGTTAAATGGACTTATTCTTCTTAACCCTAAAAAGTCTTAATGCCTTTTGATATCTAGAAAATCTCTCCACCTTGATTATTTTCCACCGATTGTTTTGAGCAACGCTCAAATCGATTACGTAGAAACAGCTAAGAATCTTGAACTGATTTTAAAACGCTTTTTGACTTGGGGTAGGCATAGTATGTATATGGCGTACTTTGCACCTTATGGGTAACTCAGAGTCTTACACCAGTTGAAACGCAATTGCTTCTTGCTAAGACTTTGATAATTCCTATCCTAATTTATGGTTCCAAAATTAACTGTCACTGAAAGTTGAGTTTCGGTAAATTCTTAAAACAAGCTGTTGGTAACACCAAAAAGCACACATTTGTTTCCTTTTTTATTTTTATCGAACGTTATCTCTCGATAAGATCTCTCTCAGCCTCTCCATAATCATAAACATAAACAAACTCTTTTGATTGTATCAATATGCATTTCTTCTTGATTGTAATCAGATTCCGATGGCCGTAAATCGTCTTATGGAACGAGAAGAGCCAAGCCTCTTTCCTCTGAATTAATTCACAAATATTTTCTTTAATGTAGGCCAACCCCACTGTTCACTTTAAGATCAAAACCTACAAGACATGTTCTTGAAATGGAAATTAATTGCATCTTGATGTGAAAATATCCTTGAATTTCTTTTTTTCCTTCCTATTTGTCTCAACTTTGTATTCTCTGTTGGCATGGAATTTCTTTTGTGAAAAAAGGAAAAAAATCGATTTTCCTTTTCATTCCTCGTTGGCGTTATCAAATATGAATTTTTTGTTTTTTTTATTGGTAAACATGCAAAAAAGCAAGAAAAAAACGTTCATAACTCATAAGGATCAGAAGAGAGAATACAAAATTAAATAAACACTGTCATGGGAATGTTTTTTCTGCCGTACACACTTTTTTGTTCGTGTAGTAGTTTGTGTTCTTATTCAAGGATGCAATATAGGAAGCACTGAATCCGACAGAAATTCAAGGTGGAACGTTCAGAGAGGTTGAATACACCAGGACTATAATAATTGATTCAAAGGATTACCTTGAAGCCTGTACCGTATCCGGGTATAAGATGACAACGACGACGACGAGGACGACGAAGGAGAATGGACACGACACAGAGTCGATGCGAAATAAACCAAGGACTCTTGACGATGAATACGATCCTTTTTTTATTCTTTTAATTTGTTCTTTTTATTCATATAAACGGTGGGTTTAGAGGTTGAATAATAAATATTTTTGCTCAGAAAAGAAATCTTATAGAGAATGGATGTTTTCACTTGACTTTGGATGTTGTCCTTGTATGAGGGGCGTAATTGTTTATTTGGGACTTAATGGGAGCGGCAGGAGGTGCCTTAGGTGCGGACTTGAAGATAAGT
Organism: Sphaerophoria rueppellii; assembly: GCA_920937365.1. NCBI lineage: Eukaryota > Metazoa > Arthropoda > Insecta > Diptera > Syrphidae > Sphaerophoria > Sphaerophoria rueppellii. Next base: position 88,188,601 of record CAKKXW010000001.1, read on the forward strand.
TTTTGTCGGAAATTGTGGCACTTTCTTGGCCTTGTTATCTTTCTTGTGTGAGGAGGTCATGAAAAGTTAATTGATGATTAGAGAAAATGTTTTGGACGGACGGAACTCATTATCCCCGACTATAAGAAACAAACAAAAAAGAATTTCTACCAGAATTCTAGATTTTACGGTAAATTATGTCGAAAGGTTTAATTTTTCAAAATCAGTCTTAATTCCCTTATGCCACACAGGCAGACGGAAGCATTACAGATAAAAAGAAAGAATATCGGACACTGACCACAATTTTTCGTATAATCTTGGTGACGACGAAAAAATTACGCGGCTTGGAAATGTATCTTGCAATAAGGCCATATTCGCTCGAGTTGTGTGGAATGTGGCACCGCAATGTTGAAACCACATATTCTACAAGTCGTATTCTTCAATAGCAGGCAAAAAACAAGTACGATCATAACGCTCCAAATTGACTGTGATCGTCGTTTTCGAAGAAGTAAGGTCCAATCACACCTCCTTCGGACCAAAGAGCGCACCAAACAGCGTCTTTTTGTGGATGTATGGGCATCTCTCTCTTCTTGAGAGAGGATTCTCAGAACCCTAAATACGACAATTTTGTTTATTAACATAGCCACCGAGTGAGAAATGTTCTTCGTCGCTGAAGAAAATTTTGTTCGAAAAATCGCCATCAACCGCCTGTTGTTCAAGCATCCATTCGACGTATTTACAACGACGCTGTGAATAGTCAGCTGGCTTCAGTTGTTGTCTAAACTGGACTTTATATGAGTTTAGGTGTAGATCCAAATGCAAAATACGCCATAATGTGCCTTAAGACAGTTCTTATTCCTGAGAACGCCGAGGAATCGACACATTCGGGTCTTCGGCAACACTTTCACTTACAGCAGCGATATTTGCAGTGGTACGAGCGAAACGATGATGCACAGGCCTTACAATATCTTCAACTAATCCAGTCGCCTTTAAATTTTTTCACAATTTTGCCAATTGCTTGCGTCGTTGGACGAGTATGTAAACCATAATCTCCTCTTAAAGCACGATATGTGGCTGTGGCAAAATCACCATTTTTGAAGTAGGTTCTAACAATTTTTTTCGTTGCGCGATACGTAAGGAATCTATTTCCGTAAATGTTAGACTATCATCGGACAAAAAAAAATTAGTTTAAGAACTTAATTTGACAGATGTCGAATTCCTACCCTTTACTTTTGAAATTGTAAAACGGATATCCCGCTATCCATTTTGAAAGCTCTTGCTCTAATTTCTGTTATCCTAGCTTTGACATTATTCTAGGAGATTCTAATCCCAAGCTTGCTATGGAAAACATATTTGACTTATAGGATCGATATTATGTCAAAAATCCAAAAACGATTTAAGTAAGTACTAAGCGAACAAGCGACTAAGCTTCCAGTATGTCCAAACAACAGTTGATGATTTGGTAAGGGTAGAAATTAACTGTCTACTTGGAAATACTGGCAAAACTTACAAGAAATGTATCGAGGAAAAGTGCTTCCCAACTCTAACTTACTTACTTACTTACCCGGCTCACAATCCTTGAAGGATCTCAGACTGAGATACTGCAGCCTCTTAGTCTACGCTTGGCTCATCAAAAACCGACGTGCGACCACATTGTAATGACCCAGCACAAATGACCGCCATACTCCCAAAATTACAATAACCAATCAGTTGCCTACCGATCACCAAATCGAATAAATATCTGTCTCCTTCGAGTCACCAACCACCAGTTAGCTACCAGCAAGACCGAAATTGAACCAGTAACAAAATCACTAACCGAATCGAAACAAAAGCAAACCGGTACCGCCAACCAGTTTGCCAGCCACAGAAACCAGCCCTGGAAGAATCAGTTAAAACCAGAAACTCAAAGTGAACAGAAGTATTCTCCGGAGAAGTAAGTATAAGACCAGACTAACCGGATATACTCTTCCCGCACCAGTGGTAAGGGTACTTGTCGAAAATACTTAACCCGTGCCGTAACTAGAATTTTTTCTGTTGATTTACTGGATTCGGCTGTAATTTATCGGATTCTTCTGTGATTTTCTGCTAACCCGGCATAGACTTCTCAACCAGTGATAAGGGCTCTTGCCACACATATCAACTTCCCACCCGTAAATTGATCCATTGGTTTCCTGCGGTCACCAGTTTCCGACCCTAGCTTGCAGTGAAGGAGATACAAAGCTGACCTATCTAGCCGAATACTGAAGGGAGACGGAGCTACAGACGGACTAGAACACCAGAATTCACCAGATTAAGATAACCATAGATTTATGATTTTTAATTAAACCATGTTTGCACTAAACTGTGCCAACTATAGAAGAATCAGCCTACGTAACATCACCTATAAGAATTTCTTTGCCGTAATATGTGAATTATGAAGCCTTTCGTCAAAAATCTGATTGGTCCTTATCAATGTGGTTTCAGACCAGGAATGTCAACCATCGACCAAATTTTAACTTTGCGACAGATTCTGGATAAAACCTATGAACTCCAAATCGATATCCACCACCTTTTCATCGATTATAAGGCCGGGTATGACACCATCTACAGACACGAATTGTATAAATCTATGTCTTATTTGGCATCCCTGCCAAGCTCGTTCGCTTGTGCAAAATGACTATGGAGAACTCACGCCTGCTTCATCAAGTTTGGCAACGAGCTTACAGAATCTTTCGATGTCAAAAAAGCATCCAGACAAGGTGATGCACTGTCGTGCGATTTCCTAAACATCGTTCTTCAGAACGATCAACTTCTCGCGTACGTCGATTAAATCAACATGATGTCAAGAACACATGCGTGATGTCAATGGCGTCTTTGTGAGGATTGAGAAAGAAGCGGCAAAAATGGGTTTAGCGGTAAATGAGGGAAAAACGAAGTATATGCTGTCTTCGAGGAAGGACACCCAACACCGACGGCTCGGGCAGAACGTCACAATAGACGCGTATAACTTCGAGGTAGTAGAGGAGTTTGTCTACCTAGGCTCCGCTATAAACACGGGCAACAACACCAGCGCCGAGATCGGACGACGAATAACTCTTGTTAATCGCTGTTTCTTTGGGCTAAGAAAGAAATTGAGTGGAAAAGCATTCTCTCGAGCAACTTAAGTAAAACTGTACAACACTCTCATCATCCCAGTCCTGCTGTATGGTGCAGAAGCATGGACCTCTACAAAATCGGATGAATGTGCTTTAAGCTGTTTCGAGAGGGAAATTCTTCCGGTCGTCTTTGGCCCCATATACATTGATGGCGAATGGAGAAGAAGAACAGCAATCTTTTCGGGTTGTACAACGATAGGACCGAGCCAGAAATGTCAAGTTCCAGAGACACAGATAGCTCGGTCATTTAGAGCGGATGGACACCGGCTTTCCGGCCCGGATAGCCTTCGACACTTTTCCCGAGCGACATAGAAGCAGAAGAAGACCGCGACTCGGGTGGCATAAACAAGTAGAAGATGACCTTAATCAACTTGGAGTGCAAAACTGGTGACAGTTAGCTAGGGACCAAGCTGGCTGGCGGAGACTGTTGATTGAGGCTCAAGTACACACCGGACTGTAGAGCCACCTTAAGTTAGTAAGTGAGTGAATTATAAATATCAGTCTGTTATTTAATTTTCTGATACCCTTTAATTCCAACCCTGGAAAGTTCGATAAGCTTACTTCCGCCGAAGAACAAACGTACCACTCAACGTTTAAACTAGATCAACCAATTTTTCACGGTCTCCATCAAAAGAAAAGAGTCAACATAAGCTCCATCTTAACGCTTCTTAATATCCGAAGATTTAACTATCACTGATGATCGGATAGATCGTGTATGGCAGATAGCTTATAAGAGAGTCAACGAATAATTCTCGATTACATTCCAGAAGAAGATAGCAAAAAATGGACATCAATCAACTTGGAGTGCTTGGGACTAAACTCACCGAAGATGTTCGTTGAGATCCGACCCGGACTCTATATCTTTGTTCTCCATAGTTAGAAATTAGTTGATAGTTTTGAACAAAAACCTACTGTGTAGGTATAGGTACATGCCCTTTTATTCATAAGTTCAACTATGACTCAGTGCCCCTATTTTAATAAAAAATTTACCCTAATCCATTTGTTCCTTGATGAAAGAAAGTATCCTCTAGGAAATTACTGTACACCAACATCTGTACAGAGCCGTTACTACCACTAGGTACACGTTGATTCTATTGGATCATCATCCTGCCTCCACTTTGAAACATTCAATGTATATCTATGAAGCTAGCTACAACGTTGTGATGAATTCTTCATGGAAATCTATGCCCTAGTTTTGCTCATTCAAATCCTACCTACATACCCAACGAGCCTATATGTATATTTCCAGCCTCATTTTGTTTGCAATTTTTGTTTCTTTTTCCTACCTTCCTCAACTCCGCAAAAGAAAAACATTTTCATGCCGTGCTCGTGTGTCCTTATTTTGCCATTTGTAAGAGGGGGATGAATTGCAAAAACGAAAAAAAAACAACACAAAAAAGCTACTGAAATGTCTATTGCTCCAGATTAATGTTTTTTTCTGAGTACACACAAAGGACCGACAGAAAAAAAAGGACTCCTAAAAATAGGTTACCATTGATATAAAAAGCCGGCCTACTTTGGATAAGTAAAATGCTCATAATGTGTATTATAATTGACAGAAGGATAAGGATAAGGATATTTTTATGTTTTTTGATGGTAAGTGCCTGCACCCACCTGTTTCTGTCACCGACGCTTAGACTCGACGACGTTGGATACTCCATGAGTCGCCGGCCCTCAATGGGGCGGCTGGCCCCGGCAGATAAGTTGCAACCCAAAAACACATTTAAACTGTGTGTAATTAATTCTCGTTAATTCCGTAAAAGGACACGCCACAGTTTTCCTTCTTGTCGTCGTCGGTACACGGGAACGCATGCAAATTTCAAATCACACCCATGGGCACACTTTAAACAACACAAATTTTTCGAACAGCAAACAAAAAATCGAAAGGATTTACCGCAGATTAACACAAAATGGTACGTTGACCACCGAACCGGATCCGGATGCGAATATAGAGAGCAGAAATTATTTTTAATTTAATCCTTTTGGCAGCGTTACTACACAAAACACCCACTCGTCGTTTTTTCTTTTTTTTTTTAAGATGGATTTTCTTGCAATGATTTTTTTGCACACTTTAACGCAACGCGCATGAATAAGGCAATCCTTCCGTGAAGGATTACTTAATTCCTTCTTTGAATCCGTACTTCCGGATTTTTTATCTTTTCCACCCGGTCTTCACATTCTTTCTCACTTTCTTTTTTTTATTCCTCGCTGCTTAGCAGGAAAAAGGGAAAATTTGTGTAGGTATGTCCTTTTTATTCACATCCTTTGTAGGGACATTTATTTTATATTTCACTTTGTGGACTATTAACTTTTTACGTGCAGAGAGCTTTTTCTCGAAAAGGCTGCTGCAGGATGACACTATACCTACTGCATAAAAGTAAAAAATTTAAACAAAAAAAAACATCGATATTTAAGGGTTTTTTTATATATGTACAAATTTTTTTGCAAAATGAATCACAATGAGTAAACTTTTTATCACAATTTTGTTTATATTAAAAGGTAATAACTTTTATCGCTATTTTTATGATGATTATCTTTGCAAGGATTTGAAAGGATATGAAGGTAAAACATATCCCTGCATACACGCGTGCTTTTTTTCCGACGGATATATGAGAGAGATTTTTCACGTTGCGAATGCGGAAGTGTCAAGGCATAAACTGGAATTTTGTCGTGTCATTCGTTAGAGCGAAAGCACTTGACGCGTGCCTCGGCCTCCGTATCGTGCGCGCACTCCTTCGTATCCCCTAGAATCGAAACTTACGACTGACTGTAATATGGTATTCGAATTGCAACAACATTTTCCTCCCATCTTTAGAGGCTCGTCAAGCTCAATTAACGACCTACATGGGTGCGATGTGAATGTATTTATAAAAAGGAGAAAGAAAACAACATCAAATGGTTGGCGGAGGAGCTTTTTTGTATAGGCAACTGAAAAGGATATTGGTGTAGTTTCACAATTTCTCTCACTCTGAGTCTGAGCTCGTAGGTCTTCTCATTTTATTCCTATTTCCAAAGTAGAAAAGCTTTTTTGTATTAAAAAAAATGGTAGATGGAGGATGGCCGGAAAAGAGATGTGCTTTTGATTTTATTATGATAACTGAAAAAGGGTTGCTGTTCCTTGACTTTTAAAACATAAGAAAATAATGAAGATAAAGGATTTCTTGTTTCATTTCTTTTAAGTGCGTTTAACTTATTTCATAATAACTTGTTTTCCCTTACATTAAAAAAAAAATTCTAACTGAACTTTCAAGGTTTCGTAACTCCGAGTACTGTCTCACAGATCATCGACCTATAACGAATATCGCCACTCTACAAAACAAACATGATTCTTATGCGAGAGAGACACCTGAAGACAACCAGAGCCTTTAAAAACCGGAATACGCACCCTAAATACTTTTCAAAGTCTTCGGGATAAAATAGATAACAAAACTCATTTTTTTCAAAACGATTAATTCACTATGTTGTGATAAAATATGTTAGCCGAGGCCAGCAGCTACCCCCAAAAAAGAACACGTGGTTTGATGATGAGTGCGCATTATTGAAAATAGAGACGGAAAATGCATGTTTGCAGATGCCGGAACGGAAAACAAGAGCAGCAAGAGAAGAATAATACCGAACAGAAGGGAGGAACGAGAAAAAGATCTTGCGAGGGAAGAAAAGAGCATCCGCAGTTTCTCAGCTGAAGGATCTAGAAGAGTCATGGACCAAGAACAACACCCAAAATTTCTTTTAAAGGACGAAGCAATTAGCTTCTGGTTTCGGAACCGGGACACAGGCTCTTCGAAACAGTGAAGGAAACCTAGTCACCGAAGCACAGGGAATTGTAGATGTTTTCAAACAGCACTTCCAACAGCTGCCGAATGCACAAAATGTCGAGTGAGGTAATGACGAAAGAGAAGCAAGACCAGTCAATGAAGACCCAGTCCCAGCTCCCAGCGCAGAAGAGGTAGAAAGAGCCATCTAAAAGCTAAAATATAACAAGTCCACCGGGTCGTATGACATATCTGATGCGGAACTCTTTAATTATGGAACCGCATGCACCAGGTCATCGAGAAAGTGTGAGAGGAAGAATGTATGCCCACTGACTCGTCAATAAGCTCCATATGCCCCATCTACAAAAAAAAAGCGATCCTATGTTACGCAAAAACTACCGTGGCATATGCCTGCTTAATGTTGCATTCAAAATCCTATCCAACGTACTGTTTGAGCGTCTTAAACCTTTCTGCAACACAATAATCGGCACGTACCAGTGTGGCTTTAGTCCAGGCAGAACAAGTTAGACCAAATATTCACATTGAGGCAGATCCTGGAAAAAACAAACGAATTTCAAGTCGAAACCAACCATCTTTTCATCGACTTCAAAGCTGCTTATGATAGCATCCACCGCCAAGAGCTCATGATGGCAATGTCTGAATTCGTGATCCCAATTTCTCAAGCGAGCTGCTGCTACTTCGGTTTGGAGTGTCTGTTTTACAAAACTTTGATTTTACCAGTCATACTCTTCGGTACCGATTGCTGGACAATAAGTAAATAAGGGAAGTTGATACTGAGCACTTTTGAAATAAAAATTCTTCAACGGATTTTCGGTCCCGTATGTGACAGTGGCGAATGGAGAAGAGGGTTCAACCGAGAACTGTACGAGCTGTACCAAGGTGTGAATGTAGTCCAGAAGGGCAAAACAAGACGACTACATTGGCTCGGCCACATCGAGCGAAACGCTTCAGTCAAGAAAGTCTTCTCATCCCAGCCCCCAGGTTCGACATGACAAGGAAGACCGAAGATACGGTACAAGGACCAAGTGACTGTGGATGCCAGGCGCTTTGTTTTGGCGACTGGAGAGTGCATGCGGGAATTGTTCACGATGGAAGGCTGCAGTATCTTATGTTGAGATCCTTCATGGATTGTGAGCCGAATAAGTAAAGTAAGTAAGTATGTTATACAGTCTTCAGGGGTGAAGCCAACGGAACTCTACGTCAGGGTATGCGTATGATGTAAAACTTATACTCGTTACTTACAGGTATAGCACAAATCGCAAAAAAAAAACTTTCATGGACAAGAGTAAGCTCAGCCGGACCAGGGCATCATCCAACAAGCTCCATCTGAGTCGCGGTCGTCCTCTTCTATGGGCCGACGCATTATTTTCATTTTTCTCTTTATGACCCAGCCATCTAAGTCGTTGGACCCTATTTTTTCTGGCTAGTTCATTGTCGCTGAAAATCTCGTTCAGTTCTTGGTTGAATCTCGGTCTACATTCTTCATTTGGATTGGACCAAAAACGACTAAGGAATTTTTCTCTTGAAGCAGCCCAAAGCGTTTTCATCCGATGTTGTCAATGTCCATGCCCCTGCACCATACGTGAAGACCGAAATGATAAGTGCTTTGTATAGTGAAAATTAAGTAGTTCAATTGCTTTCTAAGTCCAAAGAAGTAGCTCTTGAGATTCTTCGTTTGATTTAGCTGCATGTACCTGCCTGCACTCATCGTGGGTGGAGGCCGTGTAAATCCTAGCACTTCTGAGTTGGCATCTCTGATAGCTGCTAGGCAGTGTTGCCCACTGGTGCTCTATATTTTATGCTGGCAGTAAAATACTTCAAACTTCCTTAGGACACGATCGTCGGAAAATGGTTTAGCTATCTCTTGCGATGGCAGCTTTCAGCAATTTTGTGTGTTCATCTCGATCCGCATTCGTTTCTTGACTACAACAAGGTTATGATCTCAGTCAATGTTGGCACCTAGGAATGTGTGGACAATTTGAGCAATCTGGTTTACGGTTGATTGTTTGATTTATTGACCAGAATATTTCCATTTCCCCTTTACTACAATAAGGTCACGCTCCGCAGCCTGAATTTGTTATCGGAGATGGTATCGTGAAATTGAGGAGCTCATAAAACCTGTCTTTGATTTCTTCATCCTTTTCCACAGTGGCAGCGTGAACGGAGATGAGATTTACATTGATGAATTTATCATTTAGCGGAATGTCGTGATGCGCTCATTCTCAGAGTCCAAACTCAAGACCTTCCTCCTGACTCCTGAGTCGAGTCCCAAGTGCTCTTTTAATGGACCTTCATTCCAAGTGCAAAACCTGAATTCGTCGTCATTAAATCGTCTGCGTGGGTCGTCATCATTAATTCCATCCGTATCCGGCTTGTTGGTGGTTCGGAAACCCCACGCACGACCCCTAACCAAGAGAGTCAGATCTTTAAATTAACTCCAAAGACAAGGATCCGTAAACGGCTCCTTATCGGCCTGGGCTGCGAATATGTCGTAGCAGCCTATATAATGTGGTGTTCACGAATTAGTTCATCCTGACTAGAACTGTAGACGCCAGCGTTGATTTCAGCTGGGCAATTGTTCTGCTGCCGCTCATTGAAGAAAGGAGACATGCCTTAGTGGACGCCTATCCCCTCCTCCTTCTCCTCTCTCTCTCTCTCTCTCTTTCTCTCTCTCCTTGCAGCCACCAACAACTTCCGCCTGGATTTGGAATCCAAACTCCGGTTGAGGTAAATATGCCCCCCCATTTCACCGCTGTGAGGCAGAGAGTAGGAGTTTGTAGACAGAGGTTGCTACGGACGCTTGTGTTTTCTTGAATGCATTGTATCTACCCTTCGAATATCCGCCCAAACCCTTGAAACGAGAAATGTGATGGCTTCGGCAAACGACCGAGATATGTATTTGGAAAGACTTTGTTGCATGAAGCCCATACCGGATGATGGCACAAAAGAAGGCAACAAGTCGACTACGCTTATGGTGATGAATTTTTCAAATAAGCAGATTTCATTGACTTTTTCGACATATTCCTGATGCATTTGTGCACACATACCTACATGAGCATGTGCATATGTGAAAATACTATATTTTTAGAATCAACAACCACTAGTTGCCGCAACACAATTGACGTGTCACGATTTACAGAAAAAAATCCTACCATTTTTCATGCCAATTTACTCCTTTTTAGTCACTGAACGTTATGAGAATTAAGGATATCGACATCTGCCTTTTCTTCTGACAGCCACACCACACCTTTTTCCCAAGCACAACCACTGATACTCGACTTGATGAGAATCATGGAGAACGCAGCAAATTAAGTCTTCGTTAAAATTTTTCATTAGCATAAGCAGCTGGTATTTTTGTGGATCCTTTAGGGAGGAGACGTTGAATGGTTTGTTTTTGTTTTTTTGTATCTTTGTGTTTTCCTTTTCAGTAAAAAAAAAAAGCTTTGAAAAAAGGGATATGGTCATCAGTTAATTTCCGGGTTATCCAGGACTCACCCCTGCCAATCATTCAAAATAATAATAAAGTCTCCATGGCAACTCATTTCTCTTCATCTATCTAAGGATTTCTGTTTGTATACCTACTTTGCAATACCAAAACAAAAGAGCCGACGCCGAGAGTCCTATAAAAAAGCTCAATATTCTCTCATTTCCAGCCCAAAAACATCGAGTGCATTGCATCGTACAAAAAAGCTCTCAAAACACAGTTTTGCCGCACACTGACTCCGCCATGCTGTCACACACAAGGCAATTCTCTTTAATCTAGGTCATGGCCGATGCAATCGTTGTGCTTGTGCTTTTGTGTTCACTCCTTTTGGATCTGGGAAAATTTCCTCTCTGTGAATACAAAATGTACAGGCAGAATAAACAAATTTCAAAAAAGAAAACATTTACTCAAAAGCTTCCCTTTGAAACAAGAACTTTATTCTCTGTAATTTTAGTTCGTTTTCATATCAGCAAATTCCCAAGAGAAGACATACCACATACCTCCATGAAAGCCTAGCCAAGAAATGTGACAGATGAGGAGCATAAGGACTTGAAAAAAAAAAAAAACATAGAATAAGAAAGAAACTGCACATCTCTGAGAGCCTATAACGACCGACTAGGTGTATTCCTTTCCCAAACGTGCTCGGCACGTGAATTTGTTTCCTCCTTTGTGTGACTTCCAGCAATTGCAATAATTTTTATAAAGAAAATGCGCCACTTGGAAACTTGGAATGTTTTCTTTTTCTTATGTCTATGGCTTTCTTTTGTTTCTTAAAAATGTATGAAGAACTCAGAAAGGACATTTGACAGGTGTTTGCATGAAAAATTTAAATGACTATCGCGTATTATGATGGCGGCGGCGACGACGACGATGACGGTGCATGACGATGAAATTTAACATTTTATTCTACATATTGATATATGCGCTTCTGTATCTAAACCTGTGAGAGTGGTTCGTCCTTGAGTTAAGGAAAAAAAAAGTCTATTGACAACAACTCCTGGGGGCAGCACGAGGTTTACGTTTAGAGCAAATGCTTATAGTTTGTTTTTTTTTCTGTTGTATGCGTATAATGCAGACAAGAAAATTTCTTGATAATATTCTTGGGATAAACCTTGAGTTGTTTTGGTAAAAAAAAGAATGAAAAGGTCCTTGAGGGTTTCTTTTCTTGCATTTGAATTTTAATCAAGATTTAGAGATAAGAAAAAAAAAGAATTTATGAGACGAAATATTTCGTTAACAGATTGTCATTAATTTTACGCTTCAATGCGAGTTTCAGCATTTCGGGGACTTAAACCCATCATCTTGGGAGATTATAATTTGAAGGTTTTGAGAAATTTATGGAAGAAAAAGTGCGGTTGTGCAATCGATTTTGTTTCGTTTTTGGAACAATGCGTAATGTAACCAAGTCACATGCTTTTTTATGTTAAACATTTTCCCATATGAAGGTGAATTTTATTTTATACAATTCACACTCACTTCCTTCGGAAAAATATTATGAGTGAACGAACTAGTATGATAGTGGGAAGCAGACTCAGGCAAAAAGTTTTGAGCTTCAAATGCGTGAGCGAACGCCTCACGACAATCCGAATCAAGGCTAAATTCGGCAACATCAGCCTAATATGTGCGCATGCCCCAACAGAAGAGAAAAAGGACGACACCAAAGACGAGTTCTACGAGCTCCTTGACAAAACATACGAGCAATGTCCTAGTTATGACATTAAAATTGTCCTCGGCGATTTTAACGCAAAGCTGGGAAAAGAGGACATCTTTGGTGGAACAGTCGGAAAGCACAACCTGCACGACACCACTTCCGATAACGGATTCAGGCTGATCGATTTTGCTGAGGGGCGAAATGTTGTGGTAGCAAGCACCTGGTTCCCTCATCTCAACATCCAGAAAGGTACATGGAGATCTTCTGATCAATCAACCGTCAACCAGATTGATCACATTGCGATCGACGGAAGGCACTTGTCCAGCATTTTAGATGTTCGAACTTTCCGAGGAGCTAACATCGACTCGCTTGGTCCACGAACGATGGTGTTGTAAAGCGGGGAGTCGTTTTAGCTAGTCGGACTTAGGCAATAGCCTTCACCACAGCACGTCCAACACGAAAGGCTGACAAGGTGGTTTCTACAGGAGAAAAGGGTCGAAACGCAATTT
>CAKKXW010000001.1:88206424-88325970 GCA_920937365.1 Sphaerophoria rueppellii
TGGTGTTGTTGTCTGAGTTAATAGCGGATCCTAGGTAGACGAAGTCCTTAACTACCTCGAAGTTAAATCTGTCTATGTTGACGTTTGCTCCAAGACGTCGATGTTGGTAGTCCTTTCTTGTCGACAGCATTAACTTGGCCTTGCCCTCGTTAACCGCTAGACCCATCTTCCTGGCCTCCGTCTCAAGACTCACAAACGCTCCACTGACATCACGCTGTGTTCTTCGAATTATGTCAATGTCGTCTGCGTATCCTAGTAGCTGGACGGACTTTTGAAAGATTGTGCCTCTGGTGTTGACGTTGGAGCTTTGCACAATCTTTTCAAGAATGATGTTGAAGAAATCGCATGACAGCGCATCGCCTTGTCTAAAACCTTTTTTGACATCAAAAGCGTCCGTTAGGTTTTTTCCGACCATGATGGAACAGCGTGAGTTTCCATCGTGTCATCTACACAGACGGACGAGTTTCTCTGGGATGCCAAAACTAGACATTGCTCTATATAATTGGTCTCTACAGACGCTGTCATACGCGGCCTTGAAATCGATGAAAAGGTGGTAGGTATCGATTTGAAGTTCCTGAGTCTTCTCCAAGATCTACCGTAGGGTGAATATTTGATCGATGGTGGACTTTCTGGGTCTGAGGCAACACTGGTAAGGACCTATCAGGTTGTTGATGAAGGGCTTCAAACGTTCACACAGTACGGAGACTTTTACCTCTGTAGTTGAAGCAGTTCAGCGGATTTACTTTCCTGAGGATCGGGCTTACGATGCTGAGGTTCCATTCATCGGGCATGCTTTCCTCCGACCAAATTTTACAGATGAGCTGGTGCATGCTCCTAACCAAATCATCTCCAGCTGCTTTGTACAGTTCGGCGGCTAACCCGTCTGCTCCAGCGGCTTTGTTCGATAGGTTTAGACTTTAGGTATCGCTATCTTCACTTCGTCATGGTCGGGTGGGTGGAATTGTTGGGCTTCCGCACCCAAATAGAATGGTTCTGTATTGCTGACAGAGTTTTGCTCGTCATCGCCATTATACAGCTTGGAAAAGTGGTCTTTGCATATCCTCAGCACTGACTGCGGTTCTACTACGATGTTCCCGATGTTCCCATGGTGGTCTCTCTACAGGCTTCAGTTCGGAGTGTATAAGCCCTGGTTTGTTTCATCTTTTTGTAGGACTTTCGAAAATCGTTCCTGTTTTGACATCCCTCTATCTCCTCGATCGCGCGCTTCTCATGATCCCTTTTTTCTTTCTGAGAAGTTTATGCTCCTCTCTCCTTTCTGCTCGTAGAGCTCACGAGCTGCTCGTGTCTTTCTTTGCAGCGCCGCTTTGTATGCCTCTTGTTTAGCTACATGTGCTCGCCGGCACTCATCGTCAAACCCGGGGTTTCGTTGTGGTGGCCGTGCAAAGCCTAGAACTTCAGAGGCGGCATCTCTGATGGCTGCTTGGCAGTGTTGCCACTGGTTCTCTATATTTTGTGCTGGCAGCAAAGGACTTTCTGAGGAGATTTTCGGAAACACGGTCGGAAAAGACACAGACATCATCATAAAACGATTGATTCTGATTCTAGTGATTTCGAAACATGGATCGTCCCCATTACAATAACTTACTCTAGGAAGTTAAAAAGGGCACAAAACTAGACAAAAATTGAAGTTGCTCCAAAATAGCTTAAAACAACAGCAACCAAAAGCCAAAAAATACGGTTTTAGAGCTCGAATATCAACAAGAAAATCGATTTCGCTAGACTTTACATATTTAGTTTTCCTCATTATTCTGAGCCTTCCACTGAAAGCCAAACTCAGTTCCGAGCCCTAGTTGCCGAGATATTTGCATTAGAAGATATTCCCTATAGATGTGTGCTGTTATAAGAAAATACGTTTTGTTTAAGTTTCATGAAATTTATTAAATAGAAAAAGAAAACAACATACGTACAAGAATACAGTAATATCATTTTAATTAAAAAACAAATTTACTTAATTTATTCACAAACAGAAATATTTCTACAAACAAAACTTTGTATCTTTAATTTTTTTTTAAACCGAACGTAAGACAAAAAAACAAAACAAAAACACATTAAATGCTCAAAAATTTCATTAGCTAATTAAGTTTGGAATGATACGATTGAAATGTTTATGTTTTTTTAGAAAATGTTTTTTTTTTCTTAAGAATTACAATGGAATACTGAGAGTAAAAAATATTGCACTCGAACCCGCAATAAGTCTAAAACTTAATACAATCAGAGAATACATCTACAGGACGACAAAGTTAGTTTAAAGTTTGAAAAATCAAAAAATATTTGGATGGAATATACGAGTACTAAAATATTTGTATTTAAATTGTTGTTTTAAAAACGGACTGAATTTTTTCTCAAAAGTGTAAAGGGTGGTTAATTGTATGTGTTGTTGGCACTGGTATTGCTTTTTTATTAAGAAAAAAAAAGCAAAATAAAATGCCAATCACAAGACTAAATTCGAGTAATTCATTTTAGAATGCAGTTTGAACGGCTACAGTAGTTTTGATGAAGTTACATGAATATCTGTTTTCTTTTCGACTTTTTTTGGATTATTTGATTTAATTGCATTTTATGTTGGTGTTAGTCGATGATGATAATTGTGCGTAAATACTTCCTTTGGCAAGACCAGCTTTGGGTCCCTTACACAAATCTGGATTGCGTCCATTGGCTGAACACGAACGTTCTTTTAAAATACTAGGATCTGGACCCACGGCGATATTTTTCCTGCCCATCGAGATGTCCGGGTTAGCTCCGTTCCAGGTGACATAATCAGCCCTATAAAGAGAAAGCGTCAAGACAAATAAGAATTTCAAATCGTAAACAACGGCTTCAGGAGGCATTTACAGAAGCAGATTGTCATCGGGTCCCTTATTGTATTCCGCATTATGGCCCATCGTGGCGATACGTCCCAGAATTGATTGGAATTCTTGTTTTTGTAAGAGTTCTTGTTCGTCTGTGCTTGAATCCTTGGGCGAGCTTCTAAATGAGTTTGATCAAAAAATTTTGATAGAAAGAAAAGACAAATTCATGTTAAAACCAATATAGTTGAGAGTCAAGTCAATACTATGAAATCTACGAATTGATTCACAAAAAACTTGGTCCCGCAGATTTTTAGTGGTAAAACTGTGTTTCAATAAATTCTTTCTTAACACTTTCTCGGAAAAAATACTATTCAATACTAAAGTCAGCGAGTCTCTAATTTGTATTAAATAGTAAATATCACTACGGCGTATACGTACCATTTTAAGTACCTATTAAAAAGAAATTGCCGGTGTACATTGGTTTTGAATTCCTGGACATTACAATGATTGGGAAAGACAGAGTTTGGAAGAGAGTTCCACATTCACGTGGTACGGCTATAGAACGATTCTCTATATTTGAGAGTACGACGAAATTGGGCTCAAGAATAAATTGATGCGCATTCTTAGAAAGAAAGAGTCAGTGATGTCTCTATCACCAATCATTCTAAGAGCTCTCTTTTGTATACTACTGCTGGAAAACCAGATCCTTCGGGCACTGCAACCAAACCAGCCTGATACCATCAGATATCCTATCTACAATCTCCTATTACTGCATCCCTACCCTAAACACCTCAAAAAAGTTAAGAGTCTTGTTCACGTCAAGAATCGACTGGGAAGAAGGCGATATGACGGAAGACTTTGACACAACTATCTTCACGGAAGAAGATGGAATGCGGTGTAGGTGCACGTGTCTTCTGTGAATCTCCTAAGATTTAAAAATCCTATAGACTTCCTGATTTTGCCACAGTATTCCAGCGAATAAGGGAAGTTGTATTGTCCTTAAAAATATCCGACAGTACCAAAATGTAGCTATACTAGCAGACAGTCAGGCAGCTATTAAAGCCATTTAGCTTTATCATCCTCTAAACTGGTCCAGCAATGCAGAGGCCCTGCTCAAGGAACTCGATTTGAGGGTCACTCTAATCTGCATACCGGGCCATAGGGGCTATGAGGGAAATGAGAAGGCAGATGAGCTAGCTAGGCAATGATCAGCCCTTCACAACTCATTGGCAGTGATAGTATATGCTCCTCATTGGAGTTGTGAAGGGCTTTATCCTGACCAAATACACATCAGAAGCAAATCATAGGTGGAATAGTTTAACGAGTTGCGTTATATCTAGGAAAATCTGGCCCGCCTATAACAAACCAAAATCAATTTAATTCCCAAACCAAGGCATGACATAGCCAGGATTGTTGCTACCTGCATAGGGCATTATACCACATAACTCCTTCTGCCGTAGCCGTGAGAACCAGGATGAAAAGGAAACAGTCACACACTTTCTCTGTCATTGCTCGACCTTGACAGCCGTACTGCCGGTCATTAAGAAGCTCTCGATCTTTGAGATATTTCTTGAGCTGAAAGTTTATCAGCGTTTCCATGACCTTAGAAAATGCAATCGGACGATCATTGAAGGGAGGAGAGAATTTGCCTTTTTTTGGGATTGGCTGGACAAATGCTGTTTTCCAACTGCTTTGAACGAGCCCAGAAGAATAGGATATATGCAAAAGCTTACGCAAAGGTTTTGCCAGCGTGGAAGAACACCTCTTCAGAATAATAATGGGGATACCATCCGGACCAGCGGAGATCCTTTAGGATTCTCACCACAGCACGAGTGCGAAAGAAGATTTGCCCCATGGAATCATTGACGCGCTCAAGAACAGGCGGAGTCATGACACTCTCTGGCAGCGAAGAGTTGGCGGCGAACTGCCTAGCAAAAAGGTTAGCATTCGCGAGCTGGAGTGTCATTGTCAACGAGCGTAGGGACTGAGGAAGAATTATTTATACAAAAATTCTTGCTGCCTTTGGGACATTGCAGTATTTCTTGCCTTAATTTTTGGTCATGTAGAAATTTGGTCCAACGAATATGGGCATATTGCAGGCCTTCCTGGCTTGTTTAAACTTGTTCCGGTTTTCCTCAGTTGGATTAGCTTTTATCCACCGGAAACTTACTTCTTTTTCACTGAAACCTCTTGTCAGCTAGAATCAAACCATGAATTTTCATTGGGTTTGATTTTTGTAACCCTACTCGGGATAAAAGTTTTCATTCCCAAAACCCTCATTTTAGTAATCACATCTGCGCTGGTTTCTACTTCACTATCGCGGAAGCATACTGACCAGTTTAAGATCCGGAAAAAGTTTTTGAGACCGTCCCAGTTGGCTTTCTCGTATTGCCATGAGGTGTTCTCTTCGGATCTCTTTCTCTAATTGGATTAGTTTGACACGAGAAATTAACAAATATAATAGCACAGATAATAAACTTATACAGACGTCTCATCAAGCAGAAAAAAATGAATATTTTTTGCCCTTAACAGACAAAGCCTTAACAGACAACGAGCTTTCGGGAGCTTTTTTCTTTGCCTGAGTATTCATTTATAGGAGATGAGATGAGCCAAAATAGATTTTGTATGCATTAAGTGAATGTTTAAAGCTTTTCGAAAAAAAGCTTTTTTTTGGTAGCTTTCTGTTTCATATATCATTTCTCGCCATAAGGGTGAGACATCTGTATAAATTTATTATCTGTGATAATAGTATGGTCTGACCTGACTAGAGGAGTTTATACATTGATAGTGTATTTATCAGAGTCAGAAGTAAGGAACAAGTCAAGAGTATTTTGCGCTTGGCCATTAATATCCGATATTGGAGTGGGCTTGGTGACAAGCTGAGTAAGGTGGTTAAACTCAGCAAAGATTTCAGCACACATTCCTTCGGTGTTTGTGGGCCTGAATGGAGTAGCCACGAAGAATTGTGTGCATTCAAATCGTTCGTAGTAACGATTTCAGTGTGAGTATACAAGGACTCCTGATGGAGTCAGGCAGAGCGTTAAATTCGCAAGAATGGGGCAGGTTCAGCTGCGTTAGGCACTTGAAGTTAAGGCAAAATGCGTGTGCCTGATTGTTCAGGTGTCAAAAAAAATCTTTCCATTTTAGTCAGTTTCATTGGAAAGCAGACTGGAAAATAGGGCAAAAATATTTGCCTTAAAATCAAGTTACAGCTGTTTGTTGCTTGTGACATACAACAAATTCACATCGCAGTTGAACTTTATTCGCGTGAATACGCTTTGATTTTAATTAATTTAAAGTTTTTATAAAAAATGAAATTTAACATTTGACAAAATGGCCAAACGTAAGAGTTTGAAGACTTCGAAGAGATTTTCAAACGCCTTTCGGAAGGAAAAGATTTTAAAATTGTAGAACACACATTAAAGTGAACTTAAAATATTTATGGTTTGCTTAATTTTATTTGCAGATGCGAATTTCGCAGAATTTTTATTTCCAATGCAAGCGTTGCAAACGAGGATGTTGCAAGGCTTGCATTGGAAATATAAATCTCCAACCTCGAAGGAGTTCCTGAATATTTATTTTCTTAGGCTTGGCACTTTTCGTTTTTAATTCACAATAAAATTTCGAAGTGAATTTCAGAATTTGACATTAATGACATTTTAAAATGTCTTAAGTTAAATAAGCGTTCAGAGAAAACGACTTGCCTTACCTTCAAGTGCCTTACGGTGCTGAACCTGCCCAATGTGAAACTTTTCCAGGTTTGGAAAACAATAGTGAATGGTGTACTTATTTACAGTGAACTTAGGGCACAAAAAATAGGACTAGAGCTGCGTCCATATTGTGATAGGGATTGATAAGCGACGTCATTCCTAATGTAAACGGCGAGACTATGGTTGAGGTCGAGAAAGAATGATGGCACTAAGCAATAGCCATGAATGAGGAACTCAGTAGGATATCGGAATTATCACCTACTTGGGTTTAAATCAGCGCCAAAACCGCTTGCTTGATAGACACAGCGTGAATGCACGTAGCAAACAAATTCGTACGTAGCCCACGAACAATAGGTTTCAAAAGTATAGGGCTGGAATTCGACGTCTGTTAAACTAAGTTGTTAAAGCAACTTTTTTTTTCAGTTGAAAGCCTGACATTTACGAAAATGTATTGCTTAACTATTGCACAACGCATACAAATTGTTAAAACCTACTACGAAAATGGTGATTCTGCAACAGCCACAAATCGTGCTTTTAGAGGAGATTATGGTTTACATAATCGTCCAACTACGCAAGCAAAATTGTGAAGAAATTTGATGGGACTGGATTGGTTATGGACATTGTAAGGCCTGTGCATCACGAGTGTTGCCGAAAACCGGAATGTGTGCATTCCTCTTCGTTCTCAGGAATTAGGACTTTCTTACGGCACATTATGACGTGTTTTGCAGTTATATCTACACCTACATCCATATTAAGTCCAGTTCACACAACAACTGAAGCCAGCATCTGACCATTCACAACGTCGTAGATGTGTCGAATGGGTGCTTGAACAACAGGCGGTGGACGACGATTTTTCGAACAAAATTTTCTTCAGCGACGAAGCACATTTTCACTCGGTGGGTATGTTAATAAACAAAATTGTCGTATTTGGGGTTCTGAGAATCCTCAAGTAACTGAAGAGAGGCCATTTCATCCACAAAAAGTCGCTGTTTGGTCCGCTCTTTGGTCCGGAGGATGTGTGATTGGAACTTACTTCTTCGAAAACGACGATCACAGTCAATTCGGACCGTTATGGTCATATGATGAACGACTTTGAGAATATGTGGTTTGAACAAGACGGTGTCACATGCCACACAACTCGAGCGAATATGGCTTTATTGTAAGAGACATTTCCTGACCGCCCAATATGTGTCGAAAAGTGGTCGAAAATTACTTCAAAAGAATCGACGCTTGCAACAATTCGCGTGGTGATCATTGACATGATGTAGTGTTTCACACATAATGTCAGCGTTCAAAAGGTTCACATGGACCAACATGCTCGACAACATGGCTCGTTGGCCATAAATGCTCGATCATGTGAACACAAAGACAACTGCTGGACCAACATGTTGGACGGATTTCAAAATTGTTTGATAACATGGGTGGCTCGTCCGCCCAATTTTGTTTCGGCATATTGCGTCTGCTTGCTATAAAAATTTTAAAATAATGATGTTCGACAACATCAGCTTTCATGTGAACGCAAAGTCGGATGTTGAGTTCGTGATGACACCGAGCCAATGTTGTCGAGCATGTTCGTCCATGTGAACCCCCCTAATAAAGAAATATCATATATATATGTGAATATATACATATATGTGTTTTATTTACGTTTATCGCAAAATGGACAACCCTGTAATATTATTTTTGTTTTTTTTTCGAACTCTGTTCGAACTAGAATTGTAAAGCTCACCGACCGTAATGTGTCGCATGTGTTAGTTCGCTAATGTAAACATCTCGCGTCGAATGTTCGCCTCGCCAGCGTAATAGGGGTGTATTTTAAGCATATGGGGAAGAATTGTCTAGTATCTTCATTTTTATCTAGAATGGGATTCAACCTAACCTATAAATTTAAATTAATCTGCATTACGACCAAGTTTCTTGTCTCAATCAAACAACTACCAAATGCATGCACTAAAAGTTAAACCCATCAATTCCAATTTAGTTAAAAGAATGATTCAATGAATATTATGAAAAGAATGAAATAGAGAGAGAGACAGAGAGAGTAACACAAAGATATAATGTAAATAAAACACTGACACACAAAAAACGGCACACAGAAAAGAAATAATTTTAAAAAAAATTAACATTTTATACAGTAATGGTAAAAAGGACACACACACAAGGAAAATAAAAGAACCGTTATTTTTCATACTTTAAAGATTCATCGTTATTACAATGAGAAGACTTTTTATCAGAAGACATTAATTGCCATTTGAATGCAGTGCCATCTGTTGTCGATGAATTTTTACAATCTTCAGATGATGATTTGGTTAGTAATTTTTTCAAAAATGATGATGGCTTTGATTTATATTTAGAAATTAATGACGATGATGATGATGAAGATGATGATATGTTACATGATGAGAATGATGAGAAAATTGAAGTGGGTATTATTTTGTCGTTGTACTTCTTGATGTGGGCTTTGGAATTTTTTCGCTGGTCCTTGGCATCATTGATGTTCGTTGTTGTTGTTCTGGTTGGCGATGGTGTTGGAAGGTTACATAGTTTTGATATTGATTTTTTGGAGATGGATGTTGTGATTGTTGGAACTTGAAGGCTGTTTGTGGAATAAAAAAAAGAAGGAGCAAACGAAATATGTAAAACGTAAAAATAAATGTTTCCAATTTTGAAAATAATAAAAGTAATTGGGACTCTTTGCAATTTATTAAAATGAATAAAAAATAATTGTGAAAAAATCTGTTGCATATTTTTAGTTGTTTTGAGTTTTTTTTTTTTTAAGTATATACAAGGGAACAGGATCAGTCACTATCTTATCAGCACATTTAAAAAATGCACGTAAAAAGAATAGAAATTTACATAATCATGAAATGTGATGAAGTTGTAAGAATTTTGCGGTACAACAGCAGAAAACATACAAACACTTTTTCTTTTTAATTTGTGTGTTGCATCAACGTTCAAGGAACATAAATGTAAAAAACAGAAAAAGGAAATATTTTTTGACAAAACTAACTTGTTACTAGCAGTTTGTGGTCCATCGGTACAAGAATCCTCATCCAATGCACACTGCAATGCATCGGCGTCCTTTTTGGCACGACATTCGTCTTCATCGTGTACGATTTGCAAAATTTGTGTAGCTCGATCTTCTGAATAGTTAACACTCTCCAAAGCCATAGATATTATTCGTTCAGCTATTTCTTTGAATTTCTCTTGAAGTCGAGTTTTCACTGAAATTGGAGTTATAAGACTCCCTTCAACCGATAGAAATAAAAATAGTCCTTACTTTCATTCTTTTCTTCTTCTGTATAGACTTTTGGCCGGAGCGGTATGATCTTGTTGCACTCATCATCACCACCACCACTGCCATCAGCGTTATTCGACTTTCCTTCATTACGAAGTGTGAGTTTCGGAGGCGCTACAACATCTCTCTTCACATAACCCATCGAAATGAGAGTTTCCGAGGCTTTTTGGACATTATTGTCAGAATTGGCAAGAATGTCCAGAAGCAATGTTTCATCGGCTTTAGGAAATATGTTCTTCAAATATCTAAAAGAGGGAGACTTGTTAAATTTTTTTAGATTCAAGCTCCTAAGCAAGGTAAATGGCTCAAAGCATGCGATTTGAAAATAATTCAATGAAATTAACACCAATAACGAAACTAACACACACAAAAATAATTTGTGGCATAAATACTATACAAAATAATACAAACAAATTGTTTAAAAAAATCAACAAGAAAGTAACAAAACACATGAACAATAAAAAATGGGAAAAAATCAATTAAACTTTTTTAAAAGAATGTGCTGATTCCTTTAAGTTATAGTCGTGATTTTATAGAATTTTTAAATTATTTTAAGAGATTAAATATTTTGTTGTTAACAAAATGGAGTAGCAGTAACTTTTCTCAAGTCAATATCAATAGAGTTAAGTATGCTATAAGATATTAGTTTAACAATAGAAACGAGTAATTATTACAAAACAACAATGTCCAACAGGCATTCCATTTTTTAATCGTGTTGTTTGTTGTTTGTATTGTTGTTGTGGGTTTTTAGCTTTTAATTCTTAAAACAAAAAATAAAACACGTATATAGTCTAGCTAACCAGCTCTTGACAAAAAATGGAGTTTGCAATCGGCGATGATTGTGTGGACGGACGTAGGTACACAACCGTGGCCTGCCCTATCTTAACCTACTACGTTTCGATTGTAAGATGGCCCGCACTAATCAAAACTTTTATTAAAAAGGTCTTAAAGGTTCAGAGCGAGTTCTAGGAGCTCCTTGACAAAACGTATGAGCAATGTCCTAGCTATGACTTTCAAATTCCCCTCGGCGATTTTAACGCAAAGCTGGGAAAAGAGGACATCTTTGGTGGAACAGTCGGAAAGCACAGCCTGCACGACACCACTTCTGATAACGGATTCAGGCTGATCGATTTTGCTCCGGGGCGAAATGTTGTGGTAGCAAGCACCTGGTTCCCTCATCTCAACGTCCATAAAGGTACATGGAGATCTCCTGATCAATCAACCGTCAACCGGATTGATAAAATTGCGATCGACGGAAGGCACTTGTCCAGCATTTTAGATGTTTGTACTCTCCGAGGAGCTTACATCGTCTCGGACCACTACATTGTCGTAGCCAAGGTAGTGCTTCGTATATCCCGACAACCAACGGCAAAACAGGAAAATGCTGCAAGGAAATTCGACGTCGGACGGCTACAATAGAAAGATATCGCCAGATTCTTCTCTGATCGAGTGCTAAGTAACCTCTTAAGAAGTCCTATAGCGCCAACATCAAGTATCGAAGACCAGTGGCAACATTGCTAGAAAGCTGTTAGAGATGCCGCCTCTAATGTGCTGGGTTTCACACAGCCACCAAAACGAAACCCCTGGTTTGACGAAGATGCAGGCAGGAGCATGCAGTCAAGCAGAAAGCATACAAAGCAGCGCTGCATAGAAGGACAAGAGCTGATAGTGAGCTCTACGAGCGAAAGAGGAGAGAGGAACACCGGCTACTCAGGAGAAAAAAAAGAGAGCATGAGAAGCGTGAGATCGAGGATGTTGAGAGAGCCAACAGCAGGAATTAAGTTCGGAGGTTTTATCGAAAGGTTAAACAGCTGGCTCCAGGTCATCGAGCAAGTCAAGTAATCGATGCCTGCAGAGATAAACAAGGGAACATCATAGTAGAATCGCAGTCAATGCTGGGGATTTGGAAAGACCACTTCTGTAGACTGTAAAACGGCGACGACGAGCCTTTCATCGGACACGATGATAGCCAACAATTCCGTGAAGAAGAAGTGAAAATCGCAATATCACGACTGAAGTCTAACAAAGCCACTGGAGCAGATGTTCTAGCTGCTGAGCTGTTCAAATCAGCAGGCGACGAGCTAGATAGGAGCATGCACCAAATTATCTGTAAAATATGGTCAGAGGAATGCATGCCCGATGAATGGAACCTCAGCATTGTTTGCCCGATCCTGAAAAAGGGAGATCCTCTAAACTGCGCCAACTACAGAGGAATCAGTCTACTTTACATCACATCACAAGATCCTCTCTGCCGTAATATGTGAAGGTCTTAAGCCTTTAGAGAACAATCTGATTGGTCCTTATCAATGTGGCTTCCCGTCAGGAAAGTCTACCATCGACCTAATTTTCACGTTGCGGCAGATTCTGGAAAAGACCTATAAACTCCAAATCGATACCCACCACCTTTTCATCGATTTTAAGGCCGCGTATGACAGCATCTACAAAGACGAACTGTACAAAGCTATGTCTAGTTTTGGCGTCCCTGCCAAGCTCGTTCGCTTGTGCAAAATGACGATGGAGAATTCACGCTGCTCCATAAGGTTGGCAACGAGCTTACGGAATCTTCCGACGTCAAAAAAGGATTCAGACAAGGCGATGCACTGTCGTGCGATTGCTTGAACATCGTACTTGAGAAAATAGTGCAGAACTCGACCGTCAACACCGGAGTCACTATCTTCCAAAAACCTGTTTAACTTCTCGCGTGACATTGATTTTATTGGAAGAACACAGAGAATTGAGACAGAAGCGGTAAAAGTGGATTTAGCGGTAAATGAGAGAAAAACTAGAGAAACGGCTCGGATAGACCATCACAATAGACGCATAAAAGTTCGAGGTAGTAGAGGAGTTTGTCTGCCTAGGCTCCGCTATAAACACGGGCAACAACACCAGCGCCGAGATCAGACGAAGAATAACTCTTGCTAATCGCTATTTCTTTGGGCTAAGCAATCAATTGAGTGGAAAAGCCCTTCCTCGAGCAACAAAGGTAAATTTTTACAACACCATCATCATCCCAGTCCAGCTGTATTGTGCAGAAGCATGGATCTTGACAAAATCGGATGAAAGTGCCTTAGGCTGTTCCGAGAGGAAAGTTCTTCGAGTCATCTTTGGCCCCGTGTGCATTGAAGGGGAATGGCGAAATATCTTCTTCAAACAGCGAACTGTACGGGTTGTGTAACGACATGGACCT
This sequence comes from Sphaerophoria rueppellii, assembly GCA_920937365.1. Classification (NCBI taxonomy): domain Eukaryota; kingdom Metazoa; phylum Arthropoda; class Insecta; order Diptera; family Syrphidae; genus Sphaerophoria; species Sphaerophoria rueppellii. Next base: position 88,219,430 of record CAKKXW010000001.1, read on the forward strand.
AGCCAGAAGGGTCAAGGTCCAGAGACTCAGATGGCTCGGTCATTTATGCTCCGGCCCGGAAAGCCTTCGACACTATTCCCGAGGGACGTAGGAGGAGAGGAAGTGGAAGAGGACCTCAATCAACTTAAAGTGCAAAACTGGAGACAGCCAGCTAGGGACCGAGCTGGCAGGCAGAGGCTGTTGATTGAGGCCCAAGTCCACAACGGACTGTAGCGCCATCTTAAGTAAGTAAGTAAAAGGTTCAGAGAACAGCTGGTTTTCTCCACTAGAGCCTTGCACTACTGTCCTAAGCTAAGGAAGCCCAAAAAGGATTCGTGGGCAAAACATTGCGAATTCATTGAGAACACAAGTTAGGCGGCGAGGCTTCGTAAAATCCTCGCCCTAAATCTCAAGGTTACGGGTTACATAAAGCAACCCGATGGATAATGATCAAACTCTAGCTTCGAAACACTTGAACAACACTCAGAGAACTATCGTCTTGGGCAACTTAGAAAGGTCTCGTGCTCAACCCCACTAAGACAGAGCTAGTTTTGTTCCCGAAAAAAAGGAAAATGGAAGTTTTCAACCCTTCTAAATCGTATTCTTCTAAAACTTTCCAAGGAAGCTAAATATCTAGGAGTAATCCTTGATTCCACACTAACTTGGAAACGTAATATTTAGGAGAGAATGGAAAAAGCATTATGCGCTTTCTATACATGCATTCGGCACGCGATGGGGTATTCGACCGAAAGTTATCCAATTGATGTACACAGTGCGATTGTCCAACCCATTCGGGCCTATATGGGTCTATCGTATGGTGGAAGGCGGTTGATAAATCATTCAAGCTCAAGAACCTGATCTAAGTACAGAGGCTAGCGTGTAAAGGAATATCAGGGGCGCATAGATCTAGGCCCCAAACAGGGCTAGAAATTATTTAAGACATCCCAACCCTGGATGAGTTCATAAGGTGCACGGCAGCCGAAAGCTTTTGGAGACACAGCACCAATGGACATGGGTCTATCTTGCAAAGATATGACACTATTCCAGGACTGAAGGACACCACTAATTATATTCCAACCCTAATTCATTTCTATCGAAAAAAAATAGAACTTCTCTATTATCATACCCGAAAGACTGGGATGAGTTCCTTACCTGCTCATCAGTAAACAGGGTATCACCGCCATGCTGATGGAGAGAGAGTCATATAAACTTTCAGATGAATGAAGTGTGTTTCAGGCTGAGATTTTTGTTTTCGGTAAAGCAGCAGAACTGGTTCACGAAGAAAAGCTAAACTTCTTGGAGCCAGCTAGGCTGTGCTATCAAAGCTTTAGCCAATGAGACCATAAGATCAAAGACAGTCATGAACTGCAGCATTTCCCACACTAACCAAGTCAAACTCTGCCTGGTCCCTGCACAAAGTCATATAGAAGGGAACAAAAAAATAGATGAACTGGCAAGAAAAGAATCAGTTGCAAATAGGAGTAGTAGCAACCATCCAGTCAAGGGACTACACGTCCCGATTGGTGTGCTCAAGAGGAAAATAGACTTTGATACAAAAGATCCTGGAGGGCCAGGTACGATTGTGTTATCTTTAGAAGTTAATGGCCTAGAATTAATGAAAAGGAATTTCGGCATATATATATCTATATATATTTTTTTATAATAAGCACACACTCAAGGGGTTTTTATACCCTTATTATGCCATAGACACAGTGAGTGCATTAGGAAAGAGGTAGGGGTTATCGCTGAGTAAAAAGAACAATATTGAATCTTGAAAGGTGCACTAACAGGTCATTGCGCCATTGGCATAATGACTAACAGAATGGGGGCTTTTTCACCCGATTTCTGCAAGAGCTGTTAGGACGATGAGGAAATAGAAACCATTCAACACCTGGTTTGGTTTGTGAATGTCCTAAACTCCAAAGCAATCGACTCCGTTACTTCGGAAATAGATTTGTTGGGGAACTAGACGATCTGGCACAGGTCTCAATCTCAATGGCAAATATGAGGAAATTCGTTGATAGAACAGGTTGGTTCGTTAATGAACCAGTCTATGTTAACTATAGTTATAGGAGCATCAATGCTACCTTTTTTTGTATAGGGTATCACAATGGACCAATAGGCACCCGTGTTGCTTGCTGTGCACAACCCTCGTAACCTTACCTAACCTTACCTATGATGGGGAACAAACCCATAGGAACACATGATTTCTGAGCATTTTTTCTTTGTTGCATGCATATTTATCATTGTCATGCCTATTATGACTGACATCTATCTGGACCATTTAAACTGAATTTTTTTTCATCACTAAACAGGCCCAGCTTATTTCACTTTCACCGAAAAGTAGCCTTCCTGACTTATGGGCTGCGTCTGGTGGCTTCTTGGATCTTTTGTTGTACACAAGGTTGATGTTGATTCAAACATTTGTCTGACGCTGTGCGTCGGGTTGAATCATTCGAACTTGACGTGTTGTAAGCATTGAATAAGAAGTACAGGAAGGGGTCTTATGAAAAAGAAGTGAAGCAATTTTTTCTAAGTAGTGTGAGTTTCCCAAACCCAAACCCACTACAACAGGGCTGGTCTGCAGTTGAATGGTTAATCTCAGGCCACCAAGCGAAATTTGATTGAACCAATATTTCATCGATTTTGCTTCAACTTTTCTTTTTCAATCTCGCATTGACGCATGGTGTTTTAACTTTTAACACTAAAGGTGCACATGGACGGTTTTTAATGGTTAATTTTTTATTTTCCAGTACATTTTCTTCATTTTTCATCCGTAATTCATCACGTTTACTAAGCCTATTTTGATCGTTTTTAAAAGCAAATTCTATGAACAACTTGAATAAGCGTTTAATATCATGGTCAGACATATGGCATTGCGGAAATAAATAACTATCTTTTTTGTTTTTGCACCATAATTCACAATAGACAGGGACTCAAATATTGACAAGGGGAAAATATAGATGTATTTTCTATAGTTGATTGTAATACAATCAACAAATAAAAACGTTTGCAAACACAATGGAAGAACTATTTAACACAATCGTACACACCCAGGGAACGCAACGAATCGCAAAGCCTTACCATAACCAACAGAAGTAATACACCCCTGAACTTGGCTAAAAACGCAGTCAAAGTTTGACAGCACATACCCCAAAAATGGACATCATCAGACATTTTTGTTGCTTCACTCACGTACACTGTACATGTAGCTAACACCGCTTCCTGTACTCCTTATTCAATGGTTGTAAGCCTTATGCGCCTGGTTGTCAATTTTTCCATAACTTTCACCTAACAAAAGTTGTGAACCACTGTATTTGATCTCCCGATTTTTCTGGTAGTTTCGCAATCGGAAAGGCCACATTCTTTATATTTTGACCTTTTTTCCTCACTTAAAATTTGCCCACATGGTATGATGGGTTTTTTAAAAAAAAAAATCTGCTAAGACAATTTTAAAGCCACACAAAATGATTTCCTACGACTTTCAATAAACAATTCAAACACTTTTAATTGGACTGTTTTTATACGAATTTTCGCCTTTGATTTTCAATTTTTAGATTTATTTCACGAAACACAAACAATTTTGCAAGGTAATAAAAAAAATCTTGAAAAAAAACGGTTGTTTTCATATTCCTTTCACAGATCATTTTGAATCCAAAAATAAAGAGTGCTGCCAAGTTCGTATAGAAATTTGAAGTGTTTTTATCAGTGATCACTTTATAACAAGATTGGAAACCTACCTACGTTTTACCCTCCAAATACCGCAAAAGTTATTTTTTTTCATACACACAAACTCTTGCAGCAAACTTGCTTTATTATTTTTTTTTTTTTTTTTTTTACACTATCAGAATTGGTCGAAGAGAGCTTATAGCAAGCACAGTCTTACGACCAATGGTTTGCCAACATAGTAGACTATGTTATACCACCGGCTCATCACTTAGTGCAGTGTTAGTTGTTAGTAAGCAAACATAACATAACAAACACTCACATGGATGAAACAAAAACAAGACAGTTAACAAAACAAGATTTATCCATAACTAATAATTACAAACATTAAGTAAACAGAGAAACATTTAAAAGTGTATAACACTGGTCTTGAGCAAAGACTTCAATTTATTCTTACTTATATTTAAATCAAATAAGTCTGAGTTGCAGTTTGAAAGCCTACTCATACGTGTCAAGGGCTCATAGAAACCATAGTTGGTACGATGTTTTGGTTCATGTACCAAGTGCTTCCTACGAAAATTATAACCGCCACCCCGATGGTAATAACTTGATGGAAGAATACCATGTCATTGTTATTTCGTCTACTTGACAATGTTTCCATTTGGAGAGTTAGCAAACGGTTTTCATAAGAAGGGACATTCAAAGGATCACTCCATAGAATACCTTTCAAGGCAAAACGAGTAAAATTTCGTTGAACAGATTCTAGCCTCTCAATATGAATATTGTAATGAGGTGACCAAACTTGGGAAGCGTATTCTAAGTGAGGACGAACATAGCAATAATATAAAGCGCGGGTTATATTTGGATCGCGGAACTCCTTTGACCAACGCTTTATAAATCCAAGCATTGAGTTTGCTTTATTCACGATGTTGTTAATGTGCACAGAAAAATCTAATTTAGGGGTAAAGAAAACTCCAAGATCTCTTACGGAAGTTACACGGGTTAGAATGTGCTGTGAGATAGCGTAGTCATATGAAGACGGTGCACGCTTCCTTGAAAAGGTCATTGTTTGACATTTTATTGGATTAAGGTTTAAACTATTTTTCTCACACCACAATGCAAAACTATTAATGTCATCTTGTAGAAGAATGTGGTCATTACTAGAAGAGATGTTTTTGTAAATCTTCATATCATCTGCGAAGATGAGAATTTTGCTATTACGTACACATAACGGGGCATCATTTATAGCTAAATTAAAAAGTAGAGGTCCTAGATGGCTACCCTGCGGAACTCCCGAATTAGCAAAAAATGACTTAGAGATAGAATGCCTGAATTTTACTTGGTAAGACCTATTCTCGAGATAAGAGGATATCCAAGTGATGAAAAATGGGGGGAAGCCATATGCATTTAGTTTGAATTTTATGATGGCGTGGGAGAGTTGGTCGAAGGCTTTCGAAAAATCAGTATAGACGCAATCGATTTCCTGACCACATTCCAAAGTGCTAACACATTGATTTATAAAAGCAAGAAGATTTGTGACAGTAGAACGTTTCTGCATGAAACCATGCTGTTGGTGACAGATGATGTTCCTGCAATGAAATGCCAAACTTTCACAAATAACTTGTTCAAACACCTTAGGAATGCAGGAGAGCTTAGATATTGGTCTATAATTGGTGATGTTGGCCTTATCACCTTTCTTATAGACTGGTATAATATAAGCGTTTTTCCAAATTGATGGAAATTTTCCTAATTTTTAAGACAGCTCAAAAATATAACGGAGGGGAGATGCTAAGATAGACTTACACTTTTTTAAAACAACAGGTGGAATACCATCTGGACCACTCGAAAAATCATCTTTCAGAACAGAAAGAATGTTTATAATGTCATCAGTCTCTACTGAGATGTTGTTAAACAATACTTGTGGACAGCCACGTAAATACTGAAAAAAATCTTTATCCACAATGGCGGGGGAATCAATAAATGATTTGCTGAAATTATTTGCAAATTCTTCACAAATTTCAGAAGTTAAGTTGAGGGCTACATTATTGCTAGTAAAGTTCATTGGATAAACATCACATTTCTTCTTCGAATTAATGTATTTCCAAAAACTTTTCGGGTCAGACGTCAGAGAGCATCCTACAGTAAGTAAATACTCATTATGTAGGCAATTGTATCATTATTACAATAAAACGCATACTCTTACAGCTAACCTGCTCCCGTAGCTTGTAGGCAAATGTCATTTTGACAGCAAGCTTTCCCATCTTGTTTATAACTGATCAGTGGTTTTTATGGGAATTACGGCTACAATCTCTAACGCGTTGCCATCATCCTTGAATTTGTGTCAGTTTCACGATTTCGAACATAAAAGAAAAGCTATCTTCTTTAATCTCAGAACGATTTTTTTTTGGGAGTGTATTGGGACTTATTTCTCGTTCACATTTCCATTTTAGAGATGTATTTTTTCGTTAACGCTTATTTAAAGAATTATTAATAAAATTGTAAGAAAGCAAACAAAATTGTGACACGACAAAAATGAAACTTAAATAAAAATTAAGACGAACAAAGGATGGTGAAACAAAACACAAGTAAAAAGCATTATGTTTGAAAAACGAATAGAAATGAAAAAAAAAAATAAGAAGAAGAACCAAAATTCGGACCTCAACTTCATCTTGGGCGATGAATGCGGTTTCGGTGAATTACGAATTTCTCCAATTTTCGGCGATCCATGTACTCCGAATCCAAGGCCGCTATGCATACTCAGGACACTACCGAATCGTCCGCCCGGTATTGGGCTTGCTGTGCGAGACATACGGCAATTATTTAGATGATGACTGCCCGCCCCAATATCAGGACGACGAGCCGGTGGTGTCATCTGAAACGCAGAGTTACTGTGGAACAAATGCCGCTGTGCTGGTGGTGTTACAAATGGTCCTGGCATCGTTACCGGATGCTTTTCAACTTGAAGTGCGCTTATAACAACCGCTTCGCGATTATAGTATCTTTGTTATTGTTGTTGTTGTTAGTTTTGTTAGTGTAGATTTTTTTTGTTCAATTTGCATTTGTGTTGCATGAGAATGTGTTGTTTGTTAGTTTTTGTATTTTTTGTTTTTACAAAGGACAAATACACAGAACAGTAATTTATATTTATTGATTAATTGTAGTTGGTTAGTCAAAAAGCGTGAGGAAGCGATAAAAGGCAAAGAAGTTCATTAAGTTTAATGTTTTGTTTTTATTTAATGCTTAAAGCAAGTGAGTATGTATAAAATGTATACGCTTTTGCCAACGTTTTTTTTTTGTTTTTTTGAAAATATTGAAACTTACTTTTTGAGCAGCAAACGGATGTGATTCTCCCCTGCAGTGGGAAACATATTCTGAATCTTTGCCACCACGGCATCTGTGTCGATTTGGCTGGAAAACGATGTTTCCTGGATTGTTGAGCGTCTTGACATGTTTCCGGTGCGGGGTGTTTGTGGAGCCGATGACTTTAAGTGCGACACTGGCGACATTTCCTGAATCGATATAAGAAATCACACACAACAAGCAAAGAATTACAAATTGAAAATCAATCGATGGACATTATTTTTGTATGTAATGAGAGCACACACAAAAGGGAACACCTACCATTTGTAGTTGGCTTTTTGTCGATAGCAGAGGACTCGCTGAAATGTTATACAAACTCGGATTGGGTCCTTGAAAAGCTCTCATTGCAGGAAAGTTGTTTGACGGATACACATGGTAGGGAGAGCCATGCAATGGCTTTAATAATTATACAAAATTACAACAACACATCAAAGAAGACAGAAGAGAGAAAAAATTGTATTTACAAGATAGTTAGAATGGAAGGACAATTTGGGTGATAGTTGGTTTGTATTGAATATTGGTAAGGGTTTAAGTGTTATACCTGCATTGGAATTGATTCTGTTGAGCATTTCTCGTTCTGCAACTGCTTATAGCGAATTCGGGGGTCTTCTAGTTGCATTGCTTTGGTGAAGTAGTTTATGTAGTAACTGTAAAATTAAAGAAATAAGATTTTATGTTCAATAACTTTATTTTTACTTGCGACATATAGAATATATATGGCAAGTATTGAATTCGTAAAAAAAAAAATTTGAGATGAGGATGAGATATGACATTACGATGATAGAGAAGTCGAAAAAAGTGGGTCCGGCGATTCCGTCTGTCTGTCTGTCGGGAAGTTTACAGGCATCTACAGGCTTAACTACTGGTCCGATTGACTTCAAATTTTAAAATTAGAGGTTTGAGCAAAAAGTCATATCCCAATTTTTTTATTTTTGTTTTAAGATCAAAATTTAGGGTAGCCACCATACGATTTTTTTGGCCAAAAACCAAAACTTTTTTTTTTCTCCAAAACGGCTCAAACGATTTGTCTTAAACTTCCTCGAGTTTAATTTTTTTTAACATTCATGTGTTTTATGTAAAAACAAAATTTTTGTATTGCTCCAAAACGGTACCTCCCATAGAACCGTTTTTTTGTTATTAGATTTTCTCGAAAACTGAAAGTCCGATCAGCGTAAGTTTTTTTTTTCGAAAGTACGTTTATATTGTTCAGATAATATTTTGTTTTCAAAAAAATTTCAAATTTTTTTTTGGATTTTTAAAAAATATTTTTAACTTTTTTTTTCAAAATTCTGTATCTCAAAATCGGATAAATTTTAAAAATCCAAATTGAAGTATAATATGTATATTTACATGGTCTTAAAAACTGCATGCCAAAATTAATTTTAAGACATTTTTGAAAAATTGTATATATAAAAAATTAATTTAAAAAAAACGGCTCCGACGATTTTCAAACAAAAAAATCAATAAATCAAGAATAAGGTTTGAATTTGTTCGGCATTTAAATTTTTGGAATGAAATGTATATACGAGGTACATTTCCAAATTTTAATTTTTTTAATAAATTCTAATTATTTTTCATATATATTTTTTTTTTTTGAGTTAAGTTTAAGCTGTAAGTAAGAGTGTAATCAGAATTGCTTGAAGTATATCTCTTAATTTAACACTACCTTTTGCAATTTAAGTAATCATAAATGTTTTAGCATGCAGGAGCAAGTTCGTACGACCCAGTCGTGCACATTTTTTATTTTGCAACAATAATTAAAAGCTAAATATTCAGATCAGTATAAGTATACTCGGCCGTTCGTTGGCTTGACGTAAATTATAAAAAGAAAAACCATGTTCCTATCTAAATCTAGGGTACTGCTCGGAAATCTTAATGATATATGTAATATTGTTTAACTCAAATAAAAGTGCGTTAAACATTTTAAATAAGTTGTCAAATAGCTATTTAATGGTTGAAACAATAACCTTGGAATTTAGTATCAATAATTCGATGGAATATTTATAATTATGCTTTATCCAAAACTTGTCTACCAAAAAGACCATTCCATTCATTCCAACTGCGATGGAATACAGACAAACCATACATGCAGGATGTGCAAATGCATAGGGTGCAGAATTCTGGAGGCAAATTCTTAAGAACAAGGCAAATATCTGTCTACAGTGAGGGGTATTCTCATTTACATCTAAAGCTCGGTAAAATTAATCCCTAATATTACATACAAATTATCCCCAAAATAAATTTTAGCGAAGATTGTTAGCTTGGCAGCGCGCAGTTCACGAATACAGCGATCCCGATCAAGACCAACACGTGAAAACGCTAGGAGAAAATTCGTCGGCTACAATCGCAAGAGATTGCTAGATTCTTTTCAGATCGTGTCTCCGAAAACCTCTTCAGAAGTCCTTCGCTGAAAGCACAAAATGTAGAGAACCTGTGGCAACACTGCCAAGCAGCCATCAGAGATGCCGCCTCTGAGGTGCGTTTTTGCGCTGACTATAGTTGACTATAGTTTTCATGTCAAAAAGAAAATGGTTGATGTGTCATAGTTGAAATAGTTAGAAATAGTTGAAATCATCCAAAAACGCTTTTTAGTTAGGTTTGGTTGATCTGTCAAACAAGAAAAAAAAAAAAAACAAATCTTTTGACGTTACATTTTTCTTTTCTTGTGATCATAACAATTTTTGTTGCTCTAAATTTATTTCAAAAATTCAAGAATGATCTTGATATGGTAAGATTTTAAAAACAATTGAGATCAGAACATATTTATTTATTTTTGAATAATCCACAGCAAAAAAAAAAAGAGAAAGAGACTGAAGACCACCCTCCATAAAGAAATCTTCAAGCTGTTCCTAGTAAGCCAGCTCCTGATATTCTCCTTGTTGCGGCTCCCAGATTCAGCGAAAAACTATCAAAACCAATAACTAGTTTGTCATTTTATATAAATAAACGAAAAAAGTCTTTTTTCTCTGAAACTAATTAAACATTTTTTATTGCTGACAGACAAACATAAGAACAATGAATTCAAATATGTATGCTGATTTCGTCCTTCAATCATTGATTTGGGTTTCCTTATGCTTGACTTCTGCGAGAGCGTCATTGAGCTTCCTCTCCGAATTGTCCTTCTCTCGTGTGATCTTCGTAATTTTCCACCTTAGCCAGCTCCATTCACCGCTGCGTCAATTTCTTCTCATGCAGAGCAACTTCCATTTGCCGTTCGTGCCAACCGTTCGACAATCATTATGGTCATGGGCAGTGGACAACTTTTCCTCAAAACCATGTTCATGTCCTCGAGTTTTTCGATGACTTTTTGTTAATTAACCGAACGTAGACGCTGACTGTTTTGGCCATCTTTGGCAGCCTGCAAGTCGCCACGCAGTTGCAGTTGAAATAGGAGTCTAAGCGGATTGCAGTATAGCCAATTCGATTGTAAGGGTTTGTGACCGGTGAGAGAATGATTCTTGAAATTGGTGCTGAATTTTAAGCCACTTGGAAATGCGATAATTTCCTTGGTGTGTATCTCCTCGTAGTGACTAAGGATTTTCAGTTTGACTCGTGAAGCTTTAAAATTTGCAAGAGTAACCTTATTTTCTTGTTTTTTTAATTGAAGACGAACAGAAATCCTTTGATTGGAATTAAATGGACGGCACGGATACGGACAACTACGACGGTAAGAAATGCACGAGCAGAATGTTTTTTTTTTTTTGATTCCAGATTGATAGTCATTAAAAACACCATTAAACAGAAAAAAAGACTTTGACACATCAACCATTTTCAACTCACCTCCTGAGTAGAGTTGGGAATAGTTAGAAATAGTTACGATTTGACACTTTAACATTGACCGCAAAAACGACAATTGTGGTTACGAAACGTAACTATTGGCGTGCAAAAACGAGAAATAGTCAACTATAGTTAACTATAGTCAGCGCAAAAACGCACTTCTGAAGTGCTAGGGCACATCAAAGCGGCACTGCAAAGAAGGACACGAGCAGCTCGTGAGCTCTACGAGCAGAAAAGGAGAGAGGAGCAAAAGCTTCTCACAAAGAAAAAAAGGGAGCATGATGATCGCACGATCGAGGACACAGAGGTTCGAAAGTTTTACCACCATGGGAGCATCGTCAGTGCTAAGGATATGGAAAGTTCAATTTTCAAAGCAATTTACCGGCGATAACGAGCAAAATTCCGCCAGCTATACATAACCATTTAATTTGGGTGAAGCAGACCACAAATTAAACCAATCCGACATTGGCGAAGTGAAGATAGCGATACCTAGACTTAAGTCAATCAAATCCGCTGAAGCAGACGGCCTAACCTACGAACTGTAGAAATCAGCTGAAGATTATTTGGTTAGGAGTATTCACCAGCTCATCTGCAATACAAGATTTGGGCGGAGAGAAGCATGTCCGACAAATGGAACCTCATATGTCCGATCCTCAATAAAGAAGGTCCCCTGAACTTCACCAACTTCTTCTCCTAAACATCGCTTACAAGACCTTGTCAGCCGTGCTGTGTGAACGTTTAAGTCCCTCGTCAGCAACCTGATAGGTCCTTATCAGTGTGGCTTCAGACCCAGGAAGTCCACCATCGATCAAATGTTCATTCTACGGCTGTTCTTGGAGAGCAATGTCTAGTTTTGGCATTCCAGAAAAACTCGTCTGTCTGTGTAAGATGACAATGGAAAACTCACGCTGTTCCATCATAGTCGGAAAAAACCTAACAGACGCATTTGACGTCAAAAAAGGTTTAAGACAAGGCGATGCGTTGTCATGCGATTTCTTCAACATCATTCTTGATAAGATTGTGCAAAGCTCCAATGTCAACACCAGAGCTACAGCTACAAGGATACGCAGACGACATTGACATGATTGGAAGAACACTGCGTGATGTCAGTGGAGCGTTTGTGAGCCTTGAAACAGAGGACAGGAAGATGGGTCTAGCATTAAACGAGGACAAGACCAAAATAATGGTGTCAACAAGAAAGGTTAACCAACATTGACGTCTTGGAGCCAACGTCAGCATAGACAGATATAACTTCGAGGTAGTTAAGGACTTCGTCTACCTGGGATCCGCTGTAAACTCAAGCAACAATACCATCTCTGAAATCAAACGAAGAATCACCCTTACCAATCGCTGCTTCTTTGGACTTAGAAGGCAATTGAGTGGTAAAGTCCTCTCTCGAGCAACTAAAGTGACACTCTACAAAACCCTCATCATCCCGGTCCTAATGTATAGTTCAGACACATGGACGATGACAACATCGGATGAAAATATTTCGAGAGAAAAATTCTTCAAATTATTTTTGGCCAGTTTGCATAAATGGAGAATGGGGACGTAGATTCAAACAGATTCAGAGACACTGACCCAGCTAGAAATGTTAAGATTAAGGATAACGACTTGGATGTCTGGGTAATGTAGTGCGAATGGAAAATAATGTTCCGACCCGTAGAGTCTTCGAATCGAGCCAGAAAGGACGTTGCAGAAGAGGAAGACCGCGACTCAGGTGGATAACACAGTGTGATAGAGGACCTGAACCAACTTGGAGACAATTAACTAGGGACCGAGCTAGCAGGAGACGCTTGTTGGATGAGGCCCTGGTCCGACCTGGACTGTACCGCCACCATAAGTAAGTACGCAGTTCACGGGCTCAATTCAAACTTCGGTCTCATACTATACAGTGAAAGTCTCCACTCAATTAAGAGTGCTAAATAATAAACTTGGCAATTAAATAATGTGCCTCTTTTTCGTATTTTCGACAAAAATAAATATAAAATGGAATTTCAGAGAGAATATTTAAACGAGTGTTCCAAAAAGCAAAACAATTTAAATCCTAAAAAGAAAAAGGTTTCATTTTGTTCAGATGAAAAAAAAAAGAATTTCACAGAGGAATATTTTTAAGGTCTAGCGCGGAGTATTCTGCTATTGAAGTTTTTTTTTTTACAAGAACACTTTTATTAGGTAGGATCTTCCAATAAAGACTTCACAACTTGGTTTGTGAGCAGGGCTGCCGTTTCAAATTTTCACAGAGGAGTAATTTCAAGGTCTAGAGGGGAGTACACAAACAAACAAAATTTTTTTTCAAGGAACACTTTTTAATTGGGCAGAAGAAAAGAAATTGAGGTTTAACAACTTTGAATTTAACTTATGAATGTACCCTTTCACTAGTTCGCCCCATTCTGACATACGGAAGAATTATTTGGTGGCCTGCCCTAGACAAAAAATAAAACATCGATAAGCTAAAAAGAGTTAAAAAAAACTGCCTGCTTTGGTATTACGGGAGCAACTAGATCTTGCCCTACTGATGCACTCACAGTCATTCTGAATCTTTTTTCCAAAGACCTTCATATTAATGAAACAGTCTCCTGTAGTGCTTTAAGACTGAGAGAATCGGGTGTGTGGATTGCAAAGCCTTGCGGTCATACTAAAATTCTAGATCTATACCTAGAACCCTCTGACTACACGTTATCAACCTTAAGCTTTGGTAAGGAATTTAAGGTTGAAATTAATAGCCCTACAAAGGTTTTTATACATCACAGTTTACACTGATGGTTCTCAGATGGAACTCGGTGTTCTGGTGGGTGTCTACTCCGAAGAACTGGGTATTAAAAAATTCTTTATACTGCCCAACAGATGTAGCGTATTTCAAGCTGAAGTTCTAATGCTTAGACAAGCATGTAGGATTCTAAAACGAGCAGCCAAATCTGAAGGAATTATAAAAATGTTTGCAATCTTTATTGATACCCAAGCAGATATCAAGGCTTTAAACAGCAACCTGACTTAGTCCAGAATCTTTATAGCGACAGCACTGCAACATTCAAGGTAATGAAATTGCTGATTAACTGGTCAGAACGGGATCAAGCCTTCAAACATCCCTTGTTGAGGAAGTTAGGATTCCCTCAAGAGTCATGAAAACGGTTATTCAAAATTATTTTCTTAAAAAATAAAACGTAAGATGGAAAAATCAACCAACTACAATATCTCGAGACAGATATGGTACACTTCCGATCACAAACGTACCAAGGAACTTCTGAAAAGCCTAAGTCAGACCACTGGCCGGTCGGACAACATGTCTTGAAGCTTGGTATTCCCCACAGTGAATTTTGTCGTAGCTGTAGAGTTCCGATCAGAGGGTAACACTCCAGCACTTTTTGGGTGAGTGCCCGGCCCTTCTAAATTCCAGAACAATGGCTTTGGGTGCCCCTTTCTTACATGAGCTTAGCGAACTCGCAAATATTAAGAGTAGGGACTTGATTATCTATCAACAAAATCAATTGGATTTAAACACTCCAAATCTCTGCACTGTGCAGTTCATATCTTTTTATAATTTATTCTTTTTAGGTAACTTAAAGTTTATGGTATCCAAATGGCGCAATTAAAGCGCTAATTGTGTTTCTGGGCAAAGGCTGACAGTGGTAAGTTCGAAGTTTCGAAAAAATCGCTGCCGTTCAGGCGTCTGTAACATAGGATCCAAATCAGTCAATTTCAATTCCATGGTGTTCTTTAATGGCCAGCGTTAATTGCACTATTATTACCGATTAGGATGGTGCTACAAGCCTCAAAGCACACTTCACAATCACTTTATTGAACTGTAGGTTTGATGAGCGAGTTGCCTCAAGAAATGGGCGAGTCTATAGCCCGCCTCGTTCGTGCGATTCAACACCACTAGACTAGTTTTGTTCGCTCAAATAATGATAAGAATGAATAAGTAAGCCCAATAGTTTATATTTATAATTTTATAATGTTCCTTTAAGTTTCCAAGGGGAGTGACATTGACATTGACTTCACAGTACTTCGCACATAAATGTAACGAACTACAGACACATAGCAGCACTGGTGACTGAGACCATCGGCTGGGACAGACCAAGACATTAATACAACAGAGCGAGACAGATAGATACATAGAAGGGAAGAACACATAACATAAACCTACGTGGCACAGAGGAGGAGGCACAGATTTTAATTTTCTCATATCATCGCACAGGTGGCCTCAGATAAGCTCGCGATTTTTGTAGAAAAAGAATGCTGCCGAAGCTGGGGCTTGAACCCGTAGCATTCGGCTTAGCAATCAACTACTCTATCCTCTGAACCATGTCCACCTGCTTTCCAAGGGGAGTATTTTCGAATATAGCGGAGTACGGGAGTACACTGAACGCAAAGGGAGTACAAATACTCCCTTGGTAGTAATTTCGGCAGCGCTGTTTGTGAGTGCACCCTTTCACTAATCATCAAACTGTCTTTGTTAGTTTATTTCTGTAAACTCTACATTTTGATTGGTCAGGTGTCAAAAAAAATATTTCCATTTAGGTCAGTTTCATTGGAAAGTAGACTGGAAAATAAGGCAATAATATTTGCCTTAAAATCAAGTAACAGCTGTTTGTTTGCTTGTGACATACAAAAAATTCACATCGCAGGTGAACTTTATTCGGTGAATACGCTTCGATTTTAGTTAATTTAATGTTTTTATAAAAAATGAAATTTAATATTTGGCAAAATGGCCAAATGTATGAGTTTGAAGACTTCGAAGAGATCTTCAAACGCCTTTCGGTGTAAATTCCCATATACAGACACACTATTACTTTCCATATAAACTTGGCAGCACTTTGGATTAAAAGTGATCTGTCAAACCGTATGAAGGCAACCGCTATTATTCGACCCTTGTTCTCTCTACAAAATAATTCGTGATTGTTCGTGAAGTAAAATCACGAAGTGAAATTCAAAGGCGGAAATTCGTATAAGAGCAGTACAATTTTAAGTGTTGATTTCATAAAGTTGTTTAATTTTTTTTATTGAAAGTGGTGGGAAATCATTTTGTGTGGCGTTAAAATCGTCTTAGCTGATTTTTTTTTATTTTTTTCTTTTACAGAAAAAGGGCAACAATCAGTGTATACAATTACAATGATTGCAGCTTTTCCGATCGCGAAATCGCCAGAAGAATTGCCATCCACGCAAGTAATAAAAAGCTTACAACACGTCAAGTGCGAATGATATCACGTGAAGCCATCAGAAACAAGCTGTTTGCTTCACAAATTAAGGCGAAACTTGATTTGTTTGTTTCAACCCGAACGCACGACGCGTCAGACGAATTTTAAAAGAGAATAACTCCAATCTTGTGTACAAAGAAAAATCCAAGAAGCCACCTTTAGATGCAGCCCATAAGTGACAGCAAGGTTGCATTTCGCTGAAAGTCACATAAGTTGTACCGAAGAGTGGGGAAAAGTTCTGTTTAGTGATGAAGAAAATTCAATTTGGATGGTCCAGATAGATTTCAATCATATTCACATGACAAGCTTACAGCAAAGAAAAAATATACTCTTAATGAGGCAGGCGTTTTATTTTTGGACGATGATTGAATGCATGCCAGGGACTGTTCCCAATGGAAAACTGTTGTGTCTCAGGCTGAGATCGGAAGCTGGTTAAATAAGTAATTACCTTTGAAATCCATTAAAAAAACTTGTTGCGAAAAACCTACATGGTGGCCCCGTCTGCTGAAAACGTTGGCAATAGTAGAAGAACAACATTAAAATGGAGGAGCACTAATTCGAAGTAGTGCGAGCCTTCAATTAGGTACCTTGCGTCAGTACTAGCAGCCGATAATAATATGGAAGAAGAAATACCTACGAGGGAGGCTGCTCACAGCCAAGAGAACCTATTTTAGTCTTTCAAAGTGTTTTAAATCCAAAAACCATACAATTTCTTCTAAACTACTGCTGTATAAGACGATAGCCTTTCCATTAGGCACTGATGGTTGCGAGACTTGTTTACATAGCCAAGGACACTGTACTCTTATCTTCATTCAAGAGAAAGGTCTTACAGAAAATAGATGGCCCCGTTTTTGAAGAAGGAAGATTCCGGAACCACGAGCTATATCAAAACTACCGCGAAGCAGACTTGATGGCAAAAATTAAGCTTGGTGGACTCCGGTGGGCTCGTATGAGCGAAGAGGAACCGGCCATGAAAGTCGTTTGTGGTACGATTCTTATAGGAGACAGTGCAGCACACCAAATTTGCGCTGGAAAGATGGCGTATACCAGGACGCCCAAAGCCTTAGGGTGTGGAACTTGATGCTCTCGGCCAACAATTGGAAAACATGGAAGAACTTGCTGAAGGAGGACCGGACCGGATCCCGGTTGTTGCACGTTGAAATGCTTGAGCTTAACTGTAGGCCTCATAGAAATGATTGAATTGTTCATAATGAAATCCTAATTAGTATAAGCGAAAAAAAAATGTATGATCTCTTTTAAGTAGCAACAAACCAAAGATATAACAGGCATACTAATGTATTCAAACTCAATACATGTTAAGGGCTGCCACTAGAATTTTAGTAGAAAAGAGAATGGAAAGCACGGCAACGGAAAAGCAGGCAGTTGAAATTTGTCAGTGGAATCGGTTGGACGTGTTTAATAAAGAATATTTTTTTTTTTTTGACCAAGACAAATCGATGTGTATTTTTTTCCATTTGAATTTTTAATTAAAAACGATTTTAAATAACTTGAGCCTTAAACTAGCTTGAAAAAATCTCACTTCTTAGTTTTTTGCCCAATTATGCAGGAAATCCGAAGATTATGGCAGAAGAGCAAAAGAACCGAAAAAAGTTTACGTTCAAAATTATTTATTCCTTATCAGTTTTGCACTTTGGCGCCAGCTAATAGCTTTCCCCTTTCTATTAACTTCAAGATCAAGGGAAACCCTTTAAAATCTAACCACAGGTGTTTTTCCTTTTCAAGTGCAAATTCAAAAGCCACAATGAATTAAGAACTCCTCGAGGTTCACATTTTAAGCATTTTCAACAAAAAAAGTCGATGTGAATATAATGCAACAAGAAGACATTCTATTCACTCCTTTCGGCATGACATCCCCTCAAGAGCTATCGTTTAAGATTCCCACATACTAAATAAACACAGAGCTAAAAATTGCATTCATCATTTTTACTTTCGAGAGACGACTAAAGACAAAAAACAAACAAACCAAGACGAATACCAAAACAACGACGCGTCGATGAAAGGACACATATCATCCCAAAACATAGACAAGACGAGCGCTTGTTCAAGGACAGTTGATTGACGTGACAAACTTGAGAAACCGCACTCCAACAAAAACAGTCAACAGAAATAAAGCACACATTCATATGGCATATCGCAAGCTTGCCCCATTCCTTAACACACAAATGTTTTAAGGGTACTCGGCATAAATTGTGGCGGTTGCCCATTCTCTCACCTGTTTCCGCTGTCATCGTGTATTTTGTTAATAAGCCACAATAAAGTGGTGTTCGGGGTGGCTTCGAGAGAATGAAAAACATTTAAACATAACCACCAAACTCCTGCTTATCCCAAGACCGACCCCACATGAGGACGCCATCTCTACTGAAATAAATGTACGTTTGGAAGCTGCGCAATAGAGAATACACACAAACTGGATGGCGGATTTTGTTTGTATGTTCTCATGATTGCGTTGTCATTTTGCTTGTGTCGTACAAAAAATAAACGTCCTTATTTTGTGTGAAAGGACTTGAATTGAAATGAGATCCTCCAGCCTCCAGGGAAAAATGTGCATCGTCGTCGTTCGAGAACAAAGTGCTGTAATTATCCTTATCCCTTTTTTTTAATACATCACATGTGAGATTGCTATGAAATCACAAGTGAAGTGATTTCTCGAGAGGATGCAATATCCTGTTAGCGACCTAAATATTTTCATTTTTGAAGAGTCAGGCTAGATAGCAATTTATATGAAATGCATATTTTCAGGAAGAAAGTTTTTCAACACTTCTGGAATATTGAAGGATTATGCAAATTAATTGCATTGCATATTTTGAGGATTACGAAATTGATTTCCTTGGATATAAATCTCGTCTGGACCGCCATTTTGAATTTGTGTACGTAGCGAATTGCTTAACACACCAAACATCTCGTTTATCAGGAAAATTAGCGTCGGAATTTGTGTGCAACTTACTGAATTAACTCACCAATTTCCTGTTGTTTGATCGTATTTACAATCCCAGCCTGGTGGCAGTTTGGTGTATTGTCCACTTGTTTCTGCCATTTTTGCTAAATTTTCAAAAGAAAATTTGCTGAATTTGCAATTTTTACACTTTGGCAAGACAAGAAAACTGCAAGAGAACTTCACAAACAAGGATATAGGAACAAACTGAGAAAGCAGGATTATGAAGGATTCACGGAAGGTTTTTTGTATTTTTGAAAGTTTTGTGGATGCGCACAAGAGGTAAACGGACATAAATAATCACCAAAACAAAAGCGAAAAAGGTAAACAAGATTTTTTTCTATCAGGTGTGGGAGTGGAATTTGTCAACTTGACAAATAAAATTACGTCATTTTGGTTTTTTGACGTATTAAAATTTTATTCGAAGTTAAGTCAGGACAATCACCTACAGTGAGTCCAAGTTGAATTCGTATTTCGAAGGCTATGGCTTCGCCAGAAGTAATCAAGGTTTCCATCCAAATTATTTCTGAACAAACGCACTTCATTCATCAATTAAATGTGTTTAGTGAAAGTCCAGATCAACAGCATTTAGTTTGCGAATTAAATCTACTCAATTATTTGAGTGCGTTATTAAGTTGTCATTCGATATAAAATGTCAGAACATAGATCACATTGGAAATGTCAAAACAGACGCCAATTCAAGGCTCTACACTCTTATAATATGTATGAAAATGGACGCAGTTCCCCTCTTTGTATATACATTTAACAGGTATATTCGAAATGGAATTCGACTGAAGCGCCAACTGGTTCCAAGCCGAGATAACCTTTTTTTTTACACATGTTTGTAATGTGTGTTCTCTGCTTGGTTTGACAGAAGATTGTCAAACCAAGCAGAAAACCAATCTTGATAGTACCCCCCAATATATATACAAAGGTTCCCCTAATGTCCTTGCTCTGATAGACTTTTAATTAAAAAAACTCAATCAAAACAAGCTGCATGTAAATACGAACAATAAAGTTCGAATGAGCGAATACAGCAACCAAACACTTTCGCCAACATTCCGGCATCAATTTTCTAGTTGACATTCCTCTGACAGTTCGAAGAATTTTTTTCCATCAAATTATTTTTCCTTCATTCAAGTTCACAGCATCACACAGCAACTGTGTTAATTTTCTTAAATTTGAACAAAATTCCGATGTACCTCCAATAAAAACCCAATAAAAAACGACAACGTGAATCCGAATTTATAGCATTCTTATATTTTTCTACTCCGGAAAGTCCGCCGAACGGGAAAAAAGTTTCATCAAACAATGGAAGACATATTCCACTGGTGTCGTGAAGGGAATTCAATTCAAGTTAGATTATGGCTCGACGATACAGAACACGACATGAATCAGGGGTAATTTATCAACCTAAGATCTCTGAGAATTCTTATCTTTAAAAAAATTCCCAAAAAAATGTTACCTTGTCTTCAAAAAACAACAAAATAAGTTCGGGATCTTTATGAGGAAACTCCACCCCTCCGTGTTTTTTTTTCTAGTTCAAGAGTTCCGTCATCGTTTATTTTGATGAAGAATGGGGGCATTGTGGATTGTTGTTGTTGTAGCTCTCAATTGATGTTCAGAAAGAGATCAATAGATTAATTTTGTGGGACTTATTTTTGTTTACCTCGGAAGTTGTTGCTTTTTTTAATGACTCACTTAATTTGTGTCTTCTAGAGATGATCACGGATTCAGTCCATTGCACTGGTGTGCCAAGGAGGGTCATGTCAAGTTGGTTGAGATGCTTCTTCAGCGTGGAGCTCGTGTCAATGCCACCAATATGGGCGATGACATCCCACTACACTTGGCCGCAGCTCATGGTCATCGAGACATCGTCAATTTGGTAAGACAGATATTTTGACTTGTGCTCTGACAGTTATGAATGGGAAATTTTTAGTTGCTTCGTGAACGATCCGATGTGAATGCAACCAACGAACATGGCAACTCTCCTCTGCACTATACCTGCTTCTGGGGCTATGACATGATCTGTGAGGACCTCATCCATCATGGAGCACTCGTATCCATAGCCAACAAGGATGGCGATACTCCTCTCGACAAGGCCAAGTTGAATCTATCTAAACGACTCCAAGAACTCGCCGAGAAGAACGGCCAAGAGCTGAAAAAGATTAGTTTCAAGGACCAGTCGTGGTTGGGCTTGAAGACACGTTCGCGTGATGCTACTCTCTCCCGATTCAAGGGCATCAACATTGGTGATTTGGATTTGCACAGTAAATTGGCGATAACTCCGTCGGGCGAGACTTGGAGGGGGAAATGGCAAAAGAATGACGTCATTGCAAAGGTTTGAAATTTCTCTATCGCTAATTTGAATTTGCACTCTCAAATTAATGACTCACTTCCAGATTTTGGCTGTGCGTCAGCTGACATCACGAATTTCAAGAGACTTCAATGAGGAATTTCCCAAGTTGCGAATTTTCTCACATCCCAATATCTTGCCAATTATCGGGGCTACCAATTCGCCACAGAATTTGATTGTCATTAGTCAGGTTAGAAGGTTTTTCTTATTGTTGTGGTGGAAAACCTAACGCGAACGTTTTGTTTTAGTATATGCCTCGTGGGTCGTTGTATCAACTGCTTCATGGAGCTGCCGGAGTTGTGGTCGACACATCGCAGGCCGTTCGATTTGCATTGGACATTGCTCGGGGAATGGCGTTTTTGCACTCGCTGGAACGAATCATTCCAACTTACAATTTAAACAGTCATCATGTGATGGTAAGAGTGATGATGGCGACTTCCCAAAAGCACGTGAGATTCAAAAAATTTGTACTTTCAGATTGATGAAGATCTAACTGCTCGCATCAACATGGGCGATGCCAAGTTCTCGTTCCAAGAGAAAGGACGTTTCTATCAACCGGCATGGATGTCACCCGAAGCCTACAGCGCAAGCCGACCGATCGCAACTGGGAAGCTTGCGACATGTGGAGTTTTGCCATTTGCGTCTGGGAACTGGCCACACGCGAAATTCCATTTGCTGATCTATCGCCAATGGAATGCGGCATGAAGATTGCCCTCGAAGGACTGCGTGTTAAAATTCCTCCGGGAACATCGTCACATCTCTCGAAGCTAATTACGATTTGCATGAATGAAGATCCTGGCCGTCGACCCAAATTCGACATGATTGTCCCAATTTTGGACAAAATGAAACGTTAAACGGTTTTTTTCGATCGTATTTTGGATTCGTGTTCTTAACTTATTAACAATTTATTTGTTTTTAAATGTTTCTACTCAAAACACAACAAACGTAACAATTTTGTCTTCGCTTTTCAATGAATGTAAAGAAGTGCCTAACGACTAATCAACTCTCTTTTTGTGTCTCCGAAAAATGGTAAATTTAATAATCTCTGCCAATAATGCCATTTGTGCCTTTTGTGCCTAAATCTAGTGTAAGTTTAAAGTTTCTACAAAAAAGCAGGAAAAGGAAAAATCGAATTCTTCTATTTTTATAAAAAAATATTCGCACAAAACAATAGCAATTCAGATATAATGTTAGACATTGTTGTTGGATTTTTACAATAGACCAATTTTTTTGGATTACGGATTTTAAAGGGTTGATTTCTGAATCAATTGACCTTTTGAGGTGCTCATTAAGTTTATACAAAGTTTAATATTTTTTTAAAATGTGTTTGCCTTTGAAACTTATTTTATTTTAAAGATTAACATTTAACTTAAATGGAATTTATTTGATTACTTGTAATATTTAACCAAAAATCAGAACAAAATATTCAATAAATAACTTGTATTTATAGAAAAAAAAAATAATCGCATTTTATTCACCATCAGATTGGGTCGAAGAGAGCTTATAGCGAATTCTGTCTAACGACCATCGGTTTGCCAACACAGATTCTATGTTACACCACAGGCTCATTGCTTAGTACGGTGTTAACTGTTGGTTGTAAGTAGGCTGTGATGTGGTTTTTGCTCTCTAGCTGAGGTTTAGCTCGTCGGGTCGCCAAGGTTTCGTCTGAAGAAAAACACTAAACTTCTTTAACAAGGTCCACACTTTCTTTATTGTTTCTCTTTGTTAACTCTCTGGCTTAGAGTAAAGCTGGTTCGGCGCCTCGGCGGGTTTCGGTTGCTTCTCGGATATTGTGGGATACCTTTTCGGGTCGGCTGTCTGGTATAATTCTGGGAATATTATATAAACGTAATTAACAAAGGCATATGGTAACGCTGGTGAAACAAAACAGGTACTAGTCGGCCCCTTGTGGTATGAAAAACAGCAGAATGTATGGCCCCTGGTAGGACGTAGGACTAAAACAGCAGAGTCAGCAGGCAATCGGCCAAATCGAGGTAACCGTCGGAGCGGAATTTTCTCCGAATTTTGCTTTGAGGTAGTTCTCCGACAAGCAAAATGTCTCAAATTACCTTCTTTTGGTAGGTTGGTGAATATTTAAACCATGGCGATGGACTGGTGTATATTACTTTCTGTTGATTACTTCCAACGCGTGTTTTATGTTTTTTCGTGGGATGACTGAGTGTGAATTGTATTTTGGGAATAGTAAAATTGTGAGTGAATGAGTGCAAGATCGTGTCGACTGTTGTTGTTGATGGCAAACATAGGCCATGATGTTGGTGGCCACATGTTTGTTTAAAAAAAAGCGAAATAACTAATTTAAAATATACATAGAACTATAACAAATACAACAAACATCATAAAAACGTTTTTAGTGCGTGGACACTGGCCTTTTAAGTAGTTAATTTTTAAATTCTTTTTATTAAGATTAAAATCGAAAAAGCAACTGCAACTTAGAGGGCCTGCTCATTCGTGTCAAGAGCCCATGTATTCCATAGTTTGTCCGATGCGTAGGTTCTTTAATCATGTCCCTACCACGAAGGTTGTAAACTCTTCCTCTATCGTTAAAGAACATAAAGCAAGAGCGGTCAGTTAAAGTGTCGCTCCATTGAATGTGAGGATGGACAATATTATAATGTATATAGAGAACGAGTGGTATCGGGATCACAGAATACCTTCGACCAACGCTTTCTCAATCCAATCATTGAATTGACTTTATTGGCAGAAAAGTCTTAACTAGATGTTGACACAACTCCAAGATGTTTTGCAATGCCAAAACGAGTCAAAATGTCCTATGAGCTTGTATAGTTCAAAGAGGTAAGAGGTTGATATCCGCTTCATTGAAAAAGTCATCTTTTGACATTTTATAGGATTCAAATTTAACCTATTTTTTCACACCACAATGAGAAACTGTTTGCAGAAGAATTCTATCTTTCATTGAAGATATATTTTTGAATATCTTCATATCATCTGCAAAGATGAGAAATTCGCTACATAGTGAAAAGAAGGGGTCCTAAATGACTACCTTGAGTTACACCGGATTTAGCAATAAAAGAATCAGAGGCATGATGTCTGAATTTCACTTGATAACACCAGTAGTTATACCGTTCCGTTCTGTTTTTTGTCCGTTCCGTTCCATTCTGTTCTATTCTGTTGTGTTCTGTTCTATTCTGGTATGTTCCACTCCAATCTAATAGAAGTACTAAAAAGAGTTGGGATATACGTGGAGCTATGAATGATTGACTCACAGAATACCTTTGAAATAGAACCTCTTCTGCGTAAAAATTAAGGTTGTGACGAGTAAGAAAAAAAAAACAATCAAGTATGGAGTTCCTCAAGGCTCAAAATTAGGGCCAACGAGTTGTTGCGTGTTTTCAAAAAAGTATGCATTTTGCCTTTGTAGACGATACGACTATTGCTATTATGCCATTGATCCTTGGATACTGCCTTGAGGGTGATGCAAGAATACTTACTTACTTAAGGTGGCGCTACAGTCCGTTGTGGACTTGGGCCTCAACAGTCTCCGCCACCCAGCTCGGTCCCTAGCTAGCTGTCTCCAGTTTTGCACTCCAAGTTGATTGAGGTCCTCTTCCACTTGAGTGCGCCACCTGAGTCGCGGTCTTCCTCTAAAATGATCATCTAAGTCTCTGGACCTTGACCCTTCTGGCTAGGTCCATGTCGTTGTACAACCCGTAAAGTTCGCTGTTGTATCTTCTTCGCCATTCCCCTTCAATGCACACGGGGCCAAAGATGACTCGAAGAACTTTCCTCTCGAAACAGCCTAAAGCACTTTCATCCGATCAAGGTCCATGCTTCTGCACCATACAGCAGGACTGCGATGATGAGGATGTTGTACAATTTTACCTTATAGTTGCTCGAGAGAGGGCTTTTCCACTCAATTGTCTCTTAGCCCAAAGAAACAGCGATTAGCAAGAGTTGTTATTCGTCTGATTTCGGCGCTGGTGTTATTGCCCGTGTTTATAGCGGAGCCTAGGTAGACAAACTCCTCTACTGCCTTGAATGTGGATGCGTCTATTGTAACCTTCTGTCCAAGCCGTTGATGTTGGGTGTCCTTCCTCGAAGACAGCATAAACTTCGTTTTTCCCTCATTTATCGCTAAGCCCATTTTTGCTGCTTCTGTCTCAATTCTCACAAAGACGCCATTGACTTCACGCTGTGTTCTTCCCATTGTATTAATGTCATCGGCGTACGCAAGAAATTGAACAGATTTTTGAAAGACAGTGCCTCTGACGAAACAATAATTAAGGAAATCGCATGACAGCCTTGTCTAAATTCTTTTATAACATCGAAAGATTCTGTAAGCTCGTTGCTAACCAGCCTTAATGGCGCATCGTGATTTCTCCATCGTCATTTTGCACAAGCGAACGAGCTTGACAGGGATGCAAGAACTGGACATATTTCTTATACAGTTCGTCTCTATAGATATGCTGTCATAGGCGGCCTTAAAATCGATGAAAAGGTGGTATGTATCTATTTGGAGTTCATAGGTTTTATCCAGTATGAGGATCTGCCGCAAAATTTTTTCGATGGTTGGACTTCCCTGCGGTTATTGCACGATGATCTTGCTAGCTATTTTACCTACCGATGAAACGTTGGAACTTCATCTGCTGTTGTCTCTCTCAACATCTCGATCGGACGCTTCTTATGCTCCCTTTTTCTTTTTCTCCAGAGAAGCCGGTGTGCAGCCCTTGTCCTTCTATACAGCGCCGCTTTGTATGCTTCCTGCTTGGTTGCATAGGCCTGCCTGAATTCTTCGTTAAACCAAGGGTTTCGTTTTGGTGGCTGTGGGAAACCTAGCGCATTAGAGGCGGCAATATTGCAATTGGTCTTCGATACTTGATGTTGGCGGCATAAGACTTCTCAAGAGGCTACTTGACACTCGATAAGAAAAGGATCCGGCGATCTCTTGCTATTGTAGCTGTCGAACGTCGATTTTTTTTGCAGCATTTCCTTGTTTTGGCCGTTGTCGGGATATTCGTAGCACTACCTTGGCTACGACGAGGTAGTGGTCCGAGTCGAAGTTGGCTAGTTGGTAAATTCGAATATCCTGAATGGTGAACAATTATTGCCTTCCGTTGATCGCAATGTGATCAATCTGGTTGAAGGTTGATTGATCAGGAGATCTTCATATTCCTAAATGGATGTTGAGATGTGGGAACCAGGTGCTTGCTACCACGACATTTCGCACCGTAGCAAAATCGATCAGCCTGTGCTTTCCGACTGTTCCGGCAAAGATATCCAAGTTGGAACTTCAAAGAGTGAGAAAAACTACTAAAACCTATCTTCATGACTGCTTAAAATTTTGTAAATTTTGTATGTTCAAAGAAATTTTAAAGTCAAATTTAAAGTGAAACAAAGAATAATTGTATATTGAATGCAGCTCATACCAAAAAAAACATAGATCATGCCTTCATAATAAGTCCTGGATTCCCACTAACTTACCTACACTTATAATAGAAAAAAAAACAATCATACGCCACAGTGAACCCATGTTAATCGAATGTTTCATTCTTCGTACGGTTTTCCCTAAAACAGCATCAACACTGGCGTTCACGTTCGCCAAACAATATATCTTCTATAACTTTAACATTTTGCAAAGAAAAGCAAAAAATGGATCTCTATGCAATTTGCACCACATCATCTAATTTAAACACATAAATATTATGTTGTTCTGTGTCCTAATTTCCATCCAATTGCTTCGTGTTCCACTTTTGAGAAACTCATATTCTCATTGTATTATCCTGCAGCCAGCCAGAAAGAAAGAGAGAGAGCTACAGCCAGCAGCCGCTCGACTTTGCATGTCCTTAATTTTTTAATGACTGCTGCAGGCGCGCACTCACATCATTCACCAGCATCCATGGTTGTCGTTCTTCGTCGTCGTCCTCAGTCCTCATCATGCATTTCGGTATTCCCTTCGGTGCATAACTTTTATTCTATTTTCTATGCAAATTGCAAAAAGGGTAGATTTGCTTTTGCACTAAAAATCGACTGCACTTCTAACCCGGTTGTCGTTGTGATGTTGGCGCGGCACAGCACTGCATGGTGGCTTAGTCGGTAGTTCTTTAATTTTGTTTTGCTTTTTCGTGCTTTTTCTATTTTATTTCAATTTTTTTGTTGCAGTTGCTCTAATTTTGCTGCAAGCCTTTCGCGAACTAATTTTTTTATTGTTCGTATTTTTTAAGTGTTGGTTTGTTTTATTTCTAGGCTGCTCTGGGGATTGTTTCAGGACAATATTCAGTGAGTTTGGGGAGTTTTTGCAGCCACTTTCTTACCAGAGAATTTTTAATCTATGCCATCTATACTTCGATACAACAAAACACAGCTCGTTGAACACCTATTGAATAATGGTTTTAGTCATGCCTTCTAAATAAATTGGGTCATCCTTGAAAACCCATAATTTTTTACGAATGATGGATCAAGATGAACAGGCTGTTGTACAGAATGGGAAATCGCAGCGTCTTATTTTCGTATAGGCTATTACACTATTGATATCCTTTCCAGTTACGGCGAGGTTGCTTTTTTATCGTTTTCTAGGCAGGGGCAAAATAGTCTAGGAACATACACCTTTTCTTCTCGGAAAAAACTTATCTTATGCCACAGCCAGGAAATTATGGCCAAAATCCCATACGATTATGGGATGGACATTGGGCTGCCGTAGCAGGCAATAACGGATCTGTACCGATGACCAATGCAGACAAGACTGATTTAATCTATTAAGTAGAATCGATTAAGGCAAGAGGCAACTATTCGAGATCACTCGATTATGCACTTAAAAATCATTCGAATGACTTCTCAAACCCACTTCTACTATTCTGCTCGAATGACGATGAAGATAAAAAATAAAAAATATGGTGGCGCGACAGCTCTTGAAGAGCCAAGGCCTAAATGGCTTACTCTCATCAACAATTCTCTAGGTGCGTGTGAAGAATTGAGGGGACCTACAATTTAACGCCGATTCCGAACGGCAAAGTTGAGAAGTACTTTTTCATGACAGATTGATAATCTTGGAAGTTTTGTCAGTTCTCCGCAGAGGCAGTGCCCCTGAAAGATAAAAAAAACGGCGAATTCTGCTCAGCACCCAAAGTATCTAACCACTAAGGTCCGGACCACACATGTCGATAACTTGAATGAAAAAAAAAAAAAAAAACTGGAACGACCATGACGAGAACTCGAATGACGATGGCGAGAAGAAGAATGATGACAATATTTGAATGAATAAAAACTAGAATGACGAGAAAACAAGGAAAAGAACTCCAATTACGATACGAAAACTCGAATGAAAGAATTCGAATGATGACGACGAGAATTCGAATGCGAATGACGATGTCCAGAACTCCAATGAAAGTAACTCGAATGACGGTGATGAGAACTCGAATGACTATTATGAAAACTCGAATAAAAAGAACTCGAATGACGATGACGAAAACTCGAATGACGATTGAAAAAAATTGGAATGACGATGACGAGAATTTGAATGACGATGACGGGAACTCGAATGACAGAAATCAAAGGAAAGAACTTCAATGTCGATGACGAGAACTCGAATGAAAAGAATTCAAATGATGATGACGAGAATTCAAATGAAAAATAAATCGAATGACAATTATGAGAATTCGAATAAAAAAGTCGGATGACGATGATGATAACTCGAATGAAGAGAGCTCGAATGATGATAACAAGAACTCGACCTCAAATACTTATTTCACGATTATTGAACTCATTCGATTATGCCCACTACAAGTTAAAATGATTTTCGGGGAAGTAAGAGTAACAAAAGGGTGGTCCGATAAGTCCATAGCCTACAAAAGAAAACAAATTTTCTAGAAATCACACGGTGCTTAATCTGGTTAATGCGGAAGATGGGGCAGAAGCATGAATTGATTAACGTCAGCAATTAAGCCTTATCTGACGTGTGATCACTCACATAGGTGTCGCTTATAAGTGTTGACATTCACCCTGATGATCCACCAGCTACAAAAGCACACCTCAACTTTCAAAAGAAAGAAGCGGGTACCCTGCAACTGGATTCACACCAGTACCAATTGAATTAGTGCCAGCCCTTATTCATCTTGGTTTTGATTCTAGACTACTATTCAGGCAAAACACGGAACTGCACTCAACCCTCGTTTACCGAAAGAAGAGCCGTTGTCCGGTCACGGAAACTGCACTCAACCTTCAGTCACCGAAAGAAGAGCCGTAACCGCGATTTGCGAACAGCAGCTGAGCCAAACTCAGACAACCACAACCCCCGCGAAGGTCCATCCCACTAGTGAGGTGGCAAATCCTCACTACCCGCGGTACCCAATTGCCCCTGGGTGAGGGGTTTTGTGATCTTTGAGTTTTGCAGCTTTTCTCCAACTGGCGGATGAGGGCACCGCTCACCCTCTGTCAAGTATATCCACATTGATTGAAGGGATGAACCAGCCAAACAAGGGATATACCAACTGGGCGTCTAATTTCATTAACGTCTATCCACTTTCGGTATTCGTTGATCGTTTTTCCTCATTTAATATATCCTTAGATATATTATCTTTTTAAGGATCGCATCAATCTTCATTATACGTCCTGCTTCAATCCGTCAATTCCATTAGACTAAAGCTGCCTACGTCCGCAGGTTCATGCCAATAAATTGACAAGAACCTCTCAGAGGCACCACTTGAAGGTGTAGGTCAGCACGTTCACTTACTGCGGAAATATGTACTCGGAAACATGTTTCCTTTCTAAATTTCCAGGTCCATGATTTTACCTCCGGAAGATGGGGCAGCAGTTCGTGACCCTATTTAGTCTTAATGATGATTAACATGTAAGTCGGTGATTTCACCATTCCAACCGATGAGGGATACTCTTCGCCTTCTTTGGAGCACGTTCGCCAGCTGACTAGATTAAGATCATTAAACACCGACGTGCGACCACGTTGAAACTTGTTTAACCAATTTTTGACGGTACTCACGAAATCCATCGAATGAGACCTACTGTGATGTACCTACTTTTTGGTTTCTAGCCGAGGCAGGTACAATGCTCTGGTGACACGGATCGGAAAATATAATGCCCTTGGTGACACAGAGCAGCAGGTACAATGGCCCTGGTGGCAATAAAAACGGACGGTCTTGGATCAGCAGGTACCAAAGCCCTTGATGGCCACATAAAACGGTAGAAATACTGAAGTTATTATCGTAATTACTTACGAAAATTACTAATTGATACTATTGTATAATTCGGTAGTAGTATTAGAGGTGATTTTAGTACTATCATTATAGTTCAGTCATATTATTTTTCCGAAGGGAGTGAGTGGGAATTGTATAAAATAAAGTTCACTTTCATATGGCAAAATATTTAACATAAAAAGCATGTGACTTCGTTACACTACACATTGTTCCAAAAACAAAACAAGATCGATTTAACATACAACTGCTCTTTTTCTTCCATACATTTCTCAAAACCTTCAAATTATAATCACCCAAGATGATGGGTATAAGTCCCCGAAATGTTGAAACTCGCATTGAAGCGTAAAATTAATGACAATCAGTTAAGGAAATATTTCATCTCATAAATTCTTTTTTTTTCTTATCTCTAAATCTTGATTAAAATTCAAATGCAAGAAAAGAAACCCTCAAGGACCTTTTCATTCTTTTTTTTTACCAAAACAACTCAAGGTTTATCCCAAGAATATTATCAAGAAATTTTCTTGTCTGCATTATACGCATACAACAGAAGAAAAAAAAAACAAAACTATAAGCATTTGCTCTAAACGTAAACCTCGTGCTGCCCCAGGAGTTGTTGTCAATAGACTTTTTTTCCTTAACTCAAGGACGAACCACTCTCACAGGGCGCATATATCAATATGTAGAATAAAATGTTAAATTTCATCGTCATGCACCGTCATCGTCGTCGTCGCCGCCGCCATCATAATACGCGATAGTCATTTAAATTTTTCATGCAAACACCTGTCAAATGTCCTTTCAGAGTTCTTCATACATTTTTAAGACACAAAAGAAAGCCAAAGACATAAGAAAAAGAAAACATTCCAAGTTTCCAAGTGGCGCATTTTCTTTATAAAAATTATTGCAATTGCTGGAAGTCACACAAAGGAGGAAACAAATTCACGTGCCGAGCACGTTTGGGAAAGGAATAAAAAATACACCTACTCGGTCGTTATAGGCTCTCAGAGATGTGCAGTTTCTTTCTTATTCTATGTTTTTTTTTTTTTCAAGTCCTTGTGCTCCTCATCTGTCACATTTCTTGGCTAGGCTTTCATGGAGGTATGTGGTATGTCTTCTCTTGGGAATTTGCTGAAATGAAAACGAACTAAAATTGCAGAGAATAAAGTTCTTGTTTCAAAGGGAAGCTTTTGAGTAAATGTTTTCTTTTTTGCAATTTGTTTATTCTGCCTGTACATTTTGTATTCACAGAGAGGACATTTTCCCAGATCCAAAAGGAGTGAACACAAAAGCACAAGCACAACGATTGCATCGGCCATGACCTAGATTAAAGAGAATTGCCTTGTGTGTGACAGCATGGCGGAGTCAGTGTGCGGCAAAACTGTATTTTGAGAGCTTTTTTGTACGATGCAATGCACTCGATGATTTTGGGCTGGAAATGAGAGAATACTGAGCTTTTTTTATAGGACTCTCGGCGTCGGCTCTTTTGTTTTGGTATTGCAAAGTAGGTATACAAACAGAAATCCTTAGATAAATGAAGAGAAATGAGTTGCCATGGAGACATTATTATTATTTTGAATGATTGGCAAAGTGAGTCCTGGATAACTCGGAAATTAATTGCGCGCGTGACTATTGACGACCATATCTCTTTTTTCAAAGTTTTTTTTTTTACTGAAAAGGAAAACACAAAGATACAAAAAAACAAAAACAAACCATTCGACGTCTCGTCTCCCTAAAGGATCCACAAAAGTACCAGCTGCTTATGCTAAAGAAAAATTTTAACGAAGACTTAATTTGCTGCGTTCTCCATGATTCTCATCAAGTCGAGTATCAGTGGTTGTGCTTGGGAAAAAGGTGTGGTGTGGCTGTCAGAAGAAAAGGCAAATGTCGATATCCTTAATTATAATAACGTTCAGTGACTAAAAAAGGAGTAAAGTGGCATGAAAAATGGTAGGATTTTTTTTCTGTAAATCGTGACACGTCAATTGTGTTGCGATGTTTCAGGTCCAACTAGTGGTTGTTGATTCTAAAAATATAGTATTTTCACATATGCACATGCTCATGTAGGTATGTGTGCACAAATGCATCAGGAATATGTCGAAAAAGTCAATGAAATCTGCTTATTTGAAAATTCATCACCATAAGCGTAGTCGACTTGTTGCCTTCTTTTGTG
This sequence comes from Sphaerophoria rueppellii, assembly GCA_920937365.1. NCBI lineage: Eukaryota > Metazoa > Arthropoda > Insecta > Diptera > Syrphidae > Sphaerophoria > Sphaerophoria rueppellii. The sequence continues at coordinate 88,252,068 of CAKKXW010000001.1, forward strand.
CCATCATCCGGTATGGGCTTCATGCAACAAAGTTTTTCCAAATACATATCTTGGTCGTTTGCCGAAGCCATCACATTTCTCGTTTCAATGGTTTGGGCGGATATTCGAAGGGTAGACACAATGCATTCAAGAAAACACAAGCGTCCGTAGCAACCTCTGTCTACGAACTCCTACTCTCTGCCTCACAGTGGTGAAATGGGGGGCATATTTACCTTAACCGGAGTTTATATTTCAAATCCAAGTGGAAGTTGTAGGTGGCTGCAAGGAGAGAGAGAAAAGAGAGAGAGAGAGAGGAGAAGTAGGAGGGGATAGGCGTCCACTAAGGCATGTCTCCTTTCTTCAATGAGCGGCAGCAGAACAATTGCCCAGCTGAAATCAACGCTGGCGTCTACAGTTCTAGTCAGGATGAACTAATTCGTGAACACCACATTATATAGGGCTGCTACGATATATTCACAGCCCAGGCCTATAAGGAGCCGTTTACGGATCCTTGTCTTTGGAGTTAATTTAAAGATCTGACCCTCCTGGTTAGGGGTCGTGGGTGGGGTTTCCGAACCATCAACAAGCCGGATACGGATGGAATTAATGATGACGACCCACGCAGACGATTTAATAACGACGAATTCAGGTTTTGCACTTGGAATAAAGGTCCATCAAAAGAGCACTTGGGACTCGACTGAGGAGGAAGGTCTTGAGTTTCGACTTTGTGAATGAGCGCATCACGACAATCCGCTAAAAGATAAATTCACCAATGTAAATCTCATCTCCGTTCACGCTGCCACTGTGGAAAAGGATGAAGAAATCAAGACAGGTTTTATGAGCTCCTCGATTTCACGATACCATCTCCGATAACAAATTCAGGCTGCGGGGCGTGACCTTATTGTAGTAAAGGGGAAATGGAAATATCCTGATCAATCAACCGTAATTCAGATTGCTCAAGATGTCCACACATTCCTAGGTGCCAACATTGACGCAGATCATAACCTTGTTGTAGTCAAGAAACGAATGCGGATCCGAGATGAACACACAAAATTGCTGAAAGCTGCAATCGCATGAGATAGCTAAATCATTTTCCGCCGATCGTGTCCTAAGGAAGTTTGAAGTATTTTACTGCCAGCATAAAATATAGAGAACCAGTGGGCAACAATGCCACGCAGCTATCAGAGATGCCAACTCTGAAGTGCTAGGGTTTACATATGGCCTCCACAGAAACACCCCTGGTTTGGCGATGAGTGCAGGCAGGCACATGCAGCTAAATCAAACGAAGAATCACCCTTGTCAAAAGCTACTTCTTTGGACTTAGAAAGCAATTGAACTACTTAAGTTTCACTATACAAAGCACTTATCATTTCGGTCTTCACGTATGGTGCAGGGGCATGGACCTTGTCAACATCGGATGAAAACGCTTTGGGCTGCTTCAAAAGAAAAATTCTTTGAGTCGTTTTTCGTCCAATCCATATGAAGAATGTAGACCGAGATTCAACCAAGAACTACGAGATTTTCAGCGACAATGAACTAGCCAGAAAAAATAGGGTCCAACGACTTAGATGGCTGGGTCATAAAGAAGAAAAATGAAAATTATGCGTTGGCTCGTAGAGTGTTCGAATCTAACACAGAAGGTCGTCGCAGAAGAGGACGACCGCGACTCAGATGGAGCTTGTTGGATGATGCCCTGGTCCGGCTGAACTTACTCTTGTCCATGAAAGTTTTTTTTTTGCAATTTGTGCTATACCTGTAAGTAACGAGTATAAGTTTTACATCATGCGCATACCCTGACGTAGAGTTCCGTATGGCTGCACCCCTGAAGATCGTATAACATGCTTACTTACTTTACTTATTCGGCTCACAATCCATGAAGGATCTCAACCTAAGATACTGCAGCCTTCCATCGTGAACGATTCCCGCATGCACTCTCCAGTCGCCAAAACAAAGCGCCTGGCATCCACAGTCACTTGGACCTTGTACCGTATGTTCGGTCTTCCTTGTCGTGTAGAACCTGGGGGCTGGGATGAGAAGACTTTCTTGACTGAAGCGTTGTCGTCCATTCGCACGATGTGGCCGAGCCAATGAAGTCGTCTTGTTTTGCCCTTCTGGACTACATTCACATCTTGGTACAGCTCGTACAGTTCTCGGTTGAACCTTCTTCTCCATTCGCCACTGTCACATACGGGACCGAACATCCGTTGAAGAATTTTTATTTCAAAAGTGCTCAGTATCAACTTCCCTTTTTTACTTATTGTCCAGCAATCGGTACCGAAGAGTATGACTGGTAAAATCAAAGTTTTGTAAAACAGACACTCTGTCTTTCGAGTGAGGAGTTTTTAACCAAGTTGTTTTGCCAAACACGAAGTAGCAGCAGCTCGCTTGGGAAATTGGGGATCACGAATTCAGACATTACCATCATGAGCTCTTGGCGGTGGATGCTATCATAAGCAGCTTTGAAGTCGATGAAAAGATGGTTGGTTTCGACTTGAAATTCGTTTGTTTTTTCCAGGATCTGCCTCAATGTCAATATTTGGTCTAACTTGTTCTGCCTGGCTAAAGCCACACTGGTACGTGCCGATTATATCTAGTGTTGCAGAAAGGTTTAAGACGCTCACACAGTACGTTGGATAGGATTTTGAATGCAACATTAAGCAGGGATATGCCGCGGTAGTTTTTGCGTGACATAGGATCGCCTTTTTTGTAGATGGGGCATATGGAGCTTATTGCGATCAGGGCATACATTCCTTCCACGCTCGGACCTGGTGCATGCGGTTCATCGAAACACCTCCTCCATATTTATATAGTTCCACAGGTATGTCATCCGACCCGGCGGACTTGTTAATTTTTAAGCTTTTAGATGGCTCTTTCTATATCTCTTCTCTGCTGGGGCTGGGACTCGGTCTTCATTGACTGGTCTTGCTTCTTTTTCGACATTTTGCGTATTCAGCAGCTGTTGGAAGTGTTGCTTGAAAACATCTACAAATCCCTGTGCTTCGGTGACTAGGTTTCCATCACTGTTTCGAAGAGCAGTGCCCGGTCGAAACTAGAAGCTAATTGCTTCGACCTTTAAAAGAAATCTTGGGTGTTGTTCTTGGCCCATGACTCTTCTAGATCCTTCAGCTGATAAACTGCGGATGCTCTTTTCTTCATTCGCAGGGTATTTTTCTCATTTCTCCTTGTTTCTGTCAGTGTTCTTCTCTTGCTGCTCTTGCTTCCGTTGTAGCATCTGCAAACGTACATTTACCGTCTCTCTTTTCAATAACGCGCACTCATCATCATACCACGTGTTCTTTTTTGGGGATGGCTGCTAGGTGGTCTAGGCTACATATTTTATCACAACAATAGTGAATTAATCGTTTTGCAAAATAATGAGTTTTGTTACTCTATTTTATCCCGAAGACGAGTTTTTGAAAAGTATTTAGGGTGCGTATTCCGGTTTTTAAAGGCTCTGGTTGTCTTCAGATGTCTCTCTCGCATAGGAATCATGTTTGTTTTGTAGAGTGGCGATATATCGTACAGTCGATGATCGTGAGACAGTATCGGAGTTACGAAACCTTGAAAGTTATTAGAATTTTTTTAATGTAAGGAAACAGTATAGAAAGTTAAACGCACTTAATAGAAATGAACCAAAAAATCCTTTACGTTCATTATTTCTTATGTCTTAAAACTCAAGGAACAGCAACCCTTTTTTTAGTTATCATTATAAAATCAAAAGCCCAACATCTCTTTTCCGGCCATCCTCCATCTACCATTTTTTTTTTTAAATAAAAAAAAACTTTTCTACTTTGGGAATAGGAATAAAATGAGAAAACCTACGAGCTCAGACTCAGAGCGAGAGAAATTGTGAAACTACACCAATATCCTTTTCTGTTGCCTACAAAAAAGCTTCTCCGCCAACCATTTGATGTTGTTTTCTTTCTCCTTTTTATAAATACATTCACATCGCACCCATGTAGGTCGTTAATTGAGCTTGACGAGCCTCTAAAGATGGGAGGAAAATGTTGTTGCAATTCGAATACCATATTACAGTCAGTCGTAAGTTTCGATTCTAGGGGATACGAAGGAGTGCGCGCACGATACGGAGGCCGAGGCACGCGTCAAGTGCTTTCGCTCTAACGAATGACACGACAAAATTCCAGTTTATGCCTTGACACTTCCGCATTCGCAACGTGAAAAATCTCTCTCATATATCCGTCGAAAAAAAAAGCACGCGTGTATGCAGTGATATGTTTTACCTTCATATCCTTTCAAATCCTTGCAAAGATAATCATCGTAAAAATAGCGATAAAAGTTATTACCTTTTGATATAAACAAAATTGTGATAAAAAGTTTACTCGTTGTGATTCATTTTGCAAAAAAATTTGTGCATACATAAAAAACCCTTAAATATCGATGTTGTTTTTTGTTTAAATTTTTTACTTTTATGCAGTAGGTATAGTGTCATCCTGCAGCAGCCTTTTCGAGAAAAAGCTCTCTGCACGTAAAAAGTTAATAGTCCACAAAGTGAAATATAAAATAAATGTCCCTACAAAGGATGTGAATAAAAAGAACATACCTACACAAATTTACCCTTTTTCCTGCTAGGCAGCGAGGAATAAAAAAAAGAAAGTGAGAAAGAATGTGAAGACCGGGTGGAAAAGATAAAAAATCCGGAAGTACGGATTCAAAGAAGGAATTAAGTAATCCTTCACGGAAGGATTGCCTTCATGCGCGTTGCGTTAAAGTGTGCAAAAAAATCATTGCAAGAAAATCCATCTTAAAAAAAAGAAAAAACGACGAGTGGGTGTTTTGTGTAGTAACGGTGCCAAAAGGATTAATTTAAAAATAATTTCTGCTCTCTATATTCCCATCCGGATCAGGTTCGGTGGTCAACGTACCATTTTGTGTTAATCTGCGGTAAATCCTTTCGATTTTTTGTTTGCTGTTCGAAAAATTTGTGTTGTTTAAAGTGTGCCCATGGGTGTGATTTGAAATTTGCATGCGTTCCCGTGTACCGACGACGACAAGAAGGAAAACTGTGGCGTGTCCTTTTACGGAATTAACGAGAATTAATTACACACAGTTTAAATGTGTTTTTGGGTTGCAACTTATCTGCCGGGGCCAGCCGCCCCATTGAGGGCCGGCGACTCATGGAGTATCCAACGTCGTCGAGTCTAAGCGTCGGTGACAGAAACAGGTGGGTGCAGGCACTTACCATCAAAAAACATAAAAATATCCTTATCCTTATCCTTCTGTCAATTATAATACACATTATGAGCATTTTACTTATCCAAAGTAGGCCGGCTTTTTATATCAATGGTAACCTATTTTTAGGAGTCCTTTTTTTCTGTCGGTCCTTTGTGTGTACTCAGAAAAAAAACATTAATCTGGAGCAATAGACATTTCAGTAGCTTTTTTGTGTTCTTTTTTTTCGTTTTTGCAATTCTTCCCCCTCTTACAAATGGCAAAATAAGGACACACGAGCACGGCATAAAAATGTTTTTCTTTTGCGGAGTTGAGGAAGGTAGGAAAAAGAAACAAAAAATGCAAACAAAATGAGGCTGGAAATATACATATAGGCTCGTTGGGTATGTAGGTAGGATTTGAATGAGCAAAACTGGGGCATAGATTTCCATGAAGAATTCATCACAACGTTGTAGCTAGCTTCATAGATATACATTGAATGTTTCAAAGTGGAGGCAGGATGATGATCCAATAGAATCAACGTGTACCTTGGTAGTAACGGCTGTGTACAGTAATTTCCTAGAGGATACTTTCTTTCATCAAGGAACAAATGGATTAGGGTAAATTTTTTATTAAAATAGGGGCACTGAGTCATAGTTGAACTTATGAATAAAAGGGCATGTACCTACACAGTAGGTTTTTCTTCAAAACTATCAACTAATTTCTAACTATGGAGCACAAAGATATAGAGTCCGGGTCGGATCTCAACGAACGTCTTCGGTGAGTTTAGTCTCAAGCACTCCAAGTTGATTGATGTCAATTTTTTGCTATGTTCTTCTGGAATGGAATCGAGAATTATTCGTTGACTCTCTTATAAGCCATCTGACATACACGATCTATCCGATCATCAGTGATAGTTAAATCTTCGGATATTAAGAAGCGTTAAGATGGAGCTTACGTTGACTCTTTTCTTTTGATGGAGACCGTGAAAAATTGGTTGATCTAGTTTAAACGTTGAGTGGTACGTTTGTTCTTAGGCTGAAGTAAGCTTATCGAACTTTCCAGGGTTGGAATTAAAGGGTATCAGAAAATTTAATAACAGACTGATATTTATAATTCACTCACTTACTAACTTAAGGTGGCGCTACAGTCCGGTGTGTACTTGAGCCTCAATCAACAGTCTCCGCCAGCCAGCTTGGTCCCTAGCTAACTGTCACCAGTTTTGCACTCCAAGTTGATTAAGGTCATCTTCTACTTGTTTACGCCAACCGAGTCACGGTCTTCTTCTGCTTCTATGTCCCTCGGGAAAAGTGTCGAAGGCTTTCCGGGCCGGATTATTGGTGTCCATCCGCTCTAAATTCCCGAGCCATCTGAGTCTCTGGAATTTGACACTTCTGGCTCGGTCCATGTGGTTGTACAACCCGAAAAGATTGCTGTTCTTCTTCTCCATTCGCCATCAATGTATATGGGGATAAAGACGACCGGAAGAATTTCCCTCTCGAAACAGCTTAAGGCACATGGATCCGATTTTGTAGAGCTCCATGCTTCTGCACCATACAGCAGGGCAGGACTGGGTTGATGAGGGTGTTGTATAGTTTTACTTAAGTTGCTCGAGAGAATGCTTTTCCACTCAATTGATTTCTTAGCCCAAGGAAACAGCGATTAACAAGAGTTATTCGTCGTCCGATCTCGGCGGTGGTGTTGTTGCCCGTATTTATAGCGGAGCCTAGGTAGACAAACTCCTCTACTACCTCGAAGTTGTATGAATCTATTGCGACGTTCTGTCCGAGCCGTGGATGTTGGGTGTCCTCCCTCCATGACAGCATTTACTTCGTTTTTCCCTCATTTACCGCTAAATTCATTTTTGCCGCTTCTTTCTCAATCCTTACAAAGACGCCATTGACATCACGCATGTGTTCTTCCCATCATGTTGGTTTAATCGACGTACGCGAGAAGTTGATCGTTCTGAAGAACGATGTTTAGGAAATCGCACGACAGTGCATCACCTTGTCTGGATGCTTTTTTGACATCGAAAGATTCTGTAAGCTCGTTGCCAAACTTGATGAAGCAGCGTGAGTTTTCCATAGTCATTTTGCACAACCGAACGAGCTTGGCAGGGGTGCCAAATAAGACATAGATTTATACAATTCGTGTCTGTAGATGGTGTCATACCCGGCCTTATTATCGATGAAAAGGTGGTGGATATCGATTTGGAGGTCATAGGTTTTATCCAGAATCTGTCGCAAAGTTAAGATTTGGTCGATGGTTGACATTCCTGGTCTGAAACCACATTGAAAAGAACCAATCGGACTGTTGACGAAAGGCTTCATAATTCACATATTACGGCAAAGAAAATTCTTATAGGCGATGTTACGTAGGCTGATTCCTCTATAGTTGGCGCAGTTTAGAGGATCTCCCTTTTTAGGATCGAGCAAACAATGGTATAATTAAAAATCATAAATCTATGGTTGTCTTAATCTGGTGAATTCTGGTGTTCTAGTCCGTCTGAAGCTCCGTCTCCCGTCAGTATTCGGCTAGATAGGCCAGCTTTGTATCTCCTTCACTGCAAGCTAAGGTCGGAAACAGGTGACCGCAGGAAACCAATGGATGGTTGAGAAGTCTATGCCGGGTTAGCAGAAAATCACAGAAGAATCCGATAAATTACAGCCGAATCCAGTAAATCAACAGAAAAAATGTTGGTTACGGCACGGGTTAAGTATTTTTGACAAGTACCCTTACCACTGGTGAGGGAAGAGTATATCCGGTTAGTCTGGTCTTATACTTACTTCTCCGGAGAACACTTCTGTTCACTTTGAGTTTCTGGTTTTAACTGATTCTTCCAGGGCTGGTTTCTGTGGCTGGCAAACTGGTTGGCGGTACCGGTTTGCTTTTGTTTCGATTCGGTTAGCGATTTTGTTACTGGTTCAATTTCGGTCTTGCTGGTAGCTAACTGGTGGTTGGTGACTCGAAGGAGACAGATATTTATTGCAATTTTGGGATTATGGCGGTCATTTGTGCTGGGTCATTACAATGTGGTCGCACGTCGGTTTTTGATGAGCCAAGCGTAGACTTAGAGTCTGCAGTATCTCAGTCTGAGATCCTTCATGGATTGTGAGCCGGGTAAGTAAGTAAGTAAGTTAGAGTTGGGAAGCACTTTTCCTCGATACATTTCTTGTAAGTTTTGCCATTACTTCCCAATAGAAAGTTAATTTCTACCCTTACCAAATCATCAACTGTTGTTTGGCCATACTGGAAGCTTAGTCGCTTGTTCGCTTAGTACTTACTTAAATGGTTTTTGGATTTTTGACATAATATCGATCCTTTAAGTCAAATATGTTTTCCATAGCAAGCTTGGGATTAGAATCTCCTAGAATAATGTCAAAGCTAGGATATCAGAGATTAGAGCGAGAGGTTTCAAAATGGATAGCGGGTTATCCGTTTTACAATTTCAAAAGTAAAGGGTAGGAATTCGACATCTGTCAAATTAAGTTCTTAAACTAATTTTTTTTTGTCCGATGAAAGACTAACATTTACGGAAATAGATTCCTTACGTATCGCACAACGAAAAAAATTGTTAAAACCTACTTCAAAAATGGTGATTCTGCCACAGCCACATATCGTGCTTTAAGAGGAGATTATGGTTTACATACTCGTCCAACGACGCAAGCAATTGGCAAAATTGTGAACAAATTTGAAGCGACTGGATTAGTTACAGATATTGTAAGGCCTGTGCATCATCGTTTCGCTCGTACCACTGCAAATATCGCTGCTGTAAGTGAAAGTGTTGCCGAAGACCCGAATGTGTCGATTCCTCGTCGTTCTCAGGAATAAAAATTGCCTTAAGGCACATTATGGCGTGTTTTGCATTTGGATCTACACCTACATCCATATAAAGTCCAGTTTATACAACAACTTTAGCCAGCTGACTATTCACAGCGTCGTCGTAGATACGTCGAATGGATGCTTGAACAACAGGCGGTGGATGGCGATTTTTCGAACAAAATTTTCTTCAGCGACGAAGAACATTTCTCACTCGGTGGCTATGTTAATAAACAAAATTGTCGTATTTGGGGTTCTGAGAATCCTTTCTCAAGAAGAGAGAGATGCCCATACATCCACAAAAAGACGCTGTTTGGTGCGCTCTTTGGTACGGAGGAGGTATGATTGGACCTTACTTCTTCGAAAACGACGATCACAGTCAATTTGGAGCGTTATGGTCGTATGAAAACCGACTTTTTTTTTGCCTGCTATTGAAGAATACGACTTGTAAAATATGTGGTTTCAACACTACGGTGACACATGCCACAAAACTCGATTGAATATGGCCTCATTGTAAGATACATTTCCTAGCCGGGTAATTTTTTCGTCGTCACCAAGATTATGCGAAAAATTGTGGTCAGTTTCCGATCTCCTTTCCTTTTATCTGTAATGCTTCCGTCTGTCTGTGTGGCAGGAGGGAATTAAAACTGACTTTTCGACAAAATTCACCGTAAAATCTAGAATTCTGGTAGCTACTCTTTTTTGTTTGTTTTTTATAGTCAGGGATAATGAGTTCCGTCCATCCAAAACATTTTTTCTAATAATCAATTAACTTTTCATGACCTTATGTCTCCTCATACAAGAGAGATAACAAGGCCAAGAAAGTGCCACAATTTCCGACAAAAACTTATCTTCAAGTCCGCACCTAAGGCATCTCCTGCCGCTCCCATTAAGTCCCAAATAAACAATTAAGCCCCTCAAACAAGGACAACATCCAAAGTCAAGTGAAAACATCCATTCTCTATAAGATTTCTTTTCTGAGCAAAAATATTTATTATTCAACCTCTAAACCCACCGTTTATATGAATAAAAAGAACAAATTAAAAGAATAAAAAAGGATCGTATTCAACGTCAAGAGTCCTTGGTTTATTTCGCATCGACTTTGTGTCGTGTCCATTCTCCTTCGTCGTCCTCGTCGTCGTCGTCGTCGTTGTCATCTTATACCCGGATACGGTGCAGGCTTCAAGGTAATCCTTTGAATCAATTATTATAGTCCTGGTGTATTCAACCTCTCTGAACGTTCCACCTTGAATTTCTTTCGGATTCAGTGCTTCCTATATTGCATCCTTGAATAAGAACACAAACTACTACACGAACAAAAAAGTGTGTACGGAAGAAAAAACATTCCCATGACAGTGTTTATTTAATTTTTTATTCTCTCTTCTGATCCTTATGAGTTATGAACGTTTTTTTCTTGCTTTTTTGCATGTTTACCAATAAAAAAAACAAAAAATTCATATTTGATAACGCCAACGAGGAATGAAAAGGAAAATCGATTTTTTTCCTTTTTTCACAAAAGAAATTCCATGCCAACAGAGAATACAAAGTTGAGACAAATAGGAAGGAAAAAAAAAATTCAAGGATATTTTCACATCAAGATGCAATTAATTTCCATTTAAAGAACATGTCTTGTAGGTTTTGATCTTAAAGTAAACAGTGGGGTTGGCCTACATTAAAGAAAATATTTGTGAATTAATTCAGAGGAAAGAGGCTTGGCTCTTCTCGTTCCATAAGACGATTTACGGCCATCGGAATCTGATTACAATCAAGAAGAAATGCATATTGATACAATCAAAAGAGTTTGTTTATGTTTATGATTATGGAGAGGCTGAGAGGCTGAGAGAGATCTTATCGAGAGATAACGTTCGATAAAAATAAAAAAGGAAACAAATGTGTGCTTTTTGGTGTTACCAACAGCTTGTTTTTAAGAATTTACCGAAACTTAACTTTCAGTGACAGTAAATTTTGGAACCATAAATTAGGATAGGAATTATCAAAGTCTTAGCAAGAAGCAATCGCGTTTCAACTGGTGTAAGACCCTGAGTTACCCATAAGGTGCAAAGTACGCCATATACATACCATGCCTACCCCAAGTCAAAAAGCGTTTTAAAGTCACTTCAAGTTCTTAGCTGTTTCAACGTAATCGATTTAAGCGTTGCTCAAAACAATCGGTGGGAAATAATCAAGGTGGGGAGATTTTCTAGACATCAAAAGGCATTAAGACTTTTTAGGGTTAAGAAGAATAAGTCCATTTAACAACTATCTGATAGTCTTCATTGACACAAATAGCTCCATGTTCAATTAGGCGAATAGGACAACTGAAGTACGTCGTCTGACGTACATATGAGAGGAACAGTTGGAATTTAAAGATGGAAGTTCGTTTACATACAAGGAAAACAAAAGGGGTCCAAGAATAGAGCCCTGAAGGACACCAGTAAATTTTGGTAGAAGGCTATCACCTACTAGTACTGCCTGCTTTCGGTTAGACAAATAAGAAGAGATTAATTTGGTTGCGCCAGATGAAAAATTGAAGTTTTCAAAAAGCTTTCTACACAATTTGACGTGGTTGACTGTATCAAAAGCTCAGTATTATACAATGCTTGCCTTAAGTCATCAGTGACTTTCAGAAGCGCTGTAAAACAAATGTGTTTCTTACGAAAACCGTATTTTTTTTTTAGTAAGCCATGAGTTCAAAGTGATACAACGGTTTATTTGTTTCTATATAGTACCCTTTCAAAGACCAAAGACAAAAATGGCAAAATGAATTCATCACCTTTAGCAGTTTTTGGGATGATTTTGCTGCCTTCCAATAGTCGGGGTACACACCAGTCATAAGAATGGTATTAAAAGCGAATGTGATAAATGGTAGCAATATTTGGAGAATCATAAACAAAAAGGAAGAACAGTATCATTTAACCCGATAGCTTTTGATTTTATGGAAAGGAAACTTTTGACAACATCAGAACTAGTTACTGCAGAAAATCCAAAACGAGAACCCTCACGAAGGCGCTCGTCGGTAAATGAAGGCAAACTGTCAATGCCAGTCGGTTGGATCTGTCCCGTAGGGATGAAAACAAATCTTTTATTGAGGATGTTCCCATCGATATCCTTAACTGGGATCATTCTGGGAGTTACTAATGCCAATGTTCTAAAGATTATTCCACAACGCAACACCACTTTAAGATACATGGAGCTTAAAAGAAAGATCTTGATATTTAAGAATACGGATTTCTGCAACAACCTTATTACGAATTGAGCAATACATACAACCCAACTTATTCAAACGTAAAATTTCCATTTTTTGAAGGCTTCATCACGTTGTTGCATTAAGAATCTTATAATTTGTGTAAGCCATGGTTTATTGCTTGCCTTAAGAATTCTAGTTTTTAAGGGAAAGTGATTATTGAAAAGGTTAGCGATAATGTCGGTTAAAAATTTATTATGATCATTTGATGACGGTATAAAATACATGTTATCCCAGTTTGTTCTTTATATGAATCTAGAAATTAACTAGATGCTTCTGTGGAGGCTTATGCCCAAATATCAAATATCCTTACTTACTTACTTAAGGTGGCGCTACATGTCCGTTGTGGACTTGGGCCTCAATCAACAGGCTCCGCCAGCTAGCTCGATCCTTAGCTAGTCGTCTCCAGTCTTGCACTCCGAGTTGATTGAGGTCCTCTTCCACTTGAATGCGCCACCTGAGTCGCGGTCTTCCTCTCCTCCTACGTCTCGCTCTAAATGACCGAGCCATCTGAGTCTCTGGACCTTGACCCTTCTGGCTAGGTCCATGTCGTTGTACAACCCGTAAAGTTCGCTGTTGTATCTTCTTCGCCATTCCCCTTCAATGCACACGGGGCCAAAGATAACCCGAAGAACTTTCCTCTCGAAACAGCCTAAGGCACTTTCATCCGATTTTGTCAGGGTCCATGCTTCTGCACCATACAGCAGGACTGGGATGATGAGTGTGTTGTACAGTTTTACCTTAGTTGCTCGAGAGAGGGCTTTTCCACTCAATTGCTTTCTAAGCCCAAAGAAACAGCGATTAGCAAGAGTTATTCTTCGTCTGATCTCGGCGCTGGTGTTATTGCCCGTGTTTATAGCGGAGCCTAGGTAGACAAACTCCTCTACTACCTCGAAGTTATACGCGTCTATTGTGACGTTTTGCCCGAGCCGTCGGTGTTGGGTGTCCTTCCTCGAAGACAGCATATACTTCGTTTTTCCCTCATTTACCGCTAAACCCATTTTTGCCGCTTCTGTCTCAATTCTCACAAAGGCGCCATTGACATCACGCTGTGTTCTTCCCATTATATCAATATCATCGGCGTACGCGAGAAGTTGAACAGATTTTTGGAAGATAGTGCCTCTGGTGTTGACGTTGGAGTTCTGCACTATCTTCTCAAGAACGATGTTAAGAAATCGCATGACAGTGCATCGCCTTGTCTGAATCCTTTTTTGACGTCGAAAAATTCCGTGAGCTCGTTGCCAACCTTGATGGAGCAGCGTGAGTTCTCCATCGTCATTTTGCACAAGCGAATGAGCTTGGCGAGGACGCCAAAACTAGACATAGCTTTGTACAGTTCGTCTCTGTAGATGCTGTCATACGCGGCCTTAAAATCGATGAAAAGGTGGTGGGTATCGATTTGGAGTTCATAGGTCTTTTCCAGGATCTGCCGCAACGTGAAAATTTGGTCGATGGTTGACTTTCCTGGCCTGAAGCCACATTGATAAGGACCAATCAGATTGTTGACGAAAGGCTTCAGACGTTCACATATTACGGCAGAGAGGATCTTGTAGGCGAGGTTTAGTAGACTTATTCCTCTATAGTTGGCGCAGTTTAGAGGATCTCCCTTTTTCAGGATCGGGCAAACAATGCTGAGGTTCCATTCATCGGGCATGCATTCCTCTGACCATATCTTACAGATGATTTGGTGCATGCTCCTATCTAGCTCGTCGCCTGCTGCTTTGAACAACTCAGCAGCTAGTCCATCTGCTCCAGCGGCTTTGTTGGATTTCAGCCGTGATATTGCGGTTTTCACTTCTTCTAGGTCGGGTTCACGGAATTGTTGGCTATCATCGTGTCCGATGAAAGGCTCCTGTCTGACGGCGGTATTTTGTTCGTCGTCGCCGTTATACAATCTACAGAAGTGGTCTTTCCAAATCCCCAGCATTGACTGCGATTCTACTATGATGTTCCCTTGTTTATCTCTGCAGGCATCAGTTCTTGCTCGATGACCTTGAGCCAGCTGTTTAACCTTTCGGTAAAACCTCCGAACTTCATTCCTGCTGTTGGCTCTCTCAACATCCTCGATCTGACGCTTCTCATGCTCTCTCTTTTTCCTCCTGAGAAGCCGGCGTTCCTCTCTCCTCTTTTGCTCGTAGAGCTCACGAGCAGCTCTTGTCCTTCTATGCAGCGCCGCTTTGTATGCCTCCTGCTTGGCTGCATGGGCCTGCCTGCATTCTTCATCAAACCAGGGGTTTCGTTTTGGTGGCTGTGTGAAACCCAGCACATTAGAGGCGGCATCTCTAATTGCTCTTCTGGCAATGTTGCCACTGGTCTTCGATACTTGATGTTGGCGGCATAGGACTCCTTAAGAGGTTACTTGACACTCGATCAGAGAATGATCTGGCGATCTCTTGCGATTGTAGCCGTCCGACGTCGAATTTTCTTGCAGCATTTCCTTGTTTTGGCCGTTGTCGGGATATTCGTAGCACTACCTTGGCTACGACGAGGTAGTGGTCCGAGTCGATGTTAGCTCCTCGGAAAGTTCGAACATCTAAAATGCTGGACAAGTGCCTTCCGTCGATCGCAATGTGATCAATCTGGTTGACGGTTGATTGATCAGAAGATCTCCATGTACCTTTATGGATGTTGAGATGAGGGAACCAGGTGCTTGCTACCACAACATTTCGCCCCGCAGCAAAATCGATCAGCCTGAATCCGTTATCGGATGTGGTGTCGTGCAGGCTGTGCTTTCCGACCGTTCCACCAAAGATGTCCTCTTTTCCCAGCTTTGCGTTAAAATCGCCGAGGACAATTTTAATGTCGTAACTAGGACATTGCTCGTATGTTTTGTCGAGGAGCTCGTAGAACTCGTCTTTGGTGTCGTCCTTTTTCTCTTCTGTGGGGGCATGCGCACATATTAGGCTGATGTTGCCGAATTTAGCCTTGATTCGGATTGTCGTGATGCGTTCGCTCACACATTTGAAGCTCAAGACTTTTTGCCTGAGTCTGCTTCCCACGACGAATCCGCATCCAAATAGTCGCTGTTGTTGCTCTCGGTAACAATTACCATAGTAGATGTCGCAGTTTTTCATCCTCCTTTTGCCCGGTCCATCCCATCGCATTTCCTGGATAGCGGTAATATCTGCTTTGTAGCAGTTGAGGGTCTCCGCTAACTGTTCGGCAGCACGCGGTCTATTAAGGGACCTAACATTCCACGTGCATATCCGAAAATCGTTGTCCTTTGTACATTTGCTTGGGTCGTCATCAGTGTATCCGTCCGTTTCCGAGGCCTGTTGTTGCTTCGCAACTAAACTTTTTTCTACGTGGTCGGGAAGTCACCCCAACGCACAACCCCCAACCTGGAGTACCAGGCACTTGATGTGACTCCAAGTGCAAGAGCCGGAAAAACCGCTCCTTTTACGGCCTGGGCTTCAAATAAGTCGAAGTAGCCCGTAAAGGTGTTCACCAAGTAGTTCGGCCTAACTGGAACTGGAGACGCCACCGTTGATTCCAAAGAAGAAATTCATTCGCTGCCGTCCCTCGGTGGGAGTGCCTTGGTGGGAACACTCCTTCGTTGTGGGGTAATTGGTAGTAACAGCCTACTCCGCTTCGACCTGTCGACCATGGGAGGCCCTTCTGCGAAATCAAGTTTCGCGATCGCATAGCTCTAAGCTTCATAGTAGTAGTAATATTGTTGAAATGACGTAAGCAAAACCATACGGTAGAGGTTGTTAAACAGCAAGATAACAATTGATACTAAAAACGTATGCAAGGTTCACAAACAAAAAGTGAAAAAAGTGCATAAAATAAAAAAAAAACACGTATACGCCCGAGTGCACATTTTTATTTTAAAGACGATATCTCTATTAAGTATATTTAAAAATAAATGAATGCATGTTTGCTTTTTGTATGTCCGGTATGGACTCCTCAACGGCCAACAGATATAAATTACTTACTTACTTATAGTGGCGCTACAGTCCAGGTCGGACCAGGGACTCACCATACAAACTTCTCCAGCTCAGTCCCTAGCTAGCTGTCTCCAGTTTCGCACACCATGTTGGTTTGGGTTCACTACCACCCTGTGTGCTCCACCTGAGTCTCGATCTTCTTCTTGTGCGACGTCCTTCAGGGTTGATTCGAAGACTCTTCGAGCTGGAGCATTGTTTTCCAATCCCTCTACATGTCCCAACCATCTAAGTCGTTGGACCTTAACTTTTCTGGCTAGGTCAGTGTCGCTGTACAGCTCGTACAGTTCTTATTTAAATCTTCGTCTCCATTCTCCATTAATGCAGACAGGACCAAAAATCACTCGAAGAATTTTTCTCTCAAAGCTGCCCAAAGCGTTTTCATCAGATGTTGTCATTCTCCATGTCTCTGCACCATACATTAGGACCAGGAAGATAAGAGTTTTGTAGAGTGTCACTTTAGTTGTTCGGGAGAGGACTTAACTACGTTCTAAGTCCAAAGGAGCAGCAATTGGCAAGAGTGATTCTTCGTTTGATTTCAGCGCTGATGTTGTTGTCTGAGTTAATAGAGGATCCTAGGTGGACGAAGTTCTTTACAACCTCGAAGTTAAATCTGTCTATGTTGACGTTTGCTCCAAGACGTCGATGTTGGTTGTCTTTTCTTTTTGACAGCATTAACTTCGTCTTGCTCTCGCTAACCACTAGACCTATCTTCCTGGCTTCCTTCTCAAGACTCACGAACGCTCCTCTGACATCACGCTGTGTTCTTCCAATAATGTCAATGTCGTCTGCGTATCATAGTAGCGGGATGGACGGACTGAAAGATTGTGCCTCTGGTGTTGACGTTGGAGTTTTGCACAATCTTTTCAAGAATGATGTTGAAGAAATCGCATGACAACGCATCGCCTTGTCTAAAACCTTTTTTGACATCAACAGATATAACAGTGTTATTCATTTTGCGGTCTCAAAAGTAAACGTAAATAAAACACATATAGAATTTTGTTTTCATGTTATTTCTTTTTTAATTAAAAAGTTTGAACGTTGACATTATGTGTGAAGTAGTGCTCATTGACCGCCAAGCGAATTATTGCAAGGATCGATTCTTTTGAGGTAATTATCGACCATTTTTTGACATATATTGGGCGGTACCTCAGCCATAACTTGACGAATGCTGGTTTTTGAGTGCTCAAGAGTTAAAGGTTTATCTTTTTTTTTTTTTTTATAATATGCACGCACTCAAGGGCGAGCGTTAGGGAAAGTGGGATAGACGGAGAGGGTTAAGGATGAGGTGTCGGTTAACATTGGTCTTGAATTCCTGAATATTGCAGTGCCTGGGGAAGACAGAGTGTGGAAGCGCGTTCCACATTCGCGTAGTACGGCTAAAGAACGATTCTCTGAACATGACCGTGCGTCCGAAGTTGGGCTCGAGGGTGAACTGATGGGCATTCCTGGAGGCGCGGGTATTACGGTTGAATATCTTAAGGGGAGGAATGCAGCTGGCTATTTCACTAGAGCATAAACCATAGAAGTAACGGTAAAAGAGGGTGAGGCATGAGACGTTACGTCGATGTTCGAGTGACGTAAATGTCTCAACGATGGTATGGTCACCAATCATCTTAAATGCTCTGTTCTGTATACTGTCCAAAAGACTTAAGTACGTTGCTGGAGCACCAGCCCAAACGTGGGAGTTGTACTCAAGCTTTGGACGTATATATGTTTTATAGATAGTAGCCAGATCAGAAGGGGAGAAAAAATTCTTGCATCGTCTTAAAAAACCTAAACATCTTGCGGCATTTTTGGCGACATCGCATATGTGATCATTCCACAAAAGGTGGTCAGTGATACACATACCGAGAATCTCGAGATGTTCGGTTTCACTGATGCAAGTGCCACTCATGGACAGTGGCAAGGGGGGTATGTCTCGCTTCAACGATACAAGACAGCATTGAGTTTTCGAAGCATTAAACTCTACTCGGTTTTTTATTCCCCATTGTACAATGCTGTTTAAGTCAGAGTTTAATGAGCTCATCATATTTAGCCGTTGCAGTTCCACATCCGAAGAGGAGGGATGTGAGTCTGGGAACGAATATGAAAAGCTAAGGGTACTATCGTCAGCGAAACAATGAATTGGATTAGAAGTTACAGACAAGAGATCATTTATGAAAATGAGGAAGAGGGTCGGAGACAAAACGGAGCCCTGGGGCACACCAGCATTTATATTATGGGTTTCAGACTTGAATCCGTCCAATACAACTTGTATAGAACGATTCGAAAGAAAGTTTCTAATCCAACGAAGGAGGGACGGTGTTTTGCGTAGCCAAAGCGGTGTCAAATCGCATGATCTTATTATAGTTGATATCACCAAGACGAGAAATAACGCGGCCAGGAAATGTGTCTTGCAATAAAGCCATATTCGCTCGAGTTGTGTGGCATGTGGCACCGTCTTGTTGAAACCAAGTATTCTCCAAGTAATATTCTTCAATAGCAGGCAAAAGAAAGTTGGTTATCAAAGCTTTCGAAGAAGGAAGGTCCAGTCACACCTTCTCCAAAGACCAAAGAGCGCACCATACACTGAGTGTTTGTGGATGTAATGGCCTCTCTTCAGTTACTTGAGGATTCTCAGAACCCCAAATACTACAATTTTGTTTATTAACATTCCCACCGAGTGAGAAATGTGCTTTGTCGCTGAAGCGAAAAATCGCCGTCCACCGCCTGTTGTTCAAGCACCCATTTGACGTTTTTATGACGTTGTTAATGGTCAGCTTGCTTCAGTTGTTGTGTGAACTGGACTCTATCATGTAGGGTAGGTGTAGATCCAAATGCAAAATACGCCATAATGTGTCGTAAGACAATCCTAATTCCTGAGAGCGACGAGGAATCGACACATTCGGGTCTTCGGCAACAGTTTGACTTACAGCAGCGATATTTTCTGTGGTGCGAGCGAAGCGATGATAAACATGCCTTACAATATCCGTATCCAATCGAGTCTATGTTACTTCACAATTTCGCCAATTGCTTGCGTAGTTGGACGATTATTACTCATCTGTGTTAAGATAACCTTACGGCAAAAATCAATATTTTTATTAAATGTATATATTCCTCCTAAAAGTCCAATGTCTGTGTTCACTGAACTTTCCTTAATCTTAGACTTCGTTTTCAGTATTGCTGATCTTGACAGCTGTATTCTTTTGCTAGGAGATTTCAATCTTCCTCTTATTGATTGGGTTCCCTCTGAAGACGATTCCTATTTTGAAGCTACTACAGTTTCTTCTCAACTGGAGCTTCAATTGTTGGATAACATTTTTTCTTCCGATTTACAGCAAGTAAGCTGTATCAAAAATAAAATGAATCGAATACTAGACCTAGTATTCTCATCTGACGCAGTAAATACTGCAGTTGTAGAATCTACATCTGCTTTATCAACAATAGATAATTACCACCCTCCCTTAGATATTTTTCTTGACTTGAGCGGTCATTTACTTGAGAATAGTAATCCCCATGATTGCTCATACCAATTTGACTTCCGAAAAGCTGATTTCTTGCAGCTTTCAAATAGCTTGCTAAATTCCGGTATCCAAGAATTACCGTCCAGCAACGATATTGACGCAATTATTGCAAATTTCTATTCTTTGCTTATGAGTTGCATTGAAGAGGCAGTTCCTAAGAAGAAATCAACCCACTCCTACACTTTCAGTCATCCTTGGTATACTAAAGAGCTAAAAACACTTCGTAATAAGAGAAACAAGGCCTGGAAAAAATACCTCAAATCCATGACCTTAGAAAACCAAGTAGTTTATATTTCATTTTTTGAAGAATTTAAGAAACTGTCTTATGAACTTTATAGTGAGTATTTACTTACTGTAGGATGCTCTCTGACGTCTGACCCGAAAAGTTTTTGGAAATACATTAATTCGAAGAAGAAATGTGATGTTTATCCAATGAACTTTACTAGCAATAATGTAACCCTCAACTTAACTTCTGAAATTTGTGAAGCATTTGCAAATAATTTCAGCCAATCTTTTATCGATTCCCCCGCCGTTGTGGATAAAGATTTTTTTCAGTATTTACGTGGCTGTCCACAAGTATTGTTTAACAACATCTCAGTAGAGACTGATGACATTATAAACATTCTTTCTCTTCTGAAAGATGATTTTTCGAGTGGTCCAGATGGTATTCCACCTGTTGTTTTAAAAAAGTGTAAGTCTATCTTAGCATCTCCCCTCCGTTATATTTTTGAACTGTCTTTAAAATTAGGAAAATTTCCATCAATTTGGAAAAACGCTTACATTATACCAGTCTATAAGAAGGGAGATAAGGCCAACATCACCAATTATAGACCAATATCTAAGCTCTCCTGCATTCCTAAGGTATTTGAACAAGTTATTTGTGAAAGTTTGGCATTTCATTGCAGGAACATCATCTGTCACCAACAGCATGGTTTCATGCAGAAACGTTCTACTGTCACAAATCTTCTTGTTTTTATAAATCAATGTGTAAGCACTTTGGAATGTGGTCAGGAAATCGATTGCGTCTATACAGATTTTTCGAAAGCCTTCGACCAACTCTCTCACGCCATCATAAAATTCAAACTAAATGCATATGGCTTCCCCCCATTTTTCATCACTTGGATATCCTCTTATCTCGAGAATAGGTCTTACCAAGTAAAATTCAGGCATTCTATCTCTAAGTCATTTTTTGCTAATTCGGGAGTTCCTCAGGGTAGCCATCTAGGACCTCTACTTTTCAATTTAGCTATTAATGATGCCCCGTTATGTGTACGTAATAGCGAAATCCTCATCTTCGCAGATGATATGAAGATTTACAAAAATATCTGTTCTAGTAATGACCACATTCTTCTACAGGATGACATTAATTGTTTTGCATTGTGGTGTGAGAAAAATAGTTTAAACCTAAATCCAATAAAATGTCAAACAATGACCTTTTCAAGGAAGCGTGCACCGTCTTCATATGACTACGCTATCTCACAGCACATTCTAACCCGTGTAACTTCTGTTAGAGATCTTGGAGTTTTCTTTAACCCTAAATTAGATTTTTCTGTACACATTAACAACATCGTGAATAAAGCAAACTCAATGCTTGGATTTATAAAGCGTTGGTCAAAGGAGTTCCGCGATCCAAATATAACCCGCGCTTTATATTATTGCTATGTTCGTCCTCACTTAGAATACGCTTCCCAAGTTTGGTCACCTCATTACAATATTCATATTGAGAGGCTTGAATCTGTTCAACGAAATTTTACTCGTTTTGCCTTGAAAGGTATTCTATGGAGTGATCCTTTGAATGTCCCTTCTTATGAAAACCGTTTGCTAACTCTCCAAATGGAAACATTGTCAAGTAGACGAAATAACAATGACATGGTATTCTTCCATCAAGTTATTACTGGTGTAACAGATGCACCGGAATTACTTGGAGCTATATCTTTCAACCATCGGGGTGGCGGTTATAATTTTCGTAGGAAGCACTTGGTACATGAACCAAAACATCGTACCAACTATGGTTTCTATGAGCCCTTGACACGTATGAGTAGGCTTTCAAACTGCAACTCAGACTTATTTGATTTAAATATAAGTAAGAATAAATTAAAGTCTTTACTCAAGACCAGTGTTATACACTTTTAAATGTTTCTCTGTTTACTTAATGTTTGTAATTTTTAATTATGTATTAATCTTGTTTTGTTAACTGTCTTGTTTTTGTTTCATCCATGTGAGTGTTTGTTATGTAATGTTTGCTTACTAACAACTAACACTGCACTAAGTGATGAGCCGGTGGTATAACATAGTCTACTATGTTGGCAAACCATTGGTCGTAAGACTGTGCTTGCTATAAGCTCTCTTCGACCAATTCTGATAGTGTATAAAAAAAAATTATGTAAACCAAAATCTCCTCTTAAAGCACAATATGTGGCTGTGGCAGATTTAGAATTATTGTAGTAGGTATTAATAATTTTTATTCGTTGTGCGATAGTTAAGCGATCTTATTTCGTAAATTTCAGACTTTCAACCAAAAAAAAAATTGATATAAGAACTTATATGCATCATAAATTCTTGAATATTAAAAAAAAAGAAAATCGATAGAAAAACACCTTCCGGATGGTCACACTGTTTTTTCGTTAAGGGTTTCTCCCGATCCGTACCAACAAGTGCAATCATATTAATCGACTGATTTGCGCTGCACCTTTATTTGCGTTTGCTTTTGCGTTACCCCTGCTGGTTGTGTGCCTTCTCCAATATATTCCATGTAAAATATGAACCATTATGGGAATAAAATGCACTCATAGGAAGAACTATAGTTAATTGAACTATTTGACCATGAGCTGCCAAAGCAAAAGCGTCATAGCCACTTATTTGTGAATAAATGATGAAGATTCGACGTCGACAACAACGACGACGACGACACAGAGGCAGGCAGACGGACGTCAAGCTTAACGTTCCCATAAATTGAATCGATTGTTATTAAAACATTTCTATATCGTAAATAGCTGTTGCTCTCCCATCTCATTTGCATTGGGCGGAACTTGTTTGTTGTTGTTTTGCTTGTGAAACTAAGGTTGGAACTAAATGGAGGGGCTAGTTAGGGTTTTTTTGTAATGCTTATATTGAACGATATTAGAGTGACTCCACTTGGCTGCAATAATGCAGTGATATTTTGTTGTAATCTGTATGTTTATCGTAAACGATTATATCAAAAATGGTTACACTTTATGTAAATCAAAATCATATTTCTTCTTTTTTATTTTCTTAGTAAACGAGAGAAGGGACTAAAAAATGTTTCGCTTATAACCCTCCATGCAAGGAAAAGAAACTGCATATTATGTGTACCAAGTTCCGAGGTCCAATTACTACTTTATGTTTAGAGCAGTCCAGATCCTTATTCATATTAAGAACTCCCAGTAACAGATTACTCCACAGAGGCAACTTATCAGTATGAGAACTGCCCGGTTTTAAAATATATCATTTTGACAGATCCACAAAAAATGAAATAATCTCCTTGACCTGTCTTGAAAAGAATAAAAATTTGGCGGCCGTAATCCATCACATCGCACTACTCCATGTACATATTCATACACCATTGCAGCATACAAATTTGTTTTGCAAAGTAATGAGATTGTTCTGAACTACCCAACAGACCCCGTATGATCGGGAATCGATTTTCTATATTTGCGTCCAACTGACACAAATAATTCTGCGAATTATATCGACTTAAGAAAGGAAATTAGTTTGGACACAGGACACTGCAATTTGAAAAAAATATCAGATCGAATTGTTTGTGTCTACGATATCGTTGTAATACTGACAGATCGACACAGAAAAAATGCTTCAAAAATCACAGACTTAGTTTTAGAAGTTTCAAAGGACCTCAGACAATTTAGATCACTGATCAAACATTTTGGGAACGTTTAACAATTTTCAGGATTTTCAAGTTTTTCATTCGAGAATTACGAATTACACACTTACATTTGTTTGAAACTCTTCAGAATTCCATATTTCTTTTCATTGACCTCAGTTTTGACTTATGGCATTGCATTAGTCTTGCGTGTAAACATTTCTTCAGGAAATAAATTTGACGAATTTGTTGCGAAATATTATTTGAAATTGAACACAATTATTTAAAAAAACAATTTTTTAGATCAAGTCGATGAATGCTCTTGAAGGCCTAAGCTAGCTCCCAAAATGTTGAGCCTAAACGCTGAAAACTAAATTCTATTCCAAGCCTTGGTTGCCGAAATATTTGCATCACATATTTGCTGCCTCGGCTGGCCATGTAGTAGCCTACACGATCGGTTCAATTTTTAAGCACATTATCGATTGTGTGCAGCTGTATTTCACCAATGGCTTCACAAATATTGTTTTTTAAAGCGTCAATTGTCTTTGGCTTGTCGGCGTAACACTCATCTTTTACGGCGCCCCACAAATAATAGTCCAACGGTGTCAAATCGCAGCTCCCAGGTGGCCAAACGAAATCAGCTCTGCGGCTGTTAATGCGATCTTCAAAAACAGGGCACAAAACATCGAGTGTAGCTTCGGCTGTGTGGCACGTAGCGCCGCGCGCCGTCCTGTTGAAACCAAATGTTGCAAATATCCTCCTCTTCAATTTTTGCGAACAAAAATTCGTTCAACATGGCCCGATAACGATCGCCATTGACTGTAACAGCCACTCCTTGCTCATTTTTGAAGAAAAATGGCCCAATCATGCCTCTGGAGAAAAATCCGCACAAAAACAGTGACTCGTTATGGGTGTATCGGCTTTTCAATGCATGCGTGCGGGTTTTCAGAGCCGCCAATGCGACAATTTTGCTCGTTTACATACCCGACAAGATCAAAATGAGCTTCATCTGAAAAGATGATTTTTTTTTGGCAAAATAGGCACCTCACTTACTTACTTACTCGCGGTCTTCCTCTTCTGCGTCCTTCCGGGTTGAATTCGAAGACTCTACGAGCCGGAGCATTATTTTCCATTCGCTCAACACGACCCAACCATCTAAGTCGTTGGACCTAAACTTTTCTGCCTAGGTCAGTGTCGCTGTACAGCTCGTACAGTTCTTGGTTAAATCTTCGTCTCCATTCCATTAATGCAGACAGGACCAAAAATCACTCGAAGAATTTTTCTCTAAAAGCAGCCCAAAGCGTTTTCATCAGATGTTGTCATGGTCCATGTCTCTGCACTATACATTAGGACCGAGATAATGAGGGTTTTATACAATGAAACTTAAGTGGCTCCAGAAAGGACTTAATTACTCAATTGCCTTCTAAGTCCAAAGAAGCAGCGATTGGCAAGAGTGATTCTTCGTTTGATTTCTGCGCTGGTGTTGTTGTCTGAGTTGATAGCGGATCCCAGGTAGACAAAGTCCTTAACTACCTCGAAGTTAAATCGGTCTATGTTGACGTTTGCTCCAAGACGTCGATGTTGGTAGTCCTTTCTTGTCGACAGCATTAACTTGGTCTTGCCCTCGTTATCCGCTAGACCCATCTTCCTGGCCTTCGTCTCAAGACTCACAAACGCTCCACTGACATCACGCTGTTTTCTTTCAATTATGTCAATGTCGTCTGCGTATCCTATAAGTTGGACGGACTTTTGAAAGATTGTGCCTCTGGTGTTGACATTGGAGCTTTGCACAATCTTTTCAAGAATGATGTTGAAGAAATCGCATGACAACGCATCGCCTTGTCTAAAACCTTTTGTGACAGCAAAAACGTCCGTTAGGTTTTTTCCCACCATGATGGAACAGCGTGAGTTTTTCGTTGTCATCTTACACAGACGTACGAGTTTTTCTGGGATGCCAAAACTAGACATTGCTCTATATAATTGGTCTCTATAGACGCTGTCATACGCGGCCTTGAAATCGATGAAAAGGTGGAAGGTATCGATTTGGAGTTCCTAAGTCTTCTCCTAGATCTGCCGTACGGTGAATATTTGATCGATGGTGGACTTTCCGGGTCTGAAGCCACACTGATAAGGACCTATCAGGTTGTTGACAAAGGACTTCCAACGTTCACACAATACAGCACGTTCACACAGCAGACTGTGCCCATGTTAAGGAGACTTATATACCTCTGTAGTTGGTGCAGTTCAGGAGATCCCGTTTATTGAGGATCGGGCATTCGATGCTGAGTTTCCATTAATCGGGCATACTCTCCTCCGACCAAATTTTGCAAATGAGCTGGTGCATGCTCCTAACCAAAGCATCTCCAGCTGCTTTGTACAGTTCGGTGGCTAGCCCGTCTGCTCCAGATATCGCTATCTTCACTTCGTCCATGTCGGGTGGGTGGAATCGTTTGCGTGGGTCATTATCATTAATTCCGTTCGTATCCGAGGCGTATCTTCGGTTGAAGGCACTGGGCACCCGATGTTCACCACGGGGAGTTGGAGAGGAGGAGTTGATAGACAGAGGTTTATGTGGACGCTAGTGTCCTTTTGAATGCACATGTCTACCCTTCGAACATCAAAAATTGTTAAGACCTACTACAAAAATGATGATTCTGCCTAAGGCATATATCGTGCTTTAAGAGGAGTTTCTGATTTACACAATCGTTCAATTACGCAAGCAGTTGGCTAGGCTGTGAAGAAATTTGAACAGACTGGATTGCTTACAGATAATGTAAGGCCTGTGCATCATTGTTTCGCTCATACCACGCTGCTGTAAGTGAAGGTTTTGCTGAAGACCCGAATGTGTCAATTCCTCGTCGTTCTCAGGAATTAGGACTATCTTACAGCACATTATAGCGTATTTTGTATTTAGATTTTATTATGAACTAAAGTACTGTGTTTTATTTTAATTTACAGTAATTAAGTTCATAAAAAAATTGATTTGCGCAATACTTTCGGCAGCTTCAGAGCAAGCAAACCAAGGTATTTCTACATCTTCTATAAGGAAGCGTGTAATGAAAGAAATAGAATACGTGATGATGGGGACATTTCACCACATTGCAACAAGTATGTGCGGCCTTTTCGGCTGACTTAATTCACGCCGACCAAAGCGGATCTTATTCGTCCTGGCTTTATCTTTTATTCCTCATTAAAAGTTTTAGTGGGTGCAATGACGGGAATTTCTTGTATGGGGGCTCCTGGGCTATCAGCACATAGTAAAAATACATGTCTGCAAAATTAGTAAATGTGTTTCTCTCTCCCAAGAAATTTGTCTTGACTATTGAACAATATTTAAAATAACTGCAATTTAAGTACAGTAAAACCTGGTTGATTACGTCTTATTGATAATATAAAGTTAACACAACTTTTCTGTGCATTTTGATCAACTTAACAAAAACTAGTTAAAAGTAAAAAATATTAATATATCTACATAAGCTTATTAAAAATATGAGTGCGATCCATGTAGTCCACACGACTAACTTCCCAGAGTAGAAAAATGAGTAAATACATGAGTTGTTTTTATATAGTTGACAATATAGCTATTCTTTCGGACAGTCAGGCGGCTATTCAAGCGATTGGCTCGTCCGCTTCATCCTCCAAATTAGTTCAACAATGCTTATGTGAGTTAGCGGGCATGAGCATTGGAATCAAGGTCACTCTTATCTAGATTCCGGGTCATAGTGGCTATGAGGGCAAGGAACGAGCTGACGGGCTGGCTAGGCAAGGATCAGCCCTTCACAGTTCACTCGCGAAAAGAGTCAACGTTCGTCTTGTTGCTATGAAGGGAAAGATCTTCTCAATTTTCCTCGCTGAATCAAACCTCAGGTGGAGTAGCTTAACCAACTGTATCATATCTAGAAGGATATGACCCACCTACAATAAATCCTGTACTAATAATCTCATTTGCTTACCGAGGCAAGACATAGCCAGGTTCGTTGCTACGTGCACCGGACCCTGGCCAGTTGGAGAACACGCATCTAAGCTAGGCATCCCCCACAATACTTTCTGTCGTAGTTGTGGGGACCGGCGAGAAAAGAAAACTGTTCTTCACTCACGAGAGCCAAAACATTGGGAAAGTCCTTCTTCAATGACCTTAATGAGCTTTCCGAACTTAAGATCAAAGATTTGATCTCCTTTCTAAACGCAACAAAGTGAATTTGAAGCATATTTTTAACTAATTGTTTCAGTTCCTATTCGAACTTGACATCGCCAGCTGGCACACTCAACACTCAGTATTGTTATATAATCCATCTTTTAATTTTATAGGTCAAGCGAGTTTTTTATGGAATTAAAACGACGCAATTCATCGCTAATTAAGTCACCGAGCTAGACTGCTCGTGGCCACCATTTCAACTACTACTACTATAGTTGACAATATACACGCACGTAGGTTTTCAAAGTCAATCTATAAAACTGATGATTTGAGGACATACATTAAAGCACTATTCACATGAGCACGACCAACGAACGACCAATGAATGAAGAAAAGTGATTTTAGATACGTTTGGAGCTGTTTTTCTTTGCAAATTGTCAACAAAACGATAAAAGTGAAGTTAGTGTTTGATTTGTGATTTGAGAAAACAAATTTATTCGTCGCGAAAAGAATTGGAGTTGATACGAACTGCCAAACTCTATTCGCGTTCCACATCATCCACTTTCCCAACGAATAAAATGTTCGCGCGCGTCTAACCTCAAAAATCATTCTTGCCTTGTGTTTTGGTTGTTCATTCGCGATGAATTAAAAACTCTCATGTGAAAGAAATGTCAAAATCGACGAATTTTCTTTCATTCGTTGGTCGTCGTTCGTGCTCTTGTGAATAGTGCTTAAGTTCACTGAATAACAGTGGCACCATCTGTCAAAAGTTGGTGGTACCAGCTCGTGGACTCATGTACCACTACTTTGCACAGTAAAATACACCCTACTCCCAAATATTGTAGTTTTCTATAAATGAAAGAATTTTTCTAATCGGAATAGTATATCCGAAGATTAACATTTATATGGCAAAACATCGTTTGGTGGATCAGCTAGTAATCAAATCTATGATACTCTTGAATATTGTTTTTTCACACTTACTATAACATTATTTACACTATTGTTGAAATTATTGCAGAAATTATCATAATTTTTATTATATTAGGGTTGTCTTAGATATTTGATTGCCATTAAAAAACCGCTAAGCCGATTTCGCTCAAAATTTAATCAGGTCTTAACAACACAGTGAGACCAATTTTATGACAATACGGTTCGCGAAATAATCGAGCTGACAAAACGTAAAGCACATACGCACATACGAACACACATACACACACACACAGACATCATCATAAAAACGCTTGATTCGGATTCTAGTGACCTCGAAACATGGAGATATCCAAAAATTGGAGATTCAAAAAATCAGCCCCATTACAATAACTTCGTCTCGGAAGTTAAAAATTGGTAAACTTTACAACAAAACCGAAAAAAGGTATTTCAAATAATTTAATTAAAATCGTCTGTTCTGTTTTCAAAATAATTGCATTAAGACCTCGAAAAATATATTATTATTATTATTATAACGTTATTTAATATTAAAAATATAAGATTTATATAAAAAAGAGTTTAGGAAAAGAATAATATATTTGCTTAAATATGGCAGATTTTAAGATATTTTAACAGTCATTTAAGAATTAAGGAATCCAGACAAAAAAAAACAGTAATAGTTTATAAGAAAAATTATTAAAAAAATGGATGGGTACGACTTTTTGAAAATGAAGATGCAACTAATCGGAATCTACTGTACTTTGAAATTTTAGGTAATATTCATCTCCAATGCATTAAATTACATTAGTGGTTTTTGTATGGTTTCCTAAATCCAGTGCATGTTTAACTTTAAGCTCAACTTTGTTTCTATAAAATAAACTTTGAACAATACTAGCGGCAAACCTTCTTCCGCTATTTTCATATCAAATAATAATTTTTCTTTCTCATTTTATTTGTTTTGCAGTGTTGGTACAAATACAATACAAATAAAATTTCATTTAAAACATAACGACGCTTTGAGAATCTCTCCACCGGCCCTAACGCCACCAACACCAATCAGTCCACGTGAACCGCAGAGTCCCGATGGTCATACATCAGTGAGTTCAACTGGATCGAGTGATACGGTTCCTGGTAAGTCAAATTTATTTTTCTAAAAAACCATTTTTCTATTTTTTTTTTGTTAAATTCTGAAGAAACCAGATTAAAAAAAAATTGATTGCACAATTATTGCAAGTGGATAAAATGATAAAGTTTTATTACATGAAACATTTTTGCAATATTGTGATTTTATAGCATCGCCATGGTTTGAAGCAACTGTTTTGAACAAATCGCGTTCCGCTAGGAACATAAAATGGTCGAACTGTCTAGAATTTTTACAATTAAAGATTTATGTGATTTGTTTAATTTTTTGACAGCTAATACATTTGGATATTTTAAGCTCTATGAAGTTCCTCTTTGCTTGTCCTTTAAAAGCGTTTTGTTAAATTGTAATTAAAACAATTTATATGCAAACATTGATCGGACTATAGTAATTTTTTTAAATTTAAGATAAATGACTTTTTTAGATCAAATTAAAATGGCTGCTTCCGAAAAAGTCTACCTTCCACTTTGCAGGTCACAAAGAGGGAACATTATATATTTTTATGTGTTCTGTTAGGTGTGTGATTTTTTTTTCTTTTTATTCTAAGATTTTCGAACATTTGAATTTGGGTTTGAACGGTCAGCTGGAATTTTTCCAAGGAGTTAACTTGTTTTTGCTTTCGAACTTCTTTTACCCAAGAATTTTATTGAATTTTAAGGTCGAAATTCGGATTCTTTATTGCTGTGCACCAAATAACACAAGAACTTTTTTGAACTATTTTCAAACCTTACTTACTTACTTACTTATCCGGCTCACAATCCATAAGGGATGCCAGCCTGAGACATTGCAGCCTTCGATCGTGATCGGTCCCTTGCATGCACTCTCCAGTCTCCAAAATCAAGCGCTCTGGCATATGTAATCCTTGTACCATAGGTTCGGTCTTCCTTGCCGTCTCGAACCTGGTAGCCGGGATGAGAACACTTTCTGGGCTTGAGCGTTGTCTTCTTTTCTTGTCCTTCTGGACTATATCTACATCTTGGTACAGCTCGTACAGTTCTCGGTGGAACCTTCTTCCCCATTCGCATACAGGACCGAAATTCCTTTTTACTTAGCGTCCAGCACTCGGCGCCGTAGAGTAGGACTGGTAAAATCAAAGTTTCGTAGACACTTTGTCTTTCGAGTGAGGAGTTTTGAGCCCAATTGTTTTGCCACACTAAAGTAGCAGCGGTTCGCTAGGGTAATTCTTCTTCGGATCCCCACTAAGGTGCCGTTTGTGGGATTGATGTTTGTTCCAAGGTAGGTGGACTCCTTAACTACCTCGAAATTGCTGCTACCAACATTGAAGTTATTTCCTAGGCGGCGGACAGATGTTGCTTTGTTTGTTGATAGCATGTACTTTGTTTTGTCCTCATTCACATTAAGATCAACTGGTTTTGCCTGTTCTTCAATCACTGTAAAGGCTCAATCACAGCTCTTTGGATCGACGAGATGTCATGTCGTCCGCATAGCCTAGGAGCTGGGTGGATTTGTTGAAGATAGTGTTTTCCGTGCTCACACCTGCCTTTCGCACTACTGCTCCAGGACTATGTTGAAGAATTCATATGACAGCGTATTTCCTTTTCCAAGCCCTGTGCATGTTTGAAACAACTCCGATGAGCTGTTACAAATTTGCACACTGCACTGCGTATTGTTAAGAGTCATGCGGCACAACTGGATCAGTTTGTTCGGGATCCCGAATTCAGGCATCGCATCGCCATCAGAAGCTCTTGGCGGTGGATGCTATCATAAATAGCTTTGAAGTTTATGAAAATATGGTGGGTTTCGACTTGAAATTCGTTGGTCTTTTCCAGGATCAGTGTAAATATTTGTTCTATCATTTGTTCTGCCTGGCATAAAGCCACACTGGTACGTGCCGATTATTATGTTGCAGAAACGGTTTTAGACGCTTACACGGTACGTTGGATAGGATTTCGTATGCAACATTAAGCAGGGATATGCCGCAGTAGTTTTTGCATGACATAGGATCACCTTTTTTGTAGATGGGGCTGGGACTGGCTCTTCATTGACTGGTCTTGCTTCTCTTTCGTCATTAGCTCGTTGCGCATTCAGCCGCTGTTTGGAAGTGCTGCTTGAACACATCTACAAATTCCCTGTGCTTCATGACTAAGTTTCCGTCACTGTTTCGAAGAGCATGTGTCCCGGTTCTGAAACCAGAAGCGAGTTGCTTCACCCTTTTATAGAAACGTCTATTGTTGTTCTTGGCCTTGAGCTGAGAAACTGCGGACGCTCTTTTCTTCCTTCGCAGGGTATTTTTCTCATTTCTCCTTTTTGTTCCATACTCTTCTCTTGCTGCTCTTGTTTTCCGTTGCAGCATCTGCATTTTCCGTCTATCTTTTCAATAACGCGCACTCATCATCAAACCACGGATTCTTTTTCGGGCTGGCTGGTAACCCATGCCAAGGCAACCGATGTTGAACTTCTTTCTTTGGGCCCCACGTGTTTTTTTGTCGTTTGATAGTCGAGCTCAAAACTTAGCGACTACCAGAAAGTTGTCAGTGTCGACATTTGCTCCTCGGAAAGTGCGCACGTTCAAAATGTTGGATGCGTGTCTTGTACCGATTACAACATGCTCGATTTGGTTGGTGGTTCGACCATCCGGAGATTGCCAGGTTGATGTGTAGATCTTTCGTCTTGGAAACGTAGTGCTACGCTATCGTATTACGAGCTGCAGTAAAGTCGGAAGCCGTTATCTGATGTAACTTCGTGGAGGCTGTGCTTTCCAACTAATCCTCCAAAGATGTCTTCCTTCCCGATTTTTGCATTGAAGTCTCCGAGTACGATTTTGACGTCGTACTCTGGACAGGCTCCGTAGCCAGAAGGTGGTACAAATCCTCCTTGCTAGAGTCCTCAGCATCATCGGTAGGGGCGTGTGCACATATTAGACTGATGTTTTGTAGTTTGGCCTTGATGCGGATTACAGCCAAGCGATCATTTATTGGCTTGAAATCCATGACTTTCGATCCAAGCCGATTTCCCACGAAGAATCCGTATCCAAATATGTGCATTCTTTGATGACAGCTGTAATAAATGTGGCAATTTTTCCTTTTCATTGTCCTATCCATCGTATATCTTGGGTCGCAGTAATGTCTGCCTTTATACTCCGTGAGGAGAGATTCAAGTTTTTGAGTTGCACCTGGAGTGTAGAGTGTTCTTACATTCCAGGTACAAACGGGTCCGGTTGACCATAAGAGGGAGGTAATTATCCGAGGCTACTATCTCTCTCATAACTTCTTAGTTTTTACTGCGAAGGGGTTGTTAGTACCTCGCAATAACCTCCAAATTTGTAGGGCCGTTGTTTAAGTGCTTCTGTTTTTCTGCTTTGCACTCGCGCTTACTATAGTTTCGCAAGTTATACCTAGTATTATAACCAGTACCCGGTGGTTATCACTTGGAGGTAATGTAAGCACTTGGTGTGTAGGAAAAGATACAGCATGTGCCCCCAGATCCTACAACACCAAACCACCAGACAACCATTTTTAAACCATCCCAGCATAAATCTTTTTAAAAAATGCTGGTGTGATAAGAAGTAAAAATCCTTGGTCTAAAAGTAGAAAAATCTCATAAAATTGGTTCATGCATAGTTCTTACTTACTAACTTACTTATGGTTGCGCTACAGTCCAGGTTGGACTAGGGCCTAATCCAATAAACGTCTCCAGCCAGCTTGGTCCCTAGCTAGCTGTCTCCAGTTTCACAGGATCAGGTCCCTTACCACCTGCTCCATCTGAGTCGCGGTCTTCCTCTTCTGCGACGTCCTTCCGGGTTCATTCGCTCTACAAGTTCCAACCATTTATTGGTTGAACCTTAACTTTTCTGGCTAGGTCAGGGTTGCTGAACAGCTCGTACAGTTCTTGGTTGAATCTTTGTCTCCATTCTCCATTAATGCAGACATGACCAAAAATCACTAGAATAATTTTTCTCTCTAAGCAGCCCAAAGTGTTTTCATCAGATGTTGTTATGGTCCATGTCGCTGCATTTAACGTTAGGACCGAGATGATTAGGGTTTTGTAAAGCGTCACTTTAGTTGCTCGGTAATGGACTTTACTATACTCAATTGCCTTCTAAGTCCAAAGAAGCAGCGATTGGCAAGAGTGATTCTTCGTTTGGTGTTGTTTCCTGAGTAAATAGCAGATCCTAGGTAGTCGAAGTCCTTAACTACCTCGAAGTTAAATCTGTCTTTGTTGACGTTTGCTCCAAGACGTCGATGTTGGTTGTCCTTTCTTGTTGACAGCATTAACTTGGTCTTGCACTTGTTAACCGCTTGACCCATCTTCCTGGCATCCGTCTCAAGGCGCACGAGCGCTCCACTGAAATCACGCTGTGTTCTTCCCATTATGTCAACATCGTCTGCGTATCCTAGTAGCTGGACGGAGTTTTGAAAGATTGTGCCTCTGGTGTTGACGTTGGAGCTTTATACAATCTTTTCAAGAATGATGTTGAAGAAATTGCATGACAGTGTATCGCCTTGTCTAAAGCCTTTTTTGACATCAAATGCGTCCGCTAGGTTTTTTCTGACCATGATGGAACAGCGTGAGTTTTCCACTGCCATCTTACACAGACGGACGAGTTTTTCTGGGATGCTCTATATAGTTGGTCTCTACAGACGCTGTCATACGCGGCCTTGAAATCGATGAAAAGGTGGTAGGTATCGAATTGAAGTTCATGCATAGGTACGTTCAAAATCAGTTCCTTCAGGAGCAATCAACTGGTTGTGTATGAACAGGACGAAGACAACACAATCATTTAGTGAAGTACGGCGGTGGTCAATAAATTGCTTAGCGAACAACTGTCAAAGTCAAAGATTTGATTCTATTCTTTTGGTTGGTCTTTGAATTTTGAATTGAAAAATCATCATAACATGAACATGACATGAATAAACAAAGAATCAACTGACCCATAAATTACCCAAAGAATTAATGATTATTTTTGACAGTTTTCTAAGCTTTGTTTTATTTCGTCACATCATGACAGCTGCACAATTTCGTCACAAAATCAACCACAAAACTCTGTCCGCAAAAATCATTAACCAAAAAAAAAATACAGATCATGTCATTTTAACATTCTCTTCTTGTAACAGACCAACCATACACCAAAATCCCCCAAGAGCACAAAAGAGTTATACCAAGTCAAGTCAGTAACCGCACAAAAGCAAAACCCAATAATGACAGTTGGCCTACTTCTGCACAAGATGCAAATGACCACATAAGTCACATAACTTATTGAATTTCGCAATGTACAGAATTGGTTTGTTACGGGTGGGTGGTTGGTTGCCGTCACCCGTCACCCGTCACCGACAACTTAACAGTAATTCTCCAATTCACAACACACTGCATTGCAACAATGCGATAATGACAATAATAATGGAGAGAACATTGCTCAATAACCAGCTGTCATTTTCACAAAAGAATTACTTAATTGCACTTATGCAAGAAATAAAATAATAATTGAAGTAGTCACATGCACAAGGAGAGAGCATACAGAGATGCACTTTCAGAATAAAACTGATTGATCTCATTGAATTTAGACTGAGAGGCGCGATCACGATGTTTTCTCTTCTCCTTTTTTTTAAATAACGAAAAGAGTGCAGAAGGAGTGTCAACTTGAGCTCGTGCCAAATTCAAATGTCACTGACCTCGTTACAATTTCACGACTTTTCCTGGGTCATGATCTCAATCATGCGATGCCATCCATTCCATATAGTACCCATACTCACTCCACTTAGAGGAGGCTCCTTTGGGGAGTGTAGAACCTATAAATAAAGCGCGCGCTTTTGTGACAAGGTGTGCTCTGCTGACTATATTTGTGGTTTATGCGCTTTGGAATCTAACAAGATTCTGGCTTCTATTTTGGTGTCCTACGAAGTACGACAATGTTTAAAAGGAAGAAGATGGAATGCGGCTGTGAAAGAGCAAGCGCGTGCACTTAACATTTTTTTTCTGAATTTTCTCTATTCATGTTTGCATGCAAAAAAAAAAACAGATTTTTCTTTTTAGAGAACGAAATTGGAGTGCACGATTGCTTGTGGCAGGCGATTAATCTTAGTCTTATGAAATGGAAAAAAATTATGCTTCAAAACTTTGAAGCTGGAAAAAGAATTTGGCCTGCCTTGAAGGGAGAAGGATAAGGGAAGGGTAAACAAGTTGAATTTCGGTAAAAGACCACCGGTTTCAAATTTCGTTTGAACGCCTGCCACATCTTATCATAAATAGGACTTTCTGTGACTGTATTCTCTTCTTTCATATATGGAAAGTGTCCAGGAGTTTATAGAACTCTATCTAAGCTGTTCTATCTGGGTTGCGATAGACTTGGCATAGACCTCGATAGTAAGATTTTTCTCTCGAACGGAGCTAAGCGTTGGAAGACTGTACTGGTAACCATTTAGCTCTACAGAAGCGGCTATGACTGATCAGCCTCGATGTTGGCATCGCGAAAACTACGCATCTCAATCTGGTTCGAGCTGTGGCAACGATCCATCAATAGTTTGGCTTTTTGGTTATTATCATTAGGTCCATGCTTCTGCACTATACAGCAGGACTGGGATGATGAGGGTATTATACAGTTTTACCTTAGATGCTCGAGAGAGGGCTTTTCAACTCAATTTCTTTCTTAGCCATCACAGCGAATAGCAAGAGTTATTCTTCGTCTGTTTTCGGCGCTAATGCCGGTGTTAATAGCGGAGCCTACCTCGAAGTTGTATGCGTCTATTGTGACGTTCTGTCCGAGCCGTCGCGTCGGTGTTGGGTGTCCTTCGGCGAAGACAACATATATGTACTTCGTTTTCCCTAATTTACCGCTAAAACCATTTTTGTTAGTCTCAATTCTCACAAAGACGCTATTGACATCACGCTGTGTTCTTCCCATTATATCAATATCATCGGCGTAACCCAGAAGTTGAACAGATTTTTGGAAGATAGTGCCTCTTGTGTTAACGGTTGAGTTTTGCACACGATGTTAAGGAAATCGCATGACAGTGTATCGCCTTGTCTGAATCCTTTTTTGACATCGAAAGATTCCGTAAGCTCGGTGCCAAACTTGATGGCGCACTGTGAGTTCTCCATCGTCATTTTGCACAAGCGAGAGAACTTGGCAGGGATACCAAAACTAGACATAGTTTTTTTTACAGTTCGTCTCTGTTAATGCTGTCATACGGGGCCTTAAAATCGATGAAAAGGTGGTGGGTATCGATTTGGAGTTCGTAGATTTTTTCCAGGATCTGCCGCAATGTGAAAATTTGGTCGATGGTTGACTCTCCTGCCACATTGATAAGGACCAATCAGATTGTTGACGAAAGGCTTTAGACGTTCACATATTACGGCAGCGAAGATCTTGTAGGCGATGTTAAGTAGACTGATTCCTTTGTAGTTGGCGCAGTTTAGAGGATCTCCTTTTTCAGCATCGGGCAAACAATGCTGAGGTTCCATTCACCTGCATACATTCCTCTGACCATATCTTATCTTGGTGCATGCTCCTATCTAGCTCGTTGTTTGCAGCTTTGAACAGCTCGGCAGCTAGACCATCTGCTCCAGCGGCTTTGTTGGATTTCAGTCGTGATATTGCCGTTTTTACTTCTTCTAGGTCGGGTTCACGGAATTGTTGACTATCAGCGTGTCCGATGAAAGGCTCCTGTCTGACGGCGGTGTTTTGTTCGTCGTCGCTGTTATACAATCTACAGAAGTGGTCTTTCCAAATCCCCAGCATTGACTGCCATTCTACTATGATTTTCCTTGTTTATCTGTGCAGGCATCGGTTCTTGTTCGATGACCTTGAGTCAGCTGTTTAACCTTTCGGTAAAACCTCCGAACTTCATTCCTGCTGTTGGCTCTCTCAACATCCTATCTGACGCTTCTCACGCTCTCTCTTTTTCCTCCTGAGAAGCCGGCGTTGGAGTTTCTCTCTCCTCTTTTGCTCGTAGAGCTCACGAGCAGCTCTTGTCCTTGTATGCAGCACCGCTTTGTATTTCTCTGCTTGGCTGCATGGGCCTGCCTGCATTCTTCGTCAAACCAGGGGTTTCGTTTTGGTGGCTGTGTGAAACCCAGCACATTAGAGGCGGCATCTCTAACTGCTCTCTGGCAATGTTGCCACTGGTCTTCGATACTTGATGTTGGCGACATAGGACTCCTTAAGAGGTTACTTGACACTCGATCAGAGAAGGATCTGGCGATCTCTTGCGATTGTAGCCATTCCGACGTTGAATTTTCTGCAGCATTTCCTTGTTTTGGCTGCTGTCGGGATATTCATAAAAGCACTACTACATTGGCTACGACGAGTAGTGTCCGAGTCGATGTTAGCTCCATGGAAAGTTCGAACATTAAGAATTTCATTTTCATTTTTCATTTATTTTCATAAAGGATATACATTACAATGACAGCATTAAGATTTAAATCTATTAGAGCATCTATAATTTGAGTTACAAACATTTCGCAGTATTCAAACAAATAGAAAAATAAAACAATAAAAAAAAAGCTGAAGTAGAGTTAGAAAATTTGTTAAAAAATTTACATATACAAAGTTTCGAAGAAAAGTTAAATAAAGTAAGAAAAGTTAGATTTAATTTGATTCAAAAAGTGCAAACAATAATTTTCTCGCCCCAGAGGTGTCGCAATATTTTGTCAATTCATTAGGAAGTGAATTCCATAAACGAATTGTAGCAACATAAAAATGAACGCTCTGCAATGCAGTGTAGAATTCGCGGTATAATGAAGTTTACGTCTCTTTTGAGATTGGTCAAAATTCAATTCGCTAAGTATTCAGGGCATCTATAAGATGGGATGATAGCCTGAGTTTCAAGTACTCATCCAGACCCCTTCAAAAAGAATGTTTCGTAATGTAGACACTAGAGAAACTTGAACACAATAAATAAAACGATTACAGTCGTGTCAGGGCAACATTGAGCTAACGTTTGCACTCACAGTCCAGAATGGGAATAGACTGAACATTTATAAAGTAAAATAAGGCAAATTAAAGTGTTTAATTAGTAGTATCTTCATGTTCGGTAGCAAGAACTAGAAGAAGATCTCGAAACTACGTAGCCCAAAATAAATTTTCCAACGGTATCTGAATTGCACTGCAACAACTTAGACTGCAATCAATTTTATAACCTAGGTATCTAATGCTGGATATGTTAGTGCGTTCCTTCGAACGCAATGTGATCAATCTGGTTGACGGTTGATTGATCAGGAGATCTCCAGTAACTTTATGGATTGTTTGAGATGTTGAACCAGGTGCTTGCTACCACAACAATTCGCCCCGCCGCAAAAGATGTCCTCTTTTCCAAGCTTTGCGTTAAAATCTCCGAGAACAGTTTTAATGTCAAAGCTAGGACATTACTCATACGTTTTGTCTTCAGAGTAGTATTTTTTCTATTCTGTAGGGGCATGCACGCATATTAGGCAAATGTTGCCGAATTTACCCTTGATTCGGATCGTCGTGATGCGATCGCTTACACATTTGAAAATCAAGACTTTTTGCCTGAATCCGCATCCAGAGTCCCTGTTTCTGCTCTCGGTAACAATTACCATAGTAAATGTCGCAGTTTCTCATCCTCCTTTTGCCTGGTCCATCCCATAGTATTTCCTCGATAGTTGTCTGCTTTTTAGCAGTTGAGGGTCTCCGCGAATTTTTCGCCAGCACGCGGTCTTTTAAGGGACTTAAGATTCCACGTGCATATCCGAAATTGGTTGTCCTTTAAATATTTGCTTGGGTCGTCATCAGTGTATGCGTCCTTCTCCGAGACCTGTTGTTGCTTTGCAACTAAATGCTTTTCTACGTAGTCACCCAAACTGGAAAATTTGACGAAATTCGACTTTCAATTTTATTCTGATGTTAGCAGATATAACGAATTAACCACAATATCAACATTCAAAATGCAAGAAGGAATCATTAATTTTCCAATTTAGTTGACAGCGTCTGACATTTTCCGTCCATAGAAAGTATTCAGATCTAATCATCGTTAAAACACTTTCCAGCTGCTAAATGTCTAACAATAACAACAAAATTCACTTCACTTCATTTTGAATATCATTCACTAGCTGTAATGTCTTCTTTTTCGCATCTTGTCAACCTCTGACACATGTCAAGTATCACTCCATCTCTCAAACTTCTCTTTCATTTCAAGTCGTCTCCGTGGTGTAAGCCTCTCAATCTTCATAATTTTTGCTAATCCTCCTCCTCCATAGCTCCAAGCAACAACAATTGACAGAGATAACAATGCCTTACAATCACGATAACAACAACAAAAGAATTTGTTTTCGCGCTTCGCACCAAGCAAAGCGCAGGCCCTTTGCAAATGAGCAACAAATCTGAACGCAAACACAAGAAAATCGCTTAACGCAATGAACAAATAAATTAAAACAAATAGAAAAAGCATAACAAATTCGCAATAAGAATATGCAAACCTACGAAAAGAGGATGAAAAAAAAAACACCCTGTGTAGATGCGGACAAATAATGCATCTTAGGCTATTTCTACTCAACGTAGGTTCTCTTTGCCATGAAGACGATAATGATGTTGATGGTGATGATGAAGGAAAGGGAGTCGTTGAACTCGATGGCGATTTTCAATCACTTCACTGCTCGATCGGTTGGTGAGGTGCAGTGAAGGCGCGGTGTAGTGTTAGTTTTGTGCAAAAACAGATAGTTTTCTCTTCCTTGTTCGTTATATCACTTGCTATATGCAGTTGTGCTGTGGTATTTTGTCTTGTGTATTTCTTTATCTTAGTTTCGCTTTTCTTTCTTTTTGCCTAGACTATTTTTACAGTTGCTTGGTGTTTTTTTAAAGGTTTGGCGAGAGTATGCGATTTAAAACGGCTTGTTTAAGGGGAATTTCATGTATTGCATTCTTTTGAATGAAATTGTACGTCTTAGGCCCGATTAATAATAAAACACGAATTCTCAAAGGACAAGGACCGAGAGTCCTTGAGTTTATCGACACTGCGCTCAATGTTTATTGTTCACTGTCTTAGTTAAACCGTAGTAACGACGATTTCCAATATAGTCAATACAAAGAAACTGTTTTTGAGGCCATCAAATGTGTTTTTGTGTCCGTATCTTAGCGGATAGGTGCGTAAGCTGCCAAGCAGAACGCCGTTGGTTCGAGTCCTTATGCGTGCCCATTGTTCTATTTTCATCTTTCACGGGCATTGCCTCTTGCGAAGAACTGACAAAACTTCCAAGAGTATCAATCTGTCATGAAAAAGTGCTTCTCAACTTAGTCGTTCGGAATCGGCGTTAAATTGTAGGTCCCCTCCAATTCTTCACACTCACCTAGAGAATTGTTGATGAGAGTAAGCCACTTTGGCCTTAGCTCTTCAAGAGCTGTCGCGCCACCCTATTTTTAAATGTGTTCTTGATAAAAACTAAAAATCATAGTTTTTTAAATGACATATTACTATCAACTCTGGTGTAGTTATGCAGCACTGATTAATTATGAATTGCTCTTAAACGTCTACACCGATGAAACACCAGCCTGATGAACGACTTGACTTTTGACGTTTCATGTAACAGCCTACTGGCAGATCTGTCTGTATGTACGTTGGGCTGTTAAAAGTTCTTAATCACAAGCTAAGACATAATGTAACAACTACTCTTTCTAAAATAAGAATATTATCAGAACCAGAATACGTTGGCTTGTGCAAGTTTTTTAAGGCAAGCTAAAAACTAACACAATAATCTTTTCTCAACAAAAAATCGATCACAAAAAATATTTGTGTTTAACTTTCAGTACTATCCTTCAGCCACATTGAATATTGTAGTATGATGCTTTGTATATGGACCGACAAGTACTATCAAGATTGGTTCTCTGTTTAGTTTGATCTGTCAATCGGTTGAACTGATTGTTGAATCAGTTGACGATTGCAATCGGTTAAAATCTGTCAAAGTTATTCAATGTTTCCATCGACCAATTAGATTTTAATAAAAGCACACACTCAAGGGGTTTATATACCCTTATTATGCCATAGACACAGTGAGTGCTTTAGGAAAGAGGGAAGGGGTTGGAGAGGAGGTGCCGGTGTACATTGATATTAAATTCCTGAATACTGCAATGATCGGGAAAGACAGAGTATGGAAAAGAATTCCACAATCGCGTAGTAAGGCTATAAAACGATTCTCAATTAAGAGGTGGAATGCAACTGGCTATTTCACTAGAGCAATTAAATTGTTTATAAGAAATTACTGATATATAATACATTTTTTATAAAGAACTGGCTGACCCGCCAAACTTCGTACTGCCTCAAACATAAGACCTTTACTTTGTTACCCCTCGAAACAACCACTACCCGCTACCGCATTATACCACTATCCCCTACTCCGTAGTCTTTCCCCGCTACCCAGCTGTGCGCAATTTTTAAACGATACAACGTTATCACTCCACTCGGTCTCCTTGCCCGCTACCCACTACCCGCAATCTGCTACCCGCTAAATGCTACACTGCATTGCTACCCGCTATTCTGTATCCGCGCTACCCCCTAAGCCACTATCCGCTACCCAACTTCGTCGATCTTGTAAAAAATACTTAAAAAACATCTACAGCACTACCAACATTCTCTTAAAATAAGGTACATAGGGGTGTCTGTGGTAGGAAGATAAAAATTTAGGAGTAAATGTATTTTGAATTCCACACCATAAAAAGAAATAACAAAAATTACAAAAAAAAGTTTGGGTGAACCACTCCTTACACTTAACTGCATGTTCTCATATCTACTGAATATACAAACGAAATTTCATCAAAATCGGTCAAGCCGTTTCGGAGGAATATAAACACTAAAACTGTGACATAAGAATTTTAAATATTAGATTAAACATCTCCTTGCTGGGGCACTTGAGGTTTTATTCGCTTCGGAAAAAAGATCTTCTTTCAAGTTGTTTAAGCTTCACAATGTCATGATAATTTCCTTGTTACTAATATATCCAAAGCATCTTCTGACGGCATACAGCTTTAGCTACTGCAACTGTCATTTTTCAAATGCTCGTAGGTATGTTTTTCCCTTACTTGGGCTTATAGTCCTTTCATGTAGGAGTTCGGAGGCTAAGAAGCTCATAATTGAGCATATGAAAAGTTACAAAACCTCTCAGATGAAATTACATTACAAAATTATCTTCTAACAATCAGGGTTAAGTACTCTAGGTTCCTGCATGCAAAATATTATAAATTAATCGTTGAGGAGAAAACCGTCATCCATTAGAAAAGACTAAGCAGGGACTTTCTTTGATCAAAATGAAGTTCACCTTAAATGAACCACCATGACTTCTTTCGAGAAAAACGGTAAGATTTTTTTCCAGATAAGCTTTAAACGTTTGAAGCGTCAAAAATTGCTGTCGAAAATCTTGTCTATGTTCCTTTCGAAAACCCATTTTGAAATTTTCCCCTCTTCCGTTTATAACCCAAATTTTCTAGTTTTCCCTTTGAAAACCAATGAGTTTTCCGAGTTATTCTATTTTCCATACGAAAACCCATTGTGAAATTTTCCAGATGTCTATTTGAAAACCAATACATTTTTCCATTTTCCATGAGGTTTTCACATTTTTTTTTCACAGAAACCACCATGGAATACAAAACTATTAACCATGAAAACTTCACAAATACAGTGCCTTGCATAAGTATAACCGCATCCGGAAAAATGCATATAAAAGTAAACCTACAATAGGAGTGACTCCTTACTATTTTTTTATTGAGTTACATCACTGATGAAGCAAATTGAGAAGAAAATAAAGTACCGTTATTTCCTTTTCTGGTGTTTAAAAATTAAAAACAGATTTTAATGTATTGCAAAAATATAACCGCATTTATTGTTTTTGGTTTTTTCTTTGTTTTAAGTTCATTTTTAACAAAAAATTAATATGCAATTTTATTGTCTTTAATTCGACCAATCTTAGAATTCTTTTTCAATATGGAGTCGTCTTAAGCGTTCCATTCTGTCACGACTGCCTCTTGCAGCTCAGCAACACAAGCAAATTGCTTATTATGGGGTTACAATCTGGAGAATGTGACGGCCACTCCATCAAATTAATGTTTTTCGATTCGAACCAATCCAAACTTTGACGACTTACATGAATTGGGGCATTATCTTGCTGGAAGACATGCTCAACTTAGCGAAATCGTCTTAAATTAGGTACTAAATTCTCCTCAAGGACCGAAGTGTAGTCAGAACTATTCATTCTGGTAGAGGTGAAGGCAAGTGCAACCTTACCACGCTCGCAGAAGGCCCCCAAACCATACAGCTGCCACCACCAAAGTTCCTCTTGGAAAAAAACTTTTTCTCTTTTCTCAAATCGTGCCAATATCCGCTAAAACCATCTGGTCCATCGAGATTAAACTTTTTTTCATCACTAAAAATAAACTAATGAAAAACATTCATTTCAGTAAGCCATTTGGAATAACGAGATTTTAGTGTAGATTAAAAGAAAGTCACTTACGGTTTTTCAATCCCGATTTATGTTTTGGCGATCAAATTCCAATCTTTTTTGTTTGTGGGCTGCTGTTAAATTTGGCACTGGCACTATTTTTCGCCGAACAGTCACTCCACAACTTTTTAAAGCACGAGAAACGGTTGAAACCGAAAATCCTAAACCCAATTCGATACAAAATTCCGACAAAGAATGCACCGAATTGGATGCAGCATTGATTAAACGCCTGTTGTTGCGACCAACGTGTTAGCTTCTGCGGACACCCGGGTCTTATTTTTGTCCCATAAGATTCTGGATGTCTTAAAAAATTTCGAACGACACGATCCGATCGTGAAATTCGTTTTCCAATAGCACTAAGACTAAGGCCGCTTGACCGAAAAGCCAAGATTTTGCCTTTTGCCGCGTCGCATTGTTGTTTTTTATTTGAAATCACTTGACTGAATGCAGCTTCAAAGAGATTTGCATTGTGCGGTTATATATTGCAATACATTAAAATCTGTTTTTAATTTTTAAACATCAGGAGAGGAAATAACTGTACTTTATTTTCTTCTCAATTTGCTTCATCAGTGATGTAACTCAATAAAAAAATAGTAAGGAGTCACTCCTATTGTAGGTTTTCTTTTAAATGCATTTTTTCGGGTGCGGTTATACTTATGCCAGGCACTGTACTTTCACCATTTTTTTTTTCAATTTTTCCTTTTCAAGAAACCGCTTGCCCGTTATAGCTGAAATCTTATCAGTTCTTAACAAAACAGCTTCACGTCCAATGAGATCGATTTCATGTCAATGATGTGAGTGGTTCGCGAGATAATCGATCAGAAAAAACGTAACGCACATTAGCACATACGAACATACGTAAA
Organism: Sphaerophoria rueppellii; assembly: GCA_920937365.1. Taxonomy (NCBI): domain Eukaryota; kingdom Metazoa; phylum Arthropoda; class Insecta; order Diptera; family Syrphidae; genus Sphaerophoria; species Sphaerophoria rueppellii. Next base: position 88,297,033 of record CAKKXW010000001.1, read on the forward strand.
TGCACACACACATACAACATTAGAAAAAAGGTTGATTTGGATTCTTGTGACCTCGAAACTGTTTCACTAATGTTATTAAATTTGCTTGTCACGTCATTTCACTGTCAAATTTTGTTAAAAAAACACCGCATATATTACATATGACTTGACAATCGTTTAATGTTCAATATTTGAGATCTTGTGAAATCCACCTTCTCATGAAATAACAATTTTCTTCACTTTCCGCGTTGGTTTTTCTTTTTTTCCTTTTGCTAAGTTCCTGCTCCCCCTCATTCCACGTTGCTTTGAAGATTCAATGCTTCACAAATAAAAGTACAGCAACATTTTCTCTCATTCTCTCTCCATCTTTCTCTTCCTATATTGAACTTAACTTTTATATTATGGCAATGGCATTGGTTAAATAGGTGGATTAGGAGAAGAAGAAGCAGGAAATAGCTCACAGTGCAAGCACATTGCGGCGATCGCCCTGCAAAAATAAAAACGAATATAAACCACAAGATGGCGCAGTGTGATATTTAATGTTTCCCAAAACAAAAAAACAAATTTGACACTTTTGTTATCGCTACATGCAATTAAGAAGTCCCCTAGTTCTCGTTAGAAGAAGCGAAGCTTTACGCTGCGGTAATCGTGTGAAAGGCGGTGTTAGCAGGGTGTAATCAAGGAGATGATCTTAAATGAAATAATGGAACTCCAGCTCGAGCGGGAAATTAGAAGTTTTCAACGTAATTTTATAAATTAGACATGTTCCAATTCGAGATTATGGGAATTGGGATCGCCTAATAGAACTACTTGTAAATTGAGTCATTTCGAAGAAGGACAATCAAGACAACGCGGAAAATAATCTGTTGTAGTAATTACTACTTTGCGTAAGGCTAATTAGGCACTGCGATACGCTTGCCTCCTTGTGCATCGGGAGGAGTCAGTGTACCTAGAAGCAGGCCATTAACACCGATCACTGATTAAGAGGATGAAGATTCTCTGAAGGAGAAACTTGTCTGTTAGTCATTTTGATAATGATTGCAAGTGTTTTGCTGTACGACAGTAATAGACAATCAGCGCTAGTGCTGCTCTGGGGTCTATGCACTTAGCATTGCGTTGCGTTGCGATCACTTTCTCTTCTCGCGCGCCTTATGATTGTTTGTTTTTGTTTTTTCAACGTCTCGTTCTTGGTATTTTCTTGGTTCTTGCGTCTTCTTTCTTAAGGGCCGTTGGCGTTGTATATTCTTCCAGAATGAAATAACCAGGAAAAACTACTCGTATGTCGTATCTATGTGCAGTTCGTTTTGCGCGCTCTTTAGAATGTTGTTTTTAGAATTTATGCTCTTTATCCACACACTCGATAGATTTCTATTTGTTGGTTATCCCTTGTTTTTTCGTCTGTCGTAGCGTCCGTCGTCGTCATCGGCATCGTTGGAGTCCCTCCGTCAAGCTTAAGCTATAGCTGGGCTCTGGTTGGATTCTTCCCTATCATCCCAGGGGAGAGTTGCACAACTCTGCTGCTTTGTTCTTCTTCTTATATCTATTTTGCTCTTTTGCTGCTGTTGCATTTGCTTGTTGCTGTTGAAGTTCCATTTTGCAGCACTTGCAAATAGGAAAAATAAGAATTTAGTTTTTTGTCGTTGTTCCTTTACTATACTCATTTCACTTGGTCGATCGTTTTACTTGCCTGATGCCTTGCTTGGCCTTCGCGAGAGAGTTGCAAGTTAGAACCTCGGCACACTTCTTAGTTCTTTGAGGAGTTCACACGGATGAGCCCTCTACGCGTTTAAATGAAGTGCTCCTTAGAGGGTTCGGTCGCGATTTTTTTTTTTTATTTGGTTCGCGTGTTTGTCTTCGAGTTCGCATATATTGGATGCAATCCGGATGTCATATTATTGTTTTGGTTAATTTTTTGCCTTCAAAAGAGGAAATTTTGACATGTGGTTAAGGACATAAATGACATTTGGAGTCGGACTCGAATATTCGAGTGGTGTTTTTCAAGAACTGTCATTTAAGAATCTGACAATGTCTTTTCAAGTGCAACCAACTTAACAGTTTTGTCAAATTAAATACAAAAATAAATCAGTTCAGTGAAAGTGCTTATCGACTATGATTTGTGTTGGAGGTGATAAGGAGAATTGATAGTAATTTAAACCAAGTACCAAGTAAACACTTTTAGTTCCACAACCGTTTAGTTCTTTCTAATAAAGAGTCTTGATGGGCATGAAGAAATTATGGGAAATAAGTGACATTTTTCGTAAGTTGACCGGCAAAGAGCTTTTAAAGCCAAATAATGTTAGGTATTTAGGGAAAGAATAAGGCGTGTTTGATGTTACTTTTAGAAATTAATTCAAAAGAGTTGTACACGTTACTGTTCCCGTTACTAATTTTCATGACTTAAATAAATATCGGTGATCAAGCCGTTAAAACAAAACGGTGGATGTGACAACACAACGTGGTCCTTAAAATTTGTGTTAAACATTTTGATGAGCTTAAAAGTTGAGGAATCGAATCGAGTCTAGATGGGTCATATTTTAATATCTCTTTAAACAATTTCTGAAACGGTTGATATAAAAATTAAACCTCTTGAGCATTTAAAGAATTATCAGTCAAATAACAAAGAATTAGAACTTGTTTGGATGGTTGGGTCCTAAGATCTTTTGAATAACGCATATGTTAATGCGGTTTTACCAAAACGCTATTTTATCAAAATTCAGAGTGTTTCAAAGTGTTAAAGAGTATCAAAAAGTCAAGGATAACAAGCTAGAGTTTCAACGTTTGTCCATCTGCTTGCATTCGGACTTACGGCCTTAATCATGTTAATGGAATTCAAATATTCGGATACAAGTATGATTAGAGCGCAAGATTTCTTTGTTGTTTTATTTTTAAGATCAAAACCAAGGGTAGTCCCAATACTTGTTTTTTTTTTTTTTACAAAAACAAAAAAATCGAAATTCCCTTAAAATGGCTAGGGGTTTATCATAATTTTTACTTGAGAAATATAGAAATACTGACAAGTATAGAATATATTGTGGTCAAGCTCAATTAATTTCAAACTGATTAGAAGTTTGATGATTTTTAAAATCAAAATTACTATACACATTTTTCATTCAAAAACTAATAGTTTCAATTTTCTCAAAAACGGATCATATGATTTTGTTTAAACATCTTTGGAACAATGTTGCGTTTAATGTACAAACGTACATTTGTATTGCTACAAAACGGTACCTCTCATTGGCCCGTTTATTTCTTGCTATGTATAATAAGAGGTGTTATTTTGATATTCAAAGAAAAATAGCATTTTTTAAAATAAATGATCGGATGTTTATTTCATTATAAAGAGCAAGGTATGCCGTTAATAGTAGAACACAACATCAGTCAAATGCTGCCACGACCACGTTTACAAGACCATATCCTTTGCATGAAATTTTCTATAACCAAATCGCAAAGTGGCTGTCCTATGTCCGATAGCCTCATGAATTCCATCTTTGAGGTCTTGAATCGACGCTGAGCTGTTGGCGTGGACCTTATCTTTCACGTGGTCCTAAAGAAAGAAATCGCCAGGTGTTAAATCAAAAGATCTCGGTGGCCAATTGTGATCACCTTTTGAGAGATAACACGGCCCTGAAACTTTTCCCGTAAAAGATCGATGGTTTCATTGCTTGTGTGGCAAGTAGCGCCGTCTTGTTGAAAGTAAACGTTGTCCATATCAATACCATTCAATTCCGTCCATAAAAAATCATTAATCATCTCTTTAGCGCAATCCATTGACCGTTACTGTTGCTCCAGCCTCATTTCCAAAAAAATAAGGTCCAATGACCCCGCCGGATCATAAACCGCACCAAACAGTCATGCGTTGAGAATGGAGAGGCTTTTCAACAATAACTCTTGGGTTTTCCGAGCCCCAAATGCGACAGTTTTGCTTGTTGACGTAGCCGCCGAGGTGGAAATGGGCCTCATCACTTCATCAGTCAAGATGATTTTCGATGAAATGTCGGATAATTTTCATGCATTTCAAGGACCTAATCAGCAAAGACACGACGTTGTTGATGATCATCCGGCTTGAGTTCTTGTGTTAACTGAACTTTATTAGCCTTAAGACCCAAGTCTTTATGCAAAATACGGTGTAATGAATTTTGTAGAATGCCTAATTCCAAAGAACGACGAGGAATGGACAAACTTGGGTTTTCTTCAACACTTTGGGCTACAACAGCAATATTCTCAGTTGTTCTTGAGCGACGTGCACGGGTTTTATTCTTCACATCACTAACTTGTCCCAACAGCTCGAATTTGTCCACCAATTTCTGTATTGCGGTCCGACAAGGTGCTTCACGACGACCCAAAAATGTTTTAGTTTTACGAACCGTCTCTGCCAGATTTTCACAATTTTAATAGTGAATTTTATTAATTTCAATGCGTTGTTGAAGCGTGTATCGTTCCATTTTTATTAACAAATTAGTAACAAGCTTTTGCTTGTCAAATGTCAAAAAATGACAACTTCAAAAGTGATAGCTACCGAAATAGCGGGCTATTCAAATTAACACATCTTATTGGAAAACCCTTTATTTTCTTGAAACATAAAAGTCCGATCAGCTTATATATATATATATTTTTTTTTTTTAAGAACACATTATACAAACGAATTTAAAATTTTTTTCAATTATTTTTCGATTTTCAAAAACTACTTTTAAGCTTTTTTTTCGAAATTCCTTAACTTGAAAATGGATTAATATTGAAAATCGAAACTCAAATGTAATACGTTCGTTTAAAAATAAAATGTAGGTATATTTAAGAAATTATTTTTTTAAAAATCGTCGCAAAGAATTTTTTAACAATTTTTTTAATAAATTGATGGCATCAATTTTTTTCTGATAAAGTGTGTTTTTGAGGAAGATATTTAAAATTTGTTTTTCTTATGAATTTAAATTACACGTATTTTTGAGTTTACTCGTTTAGAATCGATTCATATATAGACAAACAATAAACATTATTGTCGAAATCATTGCAGAAATTATCATTATTTTCATTATATTAGGGTATGTCTTAGATTTTTGATCGCCATTAAAAAACAACTAAGCCGATTTTGCTCAAAACCTAACAATACCACGTGGAATGAGATGCTTGATTCGGATTCTTGTGACCTCGAAGCAGGGAGATATGCAAAAATTGGAGATTCACAAAATCGGACCCATTACAATAACTTCCTCTAGGAAGTTAATAATCTTTGCTAACCATAAGGGCAAGTTCCGTTTTTAGAATTTCGAACAAACAACTTATGACGAGGATAAGGGTGTTATAAACGTGGGTCCGACAAATCCACCACTTGGACACATTGAAAAAAATGTCGGTTTTCTCCAAGAACAAACGGCTTTATGATGTTCATTTTTTGTTAGTCATCATCATCATCATATTCACCGAATAAGGTTCAATTATTTGAGCTACATTTTAATATTCGAAAAATTGAAAAATGAATTTCGGTTAAATTAAATCTTCTTGATTCTTTCTTTTAAGAAACAAAAAATATGTTTTGAATGTTTGAACTTTTCGAAAGTATGAAAACATGAAATTTGCAATAAAAAATGTTACAACTGGAAAGCACGAACTTGCTCTTGTATTCCAATACTTATCTCACAAGACACATTAAAAAATAAAAACATGTACTTAAAATTCATAAGTAAAAAACATTTAATGTGACAAAAAATTGATACCATAAAATTCTTAAGATGTTGTTGGTTTTTAATGTTTTTGTTAAATTTCCTTGAAGCATTTTCTTTTTTTAAATTAATTCGTATACATATTTACAATTTAACATTTAAATTAATTCATGTATGCAGTAATAAAAATCATATAAATATACGTTGTATTTTTGAATTTCAATTTGTAATATTGATCTGTTTTTGAGATACAGAATTTTGAAACGAAAGTTGAAAAATATTTCTTAAAAATCAAAACAATTTTTTTTTTTAGAAAAAAATATTATTTGGTCAATAAATATGTACGTACACCTTAAAAAATAGAAGCTGATCGGACTTTTATTTTCGAGAAAATCTTTTAGAGGTACCTTTTCGAGATATGATTTTAAAACAAATCGTAGGAGTCCTTTTTGAGGAAATTAAACTTTCGGTTTTTGATGAAAAAATTGTATGGTAGCTGCCCATTAATTTGATCTTTAAAGTGAAATAAAAAGGACCCACTCAAATGCACTCAAACCACTAAAGTTGAAGTCAATCAATTCAATGGTTAAGGCTGTAAGTGCATTTACGGACAGATAGACGGACGGAGTCGCCGGACCCACTTTATTCGACTTCTCTATCATCAATTTGATCAAAATCTCAAGTTTGTTTTCACGAATATGGAGTAAAAAAGGCAATAGTTAAATGCTTCCACCTGTTTCCGCGAAATGAAGAAACATATCTGTAGAGATGTGGGTCGTATTCCAACACCCAACATTTGTTATTAAAAAAAAAGAGAATTACTAACATAGATCGCCGCAGGTGCTATTATTGAGCAAAATTGAAAAATTGCAATATTTACTATTTTGATTATTTTTTGCTACAAAACAAAATTAAAAAACGGTATTCTTGAGCTATGAAAAAAGCGAACAAATGCATGCTTCCATTAAAGCACAAGCAGGATTTTTGGATATAACCATTGCAAGTAACGTTTCAGTAACGTTTTCACAGAAGAAGTAAGAAAGATTTAACGTCAGAACCTAGCAACTAAGCCTTATCTGACACTGTCGGCGTGACAATTTCCAACCGAAGTCAGCAATGTCACTATGTTTTATTTAAGAGGACACTAAACCTCTTTCTGGTGATTCAGCAGAGTACAAAAGCACACCTCAACTTTCTAAAGAAAGAAGCGGGTACCCTGCATCTAGATTCACACCAGTACCAATTGAATTAGTGCCAGCCCTTCATCTTGGTTTGATTCTAGATTACTATTCATGCAACACACGGAACCGCACTCAACTTTAGTCACCGAAAGAGGAGTCGTAAACCGTTATTTGCGAATAGCAGCTGAAACCAAACTCAGACAACCACAACCCCCGTGAAAGTCCATCCCACTAGTGAGGTGGCAAATCCTCACTACCCGCGGTACACAATTGCCCCTGGGTGAGCGGTGGTATCATATTTTTGTTTTGTATAACAATTAGTTATACATCATTGTTTTTTGTGATCTTTTGTTTGTTTTGCATCAGCTTTTATCCAACTGGCGGATGAGGGACACCGCTCACCCTCTGTCAAGTATAACCACATTGATTGAAGGAATGAACCAGCCAATCGAGGGACACACACAACAGGGCGTCTAATTTCATTAACGTTTATCTACATTCGATACTTCTTGCTCGTATTTCCTCATTTAATACATAAATAAATAAATAAATAAATAAAGTGGTGCGACAGCTCTTGAAGAGCCAAGGCCTAAGTGGCTAACTTTCATCAACAATTCTCTAGGTGCGTGTGAAGATTGAGGGGACCTACAATTTAACGCCGATTCCGAACGGCAAAGTTGAGAAGCACCTTTTCATGACAAATGATACTCTTGGAACTTTTGTCAGTTCTTCGCAAGAGGCAGTGTCCGTGAAAGATGAAATAAAAACTTTGGGCCTGAGTAGGATTCGAACCCACGACGCTCTGCTTAGCAGTCAACGCACCTAACCACTTAGCTACGGATACTACTCATTTAATACATATTTAAATATATTATCTTTTAAGGATCGCATTAATCTTCTCTTACGTCCTGCTTCAATCCGTCAATATCATTAGACTTAAGCTGCCTACGTCCGCAGGTTCATGCCAATAAATTGACAAGAACCTCTCTGAGGCACCGCAAGAAGGTGTAGGTCAGCACGTTTACTTGCTGGGGAATATGTACTCGGAAACATGTTTCCTTTCTAAATTTCCAGGTCAATGATTTTACCTCCAGTAACGTTTTCACAAAGGAAGTGTTTCAGGAATTATTAAAACTTATAATAATGAGAAGAATAGTAAAAATGCATTATTAGCAGATTTAGGAAAAGAATCGCTATTGAAATATTTCTTTAAAATGTAATGTTAATAAAATAAGGACATTTTCGAATACAAAATTGCTAACTGGTTCAGTAAAAACATATTAAGAAAGTGTTTAACTTTTGATCAGTAAAAAAAAAAACAATAAATTACGATCAGAAATTTGAACAATTTCCGACAAAAACTATAAAACCATAAAATAGTACGTATACGCCACAGTGACCGCTGAGTTTATAAATTCGATTCTGATAGTAATTTGAAATTTGTGAATGAATTTATATTCAACTTAAATAATAATGTAGTGCATCATCGTTGAAATTCAAGCAAAACTGAGTGATTATCATAACTAACCGCCCTTTACTATGGGCGTCAGAAGAAAATGGATGTATTTAAATTAGATCCAGACCATCAATCGCAAATCCATTCGAATTTGGTTGACAATACAAATACACGCGGGGGTAATACCATTACGGGTGCTGACGATGACGATGATGAAATTATCCCCGCTGTCAGTTTCGATGCAAATGCTGATTTTAATTTGAATTTTTTCGACACACCCGAAGACTCATCCACGCAGGGTGGTTTTTCTGATCCCGGTTCGGTGGAATCCCTGTCAATTGAGTCTCCACCACCGACTGCAACGAATTTATTGCAACAAAATCATTTTTTTGGATCGCATATTGTTGGCGTGGGACATAGCAATAATAGTTCGGGTAATAATTTGTGTTTAAGTCCGAGTTCGAGTAGTACGACGAGTAGTTTTGCTGCAGTGGCAGCAGCAGCAGCAGCATCGGCAACACAAACAGTGACAAATAATGTCGGACATAAGTTTGGAAATGGTTCGAGTAGTTCGAGCAGTTGCGATGGAGGGAATTTGAAGGTTTCCACAGGTATGTAAGTTATTAACTTTCTTCTTTTTAATCAAGTATGATGTTTAATTATTTAAATTTGTTTGTTTTAAATGGAAGTACTCCTTCTGATAAACAGAAAAGTTAAGTTAGTTTGTTTCTAGGTTTTCGTAGAATTTACAGTGGGTTGTGTAATGTTCCTTGAGGTTCTCCTCTCTTTTTATGAATCTTGCCTTGAAAAAAAAAACAACTTTTTATGGTTATTTTTTTAGGAAAATTGTGGTTGTTTGTCTTAAAAATATGTATTCAATATCTTTCTGATGCAAGTTTAGTTTTATATGAAATTCCTATAAACACAGACATACAATGGGCATACAATCCAATGCGTTTAAAATCGAACCTTTTACTATGCCATTGGACTGCATCAAGGCATCAAGCTTCTAATAATGTTAATATGACTGCATTTAACTATTTCAATTCATATTTGAAAAGTTAAGGATGTGATACTGATTAACCTTAGTAATCGATCAGACTTCAGGCATGCCATTAAGAGCAGTCCTTTACAGATCATAAGACCTCTGATATTCACAGGCGATGAGTTTGATACTGTTTTGGTTTATCAACCTGCATTTACTGTGTCTGGGATAGGTATTGAATTATCATCGATGACAGATACAATTCTGAAACCGAGATGAGCCTTGAAGTCTGATCATGAGATATTATGACCTTGCATCTTGCCTTTGTGCGAATCGCTGATGAACAAATCTTTTTTGAAGGCTGCTGTGATGTTGTAATGTACTTTCTGTCTTTAAACCTTAAGCTTATTATTACTCTTTGATGTGAGTTGCTGCAGGTATGGTACTGACAGCGGCTTGATCTCGCTTCCTTTTGGCCGACCCAGAGCTGTGTTCGAGTGACATAGTAGTTGTGGACCCACCTCGTGAGCTGTTCGTTGCCAAAACCAGTTGGAGCGAGCTCTCACACATTGAGTCATTTCCACGCGGCACCGATTTTGCCTCTTCGGATGGAGCGCCTTTTCTTAGAATCACTTGCGATGTTCGAATAAGTGATGGAACGAGAATGGGGATGAGTTACCACTAGTAAAGGAAATGGATTGACACTACCAGTGGTAGTCTCAGGGTTGACTACCCGTTCACACCCGTGAGTTGGCTTGACAAGCCCTGGTCCTGATTAATTAATGGTTTGAGTAGAACTGTGTTTGTTGTAAATAAATAAATAAAAAACACTGACAGAGGCGCTACGAGGAAAGGCAGGAATATGATGCACCTTGCCACAGCATCCGAAAGAGTTAATTTTTGTTGAAGTTAGTTTATCCTCCAGCCTTTCATTCTTCGGCAGATTTTTTGAAATAAGGAACTTTTAAACTATAATTAAATTGAGTTTCCAAACAGTTAAACGTTTGAAGAGTAACGAACAATTCGCCTACCTAATTTAACCTTGTTAATTCTTCTGCACGGCCCCCACTTGGAGCCTTTATATATGTAATTATGCTAGGCTTATTTTTTCATTTTGTCATTGATGGAAAACATTCTACCAAGCAAAACAGTTTATGCAATTTTTTTTACAAGGTTCACCCAAAAACGTCGGACGAAAGCTTGTTTCTTCTTGTATAGAATATTCTAGGGCTAACACGGTAAAACAACATTCCCTGACGAAAACGAAATCCACTTGGTGTCAGCAGTAGGATTTCCCAAAAATCACATATCTACAGCAGTCTGTCTTGCTGTCAGATTAATTTCTATTTATTTAAAAGAGTTCACAGTCAACAACATGTACAGCATCATCTGTCGTGTTGGCGGATTTGTGTTGTGTGAACACCACTGTGAATCCACCTTAATATTTTGGGTTGATTTTTAATGATATTTCTTCGCGAACACATCCTTTATATAATGACTGTTGGACACCACTGTGATTTCACATTCCAAACTGCCCTCACTTTTTTAAATTTTATTTTAGTGTGTGTAGATAGGTGCGTTGGCTGCTAAGCAGAACGTCGTCGTGGTTTCGAGTCCTCCTTGTACCCATAGTTTTTATTTCATCTTTCACGGGCACTGCCTCTTCTGAAGAACTGACAAAACTTCCAAGAGTATCAATCTGTCATGAAACTTTGCCGTTTTGGAATCGGCGTTAAATTGTAGGTCCCCTCAATTCTTCACACGCACCCAGATAATTGTTGATGAGAGTAAGTTACTTAGGCCTTGGCTCTTCAATAGCTGTTGCACCACTCTATTTGTTTATTTTATTTATTTTATTGTTTGAAACACATCAACTCTCTGTTGCAATGACAGAAACAAAACTGCGGTTATATACAACTTGAACAAAAAATAAGTCAGGAAATATAATTCGGTAATTTTTAAGATTTAATTGCATGCAATTTTAAAATTTTAGCCCATAAATATAACATAAAATCAAACAAAAAAGAGCAACCCGAGGCTTAGGACAATAATCTAATCAAACAGCAAACAGACCTTTCAAACGTTGGTCTAACACTAACACTATCTATGACTAAAGGCTGAATTACATCGAAACACAAAGTGTAAAAATATGAGTGCAACCCATGTAGTCCATACGACTAGCTTCCCAGAGTAGAAAAATGAGTAAAACACTAGGTTTTTGTTGTATTTATAGTTGGCAATATATGTCGGTTTTAAAAGTCAAATTCCATAAAACTGATGTTTTTAGGACACACATTAAGTACATTGAATAATAGTGGCGCCATCTGCCAAAATTTGGTCGTACTAACTCGTGAACTCATGCACAACTACTTTGCAGAGTAAAACACAGCCTATACTACTTCTGAATATTGAAGCTTTTATTTGTGAAATAATTTTTCTAATCGGAATAGTATAGCCGAAGATTAACATTTATATGGCAAAACAGTGTTTGGTGGGTCAGCTAGTAATCAAGTATATTCTATGATACTCCTGAATATTGTTTTTATTCACACTAACTCTAAGATTTGTTTGCATTTTTGTTTAAATTATTGCAGAAATTATCATAATTTTCATTATATTATGGTTGTCTTAGATTTTTAATTGCCATTTAAAACCGCTAAGCCGATTTCGCTCAAAACATAATCAGCTCTTAACAACACAATACCGCGTCGAATGAGACCAATTTTATGACAATACGATGAGTGGTTCGCGAGATAATCGAGCTGAAAAAAACGTAACGCACATACGAACACACATACACACACACACAGACTACATCATAAAAACGCTTGATTCGGATTCAGTTACATTGAAACATGGAGATATGCAAAAATTGGAGATTCACAAAATCGGACACATAACAATAACTTCCTCTGGAAGTAAAAAAGTACAAAAAAAGTGAGTTTATTCGTTTTGAGAACTTTGTGCACAGTGAAACTCCGTCATGGTCAAGCTTTTGTTCACGCTCACTTTAAAAAATTGAGAGAGAGATATTCAGATATACATCTGTAGAAGCAGTACAGCACATAATTTCCACTGTTTTATACTTTTTGGCTATTTGTGTTCCGATGTAGTTCAGCCTTAACACTTTATTCTTTCGAGTATCGATCACAGATCAGATAAAGGAGGATTGAAATCGGACTTTTGTTTAACCCTCTAAAACCAAATACCGCAAATTTTAACAAATTTTAATATTTCGTTATTTCGTGCATGTACCATTTGTATATGGAACAACCAGTACTATCAAGATTAGTTCTGTGCTGAGTTTGACAGATCTTCTGTCAGATCTTCTCTCAAACCAAGCTGAGAACACACAATACAAATGTATGTAAACAAAACTGTTTGTGTGAGAATTTTGAGGATGGTGCCATCATCGTTCTCCTTGAGACTACTCCTCAAATATATATACAAGCATGTGTCTACATTTATGGGGAAAAATAGCAATACAAATGAGTTGAGTCCAGCGGAATGTTGGAAAAGTCAAAGTGAAAATTGTGCTATTTCTGCTTGTAAGAAACACCGAAATACAGGTCCAGCGAAATGTTGTAAAAGCATGTTGTTGGACCTGCTTGCAGGCAAGTTTATTTGGCAGCTAGGTTTCCTTTCTCCTATTACCTCTGGTATCAATACCAATGTCAATTATCGGCAGTGAGCTTTGCGTTTGTGGATCAATTATGAATTTCCCATAGCCATAGCAGCGTTTTGGTTTTGTTAAACTATTTAACACGTTAACGATTCTTCTATTCTATTTTCATCAAACGTTATTTATTTATTAAGTCTGTTCAATGAGTCTGTGCTGGACTGTATTGGACAGAAAAGTACAACATTTTCCTGTTCAATGACACTTTTTCTGTGCTAGAGTGTTCTAGAACAGTCTAGTTTGCTGTTCAATGACTTTTTCTAGAACAGTTTAGCGTATGTTAGCGTAAAAAAAGAACAGGATTTTCTGTACTTGCTTTTGAGGAAGAGTAACCTAGAACAGGAATCATGACAACTGTCAAAGTGTAGTGTTTTGTCTTTGTTATTGTTTTGTTTTGAGGTTAAGTGAATGAATTCACTTAAGGAAATAATGAAAGATTTTTTTTTTTACTTCTAAAATAGTAAGTATTTATTTGTTTGATTTTTTAAATATCTAATTCTTAAATAAATTACATTTTCAAGCATGTGTTGAAGAAAACAATGCAGGAAATTTTTTTTCCTGATCTTAGTTTTCACAGATGACGTTTCGATGACTGTTCTAACTTGTCTGACATTTCTGTGCTGATCTATTCTAACCTACACTTTCTGTACTGTTCTAACCTACACTTTTTCTTATTGAACAAACTTATTTTGTTGTTTATCAAAACCGTTGAATTTTTAACAAATAAAAAAATAAAATAGAGTGGCGCGACAGCTCTCGAAGTGCCAAGGCCTAAGTGGCTTACTCTCATCAACAATTCTCTAGATGCGTGTGAAAAATTGAGGGTACCTACAGTTTAACCCCGATTCCGAACGGCATAGTAAAGAGAGAAGCATTTTTCATGACGGATGATACTCTTGGAAGTCTTGTCAGTTCTTCACAAAATGCAGTGCCCGTGAAAGATGAAATAAAAACTATGGGCATGAGTAGGACTTGAACCCAGCGCACCTAAAAACTAAGCTACGACACTGAATTTTTAACACCTAACACGAATTTCTTATACATTTGAAAAAACCAAAAAAAAAAAAAAACACCAACATGAATTTAAATGTATGATTGCAATATGCAAAAACGAAAACGTTATCCTTTATTCTCCCTTCTTCGCATTTATCAGTAGCATTTTTATCAACAAAATTATTCAAGCACAAATCTTCTCTCCGATCTGTCATTTCCCATTTGTATTTTGCATGTTACCAACTCCATCATATTCACATTGATACTGAAAAACTCTGACAAGACCTCATATTCATATTGGCCATCCCATACTGACCATAGACCATCGTCTAATCTGCTCCACAGGCACAGAGTACTTACACCTACATTTCTATGCGATGCAATGCGATTCATCTAGAGAGACCTCTGAAGGTTTTTTTTTCTTCTCCTTTCAAATTCAAATGAGTTTCCCTGAACACTTCCTCATGGTGATATATCTCTTAGCGTGTCTTCGTCGTCATCTTCCTACTTCATACTTCAACTTCGTGTTCCGTCTTTCGCCTTCTTTCATGTCGTTTTTTCTAACGTTAACAATGCTGATTTCCCTGGCTTCCACTTCCTCATTGTTTTGTGTCGTCGTTGTTGTCTTTTTCTTGGTTGAGGAGCGCGCAATGGGTTCGTTTTGTTTGTGGTGTGTGGAAAATTCTTTGGTGGGGTTGGGGTTCCTCACCTCGCTCTTCGAGTTGGTTTTGTTTGTATTTTATTTTTGTGAAATTGAAGAAGGCGGTGTGGTGAGTGCCTGCCTCGACAGAGTTTTAATCCCACTGCTTGCTGGCTCGAGGTGTGGCAGTTCGTTTGCCTTAAAGAGCAAATAGAAGGCAAACACAACAAAATAAAGGAAAGATCTGTGACTCTTGCTGAGCAAAAACAAAGATTCATCTGAAGCCATAGCTTAAAACGGATATTTCTCTTTTTTGTTGGTTGGTACTTGCTCTGATGGTGGCTGTTGAGACTGTTGTTTTTAGGCAATAGCTCTTCAGAAATGTAGTTTTATGAGCTCGACAGATGCAGCTGGGGAAAGGGGGTCAGGCAAATGGAATATTCATTGGAATTCAAATTTATGAGGAATCGTGTGTTTTTTAGATTTGAAAGGCGGGTGGCGTGGGCCGATTTTAGATCGTAAACGTTACTTACCGAAACTAAGGAAACAAACTTTCCCTGTGTACTATAAAGAAAATCTCCATCCGCTTTCAACGAGGAGAGGCATTTGGTTATTTAGAAATTCAAATTAGATCCTTCGAATTTAATTCTATGTAGGCGAAGTGTTAATTTGTACAGCTTTTGAAGATTAGTTTCCGTTTTGATTGCGAAGTTTCCGGAAGTTGGCTTTTGGACATGTTTAAATTGAATTGAAGGTAGGTAGTTCAGGTTTCAAAAGGATGTTATATACATGAATCCATTATCCGCTTTATTATGGTTGTATTCTTTCCTGCAGGACTCGAGACCTTTTATTATTATTCGCAACAGAGCTACTACTACTAGTCTATTTTTCTATATATTCATTCTTAACTACAGATTGGTATCCATTTAAGAAACTGAACTGACTAATTTGCTCAAAAAGGATGAAGATAGTTACTGCTATCTGGGCCTCTGAGAAATTTTGTAGTCAAAGAGCAACTTACTTTCTATATTAGCCGGCTCCCAATCCATGTAGGACCTCAACCTGA
Source organism: Sphaerophoria rueppellii (assembly GCA_920937365.1). Lineage (NCBI taxonomy): Eukaryota > Metazoa > Arthropoda > Insecta > Diptera > Syrphidae > Sphaerophoria > Sphaerophoria rueppellii. The sequence goes on from CAKKXW010000001.1 coordinate 88,312,666, forward strand.
TACACAGCAGTTTTCCAACAGGAACGGTTCTTCGCATGCATTCTCCAGTCGTCAAAAACAAGCATTCTAGCAACCGCAGTCACTTGGTCTTTATACCGGAGGTTCACTCTTCCTGCTCGTCTCAAACGTGGGGACGGCGAATAGAAATACATTCTTGGCTCCATGTGGCCGAACAAATGAAGTCGTCTCTTCTTGGCTTTTTGAACTAAATCAACATCTTGGTATAACTCGTACAGTTCGCATCGTCGCATACAGGACCGAATATACGTCGAGGAATTTTTCTTTTGGAAATTATTTATTCCCTTTTCTCTCTTCTATTATCGACCAGCACTCGGTGCTGTAGGAAAGGACTGGTAAAATCAAAGTCTTGTATAGTAGACGCTTTCTCTTTCGAGTGTGTAGATTTGAACCCAGACTTAGCAGCCAGCGGTTCGCTAGGGTTATACTTCGTCGGTCCTATACTACCTACAGTGAAGCTTGTGTGTAATTTCAAGACCAACGAGCTTCGCCTGTTCTTCAATTGCTGTGAAGGTTTCAAGCATAGCTCTCTGGCAGTGACCGATAGTAGATAGTGTTTCCGTGTCACACCTGCCTTGTGCACCATCTACTCCAGGACTATGTTGAAGAATTCATATGACAGCGTATTTCCTTGTCTAAGCCCTGAGCATGTTTCAAACAACTCGGATGAGGTGTTACCCATTTGCACTGTGTATTGTTTATTGTCATGCGGCACAGATGGATCATTTTGTTCGAAATCCTGAATTCAGACAGCAGCTTTGAAGTCGATGAATTTGAAGTCCGGGATTTGCTCAGTGTGAATATTTGCTCTATCGTTTTTCTGCCTGGCCTAAAGCCACACTGGTACGTGCCGATTATTGTATTGCAGAACGGTTTAAGACGCTCACACGGTACGTTGAATAAGATTTTGCATGCAACATTAAGCAGGGATATGCCACCGTAGTTTTTGCATAACATAGGATCGCCTTTTTTGTAGATGGGGCATATGGAGCTTATCGATTAGTCAGTGGGCATGCATTCTTCCTCCCACACTTTCTCGATGACCTGGTGCATGCGGTTCATCAAAACACCTCTTCCATATGCTTCCGGATGCTCTTTTCTTCCTTCGCAGGGTCTTTTTATCATTTCTCTTACTTACCAGAGACTAATCTAGATTCTACCGGAGAAGCTTGTGTGTAATTTCAAGACCAACGAGCTTCGCCTGTTCTTCAATTGCTGTGAAGGTTTCAAGCATAGCTCTCTGGCAGTGACCGATAGTTAGATAGTGTTTCCGTAGTACACACCTGCCTTGTGCACCATCTACTCCAGGACTATGTTGAAGAATTCATATGACAGCGTATTTCCTTGTCTAAGCCCTGAGCATGTTTCAAACAACTCGGATGAGGTGGTTACCCATTTGCACTGTGTATTGTTTAGTGTCATGCGCACAGATGGATCATTTTGTTCGAAATCCTGAATTCAGACAGCAGCTTTGAAGTCGATGAATTTGAAGTCCGGGTTTGCTCAGTGTGAATATTTGGTTCTATCGTTTTTCCTGCCAGGCCTAAAGCCACACTGGTACGTGACCGATTATTGTATTGCAGAACGGTTTAAGACGCTCACCCCAACGGTACGTTGAATAAAAATTTTGCATGCAAACATTAAGCATGGATATGCCACCGTAGTTTTTGCATAACATAGGATCGCCTTTTTTGTAGATGGGGCATATGGAGCTTATCGAATTAGTCAGTGGGCATGCATTCTTCCTCCCACACTTTCTCGATGACCTGGTGCATGCGGTTCATCAAAACACCTCTTCCATATGTTCCGGATGCTCGATGCTCTTTCTCTCCTTCGCAGGGTCTTTTTATCATTTCTCTTACTTACCAGAGACTAATCTAGAATTCTTCGGATGTGCGATTCGATTTAGTGCACTTAGTCCTGATTTGAGTTGGCGAGCAAATTGATTGGTTGGCGGTTCGGTTTGATCTTCCGTCTAATGCTGCTTATCACCGTATTATACGAGCTAGAGTAAAGTCGATTTATCGGAGGCTGTAATCTGTTGTAAGATCGTGAAGGCTGTGATTTCCATCGACGAAAGATGTTTTTCTTTCTGTTTTTTTTCGAGAACAGTTTTGACGTCATAAACTGGACAGGCTCAGTAGGCACTATCCGTCAGGATGTCGTAAAAATCTCCTTTGCTAGACTCATCAGCATCAGCGGTAGAGGCAACTATACATATTAAACTATTTTCTTGTAATGTGGCCTTGATGCGGATTACAACGATCACTAATTGGCTTGAAATGAGGAACTTTGGACCTAAGCCGATTTCCCACTACTCGATGAATCGCCATCCAAATAAGAAAATTCTTTGATAACAGTTGTAAATAAATGTCGCAATTTTTCATTTTGTTGTTCCTGATCCTAACGCTCAAATTTCCTGCATCGCAGTTATGTCTGTCTTATTCTGCGTGAGGGCAGGTTCAAGCTTTTGAGTTGCACCTGGAGTGTCTAGTATTCTAATATTATAGGTGCAAACTCTCAATTCATAGTCCGTTGTCGTCGTAATTATCCAAGGCTCATCATGTCTACGTGGTTTTTGAAAAGACAAGTGGTTTCGTATAATATGTAGTCATGTTTGCGGTAGCTTTATTTCTTCCTGGCAACAACTTCCTTCCCTCACGGCTCGAAATTTATTGAGTTTCCCAGATTGGTGATGATTAAAGATTTGCACGACACAAGCGTGTGTCCCATTAAGGCCGGTATTTCAACAGACAGGTCCCGGAGGACAATTTGACCGAATGATCGGTTTTCGTACATTAGGAGGCATAGAGTGTTAACACTTTTCAACCACTAATGTCTCGATGAAAAGTGAAAAAAAATATGGACTGAGAACACAGACTTGTCTGATTCCAGAATTCGACTGAAACCATTCTGAAAAACATTAGTTTCACCCTGTACTGATTCTTTAATTTACTTTGCAGAATTTAGCCAGTTCGAAATGACCGAACATTTTCTTCGGCGGAAATGAAAAATTCACTGACGTTGCATATTTATAATTGTCTTTTTTGACCTTTTTTCAACCGTCTAAATTGTCCGACGCATAGGAATCGAGCCCTACAAATTCGTGTATAGGAATCACAACACATAAATGACCAGCTGCAACATGAATCTTTGAACCAAATGACCAGCTGCAACATGAGTCTTTGAACCAAATCTTTGAACCAAATGTAGGTACTGCCTGTTTTATTTGAAATCAATTCCTTATCAAATAAATAAACTCATCAAGCCGCCACTTTGGTTGGTGGGTTTAATGGAGAAATGTTCATATCTTCATAGAAAGAACATTTCCGCCAATTATTCCAACCACTCAACAGAATAACTCAATTAATCTGTTAAAACGTCCAATTTGCAAGAAACTTTCATGCAAGGAACACCGCTATCCTCTTCCTGTCATTAAAGATAGCGGTGTTACAACGTTCCACCAAAAATGAACAATAAACAAAGATCATGTTTTCTCTAAACCATTGCCACAAACCAACCCTTCCATTTGAACCCAAGTAGTTCCTCATTCCTCAGAGCTCGCAGACTAATGGCATTACATTGTCATGTCATCGAAGCCCACAAAGTCTAGAGTCTGAATCTAGCAAAATTCCAATGAGGCAAGTTTAAGTTCGAAACTTTTGACAATCTATGAGTGCGCGGATCTCATAGTTCAAGTACAAGAGTTTGGGTTCGCCATTCCATTACCTTCCGCTTTGCTATGAAGTCTGTCCCTTCCCCATCATCGTCGTCATCACACATGACGATGGCGATATCCCACGTTACATGATTATTGCTTCTCAAATGGCTTCGCATCACCTTTTGTCATCTCCCCCCTTCCAAACAAAGAATATTGATATCGAGAGTCAATAAATCTTTACGGGCATCATAAATCAATGGCCAGTGCTTATAAATCTCTATTCTCTGGAAAACACAAAAAGGTTTTCCTTGTTGTACCATCATCGGTTCCTATATTGAGCTATTGTTCTTGTGTGACGAACGATGAGAAATTTTCATATAAGGATCTTCAATTTAGAAATGTTTCTTCATCTAATCAAGGTAACTAATGAACTAGTTGATCTGCCAATAGAGGGAGTACTTGTCGTTGTTTGGGGCTGTTCGCATATGGGATGAAGATGACAGTTGAACTCGAACTTGGGCGCCATTGTTATTTTGAAAAATGCAATTATATTTGTTTGTCTACATTGTTTGCTGGTCGCTCATGTCGCTTTGGCGAAAACCCTTTCTGCGAGAGTTCATCTAACAAAGTCCATAAAGAGGTAGGCGAATTAATAGACTTAAAGCCACTTAGCTATCTCACTTTGATGCGGTGGAAGTTGTTGTCCATATACAGAATTGCATTCGGTTAGTGGCGGCCGAGATGGCATGGTGGCGTTGGACGATATAGAGAAGCCTCTATCAGTTGAAAAGTCTTTGATGGTTGCCGGCAAACTCCAACGCAAATCGAATGTTTTCTGTGGATTTATCTTCATTTGTGTTTTTTTTTTTTTTGTTCAACGTGCGGGTGATGGGTTATGCTAATGCATAGTGAGGACTTTCTCTTCCGGCTACATTTGCTTACACGATAGTTGTAGTGGATTAGGATGGGCTCTAGGCCTCATTAGCGCAGACACTGACAATTAATAAAACAACAATCGCAGGAATGTACTGTTTGAATCATGATATCTGATTAAGAAAAGTGCATACAGACCGAATCTAAAGACACATAGCTATGTAATTTCATTTGAAGTTGCATTAAGGTTGTACTGATTGTTTGCTCCCTTAAAATTTGAGCCTATCATTCCATATCTATAGCGCCAAAGTATTTTGTTTATAGGGTTTTCAATGTTGAGAAGATAAGCGAAGCAATGAGAACGATCTTCTGAAAAAATCCAACAAGCGTTTCCAGCTAATCCTTAGCTAGCTGATGTCTCCATTTTGGCACACCAAATTGGTTGAGGTCCTCTGGCACTAGCACTTGTGTGCTCCACCAGATTCGCAGTCTTCCTCTTCCTGTGACGTCCTTTTGGATTCGATTCGAAGACTATGAGTCGGAACAATATTTTCCATTCGCTCTACATGACCCAACCTTCTAAGCCGTTAACCTTAACTTTTTAGTTAGGTCATGACGCTGAACAGCTCGTACAGTTCTTTTTTGATTTTCTGCTCTTTTCTCCATTCATGCAGACGGAACCAAAAATCACTAGAAGAATTTTGTTCGTGTTTTCTATCTGGTGATTTCAGCGCTGGTGTCGTTGTCTGAGCTTACAGCGCATCCAAGGTAGACACAGTCCTTAAACCCTTAAATCCGTCTATATTGACGTTGACTCCAAGATGTCGATGTTGCTTATCCTTTCTTGCTGGCAGCATTTATTTGGTCTTGCCCTCGTTAACCACTAGATCCATCTTTTTGGCCTCCGTCTCAAGGCTCAAGGAGAACGCTCCACTGATATCACGCTTTATTCTTCCAATTATGTCAATATGGTTTGAATATCCTGGTAGCTGGACGGACGTTTGAAAGATTGCACCTCTGTGTTGTTTTCAAGAATGATGTTGAAGAAATCACATGTCAGTCAATCGACTTATCTAAAACCTTTTTGACATCAAATGCATCTGTGAGGTTTTTTCCAATTATGATGGAGCACCGTGAGTTTTTCGTTGTCATTTTACACAGACGGACGAGTTTTTCTGGGATGCCATAACTAGATATTGCTCTATATTATAGTTGGTCCCAATAGACGCTGTCATACGCGGCCTTGGAATCGATGAAAAGGTGGTAGGTATCGATTTGAAGTTCCTTGGTCTTCGCCAAGATCTTCCGTAGAGCGAATATTTGATCGATAGTAGACTTTCCGGGTCTAAAGCCACACTGGTAAGGACCTATCAGGTTGTTGACGCAAGGCTTCAAACGTTCACACAACACACGGCACACAAGATCTTATAGGCGATGTTAAGGATACTTATACCCCTGTAGTTGGTGCAGTTCAGGGGATCTCCTTTCTTGAGGTTCCATTCTTCGGGCATGCTTTCCTTCGACCAAATTTTGCAGATGAGCAACGGTAGATGGTGCATAATCCTAACCAAATAATCTCCAGCTACGTTGTACAGTTTGGCAGCTAGCCCGTCTGCTCCAGCGGCTTTGTTCATCTTAAGCTTAGATATCGCTATCCTCACTTCGTCAATGTCAGGTGGGTGGAATTGGTGGTCTGTTAGACCCAAATTGAATGTTTCTATAGCCGTGTTTTATTGGGAACTCAGCTTAGCTTAGCAATAAGGAATTCCAATTAAACGCTTTACTCAGCTTTAAACTGAGTTTCTACTTAATATTTAAAAGTTGTTACCACCCTGCAATCAAGAATGTCAAAACCTGTCACAGAAAAAAATATCATGGTGATAGTGATGGGCGCATTCGAACGATTTAATCGATTCAAGAAACTATTAAATATCATTCGATTATGCACTGTGAAATCATTCGGATGATTTCTTAAACCTACTAGTACCGCAACAACAGCTACTTATTAGTATTCGATTGAAAATAATCGATTATAAGCATCCTCTTGAAAATAAATCGAATTAATAGGAGCATTTTTTGAATGACGACTATTAGTATTCCAATGAAAATAATCGATTATTAAATCCTCTTGAAATAAATGGAATTACTACGAGCAGTTTTTGAATGACGACTATTAGTATTCCAATGAAAATAATCGATTAATAGCATCCTCATGAAAATAAATCGAATTATTACGAACAGTTTTTGAATGACGACTATTAGTATTCCAATGCAAATATCGTTATTAACATCCTCTTGAAAATAAATCGAAATTACTACGAGCAGTTTTGAATGACGACTATTAGTATTCCATGAAAAATAATCGATCATTAGCATACTCTTGAAATTAATCGAATTACTACGAGCAGTTTTTAAATGACGACTATTAGTATTCCAATGAAAATAATCGATTATTAGCATCCTCTTGAAAATAAATGGAAGTTACTACGAGCAGTTTTGAATGTCGACTATTAGTATTCCAATGAAAATAATCGATTATTAGCATCCTCTTGAAAATAAATCGAATTATTACGAACAGTTTTTGAATGACGACTATTTAGTATTCCAATGAAAATAATCGATTATTAGCATCCTCTTGAAAATAAATCGAATTACTACGAGCAGTTTTTGAATGACGACTATTAGTATTCCAATGAAAATAATCGATTATGAGCATTCAAATGAAAGTCATCGATTATTAGTAGTATTCGAATGAAAAAAGATCGAATTATGATTATTACGAGCAAGTACTTGATTGACGACTGTTAATATACGAGTGATAAACAACTAGTACTATTATCAAGTTTGGTGCTTACAATTAAGAATTTTCAAGCTAACATTTTGTAATTCGAATGACCACTCGATTATTCAAATCAGTCGAATAATTTTGTCTCGATTATTGAAATCATACCATTATGCTCACCACTAGCTCAAAAATCCCATTTGGTTCTGCCAACATTTAGATTAAAAAAAAAATCATATTTGGCTCACTCTAGCGTCGAGTAACCGGTACTTTATCTTGTGTAAATTCCTAACTTAAATTCCTAACTTATTTTTACTCAGCTTTCGGTTGTTGTTGTTTGACATGTAATTCCTATTGCTAAGCTAAGCTGAGTTCCCAATAAAACAGGCTTATATAACTAGGGGAATTTTACTCGCCATCGCCATCATACAGCCTGGAAAAGTGGTCTTTCCATATCCTCAGCACTGACTTTGGTTCCACTACGATGTTAACATGCTGGTCTCTACAGTCTTCGTTTCGGGGTTTATAAGCCTTGGAGGTTTGTTTTACCTTTCGCGCGCTTCTCATGCTCCCTTTTTTTCTTTCTGAGAAGTTTGTTCTCCTCTCTCCTTTGAGCTCTACTCACGAGCTGCTTGTGTCCTTCTTTGCAGCGCCGCTTTATATGCCTGGTAGTGTCCGTAGCTTAGTGGTTGCGTTGGCTGCTAAACAGAACGCAGTGGGTTCGAGTCCTACTCACCAATAATAGTTTTTATTTCATCTTTCACGGGCACTGAATCTTGCGAAGAACTGACAAAACTTACAAGAGTATTAATCTGTCATGAAAAAGTGCTTCTGAATTTGCCGTTCGGAATCGGCGTTAAATTGTAGGTCCCCTCAATTCTTCACACGCACCCAGAAAATTGTTGATGAGAGTAAGCCACTTAGGCCTTGGCTCTTCAAGAGCTGTCGCGCCACTCTATTTATTTATATGCCTCTTGTTTAGCTGCATGGCTCACCGGCACTCATCGTCAAATCAAGGCTTTGGTTGTAGTGGCCGTGGCAGCATCTCAGATGGCTGCTTGGCAGTGTTGCCACGGGCTTTCTAAATTTTTGTTGGCAGCAAAAGACTTCTGAGGAGATAGGTCTAGTCGGTGTGAGCGCAGATGATGGGTTATGTTGGTGAATTAAACCTTTAGGGGATTGTTATGATGCGCTCATTCACAGAGTCGAAACTCAAGACCTTCCTCCTGAGTCGAATCCCAAGTGGTCTGTTAATGGACCTAAATTTCAAGTACAAAACCGAAATTCGTCGTCATTAAATCATCTGCGTGGGTCGTCATCATTAAATCCATCCGTATTCGGCTTGTTGGTGGTTGGAGTATCAGATCATTAATTTAACTCCAAAGACAACGAGCCGGCCAAACGGCTCCTTATAGGCCTGGGCTGTGACCTGTGAATATGTCGTAGCAGCCCTATAGAAGGTGTACTGTTCATGCATTAGTTCATCCTGACTAGAACTGTAGATGCCAGCGTTGATTCCATTTGGGTAATTTCTCTGCTGCCACCTGTATACCTTAGAGGGCACATACCCCCTTCCCCTCTCTCATTGCTGGCATCAAGAATTTCCCACTGAGGTTGGAAACCAATCTTCGGTTGAGGTTCAAGGCATCCCATGTATACCTCGGGGAGGTGGAGAGTAGTATAGTTGGTAGGCAGAGGTTTCTCTGGATGCTTGTGTCCTCTTGAATGCACCGTGTTTACCCTTCGAACATCCATACGCATACATGTTTCAAAATAGAGAAGACTGTAGAAATCTATCGCCAACAAATGAAGTTTTGTCAAAATTTAAAATCAATCGTGCATCGTGATAAATGATAATAATGCGATCGATTGGTTAAGAACGGTAAGAAGGCGAAGGTAACCAACAATTCTTATTGAATGCAGGTCTGTCAACGCTTAGAGACTATTGTGGCAGTGTCATGAACCCTGTTTTTTTCTAGTCGCTGTCTGGAATTTGAAAAACTAGCAAATTATACGCGGCATTAAGAAAACGCAAAGAGGCATAACTTTATCATCAATATAATCCCTAATCCCCTTACCTATAATTTCAATTATTGTCCTGTCAAACTGACATAAGTTAATAAAGAATGTAAGAAACGTGATTGTTAGATACAAAAAAATACCAATTATGATTTGAATTTCAACTGGAAGCATTGCAGCCCAACAAACCACGCATCCCGCTCAATGAACAACAACAAAAGACCTCCAAGGAAAAACGAACAGTTCAAACTGCATCGCAACTTGATTTCCTTCTTCTTCAAAACTTCAAATGAATCTAACGTTTTGTTGTCTTCTTTTATATGTGTATGGACTTTTGTTCGTCTTATTCTGACATTTCACACATACTGAGCAATATCCATTTGCACTTTTCACTTATTATTGTTAGCGGAATCAAATGTTGCCTCAAGGAAAATCAAATGCACTATGATGATAATGACGAGTGATTTGCACACACATTAATGCCAGCAATTTTCTAGTCATGTTAACTCTAGTGTGACTAAGCAAACACATAAAAACAAAAAGCAGAAACAAAAAAATCAAGTTGAATGCACAATGCGCTCAACATCATTTTGTCCGACATTTTATATGATTTGTTTTAGAATTAATTTGCTGCTTTGTTGTTTTCGGTTTTTGTGGATTTTGATTTTCCAATTGAGTTGCACTCATAATTATTATTATGCAAGCAGTGTGCCTTGAAGTTCTTCTTGAATGCATTTTCTGGTCAATTATAATGGGAACAACGTCTTTCAAAAATATTGCGTTTGTTTCTTTTGCGTTTACATTTTACTAAATTTCGAACATAAAGAAAAACATTGCATTTAATGTTGTAATTTTTAGTGTTCTTGTTCGTGGAATATAGAAAAAAATATTACAGAAATTCGTAGAATTTTTCACTGCTAACAAGCATGGAGAAAATCTAAAAATTAATTTTATTTCTTACTTCATTCAATTTTGAAAGGATAACGTGATTTTAGATTGAAGAAGAAGTTTTTGTCTTTCATTATTCAGAGATGAATAATAGGGGAAACGTATTTTCGAGGAAAATTACCTTTTTACGGAACATTACCACATATTTCGAGTTTTCTTACTCACCGTCACCTGCCGTGCTTATTAAATAACATGCGCACTCAAGGGCTTTTTTCTGTACCCTTTATTAGCCAATAGCACAGTCCGACTAGTGCCATATTATTTTAAAGGCACGTGCCTAGGGGCGCACGGGCGCAGTAATTTTGAAAAGTGTCAAATAATGCGAGTTCAAACGTGGTTGTTGAACTAGCAAACTCATGAACTCGAACCGCACTTGCCACTTTTGTTAAAATAAAAATCGGTCCTAAGAAATTCCACTTACTTCATTCTACAGGCAAATATCTTCTCAAACAATATGCTCTAGAATCAACAAATGCTAGATGGTCACAGGCTCACAGGGTACCACCTGCCTAGCAACCAAACAAATATGGCCAAGCAAAGACATAAAACGGTCAAAAGATTCCTGAGCAGACAAAGAATAAACTCCACAGTTGGAGTCATAACAGGACACTGCCCTATAGGTAGACATGCTTTGAGGCTAGGGGTCTACGCAGACGACTCCTGTAGAAGCTGCATGAACGAGGAGGAAGAGGAAACAGTCCAACATCTTATATGTACTTGCCCGGCGCTCTTCAATAGAAGGAATTACTATCTCAGTAATCCCCTCTACGATAATACCAGTGAACTGGCAACGGTCGACAAAAGAGGTCTCTCTAATTTCGTTAAAAGTACAAAATGGTTTGTTTACGTTCATTACTCTCCTATGGTATCACAATGGACCCTTGAGGTCTAAGTGAGTCAACAACATCTAGATAGCCACTCCAACTCCACCCAGAAGGGTTTACTTATTTGGTTTGCCAACTCCGCAATTGACTAAGCTTCCTTCTAATTTTGTTAAGTGTTTTTGAATATTGATTTTACTTATTGTACGGGCAAATAACCTAATGGTTGAAACTCATCAGCGGATGGCAAAGATTTGACGGATTAAAACCCTTATATTTTCTAGATTGATTTTCGGGGCAATCTGATTTGCGGACCGAGTTGCAACTCGGTTTTCATAACAACCAACTCGAGTTAACTTGGATTACAAAATTTACGGTTCGGCAGTCGGCACATCATTAACTAAAATATTTCAAACCGAACCCGTAAGATCTTTTGGACAATACTAATTGATCTCACGTAAACTTAGACTCTTTTTCCTTGGCCCCCATTTCAACGCGGTGCAGCGGTTTCAGCCAAACTATACTACTAGATATTTTTAATATAGGGGCGCCGATGCGATGCTTGCCTATGGCGCCCTCAACGTTTAATCCGCCACTGAGTCCGACCATCAGGAAATGGACAGAGGATTTGATAGGCTGTGTCGGTGTACATTGGCATTGAATATTGCAATGTCTGGAAAAGACAGAGTCACATTCACGTAGTACGGCTAAAGAACGGTTCTCTTGTCTTTATAGTACATCCTTACGTGGACTTTAGGTTGAACTGATGAGCATTCCAAGAAGTGCGAGTTTAACGAGTGAATTGTTAAGGGGAACAATTTAACTGGCAATTTCACTTACCGTTCAAGTAATTAAAGAACAGAGAAGGACACGAAACGTTACGACGCACGATGTTCCAACGAAGTGAATAAGCCAGTGATGTCTCTATCAGCAATCATTCTTAGAGCTCGTTTTTGAACACAAAATATGCGGGTTAGCACCAGTTCAGAGATGGGAGATGAACGCAAGCTTTCTATGGATAAAAGTTTTAAAGATAGAAGCCAGATCAGACGATGAGACAAATTTCGAGAATCTCGAGATATTCGGTCTAAACAACGAAAGTGCTACTCCTGTTCAATGTAAATTGGGTAATATATAACTCGTTTCAACGATACAAGACAGCATAGGGTTTTTGAAGCATTTAACTCAACGCGGTTTTGCCTTTCCCATTGTATAGGGTTATCCATTTTGGGGTTTCAAAAGTAAACGTAAGTAAAACACATGCTTACTCACTTACTTATGGTGACGCGACGTTACAGTCCAGGTCGGACCAGGGCTTCATCCAACGAACTTCTCCAGCAAGCTCGGTCCCTAGCTAGCTGTCTCCAGTTTCGCACGCCAAGTTGGTTCAGGTCCTCTACCACCTGTGTGCTCCACCGGAGTCGCGGTCTTCCTTTTCTGTGACGTCCTTCCGGGGTGGATTCGAAGACTCTACGAGGCGGAGCATCTGTCTAGGTCAGTGTCGCTGAACTGCTCAGTTGTTCTTCGTTGAATCTTCGTCTCCATTCTCCATTTATGCAGACAGGATTGAGGATCGGGCATACGATGCTGAGGTTCCATTCATCGGGCATGCTTTCCTCCGACCAAATTTTATGAGCTGGTGCATGCTCCTCACCAAATCATCTCCAGCTGCTTTGTACAGTTCGGTGGCTAGCCCGTCTGCTCAAGCAGACCACCACGCGAATTGTTGCAAACACAGCTTCTTTTGAGGTAATTTTCGACTACTATTTGACACTTATTGGGCGGTATTTCAGCTATAACTTGACGAATGTTGGTTTTTAAGTGCTCAAGATTTGAAGGTTTATCTGTACAAACACGGTCTTTCTTTCGCGCAGCCCCACAACAAAAGTCCAGCGGTGTCAAATCGCTGGCTCCAGTTGTTGTGTGAACTTGACTTTATATGGAAACACGCCATAATGTGCCGTTAGACAGTTCTTATTCCTGAGAACGATGAGGAATCTACACAATCGGGTCTTCGGCAACACTTTCACTTACAGCTGCGATATTTTAAGTGGTACGAGGGAAAAGATGATGCACAGTTTCTTCAAATTTCTTCACAATTTTGCTAATCGCTTGCGTAGTTGGACGATTATGTAAACCATAATTTCCTCTTAAAGCACGACATGTGCCTATGGTAGGAGAGG
>CAKKXW010000001.1:88326470-88341683 GCA_920937365.1 Sphaerophoria rueppellii
ACTCATATGAATATATCTTTGGGCCTCGCTCGGTGGCAATAGCCCAAAGATTTATAGCCTTGCGATCGTAAATTGTTTTTACTTTCGGACCATTTGTAGCATGATAATATTCCTTCCGCATGTGTCGAAGTCGTAGTCATAGACATGGTAATGGTATCTGCTTCTCCTGCAGGACGGAAGCATATTTTTCGCTGGAGATAGACATACATGCATAATTTTTATAATTCTGTTTTTCTTCTTTATTTTACTGCTATACACGAATGACAATTACGTTGTAACTAGCGTCTTTGAGTTACTGCGAGAAGGGCGGTGTGTGTGTATGGAAACGATTATCGGGCAAATAATTTATAGCTGCCTCAAAGTGGGCATTTGCATAAGTGATAATCGAGGAAGGTGTAGCTAGTTAACAAGTTTGTGTGACAGCAACGTATTTTAATGACTGATGAATAAATTATGCAAACGAAGTCTTGTATTAAATAATTGGTCTCCAGGACTTGATGCACTGGTGAGCTTAGAAACTGGTAACAAATTTTAGGAAAAGCGTGGAATGGCATTTCGGGAATTCGAACACAATCTAAATTCTTAGAATCTCGATAAGCAACATTAAGATCGAGGAAGGAACTTAAACCAGTCCAAAGTTGTCAGTTTGATTCTTCTTGATTTATTAATTGCGAAGTTATCAAACTCAAGAAAGTTACTTCAAGAAAAGGTAAAATCAATCACTTCTTTTTTATATGAACTTATCAACTCGACTGATTTCATAAAAAAGCAATTGCTTTTTTGGAATTATTTGAACGAGGAATTATTTTCTTCGTTCTACATGTTTCTCATTACTTGGTGTCTCCTTAAATTTCTGTGTGGGGCGTGGCATACTTCAGGGCTGTTAGAAAAATTTTAAAAAGTATCAGATTTCGGTCTTCTTATTCCTCGTAACTGTGTTCTCTGATGGACGAACAGGAGTAGCTCATTGTCAGGCAGGATTGTAGCGATCAAATCAAGTTTAGGTAAAAATGTTGCGGTAAAGTAGTTTGCAGTCATATGGCTTGCGGTCTTTCGGTTTGCGAGATTTTGGTTTTCCGTCTTTCGACCGCAACCCAATATGGTGACTGAAAAAACATAAAAAAAATTATTCACATTATTCGGTGTCCATCATCCAATTCAGGCTACAAGAAGTTGGTGATCATCGACCTATAGCAATCGCCGTTTTCGGTGAAGGTGATGGTTTGGCCTTATCATTGTCGAAGAAGTACGGAACGATGACGTCTCTAGTCCCCGAAATCCACACCAAACAGTTACTTTATTTGGATGCATTGGCACCTCGTGAACCTCGCGTGAATTGGTGTCGACCCAAATCCGTCAATTTGTCTTATTCACGTATCCTACTTACCCTTACTTACTTATGGTGGCGCTACAGTCTAGGTCAGAACAGGGCCTCATCAAAACAACCTCTCCAGCCAGCTCGGTCCCTAGCTAGCTGTCTCCAGTTTTGCACGCCAAGTTTGCTCCAACTGAGTCGCAGTCTTCAATTTCTGCGACGTTCTTCTGTGTTGGATTCGAAGATTCTTCGGTCCGGAGCATTGTTTTCCATTCGCTCTACGTGACCCAGCCATCTAAGTCGTTGGACCTTAACTTTTCTGGCTTTCTGGTGATTGTTGCTGAACAGCACTATACATTAGGACCGGGATGATCAGGGTTTTCTACAGTGACATTGCTCGAGAGAGGATTTTACTACTCAATTGCCTTCTAAGTCTAAGGAAGCAGCGATTGACAAGAGTGATCTTTCGTTTGATTGCAGCGCTGACGTTGTTGTGTGAGCTTATAGCGGATCCTAGATAGACGAAGTCCTTAACTAAGTCGAAGTTAAATCTATCTATATTGACGTTGGCTGCAAGACCTTGATGTTGATAGCATTAACTTGGTCTTGCCTTGCCCCCGCTAACTGCTAGTCTCATCTTCTTGGCCTCCATCTCAAGACTTACGAACGCTCCACTGATATCATACTCTGTGTTCTTCCAAGATTGTGTCTCTGGTGTTGACTGACGTTCAACACAATCTTCTCAAGAGCGATGTTTAAGAAATGACAGTCCAACGCCTTACCTGAATCCTTTTTTGACATCGAAAGATTCCGTAAGCTCGTTTCCAACCTTGATGGCGCAGCGTGAGTTCTCCAACGTCACAAAAGAACGAGCTTGGCAGGGATGTCAAAACTAGACATTGCTCTATAGAGTTCGATGAAAAGGTGGTAGATATCGATTTGAAGTTCCTAGGTCTTCTATCCAAGATCTGCCGTAGGGTGAATATTTCATCGGCATGGTTTTTCCGGGGCTGAAGCCACACTGATAAGGGCTTATCAGGTTGTTGACGAAGGGCTTCGAATGTTCACACAGCACGGCAGACAAGATCTTACTTTCTCTTACGATGTTTAAGAGACTTATACCTCTGTAGTTATTGAAATTTTGGGGATCTGCTTTCTGCATACTATGCTGAGGTTCCATTCATCGGGCATGCTTTCATCCGACCAAATTTTGCAGATGAGCAATGAGCTGGTGCATAGTCCTTACCTTATCATCTCTAATCATATCTTCGCTTCGTCAATGTCGGGTGGGTGGAATTGGTGGTCTGCTCCACCCAAACTGAATGGTTCGTATAGCTGGCTGAATGTTGCTCTTCATCGCCATTATACAGCTTGAACAAGTGGTTTTTCCATATCCTCAGCATTGACTGTGGTTCCACTATGATGTTCCCATGATATTGACGTACCCCCTCAACCAAAAATGGGCATCATCCCGAAATTGGGATCAACTTCCAACTGCTCCAACACCCAATTAACGAAAACCCGACGCTCCATAACTCCTGGGTCAATTATATTTTGTATGGGTGCAGGCCCAAAATCCCGACGCAAAATTCGTCATGTTGAGATCTGCGGCAGACCAAGTTTTTGTGAGCGATGCCTCGGATTCTGCTGGGCACATGTTGCTAGGCATAATGATTTGCGTTTAGTGACTGATATACAACGCTGTTATTTCAGAAGGTGGAGGAAATATCTAATATGGCCACCACGAGCTGTCAAAATATTGTAAAAAAAAAACTTTGAAATATGTCACCCAAGTCGTATAGCAGTATTTGGCTAGGGGTCATCATCGCCGTAACATGGGTTGAAGAAGTATTCATACTCATCATCGACTGTGATTCTATTACATACCGAATGTCCTCCGTACGACAAACTCAAACTCAGCGATTAAACAAGGAAAGCACCCGGAACACATGAACCTTATAGCTTGAAGTGATGCTGCAAAATTTCGTATTATAATTGATATCTTTGCTTCCCTGGGGGCTGTTGATTCTTACTATTTGTCGGCAATTTTATAGTCCTTGGTAATGTCGAATTGTCTTATTTTAATTGGACCACTATGGACCACTTGGACCATAGGTTTATGCCTATCGATGCCTTCTTAAGTACTTGATAGTCAATGCAATTTATCATATGCTATAAATATTTTATTGACAAAACGTTTTTATACATTTCTGGGATCTCTCAATCTCCAACTGCAACTTCATAAATAATTTCTATGGTCTAGTCAATATGCATTCAGCAATGTATAATCCAATATGAACGTCCATCGCCTCTATTTAATCTGAGCCCAAGTCAGCTTAATGCCCATCTTCCTGTTGCTCCAGCTGCTGCTGCTGCTTCTAAGCCATACGTTGTCGTCGCTCATCGGGTGTTAGAATAAATTTCCTCAGCCAAACCGAAGGCTTGGCGGAGCCCTAGGCTAAGATTTCTCTTATTTCCTAAGAACTCGAACTCAAAGGTATTTTTAATAATTTCAACGCGGTAAATTCTAGGAAGAGAAAAGCCAGCCAGCAGCCACTTGGAGAGTTGAGGAAATTTTGATTTTGTATTCAGTGTGGGATACAATCGAAAAACACAGCTTCAAGGCAAATTTCAAACTAAGTTCTTTGTTTTGTTTGTTCTTTATGAAGCCACGGCGCGGCGGCCGGCAGTGGCGCAGAAAGAAAAACCTCCTCCACTTCAATCTAAAAGAAAATGCGGCAGCAACAGCGGATCATTAGCGTAGACAAAGAGCAGCTATATTTTCCCGTACTCACCACATCCCTATCCATCCGACTACGACGATGTCGACCGAGTCGAAAGTCGATCTAATCCAATGGTGGTCCAAGAGAGTAACACAGACAATTAGCGGAGTCATGATCCAAGAAAATGGAAATGTCTCAACCGAGCGATTTATTATAGCTAATCCAAGTGGTATTGCAGCGAAGCACACACTTCCTCAATTACACTATACTTTGAATGACTGCAACTCTGAGACTTGGGGTTTGAGATTCGAGAGTCGTGCTTCTGCTGGTGATGCTGGTGGAACTTAAAAGACGCCCACTCTTCTGTTTTCCATCTGCAAGAGGAGCACGATGGAACACTCATGCACAGACACAGAGCACCTGGACTAAAACTCTTGATTCTATATGACGATGACGACGATAGCGACCATAGCTTGGTGCAGTAATCGATGTCTCTCATAAAAGATACATATTGCTATTATTTGCCTAACGACTTGTTGTTCATGGACGAGATCGAGTTTAGAGTTTAATCGGTTATGGAAGACTTCGAATATGCCATCGAAGCTAAAATGCATGTAAATAAGGATCGATTCGTATACATATTCTCCTCCAAGATGCAATCGGCTTTTCTCAAAATGTGTACATGTAAAACTAACTGCATTTCCTGGTTTATTGAACGTTGCTGGCGCGATTGGCTGTAATTTAGATTACAAATTGTTTGGAGTACCAAGTAGAGTCGATTGGTGCAAAGTCATGAAATGTTCGCATCGTGTCATGTTAGCAATGGGGAAAATAATTTAAAGATGGGTCGCCCATTTTTGCAGAGAAGAGACAGTTTTCAAGTGATAGTAAAATCCTGAGGATTTAATGATAATAGAGATGTGAGAGTGTCACATTTGTTGTAATTTATGACGTTATTGAAGTTGTGTTTTTTCTGAAGGTGTTATTCCATTTCGGTAAGTCTTCCTTCGCATTTTCCGTCATCCAATGTTGGAACTCAGCAATTGACATTTGTTTCGAAGAAATACTGATAACTGGAACCTTCCGCTATTAGGTCCGTTCGCTTACACCAATTACTGCCTAATACTCACAGACAAATGGTTTTCATTTACTCAAGTTTTTCTGTAATTTCTGTCAATTGTGCAGGACCTAGGACATTAATTATTGTGATGCTTGTTTTCTAAGGCTGAGGTATGCTCACATGCTCAGTCTGCCCAGGGTGTTCTCGACAAAGCACATAACGTCATGTTGAAGATCCAAACCAAATAACACAACCACCCTTAACTATACCCTATTCATATAATACCACAGCAAGGACAAATTGACAAACTGCTTCCTGGTTCTCATGGCTTTCGATATGTCTTCGACCCGCCCAATGAATCAAACAATAAAGTGAGTCTTTTTGAAGTTGGACTCTTGTTCACAGTGACGGTTGTGAAATAAGCGGTTGAGCCACAAGCTTCTGTTAGCGAGCGGCAATACTCCACTGAATAAACGTTGGCTTCTGCCAGATTTTTGACATACTTAGAAGGAGTGATCAAAGAATAAACTGAGTCTAGTCAAAATCAGACTCTTATTACTATTCGCGGTCAAACCGGTGAAATAGACGGTTGAGCAATAACTACTTCCGTTTGTATATTTACCAGAATAAAATAGAAGCTCCAGGAAGCTCTAAAAAATGAGCGCCTTACGTCCTTCCCTTAAAAAATAAACAGGATGCTAGTGCTAGCTAGAGCAAACTTCTCAGGCGTTCACTCTACCGAAGCGGAGTAGAAACTGATTTTCTTTGGCGACAAAACTTTTTCTCATAGATTTTTCTATCGATGTTGAGTGTGAATCATATTACATCCAAATCATTATCATGTGTTGTCTTTTGTGTTTTCGAATTGTTGTTTCTTATTGTTGTGTTCGGTAGTTTTCGGTTGCTGCTTTTCTTTGTTTTACGCAGTTCTTTCCACGGGTGGATTTACGCAGGTTATTTGCAATGGACCGGGCCGGTTGTATATTTTAAGTTTTGAGGTTTTACGGTGGGTCCGCTTTTGAATTTTGCCTAACAAAATAAATTGGCTGTAACGCTTCGTTACACAATGTTTCCCCTATTTCCAATATTTCAAACCAAATCTTTCTTGAGGTAGATTTGAGATGTTCTACAAAACTGGAGAAAAACACTAAACTTCAATTAAAAACGTAATGATTCTTTCATCAAGAACTAACTTCTAAATTTTATTATTCTCATTTACATTTCTCTGATGTTAGTATAGATCTAGTGCTTTGTTATCACTTCTTTGGTTAAAGTACGACGCTTTCTGTTCGGTGTTTTTGTATAGGCCTTGGAATGTTGACCAAAAGGGCCACTGGTGGCCCACAAAACAGCAGGTATTTATAATCCCTGGTTGAACTGAAACAGCACTAAGAATCTCTGGTTGTTCTGCAGGTACTAGTACGGCCCCTAGTGGCACGTCAGTAATGAAAAGTTTTCGATCCCCGAAGAAAATCATACTGTATACGTCGGTGGACAAACAACAAATGCATTTTGTATGGGAATGGAAATTTAATGTAATCTGATTCATGCAATTTCCGTTCCGATGAAACTAAAAATTCAGAACCGGCTGAAGCTCTGCAGTGTTATCGTTAACTTTTGGTTTGACGATGACCTCGCTTAGCTCCACAACTCGCGAAACAGTAGAAGAAACAGGTATCTGGTACCACTGAAACAGCAGGCCAAAGCTCTGGTAAATCTTTAGGTAAAAGTACGGCCTCTATTGGCAGGTAAAACATCAGTAGGAGCAGGTCTCTAGAATCACTGAAATACTAGGCAAAAGCTTTGGTCGATCTGTAGGTACTGGTATGGCCCTTAGTAGGACGTGAAACAGCAGGAGTGGCAGAGGTAGCAGACACCACTGAAACAGTAGGGAAATCTCTCACCACTGGTGGCGGGAAGCTTCAATGAAACAATAATATTTGTAAACAATTTCCTCCGAAAAATGACCTGATCTGTGCTGCTGCTCACAAATGACTGATTTGAAATATTTTTTTTCTCCCATCGATGTGGTTAATTCACACCACACTTAAGGGTTTTTACTTTCGTTTTTATTGTGTTGAAGTAGTTACTTCTCTATTGTCAATTGTTTGGGGATATCCATGGCACTCAGGTATATAGGTTCGAGATGTCGTTTCTCGTAGGTCATCCTTCTCATCAGCAGTTCGGGGTGGTTTGTAACATTTGCAATCGTCTTCCTAGCTGCGTCAGCAAGAAATGCGTCCATTTGCTTGACTCGGTCTTACTCCTAGAGCCTCTTGTTGCTGTAGTACATGCGAGTTCGCCCATCAAAGTGTAGTCCAATGAAAACTCTTAGGAACTTCCTTTCAATTAATAGAACTTTCTGCATCGCTGTCTTGGAAACTGTAACGACGCTGGAAAGCTGTAGCTGATCATTGGCCTGAGTAGTTGTTTGTAGATCAGTAGTTTGGCTGGCTTTTTTTGTCCGGTCTTCTTCTTCCATAGGGGATTGATGCGGTGGAAGGTTAGGTTAGCTTTGGCAAGCACTGTTTTTGCGTGTGGGTTGAAGCGAAACAGCTCGTTGAAGTTTACTCCCAGTTATTTGGCGTTCCTTTTAGCTGTGATAGTTGATCCATTTGGAAACTTCAGTATAGGGTTCCTACCAGTCTCCTGAAGCATACCAACTACGATTTGGCGGTGTTAATCCTTATTCCCCATTTGGTGTTGTACTCGAGAGTCTGCATATGTCCAGATTGATAGGACAGGAGGCGTATGTGAAAGAGTCACCTGCAAAAAGCAGATTTTCACAATCTGATGGCATAAATGGATGAACCCATTAGGCTGCGGAGAAATGGTCCGAGCTTTGACCCCTGGGCAATGTTCCTTGTTGTTGACTTCTTATTTTCAGTTCTACAGAGAATTTCCAGGATGAGAGCGCGATCCAAACGATGTCGAATGCTTTCTCAACATCCAAAAAGCAAGATGTGACGTCGTTCTGAAATTTCATCAAGGGATGTAGAGTGGACTGGCCTTTGCGGAATCCAAACTGCATGTCGAGGATGATGCTGCGCTCGTTGCAAAATCTTTTAAGTCTCCTGAGTATGACTTCTTCCAGAATCTAGCTCATATTATTTAGGCAACTACCGGCCAGTAGCCGAAGTGGTTGGCAAAGGCTATTGTAAGCTCGATGTTGTTGCTGAGCATTACTTCCGGAAGTGGCCTGTTTTTCCCACTAAAGCGGTTTATTTCCGTGAATACGTCTGGTCCTGGTCTTATGGGCAGCCTCTTCCTGAAAGCGATGTCGTTATGATGTTGAATAGCGTTTCGGAACTTGTTGTTGTGCTCCAGTTCTTTTTTGGTTATCCTATATTCCTGATTGACGATGTTGAGTTCCCGGTGCAGTATCCTTTGAAGGCGCTTCCTTATCCTTCTTCTGTGGGGGTATAATATTTGCACATAGTTTGGAAGATGCTGGTATAGGTCCTTCGATGACTTGGGTACTTTTTGAACAGCAAGTGCAATGGAAAGAGCTGATTCCAGGTTGTCGACCGCGCTGTGAATTTCCTCGGTGGTTAGTTTCCTGTTTGTGGATGGTAGGTTTAGATTGGCTTTGACGTCCCTCTGTAGTCTTTCGTCTTTCGATGTTAAGCTTCCAGTAGTTTATAAACTCTGCTTGGGGCCTTGCTGCTAGTATGGCTGGTTGATTTAATTTGACTGAGAGCAGTGTACTGCTTCGTGGTCCGGTTCACTTGGAACTATGGAGCAGCTGTAGTTGCAGAGCTCTGGAAATATATGAACAAAATTAGATGAAACTAGGAAGAAGTCTAATGTCGATGGTGTTCTTGGGATGGTTGGTTTTGGTTGTGAGACCACGATCAAAGAATGTTCTTGGCTGTTGATATCTATCCAGCCCACGATAGCCTCGCCCTCGGTGCTGTTGGAAGTATCCAGCCAACGGTTGTGTCTGGCATTGAAATCACCGCCAATGAGTCCATATGAAGATTGTCTTACTGCTGCTCACTGTAAATATTTCCAGAGGTGGAGCCGCATTTGAAATATAAGCTGATAAGATTTTGAGTAGGTAGTCAAATCAAAGTCCAATAATAAAACAAGCGTGAAGGAAGAGAGTGGGAAAGAATATGAAAAATATATTTATTTAAAGGACGACAGTTTATACAAATGAGAGGTGAGAGCATTCTTATAACATCCCTCTGCCTCTGATAAAAAATGCATGCACTCAGCTCTATGATTATCAAATGCTTTTTTTTCCTTGATTATAAAAAATGCGTTCAAAAGTTTATTCAATTTAGGAGCAGGCCTCAAAACTGGTTCAATCTCCATGTCATTCTTAAATTGAACTGTACAGAATAAATAAAATCAATCATTCTGCTCTACTTTGCTCAAGGCCCTTCCAAGCAGTTCCATTATCCTTTTTTCGAAACATAAAACATTAAATCCATGCCTTCAGCAAAGTGGCACATTGCATCGCCCATCATCGACCATCCTTTATCCTTTCGATTAACCTACATTTTGAATTGAATCACACATCACCGCACCGTCATCATCATCAAGTCAAAATCAGAACCTCGAAATCAGCAACAGCAGCTCGTAGACTGAAAGCAATCGAAACGACCTTCGACGAGTTGAGAACAATAATTCTCATCGCCCAATCCTTCCAAGTATAGAGTGCTCTTCAACTCATCAACAACCGCAATACAACAAAACTGAAAACACAACAAAGCGACAACCTCGATCTCAATCTGAAATATTCATCATCTCATCTCCAGTTGGTTCATTGTCCTGCATCTGGATTTACAAAAACTAAGGCAAAGTCCTCCCCCCTTCCCTCATTTCACTCACTCCATCATCGAAACAAAAACTCAACTATATAAAGTCTGCAGTGCTTTTTTTTTGTTTGCGCCTGCACCTGTTCTTGCGTTGCGAGTAATAAACTTACATGAAAGTAGTTTATTCTCATCTGATTGAGTTCGCGGCTCGGCGGGCGATACCGAGCCATAAGCTTTTGGTATACCATGTGAGTTGTGTTGTGATGTGTGTGCGCGCATTTATCTGGTACGGCAGAGTCGCTTGTTACGAAACTGTGTGCCCCACATTCGGTGGTGACTGCGATTGCACTCAACGTCAACGGCATCGCCATCCGCTTTGAATGCCCGCCCGAGCTCGACTTTGTAGACAATGTGAAGTCACAACCTGTGACCCAAAAACGCAAGATGGATAAATGGATAGGGTGGCTATAATTAGAGTTTTATTCCATTTTTGGGTTATGTGTGTGTGTTCAGCTCCTGTTAGTTCTGCTTCCGTTGAATTACACCTGTTTTAGTGACATTTTGGTTGGTGTGGGAAACCCGATAATTAAAAATTTGGGATTTTGTCGACATAACCTTAAGGTGTGTGTAGACTGCTTCACATCTGAACTAGGTTCAAAAAGGAACTACAAAATGTTGGCTTGGTTGAACCCCTTAATCTTAGGACCTTTTTGTTCTTGTGTTAGAAAAAAAACAGTTTTCTTTCGAACCCTATTTCCGTCGTACTGTTAAGTACAGTGATTCGTTCATTAGCCGTACTGCGTGAATGTAAAACAGGTTCTTACGCTCTGGGTTTCTCATTTATGGAAGTATTGAGGTTTTTTTAAATGATGATAATATGAATTTGCGGCATTTCCACACACGTCCCGTCGCCTACTCTAAATGTAGCAATTACTTTTGTCCCTAAGTCCTCAAGTAATTGCACCAAAACAAAAGAAAATGTCTTATCAAAACCCTCCCAATCTCTATATTTACGCAAAAAATGAACCGTTTTCCCAGTCGATTACGCAATCCCACAACGATTTCGATTACGCCTACCCTCGACAAAGTTGCAAAGTTGGAACCGCACAATTAAACCACACACACAGCTATTTTAATCATCCTAATCTGATTTTATAACAGAAAAAAAAGTAAATTAAATGTAATCCAATCAAGTCTGACTGCACTTGTAATGTTTAAACAACCAACCAACTGCTCCAGCAATGTGGTCGATCGTCATCGCCTTGTCATCGTTGTGTTGACTCTGATCGTAGATACCCCCAGAATCTCTTCATTATGAAGTCATCGCTTCTACTCACATGTCAATCCAGTTTCCCCAAGCCCCAAAACAGCACCACAATGCGTCAGATGTAACAGCCGCAGTAAACGTCATCGTGCAAATTCAGTTTTATTGTAAGTGCATGCAGGGAGATCAGAAAAATTTGCTAGCTGACTGAACGCACGTATACTCACTCGTTCATAATGCAATGAATTGCAATCGCCAAATACATTCCACAAAATTATATTTGCAGCGCAATCAAATCCCACACATTTATGCGGAGAGTAGGTGCGAGAGTAAGTGAGTGCAAGCGGTAGCAGTGCAAAGAAAAAACCGAACACAACAAGTTCTTATTGACGATCGACGAACGCCGCGAGCTGCAGCGCTCTGTGCTTCATCGTTCAGCCAATGACTTTTACAATGGCGATGACCGAGAGAACCGATACGATGACAGCGGAAGAACACCCGTGTTGTCAAATGGGTCAATGCACCCTTTCATAAAACTCGTACATCAACACTTCATTCTGACGTTTCGTCTGTCAGATTGATGATCGCATTGAAGGACTGGGGAATAAATACAAAAATTACCGCAGTTGGAAAAAGAATCGCACCAAAATGACGCTTGCGATGATGATCGTGATGCGCCCGCGCGGTGAAAGTTTCTTGATCTTCAGCGCATAAGATTCTTTTTCCTTCTTTGCTCAAATAACTCTTACACACAGGCCATGCACCCCACTTGTGTGTAAATGTCAAAAGAGCAACAAAAACATCAAGCCAATCAAACTGACAGGCAGACAGCAATCACTCGGTTTACATAAGATATGCGGATTAATTGACAAGACAAGAAAAGAAGCCAACACCACCATTCCACCATTTCACCATTCCTCATCGCCATCATCATCATCATCATCCACAACAACAAAGAGCAACAAATCAAGAAATAACGGGCGAACCAACCGAACAAAAGTCTTTCCCAAGAATTCATTGACCCCAACGCAACGTCAACGAAGAAGACGACAGCGACAACGGCATGTATCATGCATGCTCTCTAAGAATCCCCTCATCCCCTCTTTGACATCTACCCCACCACGAACTTTATCATCGGCCGATTAACTGCTATAAAAATGGCAATTGGGAAGCAACAACAATAAAAAATGGGGAGAAGCAACAGCAGCGATGTGGAATGAAGTGACGGAAAATGAAAAGTGAATGAGCGCAAGAAGTCAAAGGCCTCGAAATGTGTAAAATGTGAGGAAGAAAAAGAGAACGCAAAAAAAAAGAATCCAAAAACAAAACACTACTCGTACGTAACTGTGTTTGGGGCCAAATAATAGTGTGCAAAGAGCAGAAGACAGCATAAAACAAGACAACAAGTAGGTGAATGAAATGATAGCGTTATGTCAAGTCAAGTGAGGTGACAGATGGTTAGAGTGATCTGAATTGCGTTACACTCTCCCCTCTCAGCAAAGGGAATTTAAACATTTTTAGCTCCCCAGTTCCTATCATTAAGCGTTGATTAACTTATTTTGCACATTTAAATGAATTTGTCAGTTTAAGAAGAGTAATCTATTTAGGTTGTGTTCAGGTCTAGGTGTTCGTTTCTGACAGGGATGGATGTTTCCGTGTGTAAACGATCTTTGCTCATCAATGAAAGCTTCTGAAGTTTATAATAAAATTTACTCTGTTCGGTTAGAAATCGAATATCATTTGAATGTTTGAATAACTAAGCGAAAATTTGCAATTCATTTTTTTTTCGTTTTTGTATAATGAAACAGCTTTTTGTTTTAGGAAAGTTAATGACCTCAAGACAAAAGTAGAGCAGTTTTTGTTTAAATGATTCATAAAGTTAATGATGCGAAAATTAGAGTTGTCAAAATGAAGACGAATAGGAGTGTCTAGTCTACATAGAATAATATATGAATTCTGATTCGAGATGACATGACAACTCGAGAAAAGGGGACAGTTAGTATAAAATATGGTGAAATTCATAAGACTTGAGCATGCCAAAATTTTAAAAGAAATATGTGGGCTTAATGTGCAGACTGTCACGCCCACTTTTATCAAAGAGATAAGAAAATATCAATAAATTGAGAACAGCTTGACCCCTTTGGGGTGGATTTGAAGATTTTACGGGCCAGAGTATTGGTGTCCAAGCTCTCCACGTGACCAAGCCATTTGAGTCTTTGGACTTTCACTCTTTAAGCTAGGTCAGTGTACAGCCCGTACAGTTCGTCGTTAAATCTTCTCCTCCATTCACCGTTTATGCAGACAGGACCATAGATATCTTCCGTAGAACTTTTCTCTCGAACCGGCCTAGGGCGCTCTCATCCGTTTTTGACAGGATCCATGCTTCCGCACCATATAGCAGAGTGGGAATGATGAAGGTCTTATAGAGTGTCAAATTAGTTTTTCGGGAGAGGGCTTTACTACTCAATTGCTTTCTTAGCCCGAAGAACCAGAGATTAGCAAGAGTTATTCTCATTTTTATCTCGGCGTTGATGTGATAGTCCGTGTTGGTAGCGGAGTCAAGGTATACAAAGTCCCTAACTATCTCGAAATTATATGCGTCTATTGTGGCGTTTTGTCCAAGACGTCGGTGTTAGGTGTCCTTTCTCAATGACAGCATATACTTTGTTTTGCCGTCATTAACTGCTCAATCCATTTTTTCAGCCTCTGTCTGTACATATACTCTCAAAAGCACTGTTGACATCACGCTGAGTTTTCTCAATGATATCAATATCATCAGCGTAACACGTTTCACAGAAATCTGGAAAATAGTGCCTCTAGTGTTGACGTGAGAGCTCTGCACTGTTCGTTCCAATTTGATGTTAAAGAAGTCACATGACAGTGCATCACCTTTCTAAACACTTTCTTCAGATCGACGGCGTCGGTCGGTCGGTGAGGTCGTTATACCGAATTTAAAGGAGCAGCGTCAGTTTGCCAATCCTGTTGAGACGAATGAGTTTTGTAGGAATGCCAAAACTGAAAATGGCTTTATACAGTTCAAAAATGCATATGAGCTAGTGCAATTTCAAGTCGAAATCAGGTTCTTACCCCTCCGTTGCCGAGTATCAATCCAGTGTTTCAGAAGTAAAAAACGACGCCCTGGGAGTCAAAATGCATTTGAAATTGTTCGACTAGCAGCTTCTTAGCAGAAACCTTTTGGGGAAACCCTTGTAATTTTGCATTTCCAAAGTCCACTTCTTCTACGGGTATCGCCGAATAGGCTTTGACCTTTATTGTTGATTGCTGTGCCGTTTGTTTTGGGAAGATAGTTTCGTGGTTATTTTTCATTACTTCCTGATAGAATTAAATATTTTTGGTCATTTTTGCTGTCGAGATTGAACAGCCTTTTCTCATTTCTCAATCGAAACTTCTCTCCAGCAGTGGAAATAGTTTTTTTTTCTGATTGCTGCTGATCTTGGAAAACTTAGTCTTGACTCCTGATGATATCAAATGTACTAGTAAGGCATTATTTTAATTCCCGAAAACAAAAGTCAGTCGTGTTGATCCTTCTTTGAGACAACGTTTGCATTTGAAGGAGTAATACATACGAACCTCATAAGAAGTAATGTTTTGAGGATTATGGCATTGAATACCTCTTAATGCAAAACGAGTAAAATTATTCTTACCTGTCAATATGAACCTCATATCATTATATAGAGTCCAAATCTGTGAAGCCTATTTAAGGTGCGGTTGAACTTACTTACTTACTTACTTACTTAAGGTGGCGCTATAGTCCGTTGTGGACTTGGGCCTCAATCAACAGGGTCCGCCAGCTAGCTCGATCCTTAGCTAGTCGTCTCCAGTTTTGCACTCCGAGTTGATTGAGGTCCTCTTCCACTTGAGTGCGCCACCTGAGTCGCGGTCTTCCTCTCCTCCTACGTCCCTCGGGAATAGTGTCGAAGGCTTTCCGGGCCGGAGCATTGGTGTCCATTCGCTCTAAATGACCGAGCCATCTGAGTCTCTGGACCTTGACCCTTCTGGCTAGGTCCATGTCGTTGTACAACCCGTAAAGTTCGCTGTTGTATCTTCCTCGCCATTCCCCTTCA
>CAKKXW010000001.1:88343507-88354203 GCA_920937365.1 Sphaerophoria rueppellii
TTTGTATGCTCGTTACAGGATCAATACTGTAATTTTAACAGGAGCCGCTAAAATTGCGTTTCGACCCTTTTCTCCTGTAGAAACCATCTTGCCAGCCTTTCGTGTCGGACGTGCTGTGGTGAAGACTATTGCCTAAGTCCGACTAGCTAAAACGAAGCCCCGCTTTACAACACCATCGTTCGTGGACCAAGGGAGTAGAGTTGTAGGTCTTTCCATGTACCTCTAGAAGACTCTACGACGAGGTAGTGGTCCGAGTCGATGTTAGCTCCTCGGAAAGTTCGAACATCTAAAATTCTGGACAAGTGCCTTCCGTCGATCGCAATGTGATCAATCTGGTTGACGGTTGATTGATCAGAAGATCTCCATGTACCTTTCTGGATGTTGAGATGAGGGAACCAGGTGCTTGCTACCACAACATTTCGCCCCGAAGCAAAATCGATCAGCCTGAATCCGTTATCAGAAGTGGTGTCGTGCAGGCTGTGCTTTCCGACCGTTCTACCAAAGATGTCCTCTTTTCCCAGCTTTGCGTTAAAATCGCCGAGGACAATTTTAATGTCATAACTAGGACATTGCTCGTATGTTTTGTCGAGGAGCTCGTAGAACTCGTCTTTGGTGTCGTCCTTTTTCTCTTCTGTGGGGGCATGCGCACATAATAGGCTGATGTTGCCGAATTTAGCCTTGATTCGGATTGTCGTGATGCGTTCGTTCACCGTAAAGGTGTTCACCAAGTAGTTCGGCCTAACTGGAACTGGAGACGCCACCGTTGATTCCAAAGAAGAAATTCATTCGCTGCCGTCCCTCGGTGGGAGTGCCTTGGTGGGAACACTCCTTCGTTGGTGCGGTTGAACTAGCCAATTATAAAGACCAAAGGTAATGTGAAAATCAAGAAACCCTTTTGAACAACGCTTAACGAGACCCTGCATAGAATTAGCTCCATTAACAATATTGTTAATGTACTCAGTCCAGTTGATTGGGTGTAAAAAGAACTTCAACGTCCCTTTTTTAAGATAGAATTTGCTGTGATATGTACATATATATTTTAAAGAGTCCGCCAAATAACTTTTTTTTTTGAAAATGCTATAAAAAAACTGCTGAATATTTTTTCGAATTTCTTTTTTTCATGGAAAGTACAATCCTTCCGGTTAGTAATGGAAAATAATTTCATTCACATAGCAGCCTCGGCTGGACATGCAGTAGCCTACATGATCGGCCCAATTTTTAAGCCATTATCGATTATGAGCACCTGTATCTCACCAAGGGCTTCACGAATATTGCCCTTTAAAGCATGAAGTGTCTCTGGTGTGTTGGAGTTACACTTATTTTTTACGGAATCCCGCAAATAATAGTCCAACGGTGTCAAATCGCTGCTCCGAGGTGGCTTAACGACATAAGCTCTGCGGCTGATACTGCGATCTTCAAAAACAGGGCGCAATACCTCGAGTGTAGCTTCTTCGGCTGTGTGCCACATAGCGCCGTCCTGTTGAAACCAAATGTTGCCAATATCCTTCCTCTTCTTCGTGCAACATGGTCCGATAACGATCGCCATTGACTATAACGCCTACTCCTTGCTAATTTTCGGGTTGCGTACGGATTTTCTAGGCCCCAAATGCGACAATTCTGCTTGTTTACATACCCGCCAAGATCAATATGAGCTTCATCTGAACAGATAAGTCACGATGGTGAATTGATGTTGATTGCGCTTCACGCACATTTTCTGTCACAGGAGCAATATTCTCGGGTGTACGGGTACGCACTGTTTATGGCTTTTCACGCTTTGGTTTATCGATGACGATGCCAGTTTTTTTTTAACTTTTTTCACAAGATAACGAACATACGGAGCTGACGGTGCTTCCGTCTTCCAAAATCCGTACGAAATTTTCGCACACATTCTGCAACATTACCATAATTTTCAAAGTAATGTCGCAATATTTCCCAGCATTGCTCGAGCGTATACACAACCATATTCGTTCAGCGGAAGGATAAAACTAATTATCTGTCAAAATAGACATATGCTTAGTATTAATTTTCAGAAAATGAGCACTAGTTGAAAAAAAAAACGTAAGATGGCGGACCATTTATAATACTCATAAGTTAAAGTTGCTCGCTTCTTTGACAATGTCGTTGTTTGACATTTTCACGGGTTCAGATTTGAACTGTTCTCATTACACCATACAGAAAAACCATTTATATAAGTTTTCAGAAGAATGTAAATATTGTTATCTGTAATCTTTTTAAAGATCTTCATGCCATCTGTAAAAACAAGAATTGCCGCTTCTAACGGATAACGGTGCATCATTTATAGATAAAATAAATAGAAGTGGTCCTAAATGACTACCCTGCGGAACACCAAATTTTGCAGTAAAAGTCTTAGAATACATGTCTCTGAACTTAACATGATAAGTTCTATTCTCAAGGTAAGAATAAATCCATGAAACAAACTCAGGAGGAAAGAAATCTGATTGAATAAGTGTTATTGAGAGTGAGCAAAAGAACGTAGGTTATTCCACCAGCCTATAACCACAAACTTGACACTTTTTGGATTTCACATCAGCCAAAATACAGTTTCATTGTTAAGCGTAATCCTTGACACAGAATGGCTCTTTATCACTGAACAAAATTTCACGATTAAATATCGGACTTTTATCGAGTTGCTACAGGGCTCATCAACCTACTGAAAATATGTCGTCAGTCATCAGTTCTTGGACAAATTGATTTTTTTGCGCTTTAAGTTCGATATTCTTGTACAAGATAAAAGCCAAGATGTCGAATAAAATAAGCCAAGCCGTTGTCTTTCCATGATGACAAAACAGTTTGAGTCAAGCGTGATTTATTAGAAAAAAAAGCCTTTTGAAAAGCAAACCTCATCACGAATCAGACAGGACCTCTTTTAAATTTGAGTTTAATTTGTTAGATGACACTTTGTTCTCTGAGTACCAGATGATGATGTGCACTTCTTATAATCCTGCTTATTAGATTTTCAAATACTAGCAAAATGGCAGAGACACGAAAGTAGAACTACCAACGCTTTTTAGTGCGGAGTTTTTCTTTTCAAACCTTAAATCATTTCCTCTTAGACCTGCTTTCATCCCCGAAAAACAAATCACAACCAAGAACCGATTTCATCTTAATCTCCTTTCGATCCGACATCCCCTAATTGCTTTTTTTTATGCAATCCATTTCATGAGAAAATGATGTAAACATTCCAAAATCCACTCGTCAATTTGTGCATACACAGTGATAAATCAAATTTGTAAAAAGAAAAAAAAAACACTCATACGCCACAGTGGCCGCCAGCTCATACGCACGCAATTCTACAGCACTCCGTAAATTGATTTGATTATATCCCAATATGGTGCACATTGCACTGCGTTTCAGTCATTCGTTTGTATTATTGTGTAAGTTGTCACTTTCTGAGTCACAAAAGTCTTCCGTAAACAAATTATTATAAGGAGAAATAAAAAAACAGAAGCAAAACAAAGCAAAATTAATTGCGAGAAGAAGTAACAGAATCAACAACAATGATTGCATATTTTTCCCGTTTTATTTTTCTATCTCTTTCTTCCTCTCTCTCTCTCTCTCTCTGATTGTTGGATTTGATATTCTTGCAACCAGTCGCCTTTGTAAACATAACAAGGGTCTATGATCTTTGCATAAAAGCGCCAGGCCAACCAACGAACGGTGTGATTGTGTTCATTCACGCAATGAAATTTGACCGGCCAGAGCTATTGTTTGTCCGTTGGAGTTTGTTTATTCCTTTGCTACGGTTGATCTCATTCTTGGATGGCATTTCATTTCATGTCTCCATCCTGCTTCATTTCTGATGGCAAAGAGCGATGGTCGATGACGGTCTGGTCAGTTTCAGTCATCGTCAGTCATTCACTTTTCTTGTGTTAGTTTTTTTTTCTCTTTTCCTTTGTTGCCTTTTGTTGATAATAATCACTTGTTCAGAGAAATGAGGAAACCAATGACAATAGCACAGTTGGTACTCACTATGCGCATTGATATTCAACACTCTGTTGGTGGCCACAGAAACGGTATCTAAGATACTACCGCATTCATCTTTGAGCCACTTGCAAAAGGGGAGAAGAAATTCAAGTTAGTATTGATGGTGAAGTAGGAAACGGGAGAAGTTCAATTTAATGGTTCAATTTTTGAGGAAGCTTGAGATGATGACGGGCCCCCTGAATTGAAAACGTTTTTTGAAGAATTGTGCAAGGAATTCCATAAAATCCGGTTGATCTAATTTTTCGTTGGAGTGGATGGTGACAGATGAAAAAGAAACCTTGTAATAGAAAACAGGTGCTCTGAATGTTTGTTGACCTTTAGCCAGTTTATAGCCTTTTTTGACTCTATCAATGCTTGGTGGATGCATTATGTCATCTTAAAATAGAAAATACTAAATTGAACGCTGAGTGATTCATTCATGCACGTCCCATTGCTCTAGGGTTATCCATTTTCCGGTTTCAAAAGTAAACGGAAATAAAACAAAATTATAAATTTCGAACGTTGACATTACATCATTTAAAGGACCACCAGGGGAGTTGTTGCAAGCGTCGATTCTTTTGAGCTAATTTTCGACCACTTTTTGACACATATTGGGCGGTATCTCAGCCATTACTTGACGAACGTTGGTTTTTTAAAACTGAAGTCCAGTGTTGTTAAATTGCATGATCTTGGTGGCCAATTGACATCGCCACGACCAGAAATTAACGCCATATTCGTTGGAGTTGTATGTTGTGGCACTGTCTTGTTGACAGTCGTTCCATAGTCGTTTTCGAAGAAATAAGGTCCAATCACACCTCCGGACCAAAGAGCGCACCAAACAGTGGATTTTTGTGTATGTAATGGCCTCGCTTCAACTACTTGAGGATTCTCAGAACCCTAAATATGACAATTCTGATTATTAACATATCCACCGAGTGAAAAATGTGCTTTGTCGCAGAAGAACATTTTTTTCTAAAGACCGCAGTCCACCGCCTGTTGTTCAAGCACCCATTCGACGTATCTACGACGACGTTGTGAATTTGGAAGTCAGATGGCTTCAGTTGTTCTGTGAGCTGGACTTTATGTAGATGGAGGGAAAGGTCTAGATCCAATTACAAAATACGCCATGATGTGCCTCGTCCTAGTTCCTGAGAACGACGAGGAATCGACACATTTGGGTCTTCGGTATAACACTTTCACTTACAGCAGAGATATTTTCAGTAGTACGACCGAAAAGATGATGCACAGGCCTTGCAATATCTGTAACCAATCCGGTCTCTTCAAATTTCTTCACAATTTTGCCAATTGCTTTCGTAGTTGGACGTGTATGTAAACCATAATCTCCTCTTAAAGTACGATATGTGGTTGTGGCAGAATCACCATTTTTGTAGTAAGTTTTAACATGTTTTATGCGTTGTGCAATAGATAAGCGATCCATTTTCGTAAATGTCAGACTTTCAACTAAAAAAAGAAACAAATTGGTTAAACAACTTAGTTTGACAGATGTCGGATTACGGATCCAATGAGTGGTGGCCCGCTCTTAGCAAAGCTTACAAGGGTGCAGAGAAATGCTTGCGTAAGGATATCAGGGGCAATCAGGTCCTACCCAACAGATGCACTTACCGTCATCTTGGATCTTCTTCCCATTGACTTCTTTATTAAATATCAGGTGTCCTGCAGTATCTTAATTGAGACTCAAAGAAATAAGCCGCCGGAAAACCAGATCATACGGACACTGCAACCAAGCCAGCCTGATACCATCAGACATCTTATCTATAATCACCGATTACTGCATCCCTACCCTAAAAACCTCAAAGAAGTTGAGAGTCTTATTCCCGTCAAGAATCGACTGGGAGGAAAGCGATGTGATGAAAGACTTTGACACAACTATCTTCACGGATGATTCAAAGATGGAATGCCATGTAGTTCCAGGTGTCTTCTGTGAATCTCTCTCTGTGATTTCAAAATCCTATAAACTTTCCGATTTTGCCCAGGCAGAATTGTAAGCGAGATAAAAGGAGCTTGTATAGCAATTAAAAATACCCGACAGAACCAAACTGTAGCTATGCTAACAGACAGTCAGGCAGCTATTAAAGCCATTGATTCAGCTTTATCATCCTCTAAACTGGTCCAGCAATGCAAAGAGGCCCTCAAGGAACTCGATTTGAGCGTTACTCTAATCTGGATACCGGGCCATAGGGGCTATGAGGGAAATAAGAAGGCAGATTAGCTAGCTAGGCAAGGATCAGCCCTGCACAACTCATTGGCAGTGAGAGTATATGCTCCTCTTGGAGTTGTGAAGGGCTATATCCTGACCACATACACACATACAAAAGCAAATCATTGGTGGAATATTTAAACGAGTTGCGTTATAACTTGGAAAATCGGGCCCGCCTATAACAAACCCAAATCATTCATTTAATTTCCAAACCAAGGCATGACATAGTCAGAATTGTTGCTACCTGCACAGTGCATTGGCTCATTGGGAAGCATGCGGCAAAATTGGATATAACACATAACACCTGCTGCCGTAGCTGTGAGGACCAGGATAAAAAGGAAACGGTATCACACTTTCTCTGCCATTGCCCAGCCTTGGCTGGAAAAAGAACACTCCACTTATAGGTAAAGAATTCTTCAACGGTATTGAGGAACTCTCAGATTTTAAGATCAAAGACTTGATCTCATACCTGAATAACACAAACTGGCTCAAGCGCTCTCCTTTACCTCTCCTAAATGGCACTATGAGACAATAGGCCGTAGTGTAGGGAGATTAATACTACAGTGTGTACAGGATTGTACGCGCGAAATATACATCCTTCCTAACCCATCCAAATCTTTTTAGAATCTCATGAGGTATGGTATCAAAACGGTGCACTCAGCGCTGATTGTGTCCTGCACTGAAGTGGGACACCCATTTCTACCTACTTACCTACCTTGACAGATGTCGAATTCCAGCCCTATACTTGCGAAACCCTCACCGACCTGCAGAAGGTAAAGCGCGCTATTAGTATTCACCGTGGAGAGTTTAGTTAACTGACGTATAGGACCGTCATACTATTCTTTTAATTTTTTGCCCGCTGTGGCGTATACGCACTATTTTGACAAAAGTCTATCCTCAAATTTATAAATTTTAAAAACTAAAATCAAAAGAGATCAAATGAAAACGGAATTCATATTTTCGTATACCATCCCTCAAAGCTTTTGATATACATTTCCTGTTGTATGGCAAAAATGCAATCAACAAGTCATTATACTCTCAATACGTTCCACAAATACAATCCACTCCATACCCAGCATCATCGTCATTATTACAGTCATGGTTTTTCGTCATTATCTACACTCGACTTCGACAGCCCCACTACCACTTCAAATCAATTCACCATCCATGCAACTTAAAAAAGTGCATCGTCTTTAACGTCATTCCGTTTAAGAAACCAAAACGAAATTCGCTTAAAAAACCTACTCCCCTCTTTCCAACTGCATCGCCAACTTCAAAAGAAACAAAAAAATAACAAACAAACTGACCAAACACACACCAGTGAGTTGAAACTCGTGTACTTTCGGTGTCCATCACCATGGCTCCATGGTGCTCTCGTCCCAGCTCCAATACCTCAGCTCTTGTTTGTACAGTTTATGTTGCTCAACGAATAATAAAAACAAACAAAAATGTTACAAGGAAGGGGTTATGTGGGGTGCTAAGAGTAAATGGTCGTGCCTCAAATGGGGAGATTCATGTGGAATTGTTACGCGGTGGCGGCAACGACGAAACGAATACGACATACAACGGCGAACAACATCGACGTCGTCTTACTCTGTGTTTTTTGCCTGACATTCGCCAATTTTTTCGCAGTTATCTCTCGCATTTCAAAGCGCAAACAGCAGCAGCGGCACATTCGCGTCAGTCAGTTTCAACATACTCTCGGTATCAATATTTTTTTTTTGTAACAACCAAACCAAGACCGACCGACGACATAGACGTTGAGGTCCGATTGTTGCGCGATCATACAGTTTTTGTTTTGAAATTTCATCGAGACAACGCAAGAAGTTCGTTTTTGAATAATTTTCGCTGAATTCAATTTCAAAGTGAACAAAAAAATTGTAAGAACAAAATAAAATTCTGTTTTGTTTCGTTTTTTTTTCTCGCGTTCGTAACATTTTGCATATCTAAACACTTGCAACTGAGGGACAGTAAAAAAAAACCGATCACAGGCAGAATCCAGTGAAATTTGAATAAGCCTCGTAATCATCGACACCGCGCCGCGACAATCTCGTTGTTTTTGTTGTAACGAGTTCAAGGACTTGTCTGATTTGTTTGCCTCCCTCGACTTTGTTTCGGTCTGTTTGTTTTTGGTTCTGTTTGGAATTAAACGTCAAAATTGTCTGACATTTCTAGAATACGCTGATTGACCCACATTGGCTCTCCATTCTCTTAATTAGTTCTACTTTCTTTCCATGTTTGAATATTTATTTGATTCCTTATTTGGAAGTAGCTATCTTGAATTTTAAATCCCAACAAAATTGCAGTGATGCACTATGCAGACCCGCTGTCAAACCGAGTACAGAATGGCATTCCATTAAATGTGTGTGTGCCTTTTTTGAAAAACAAGTGCGTTGACACTTGGATAAATAGAATAAGTTTCTTGCTCTCTTGCAGTCTGTCTCTCTCGCCCTGTAACTCGTTCTTCGGGATTCTCTTTCATCATCATTATTATCGTTTCGTTTGCTTTCGTCACAACTTCAGCTGATATTTTGTTATGTTCTGTGTTGTGACGAAGATGCCAAGTGATCGTGATCGTGCCAGAGTCAAATGAACTCTTTCGTGATCGTTTGCTGTTTTTTTTTTTAATTTTTTTTGAATTAGCTACAGAAACAGATACAGAACCAGAAACAGTGCAAAGTTTCAGATAGGAAGTGGATCGTAAAACGAAGAAGAAGCGGTTTATTTTCAGGCTCCACTTAAACCCTTGCAGGTCCCCCCATATATCCCCCATACAAACATAAGCAGAAGAGCAACATAGGCACAGACTACGATCGACGACTATGATATGCGTGCGCGCCGCTCGCGAGCGATGACATTTGAATAGTTTCCGCGCAACAAAAACAACATTCGAAGAATATGAGCAAAAAAGCATGAATAAAATTCCTAAATAGTTCAACGGCATTTCGTTTGATGGAACGATTGAAGTATAGAAGGATTTTTTTTTTTTTTTCATTTCTTTTTTGCTCGATTTTATTGTTTTTTTGCTGATTTTTTTTTTGTACGGTTGATTATTTGGATTACTTAACTATTTGAAGCAGTTAACGGTACGAACGCTACGATCGGTTTCTAACACGGCGCCGCGCGCCTTCGTCGTGTTCATCGTAGTGTGAAAATGAATTTGTGGATGATGATGGGGATTGGGATTTGGGTTTGAGAACTGTCATTAGAGAGCGAGAGGAGGGGGGACGGATAGTACCGTGCGAGTGAATCATATGAAATGAGAATCTGTATATCTAGCAATTTTGAATTCTTTCGTTTTTAGTTTCTATTTCAATTTGTTTAACGGTGTCGCTAAAAGATTCGGTGATACGGATTGAATTTTTGATTTTTCAAAGGAAAAACAAAATTAAATTCATTGATATTCTTTTTTAAGGCTGGTACCTGCTTACATGAAAGTGAATTAACTTGCAAACGAAATATTTATTTCTCGTAAAAATAAGTGTGTGAACAAAGCTCATAAAGAATACAGTGCGAATACAGTGAAATAAAAGAAAACAGAAAATTATAATTTCAAAACTGTTTAGACCCAATTCTAACACCATTTTCGAGTTGGAGGCCAATTATTATGTGGATTATAAGATTTCAACAAACATGCAGTGTGATCTTCCCAATACTCTGTTATGCGATAACATATCTTTGAGTGACAAATGTAAGTTAATGTTATTAATAAAGTTTTTAAACAGTGAACAAATATTGCAACAGAAATTTTATTATTATTGTTTATACACAAAATTTGTTTAAACACTTTTTTTATTTGGTGTGAGGAATGTTTTGGAAGATACATGCATTGAGATATTGGGTCGTATGAAAAAAGATGAGATCACACTCTTTACTTTTTGAGAACTTTCTTAAGGTGTTATGCAAAAAAAAAAAGTACTAACCGAGTTAGATCTCAATTTGTGAGTTCAATATCAGAGGGATGAGATCGATCTCACAATGGAAGCTCGCCATGAGATTTGTATTTGTATTTGTATTTGTATTTATTTTAATCATTAAGCATTTTAAAACATGTTGTCTTATTTTTAATACTTATTATCTTAAGATTTAAATTTAATCAAATTATACAAAAAAGAAGAATCAAATTATTATATTAGGTTTACAATTTGGCTTGAAATTAAGAAAATAAGATAAATATAAATAAATGGTCATGATCCTTTATATATATTACCAGTGTGCCCGGTTAGCGAACGAACACAAAAATTAGGCTGTTCTTTTATATATATAGATGTACACAAAAAA
Organism: Sphaerophoria rueppellii; assembly: GCA_920937365.1. Taxonomy (NCBI): domain Eukaryota; kingdom Metazoa; phylum Arthropoda; class Insecta; order Diptera; family Syrphidae; genus Sphaerophoria; species Sphaerophoria rueppellii. Next base: position 88,353,991 of record CAKKXW010000001.1, read on the forward strand.
AAAAAAATAATGTAATTTTTAAATTCTAAGACAAAGTGATTTTTATTTTGGAAACATTTTCAACATTTGTATAAGTTCTTTAAAGAGTTCTCAAAACGAGTGCTGCTATGTATCCCCCTCAGGTTAGCAGGCAAGGAGTTCCAAAGGGCAACAGCGTGTACAAAGAACTGTTGTTTTGAGTTTCTGAATTTGTAAGTAGGGACAATTAGAACA
>CAKKXW010000001.1:88385422-88406309 GCA_920937365.1 Sphaerophoria rueppellii
GCAATCCAAAGTACAGAGAGAGATAAGATAGCAATGAAGATGCAATTCACGACATCTCTTTATCGATCAACGTAAGGAGAGAAGTTTGTTAATCGGGTAGCATGAGCGCTAAGATCCTTACAGGCAGCCAAATGAGAACTCGAGAGCCCGTTGAAGCCTGCTTGAGAGTTCGTAAATATCGGCATGATGCGCTTACATCTTGACATTCCTAGAATCGCGAGTACGATGGGCTAATTGTTTGAAGAGAGGAATGCAACTAGCTATTTCTCTACAGCACTTAACGTAGAAGTAACGATAGAATAGAGAGAGACATGAAACCTAACGATAACGATCTAACGAATGTAATGATGCAGTGATGACACTATCACCGATCATTCGTAGGGCTCTTTTTTGAATACCATCCAAGAGGCTAAAGTATGTAGCTGGAGCACCAACCCAGAGATTTGAGTTGTACTCAAGATTTGGACGGATAAAGGTCTTATAGACAGTAGACGGATTATACGTGGAGAACAAACCCCAATTTTACTTACTTAAGGTGGCGCTACAGTCCGCTGTGAACTTGGCCCTCAATCAACAGTCTCCGCCAGCCAGCTCGGTCCCTAGCTAGCTGTCTCCACTTTTGCACTACAAGTTGATTGAGGTCCTCTTCGACTTCTGTGCGCCACCTGAGTCACAGTCTTCCTCTCCTTCTACGTAGCTCGCGAATAGGGTCGAAGTCTTGCCAGGCCGGAGCACTGGTTTCCATCAGCTCTAAATGACCGAGCCATCTGAGTCTCTGGACCTTGACTCCTGTCGTTTTACAACCCGTAAAGTCCGCTGTTGTATCTTCTTCTCCAATCCCCATCAATGCACACGGGGCCATGGCTGACCCGAAGAACTTTCCTCTCGAAACAGCCTAAGGCACTTTCATCACATGCCAAGGTCCATGCTTTTGCACCATACAGCAAGACGGGGATGATGAGGTTGTTGTAGGGTTTCTTACCTTAGTTGCTCGAGAAAGGGCGTTTCCACTCAATTGCTTTCTTAGCCCAAAGGAACAGCGATAAGCAAGAGTCATTCTTCGTCTGATCTCGGTGCTGGCTGGTGTTAGTTTCCGTGTTTATAGCGGAGCCTGGGTAAACAAACTCCTCTTCTACCTCCAAGTTGTATGCATCTATTGTGACGTTCTGTCTAAGCCGAGCGTCGGCGTTGGATGTCTTTCTTCGAAGACAGCATATTCTTCGTTTTTCCCTCATTTACCGCTAAACCCATTTTTGCCGCTTCTGTCTCAATTCTCACAAAGGTGCCATTGACATCACGCTGTGTTCTTCCCATTATATCAACATCATCGGCGTACGCGAGAAGTTGAACCGACTTTTGGAAGATAGTGCCCTTGGCGTTGACATCGGAGTTTTGCACTATCTTCTCGAGAACGATGTTAAAAAAATCGCATGGCAGTCGTAGTCTGAATCCTTTCTTGACATCGAAAGATTCCGTAAGCTTGAGTTCTACATCGTCGTTTTGCATAAGCGAACGAGCTTAGCAGGGATGCCAAAACTAGACATAGGTTTATACAATTCGTCTCTGTAGATGTTGTCATACGCGGCCTTAAAATCGATGAAAATGTGGTGGGTATCGGCTTGGAGTTCATAGATTTTTTCAAGGATCTGTCGCAAGGTGATAAGTAACAATAAGATTGGCTGATTCCACTGCAGTTGGCGCAGTTTAGAGAATTTCCCTTCATCAGCTCAGTATCAGGCATACAATGCTGAGATTCCATTCATCGGGCATGCATTCTTCCGACCATATCTTACAGATTATTTGTTGTATGTTCCTATCAAGATCGTCGCCTGCGGCTTTTTTAAATTTCAGCCATGATATTGCCGTTTTCACGGGTTCACGGAATTGTTGGCTATCATCGTGACCTATGAAAGGCTCCAACCTAACGGCAGGATTCTCTTCGTCGTTGCCGTTATATAGCCTACAGCAATTTTGCTTTGATGTTCGCTTGCTCATCTCTTTCTCGATGACCTTGAACCAGCGTTTTACCTTCCGGATAAACATCCTAACTTTATTTCTGCTGTTAGTTCTCTCAAAATGATCCTCCTTTTTTCTCCTGAGAAGCCAGCATTCCTCTCTCCTCTTTTGCTCGTAGAACGCACGAGCAGCTCTTGCTCTTTCTGGCAATTGTCGCAATGTTTTCTCTGGTCCGCGATACTTGATATTGGTGGTATAGGGCTCCTTAAGAGGTTACTTGACACTTGGGATCTTCATAGCAGTGCCTTGGGTACGACGGGGTAGAAGTCCGAGTCGATGTTGGCTCCTCGGAAAGTTCGAACATCTAAAATGCTGGACAAATGCCTTCCGTCGATCATAATGTGATTAATCTGGGTGCTTTCCGGCTTTCCACCAAAGATGTACTCTTTTCCCACCTCCGCGTTAAAATCACCACGGACAGTTTTCTTGTCATTGCTTAGATATTGCTCATATCTTTTGTCAAGGAGCTCATAGAAGTCGTGTCTTTTTTCTCCTCTGTGGGGGCATGCGCTATGCGCTCATGATGCGCGCTTCCAACGACGATTCGGTAACAATCACCATTGTATGTTTCTCAATTTTCTATACACCTTTACCCGGTCTATACAATCGCATTTTCTGGATAACGATAATGTCTGCTTTGAAGCAGTTGAGAGTCTCCACTAATTGTTCGACAGCACGTGATCTATTAAGAACCTTATATTCCACCTGCATACCAAAAGTTCGTTGTTCTTATTACGATTGCAAGAATTATCATCAGTATATCCGTCTGTTTTCGAGATCTGTTGTTGTTTCGCAACTAACGCCGACGTACAGCACCCAATCTGGAGTACAAGGTATTTGATGTGACTCCAAATGCGCGACAGAAAACCGCTCCTTTTTCACTGCCTGCACTTCAAATATGTCAGAGTAGCTTAGTTTTCATTAAAATAAATAAATTGAGTGGTGCGACAGCTCTTGAAGAGCCAAGGCCTAAGTGGCTTACTTTCATCAACAAATCAACAATTCTCTAGGTGTGTATGAAGAATTAAGGGGACCTACAATTTAACGCCGATTCCGAACGGCAAAGTTGAGAAGCACGTTTTCATGACAGATGTTACTCTTGAAAGTTTTGTCAGTTCTTCGCAAGAGGCAGTGCCCGTAAAAGATGAAATAAAAACTGTGGGCGCGAGTAGGCTTAGTGTTTATTGGGTAGCTTAATTGACGGAAACTATAGACGCCACATTTGATTCCATCTAGAGAATTCTTCCGCTGCCGTCGGTATTAAGATAAGTTTCCCAGTGACACTCCTATTCTCTCCACGCGCTCTCTTTTCTTTCCACACAGTCTTCAACAGTATTCACCATCTCTAACTGTAGTCCTAGGCATCCGATATCCACTACGTGAAGTTGAGTGAGACTAGGAGTTGAAAAGGCAGAGTTTGTAGAAAACGCTTGTATTCACTTGAATTCACATTTCTAACCTTTGAGGAAATCTTAAATATTATAATATATTATAATACATCAGGTCTTATCAACATTTTTATTTTACTTTTATATAAACAATCAGCTAAAATCAACTAATGATCTTTTCACTTTCAGACCGAATTCAGCGTAGCAATGGTAAATTTCGCCAATACTCTAAACGGCTATAATCTAAGCGACACCGAAATCGGTCTCTTCTCCGTCATGGTCCTACTGGCGCCCGACCGAACTGGCATTACCGAAAACAAAACAATTGCCCAAACTCGAGAATGCATAACCGAAGCACTGCGTGTGCAAATTGTACGCTCCAGAGCCAATTCTCCACAGGCTATGCAACTTATGCCAGCCTTAGAGGCTAAAATACCCGAATTGCGTTCATTGGGCGCAAGACATTTCTCACATCTCGATTGGTTACGATCGAATTTTACAAAACTTCGACTACCACCGTTATTTGCCGAAATTTTCGACATAACCAAATCGGATGATGATTCTCAAGCCAGCACTTCATCATAAAATCAAAAAAAAAAAAAAACAAAAAAAAAACAATCGATGAGAAATGGCGGTTAGATTCTTAAAAATAATACGACTCTGAAAATGCATTAAAAAATAAAATTAATTCTTAGAGCATACTATCGAATTCTAAAAAAAAAAAACTAAATTTTGAAAAAAAAAAACTATAAACTGTAATGGCTGCGAATACTCCCTTAATTTTTTTTCCTTCTGTTTAATAAGTAAAAATTAGAATTTAATAAATTTAATTAGTAAATAGAACACATCACAACAGAAATAAGCACTCGTAAAACACGCAATATTTTCAACTTTATTGGACTGTTGTCCTGTCTAAACTTGTTTCAAATTTTTATCAATTAAAATAAGCAACTTTGTAATTCTCAAACTAATTTTTAAAAAACAAAAATCAAAATAAACAAAATCTTAGCAGAATCTTTATAAACAAAATAAATATGAAATTAGTTTTAATGAAATAAATATTTTTTAAACCTAATGCAAGCAAAAAAAAACATGTTTTATTTTGTATATAAGAAAATACTAGAAAACGTCTGACTTTTTAAAAAATTATAAAATAAATAAAATTACTTTAAAATTGTTTTAGATGAAGAAAAAAATTTAATTATTGTTAAAACATAAAAAAATAAATCATCATTTCGAACTTAACAAAGAAAAAAATGAATATTTATTTTTAAACATATTTATACCAACCTAATAGAGTTAAAATTTTGAAATAAATTAATAAAATAAATATTAGAATTGAGAATATTCAGATCGAATGAGAGTAATCGATAGATAAAACAAAATCACACATTTTAATAATAATGTAAGAAACATATCAGTTCAATTATTTATTTCATAATCCATTGTTCGTTTTTCTTTTTTTTTTAACATTAAAATTAAGACCAAGGCAAAATAACATTTAGATTAAAGAAGAGTGTTACAATACACACATTTTTTTACAAATGGCAAAAAGAAAAAAGATTATATTTCATTTTATTAAACAAAAATTAGAATTTAAATTTAAGAATCATGAAAATTTTATGACTGTGCGCCTGTCGACAAAAGTTTCTCGGATCGGAATATCTTAAGATTTAGCCCTAAGGTCGACGTTAATTTTAATTATTATTATTATTTGTTTAAGTGGCATGTAAATACAATTATCTCATATATAAAAAACATATTTTACATATAACATTAATTTGAGCGATTTTCGATTTGCTCTTCTCATTAATTTTTTCTTATATCCTTAAGACTTTTTTTGTAATTTTTAATAATGATAAAAATAATATAAAACAAAAGACTTTTTGGTTTGAAAATTATAACATTTTTGAGTTTTTATTTTTGCATACGTTTTAATTTTTTGAATTAAAATTAAGGAAAAAGACAATCCTAGTGTTCTTTTAGAATTATCGTGAACAATAATTGGGCTGTTGGAAAATTTAATCATTTCATCAATTTGAGTGTTTTTTTAAAATGCGAATTTAAGTTTTAAAGCACCAACCGCTTAAAGTGGCTTCTTGTATGAATGGAGTTCTTTTGCAAGTCAAATGGATTTTTTTTTATTATTTTTTTTTTTTTTTGTATTAAAGATTTCGGTGGAAACTTGATGAATGTGCGTACTCCAATAGGAGGGTCTTAAAAATTACATTTTTCTTGCAAATTGCAAAAATGCATCTTTGCGGCCCAGAACAATCCGCTTAAACCTAGATTGCTTATTGAACACGACTTTGAGCGACAGTCACCTCTTAATGCGATTCCCTCTTCAACTACCTTCCTCTTACTAAGACATTTGCTTGCTCTCTTCTCTTGTGACGTACATTCACTTTTTTGTTGGTCACGATTAGGAATTTTATTTTTCAATCTTCTATCTCGTATGCCTCAGGGCTCCGTATTATCTCCTACACTTTTTCTCACTTTTTCAAATGATCTCTTTTCTAAAACTACTTATCAACTTTGCTACTGCTTTTCATACTTAGTTTTTGACTCACAACCCTGTGTTTGGATGTGAAGAAGACAACGTTTGATAAATTAAAATACGACCTTGAAAGCATCATGAACACCGTGCTCAACTTAATGCTTCAATCCGAAAACTCAACACGGTGTTTTTTCAATAAAGCGTCATGTAACACCGCAACGTTGCTCTAACCCTTTAGTGGCACTTGTGTTAAGGAAACTGACAATTCGAAACTCTCGGTATGTGTATAACCACCTCACGATCAAATACTTATGGTGTTCTCAACTGGCAATCTTACCTACTTACTTAAGGTGGCGCTACAGTCCGTTATGGACTTGCACCTTAACTAAGTGTCTCCGCCAGTCAGCTCGGTCCCTAGCTAGCTGTCTTCAGTTTTGCATTTCAAGTTGATTGAGGTCCTCTTCTATTTCTGTGCGCCACCTGAGTCGCGGTCTTCCTCTCCTTTTACATTCCTCGGGAATAATGTCGAAGGCTTTCGGGGCCGGAGCATTGGTGTCCATCCGCTTTAAATGACCGAGCCATCTGATTCTCTGGACCTTGACTCTTCTGGCTAGTTCCATTTCGTTATACAACCGGTAAAGTTCGCTGTTGTAACTTTTTCTCCATTCCCCATCAATGCGAACGGGGCTTAAGATGACTCGAAGAACTTTCCTCTCGAAACAGCCTAAGGCACATTCATCCGATTTTGTCAAGGTCCATGCTTCTGCACCATATAGCAGTACTGGGATGGTGAGGCTGATGTACAGTATTACCGTAGTTGATCGAGTGAAGGCTTTTCCACTCAATTGCCTTCTTAGCCCGAAAAAACAACGATTAGAAAGAGTTATTCTTCGTCTGATCTCGACGCTCGCTGGTGTTATTGCCCGTTTTAATGGCGGACTCTAGGTACATAAACTCCTCTACTGCCTCGAAATTGTATGCGTCTATTGTGACGTTCTGTCCGAGCCGTGTCGGTATTGGGTGACCTTCCTCGAAGACAGCATATACTCGTTTTTCCCTCAATTACCGCTAAATCCATTTTTGCCGCTTCTGTCTCAATTCTCACAAAGGCGCCATTGACATCACGCTGTGTTCTTTCAATTACTTCAATATCATTGGCGTAAGCGAGAAGTTGAACGGACTTTTTGAAGATAGTGCCTCTGGGGTACAATTGACGGTAGAGTTTTGCACTATCTTCTCAAGAACGATGTTAAAGAAATCGCATGACAGTGTATCGCCTTGTCTGATTCTTTTTTGATGTCGAAAGATTATGTATGCCAACCTTGATGGCGCAGCGTGAGTAGTCCATCGTCATTTTACACTAGTGAACGAGCTTGGCAGGGATGCCAAAACAAGACATAGCTTTGTACAGTTCGTCTCTGTAGATGCTGTCATACGCGGCCTTAAAAACGATGAAAAAGTGGTGGGTATCGATTTGGAGTTCATAGGTCTTTTCCATAATCTGCCGCAACGTGAAAATTTGGTCGATGGTTGACTTTCCTGGCCTGAAGCCACATTGATAAGGACCAATCAGATTGTTGACGAAAGGCTTCAGACGTTCACATATTACGGCAGAGAGGATCTTGTAGGCGATGTTTAGTAGACTTATTCCTCTGTAGTTGGCGCAATTTAGAGGATCTCCCTTCTTCAGGATTGGGCAAACAATGGTGAGGTTCCATTTAAGGGGGATTATCTCCATCTGCTATAGCGGCTTTGTTGGATTGCAGCCGTGATATTGCCGTTTTTACTTCTTATAGGTCGGGTTGACGAAATTGTTGGCTATCATCGTTTCCGATGAGAGGCTTCTGCCTGACGGAGGGATTTTGTTCTGAAAAAAGCATGCTGGTTTTAAAATCAGAAAGGAATTCTCTTTTTATCAGAATCGGAACAGTCACTTTTGCCCAATTGAATGCATTCAAAATGCTTCTTTAACTTGCAGATTGCCAATTAAAAACGTGATTAATGTCATAAAAAATGTCGCATGATGTTTGTGTTTGTTTTGACAAATCAGGTGGCAGTCACAAAAATAAACTCATCTTCCTGTGTGTAGATTGTTTCATCATTATTAGAAGACTTTGAATATGATCTGCTCAGAGCTTTGCCTTATTGACAGTTTTGTGATCTGCTCAGAGGTTAAAAAAAAAAAACGCAAAATGCCTCATCCCTCAACTCTCATGCTCTTTAAGGAGTATCTTTTTCCGGTATAGAAGATCTGGACACTTTCAGCTTAACAGGTATGGACTTCCAGACCTCAGAATATAAACAAAGAAAAACGCAACTACTTCTCCCCAAAGCTGTTAACCCCACAAACTCGGGGCCCAGCGAGGCCAAGCTCCGTTTGTGTGTTGACACCTACGAGGAGAACTGCTTGGAGTTTTAACAACATAATATACGATCTCCGAGAGATTGACCTTGCAATGCCCTGAGTTTAAAGCGAATATCTTCGGGTAGTTCTTGGTCCCCGGGTTTTATGGGTATTGCATTCAAAAATTCTTCCAGTTTTAAGGAAACGACACGTCGCTCTCTTTTACCGGCATTTGCGACTTTGCCATGACGTAATTCTCACTTCGCCATGAAGTAATTCCCGCTTTTCCAGTGATGCACATTATTTTACCCTCGAGGGCAACTTTGGCCGTACTGTCAAGTGTCAAGTAAACAGATTTGTTCTTTATCCGTACAAATCGAATATGGGATTGTTCACCTCTGTCCTTCCAGGTCCTTGCAGTTTTTAAGAATTCAAGACCAATTTTTGCATACACTTGCTCTCAAACCCAACCTCAGGATCGTTTTCAAACAATTAAACCTAAGCCTAACCATTTGCTGAAAATGGACCAATATACCCTTGATAATGAGTATAAATCGCTTAAATGACCACCAAGCGAATTGTTGCAGGTATCGATTCTTTTGAGGTAATTTTCGACCACTTTTTGACTCATATTGAGCGGTATCTCAACTCAACCATAACTTGACGAATGTTGGTTTTTAAGTGCTCAAGAGTTAAAGGTTTTTCTGCATAAACACGGTCTTTTGCGTAGCTCCATAAAAAAAATCCAGTGGTGTCAAATCGCATGATCTTGGTGACCAGTTGGTATCCCAACTTCAAGCAATGAAGCCATATTCGCTCGAGTTGTGTGGCATGTGGCACCGTCTTGTTGAAACCACATATTCTCAAACTCGTATTCTTCAATAGCAGGCAAGAATAAATCGGTTACCATAATATGACCATAACGCTCCGAATTGACAGTGACAGTCGTTCCATCGTTGTTTTCGAAAAAGTCACACCTCCGGACCAAATAACGCACTAAACAGTGACTTTTTTGTGGATGTAATGGCCTTTCTTCAATAACTTGAGGATTCTCAGAACCGCAAATACGACAATTTCGTTTTTTACATACCCACCGCGTGAGAAATGTACTTCGTTGCTAAAGAACATTTTGTTCGAAAAATCGCCGTCCACCGCCTATTTTTCAAGCACCCATTCGACGTATTTGACGTTGTGATTGTTCAGCTGGCTTCAGTTGTTGTGTGAGCTGAAGTTTATATGGACGTATGGACGTAGGTGTAGATGCAAATGCTAAATACGTCATAAATGTGCCGTAAGACAGTCCAAATTCATCGAGTTACTCGTTTTTCCTCGGTGTCCTAACATTCCAGGGAATGTTTAGTAAATTTTTTTTATAATCAGCACGCACTCAAGAGGTTTCATTCCCTTTTGAGCATTAGGGCAAATGGGATAGTTGGAGAGGGTTTAGAATGAGGTGTCGGTTAAAATTGGTCTTGAATTCTTGAATATATAGAGCGTGGAAGAGAGTTCCACATTCGCGTAGTACGGCTAAAGAACGATTCTCTGAACATGACCGTACGACCGAAGTTGGGTTCGATGCTGAACTGATGCGCATTCCTGGAGGCGCGAGTATTACTGTTGTATATCTTCAGGGGAGGAATAAAACAGGCTATTTATCTAGAGCATATACCGTTGAAATAACGGTAGAAGAGGGTGAGGCATGAGACATTACGTCGATGTTCGAGTGACGTAAAAGTCCCAATGATGGTATGGTCATCATCATCTTAAATGCTCTGCTCTGTATTCTGTCCAAAAGAATTAAGTTCGTCATTGGATCACCAGACCAAACGTGGGAGTTTTACTCAAGCTTTGGACTTATATATGTTTTATAAATGGTAGTCAGATCAGAAGGGGAGAAAAAATTCTTGCATCGTCTTAAAAATCCTAAACATTTTGCGGCAATTTTGGCGACATCACATATGTGATCATTCCACAGGAGGTGGTCAGTGATGCACATACAGAGAATTTCGATGATCCTGAACTTTGCAGACAATTTGTCTGCTGAGGTTTGGACAGCCACCAGAGTCGCAAAACTCGTCCGATTTCGAAAAATTAAACAGCAGTCGCTTTTCTTCACAATCTAGGGGTGATATTTTTATTTATAAAAAGCTTATTTATGGACCGATTTCGGAAAAAAATACGGCAATCGATTTGTTTTTAAAAATACACATTTTTTTCAAATTTTTAATGACCTTAACAAGAAAAATATGACTAAAAGATTAAAATGGGATCCCTATAATTTTTAATTTCCTGATTAAATTTCTTTTTTTGCTTCGTGTGTATGTGTAATGTGTATCCTTTTTTCTTTACACTTATTCATTCTCTGAGACGAACTTGTTGCGTTTGGACACGAAAGAATATCGCCCATAGATTTTAATGAAACGAAGCGATTGCCGTTTATTTCATGAAAATCGGTTTTTTTTACAGTGGTGACGAAAGTCCAAAGTTTTTTAAGTACATTTTTTGGTGGTTTTTGCGTTTTTTGGCCATAACTTTTTTGTTAAGACAAATAAAAAAAAATAAAAAAATAAAAAAAACTAAAAAATAAAAAAAATTAAAAAAATAAAGCGATTGCCGTTCAATTTTTCAAAATCGGACGAGATTTGCGACTCTGGTGGCTGTCCAAACCTCAGCAGACAAATTGTCTGCAAAGTTCAGGATCATCAATTTCGAGATGTTCGGTTTCACTGATGCAAGTGCCACTCATGGGCAGTGGCAAGGGGGGTATATTTCGTTTCAACAATACATTTTTTTGTCCTTATCTTAAATATTCCATTTGAAATCTAACATTTTTTGAACACATGTTGTTTTATTTTTGAATAAATACTAACTTAAGTTAAATACTAACTTAATTTCAATATTAACTATTAAAATAATATAAATGAACAGAACGACATCGTTTTCTAATTGTATCACATCCCATTCAATTTTTTTTTAAATCAATTTGTAAAAACAAATTCGGCTTTCCGGCTTTCCAGCTTTCAACCTGGTTGTGAATTAAGAATGCAGAGATTTTGCTGTTGAAAATATTCTTCGCATTTTTAACGTACATTTATTTGCATTTATTTTTCAATTTTTATTTTTACTGTAACTATCTGTAACTTGTTTTAAGTTAAAAGAAAAATAATTTAATAAATGTGTATCTAAGAAATCAATAATGTAGCGGTGCTATTTTGACCCTGTTTATACATAAATGTACGCGAATATTAAATTTTTCCTAAGAGAACAAAATCAATTTACACAATTTTTAATTCGTCATGTACCTTAAATTAAATTAAAAAAAAATACTTTAGATAATTTAAAATTTACTACCACGAATCTTCTTTTCGTAAAATCAATATATCTGTGTGTTAGAAGAAATATGCAAATCTAAGGGCAAGACTATAATATCACTTTGAATAGATAAAAAAATTGTAGGTTACGTAAATATTATAAATATATAAGAAAAGCTTGAAACAAAAATATGTGTCAAATTTTTAAAGTTAAATAAAATATTAAAAACAATTTAAATTAAAATAATTGCATGCTTAAATTAACTTAATTTTTTTTTAAATATACAAATTGTATTGCAATAAATAAGAATTAAAAAACAAGAATATTCGAAAACAATATATACAATTTTTCAATCAACTATACTTCGCAGTGATATGAATCTTGTACTACTTCTCGTGCAGAAAAAAAAAACGTTTATAGAAAAAAATAAATATTTAATAATAGAAAATCGAAAAATGTATTAGATATTCTCAAACAAAAATTAACATTTATGAAGAAAATAAGCGGAAATTGTTTAAGTTTTACTAATAATTGACTAAATTATGTCAAAGATTTTATGATAAAAAACAAAATAGTGATGAATATGATAATGAGTAGAATATAAATGTTTGTAGCAAAAATAAATAGGAAAAAAAAAAAATCATAAAATGATTGCCGTTCAGAATTTAACTGTAAGGATTTTTAGAAAATGATATGAAATAAATCATGGAAGACTTATATTTGCTCGAAGATTTTAATTTGGTGAAGACTGAAATTTTGATCACTTTGGGTAGTGGTTACTTTTGGCGTAACGGCTCTAGGAGGGCTAAGGCTTACACTTAGCAACAATTCTCTGAGAGCATGTGAAGATTGAAGAATTGAAAGGACCTACGATCTTACGCCTATTCTGAACTACTAAATTTAGAACGGCGAAAGGTGAAAAAGTAACACATTTTCTGCAAAACAAGCAAGAAGCAATGAGGCAACGATTTCTTATGAAATAAATCCCAGCTTTTAAACACAATTGACACGTTCTGTTCCTACTTACTTGCTTCTTTATCCAGCTCACAATCCATGAAGGATCTCAACCTGAGATATTGCAGCCTTCCATCATGATCGGTCCCTCGCATGCACTCTCTAGTCACCGAAACCAAAACCAAGCGCTCTGGCATCCGCAGACACTTGGTCCTTGTACCGTGGTTTGGTCTTCCTTGCCGTCCCGAACATGGGGGCTGGGCTGGCTGGGCTGGGCGTTGTCGTCCATTCGCTCGATGATGCCGAGCCAATGTAGTCGTCTTTTCTTGGCCTTCTAGACCAAATCCATATCTTGGTATAGCTCGTACAGTTCTCCAGTGGCCATCGTCGCATAGTGGACCGAAAATCCGTCGAAGGGATCAATTCCCCTTTTTTACTATCGTCCAGCACTCGGCGTAGAGTAGGACTGGTAACATCAAAGTTTTGTAGATATAGCAGACACGTTGTCTTTCGAGTGAGGAGTTTTGAGCCCAGTTGTTTGCCCAAACTGAAGTAGCAGCGGTTCGCTAGGGTTGGTAATTCTTCTTCGGATCTCCACTAAGGTGTCGTTTGTGGATTGTGAGATTGGTATTTGTTCCAAGGTAGGTGAACTCCTCAACTACCTCGAAATTGCTGCTACCAACAGTGACGTTGTCTGACAGATGTTGCTTTGTTTGTTGATAGCATGTTCTTTGTTTTGTCCTCATTCATTTCAAGACCAACTAGTTTCGCCTGTTCTTCAATCGCTGTGAAGGCCTCAAGCACAACTCTCTTAGATCGACCGATGATGTCTATGTCGTCCGCATAGCCTCTGGGTGGATTTGTTGAAGAAAGTGTTTTTCGTGCTCACACCTGCCTTGCACACTATCTGCTCTAGGACTATGTTGAAGAAGTCACATGATAGCGCATTTCCTTCTCTATACCCTGCACATATTTGAAACAACTCGGATGAGCTGTTTCCCATTTGGATGCACAGCTGGATCAGTTTGTTCCGAATCCCGAATTTAGACGTCTCCATCATAAGCTCTTGCCGGTGGATGCTATCATAAACAGCTTTGAAGTCGATGAATAGATGGTGGGTTTCAACTTGAAATCCATTTGTCTTTTAAAGGATATGCATCAGTGTGAAATATTTCGTCTATCGTGCCTATCCTAAAGCCACACTGGCACGTGCCAATTATTGTGTTGCAGAACGGCTTAAGATGCTCACACAGTAGTTGGACAGGATTTTGTATGCAACATTAAGCAGTGATATGCCTCGGTAGTTTCTGCAAGACATATGATCGCCTTTTTTGTAGATGGGGCATATGGAGCTTATCGACTAGACAGTGGGCTCGCATCCTTCCTCCCACACTTTGTTGATGCCCTGGTGCATGCGGTTATTTAAAGAGTTCCGTAGGTATGCCATCCGACCTCTCTTTCTACATCTTCTGTGCTAGGGACTTGGACTGGGTCTTCAATTGACCAATTGACTGGTCTTGCTTCTCTTTCGTCATTGGCTCGCTCGACATAAAGCGCTATCAGCAGCTGTTGGAAGTGCTGCTTGAAAACATCTACACTTAACTGTGTTTCGATGACTAGGTTTCCGTCACTGTTTCGAAAACCATGTGTCCGGCTTCGGAAATCAGAAGCTATTTGCTTCCTTTTAAAGAAACGTAGGGTGTTGTTTTCGGTCCGTGACTCATCAAGATCTTAGAGCTAAGAAACTGCGGATGCTCTTTTCTTCCTTCGCAGGGTCTTTTTCTTATTTCTTGTTCGGTACTCTTCTCTTGTTGCTCTTGTTTTCCGTTGCAGCATCTGCAATCGTGCATTTTCCGTCTCTCTTTTCAATATCGTGCACTCATCATCATAGCACGGGTTCTTTTTCGGGGGTGGCTGGTAACCTATAGTGGTCTCGGCTACATTTGTTATTATTTCGCGATATTCGTTCCACAAGGTGTTGACATCTGTAGTATTTGGGAGGACGGCGGAGATTCGCTCACTCAGACGCTCAGTGTAGCCTCTGGCATTATCCGGAGGCAACCGATGTTGAACTTCTTTCTTTGGGCCGCATGTGTTTTTTTTTTGGCGTATGATAGTCGAGCTCTATTATAATGTCTAGTTTTGGCTACCCAGAAAAACTCATCCGTCTGTGTAAGATGACAATGGAAAACTCACGCTGTTCCATCATGGTCGGAAGAAACCTAACGGACGCATTTGATGTCAAAAAAGTTTTAGACAGGGCGGTGCGCTGTCCAACGACTTAGATGGTTGGGACATGTAGAGAGAATGAAAAACAATGATCCGGCTCGTAGAATCTTCGAACTCAACCCGGAAGGACGTCGCAGAAGTGGAAGACCGCGACTCAGGTGATGCACACAGGTGGTAGAGAACCTGAACCAACTTGGCGTGTGAACCCTGAGACAGCTAGCTAGGGACCGAGCTGGTTGGAGACGTTTGTTGGATGAGGCTCTGGTTCGACCTGGACTGTAGCGCCACCATAAGTAAGTAAAATAAAAAATAGGAAAATTAAAAGGAAATGCCTTGGGTCTCTCTGGGAATGAGATATGTTTCAGAACGAAAAACGAACTACAGACGCTGAACAGTTCGATACGAATTCGGGCGCCCTAGTGCCTCTCAGTGCTCACTTCAACCAAGTCCTTACATACGATTGCTTTTCCTCCCATCAGCTATTAAACTTTTTGAACTCGAAAAATGAGTGTTCATTTGAGAGTTATCTCGGCCGTTGGTTGGTACCTGTCATTTAAATGGTATTTTTACCAATGTTTACTGTTGCATGTAAATCTTCTAACCAAAAACCAAATGGTACCACCTTTGCAACAATTTTTAAAAACCACACAACGGGTATTTCAAAGGAATACGAAATGCAGGCCATAAATTTACATTCAAAATAAGTTATGTATTTATTAAAGCCTTTGGCATGGAATATTATTTACAACAACAAAACCTCTACTTCCTACTGAGGTACAGAAACAATTTATTATTTTTCGGTTCAATCATCTCTTGGTAAAGGATAGAACTGAGTAAGATTCTTAGCAATTTCCTGAGCCAATTCCATACTAGAAGCCGCCAGAACTCGTCTCGACATCATATCGAATTCTCCACCTGTTGGATCGATGACAACTCCTCCAGCTTCACGAACAATGAGATCTCCAGCAGCAACGTCCCATGCATGGACTCCGAATTCATAGTTCACATCAGCTGCTCCCATTGCCACCATAACCATATTGAGGGCAGCAGAGCCAAGAGTACGAAGACTGAAAAGAAAAACCATTTATGACAAGTTCAACGTTTGCCTCAGTGCGTTACCCATGGACCAATGCGGCCATTTTATTGAAATTTTCCATCACGACCTGCAACTTGACTGGATCACGAGTGGTTCCAAATTCAGTGGTAACCAGCGCCTTTCTTGGATCCGTCTCACCGCTCACATTAATTGGTTTGTCATTGTAGAGTGCGCCCTGTCCACGAATTGCTGTGAACTTTTGCTTCAGCATCGGATTGTAGACTATTCCGATCTCAGTGACTTTGTCAATTACCAGAGCAATGGAAATGCAAGAATGTGGGAATCCATGTACAAAGTTCATTGTCCCGTCAACTGGATCTATGATCCAAGTTGGGTCGTCTGTGAGCTTAGCAGTGATACCATCGGCACTTTCCTCCTCTCCAATGAATCTATAGAGTCACAATTTTATTGCTTAGAATAGTTTTTCCAAAGAATCTTACTTATGTGATGGGAATACGTTCTTCAATCCATTCATCAATAGTTGTTCCACTTCCTTATCGGTTTCGGTGACGAGGTCAATGTCACCGCTCTTACATACAAAAGCCTTTCGACTATCATTTCGTTCCGAAATAATCTAACAAGAAATAAAACAAATAATAAATGTGATAAGCAACTATATGGAATTTTTTAAGATACATAACTTCCAAACTCTTGAGAAGAAGAATTGCATACCTTTCCGGCTTGATAAACTAGCTCAAGAACCACTTCGAAACATTTCTGGACGTCCCTGTCGGCTTCAGACATTCTGTTGTTTGTTTTTTTTTTTGATACAAATACAAATTCACGTAAAACTAAAGGACGGTATTACGGCGGTATTGAGTCCAGGAATAGTGCTAATTTAATTAATCGAATGGAAATAACCAAAGTGACGAAAAATCAATTCAAATCGAAAAAACCGCACAGACAACACCTCTATTTCTATTCTCTACTCAACAATTACCCAGCTGACTGCTGTGTTTTTGACATTTCAAATTTCAATATACGATAAAATGCCAATGTATGTGTGCAATCCGAGTGATTAGTTCACAATAAAAAAATGTACACTATGACCAGTTCACAATATTGAGTAAGCAAATAAAAAAAAAAAAAAAAAAACAAGTTTTATTAATACAGGGTGTTTTCTTAGAAGATATTATATTTAATAATTTTTATACACACTTTGTCACAATATGCAGTTTTGATGAACAAAATTTTTATATCAAAACACAATAATACACGATTATCTATTTTTTATTAATTAATATTCTCAATAATTTGTTAACTTCACACATCTTTCACATACAGAAAAATGTTTTGACATAAAATTTTGACATTTTGTATTTAAAATGGCCAATATTGAAAAACTAATCAAAGAAGCTAAATACTGTGTTCATTGACAAATTATATATGGACTGCTAGTTGCCAACTTCACGCGTGTTCCAGAGTAAAGAGCGCTATGGTGTTTTGACACAAAAGGTGCACATGCACGGTTCTTAATATTTAATTTTTTTTTAATTTTCCAATACATTTTCTTCATTTTTCATCCGTTATTCATCACGTTTATAATTTATTCCATCCAATTTAAGAATTTCTATTCACTTTTCTCTTTTCCATTCCGATTTCGGAAATCTTCAAAATTGTCAAAGTATGTATTTTAGAGCATTCAAATTATTTAAGATATAATTTACAAGGACAGGGACTCAAATATTGACAAGGGGAAAATAAAGAAGTATTTTCTAGTTGATTGTAGTACAATCAACAAATTAAAACATTTCGAAACACGATGGAAGAACTATTCAAAACAACCGTGCACACCACGGGAGCTCAACGAATTGCAGCGCCTTACCATCACCAACAGAAATACTCGACTGACAACACAGTCAAAGTTTGATAGCACAGGCCCCAAAAATTGACAGCAGAGGTCCCAAAAATTGACATTTTTGTTGCTTCACTCACGTACACTGTACATGTAGCTAACACCGCTTCCTGTACTTCTTATTCAATGTCCAAAACAGCTTTGCACTTTACTCTTTTCAAAGTAGCTTTACTTCGATTTTTGAAAAACTTTGAACATTTACTACCTACTTCGCACCATCAAGAATTTAGTAAGAACAACTTCACTCCGAAAAAACTTAATTCGATTTAACTTGATATCTCCAAAATCCGGTACGATTAATTCATTAAGAACATAATCTTACGCGTACAGTTTATAGTGAAAATGGCATGCATTCATTATACTTCTCTTATTCTCCATATCAGGAAAATAGATAAGCGACATCTGCAATAAAGTTTCTATCCTTATACACGAACAATAAACGGACACAGTTTACAAACACAAAATGTCAACCCATACAAATACCCGAAGTAGTGTTAGAGTTATGTACGTGCTTGTTTGTCGACTTTTTTGTAGCTGTTGAGCTGTCAGACAAAGAATAGGTTAGGCATATTTCGTACGAAACGTGCGGTCGAAGCTTCATTGTGAAAGCTTGCATTGAAATCTTATAGCTGAACTCGTAAATGTCAGACCAAGCCAAAACTAAAGCGTGTTTGTGTTTCAACCATCAAATATTCTGAGAATTTGGTTTGTATGACAGCTGAAGTGCATAAAAAATTCATTTGTTTTTGCAGGAAAGATGATGATGGAGGAAGAAATGTCATCGTAACGTAAACGAAGACGAAGACGAAACTAAGGAGTGAAGGCTAAATCACAAAGACGCTTCAGCTTCGGCTTCGTCTGCGTTACGATGCACCCGCTTTGCGTTTGCTTTGAATGACAGTTCTCCCTCCATCACATCATCATCCCTCCAAAACAGCTTTGCCACTTTACTCTTTTTGATTTTTGAAGAACTGAAAATCTACCTTACTCAGAAAAAATTTAATTCGATTTTACTTCATATTTCTAAAATCCGCTTCGATTAACTCATTAAGACATAATTTTATGCCTACAGTTTACAGTAAGAAATCGCACGTCTTCATCATATTTCTCCTATTTTCATCAGGAAAATATATTAGTAACATCGCAATAAAATTTCTATCGTTATATTTGCGAACAATAAGTGGACACAGTTTACAAACACGAAATATTAACCTATACAAATACGCAAAGAATAAGTTACGTCCTTATATTGAATTGTTTAATACTTCAGACCACGCGGGACTTGCGTTAAAATGTTGGTTGAATTTTACCAATAGTGTCATATGTTAGCCTGCTTGTTAATATTTAATCCACCATGTTGTGTCAAAATTACCTAAATCGAACATTTAACACAATTCGGACACAATTCCAGATGAACTTTAAATAATAACTGTTTCTCTGTGCGACAATGTATCCAATATAATAAACACTCACTATAATAAACACTTTAAAATCTACTTCGCTTTTTCTCCATCTTCTTCGCTTCATTCCCAAATCTACTTCGTTTCCTTTTTTTTCAAGTGGTAACGCTGCTCCAAAAACAAATGAATTCTGTGTGTGTATTTTTTTCTTAAACAGCTGTTGAGCTGTCAGAGAAAGCCAAAGTTCAGTATATTTGAACTAGAGCTTCCGTTTGGAGTCACGTTACGTACGAAACGTGAGATCGAAGCGTCTTTGTGATAGCAAGCATTGAATTCCTATAGCTGAACTCGTAAACGTCAGGCGAAGCTGAAGCTGAAGCGCCTTTTTGATTCAGCCTTGAATGTTTTTCAGTTATAAGCCTCTTAGACCACTTTGACCATGACTGTCCTACAGCTGCCACGCCATCCTTTTCATATTTATTTTTATCAAAAAAAAAAAACAAAAACAAAATTATGTATAAGAAGCTTCAAAATACCGCATTTGAAATTTGGCAAAAAACGACGTTTTAGCCACGTCTTTTCGCTTCTTGGTCTTTAAGCTTGTTAAATCTTCTGACCTATGGTGATTTGTCTATTTGATCTTTCGGACTGGTATTTTGCTTCTTTGGCCTTTCAGTCATTTGATATTTTGGTTTTTTTCTTTGTAATTTTCGTCTTTTGCTCTTTCAGTCTTCTGGTCATTCGATTTTAAAGTCCTTTCATTTTTTGATTTTATGGTGTTCTGGCTGCTTTAAAAAAGTGGACTTTACAAAGCAAAGTCAGGCATATGTTCTCAATGTTGCTTCAAATTCAAGAAATCAAGATGAAATCGGGCATCATTTCATCGTGAAACATGCCAAACTGAGAGCTGATGGTTTGCAGGAAAGCAATTTGCACAATTACCCTGAACAACAAACCGGAAATGCATTCTTTATTTAGGAAGTTAAAAGTGTAGGTACCTACGTAAACATTTTTTCAATAAGAAAAGGTATTTACTAGGTCTCTTCCGGAATCATAACTGTTATCGGCTCCTCCGTCATGGTTAAAGGCATTTTTTAATGATCGTGAACAGTTAGAACTATGAGTTTTTTTAGTGATTGAAACTTAAAGATAACAAAGAGTGGGGACTTTAACCACAAGTCTGTCCAATTTAACTGATATCTTAGTCAGTTAAGTGATTGAAACCTTAAAACAATATTTTATCTTAGAGATCAGCTATTAAAAGATTTCAAAAACAATCTTGCTTGGACGTGTGTTATCAAATATTATATTAAAAGGTAGTGTTGTGAAATTCAAGGGGAGCTATTATTTGCGTAAGCCCAACCCACCTTCATCTTGAAAAAGATTAAGGAACATATTAAGTATTTTGCAAGTCATTGATTACCTGTTGAATTTTAAAACGGAAATAACAGTTTTTATATTCATTTTTCGTTTGTATTTGAACAATAACAACAACTTAGCTTTTTCCGTCAATTCCTTTCTTTGGCTGGAAGCATAGCTACATATTTCACGGCTTCAAAGGCGATCATCAGACTCCTTTATCAGATAAAGTTGAGGAGAGCTTATAGCAAGCAACATCTAACGACCAATGATCTTAAACCCAGAAAACTGTTTCTACAGACCAGACCGCTTTGTAGAGACAGGGTACAGGGATTTTATAGCTGCTTGACTCTCTGAGAAAATCCAGATATCAGATGTAGATACCAACTTTTCTCTAAGCCAGGACAGGGCCTCCTTAATAGCCAAAAGTTTTGCCT